>JBBGZY010000742.1:3860000-4460000 GCA_037952925.1 Lithobates clamitans | reverse complement strand
CACTTTTTTTTACCTTGGTTAGAAACCATGACTGTGTACAGATTGTGTACACAGACAGCACAAATGAATATGCAGTATCAGCTCAGTTCGGTATATCTTGTATCTGAGCAAACTGAATAGACACACAGTGCGTACAGCTTTTCTTAAAGCGGAGTTCCACCCAAAAGTGGAACTTCCGCTCATTGTACTCCTTCCCCCCTCTGGTGCCACATTTGGCACCTTTTGGGGGGAGTGGGGACAGGATACCCGTCTTTCACAGGTATCCTGCCCCCACTTCTGGGAGCCTTAGCTGCAGGTATTTGAGTCATCGCTGGGGCTCCCTCCTCCTCTCTCCCTGGCCCCTGGGCCAGTAGGAGAGAGGAGCAGAGCCTCTCGCATGCGCAGTAGGGTTCCCAGCATGAAGCCGTAAGGCTACACTGCCGGGTTCCCTTACTCGCAATGGAGGCGGCATGCACCCAACAGCTGATGGAAACATCAGCTGCGGTGCTGACATTGCTGGACTCTAGGACAGGCAAGGGTCCGATTATTAAAAGTCAGCAGCTGCTCGCTTTTAATTTTTGCAGTGGTGGGCGCACCTTCGCTTTAAACAAGCAACAGAAGTTGATGCTGATTACATTTACATTGTAATATAGTAGGATTCTGTCCTATCAATACAAAAATAAGATAAATCAAAAGCTATATCAAGCAAAAATTCAGGCAAGAGTAAAATGGTAAAGTCCGTGTCTAGAAATCAATTTTGTTTTGTGTGTGTATATTTTTTTTATCCATCTATCTCACACACACCAATCAGCCATAACAATATGACCACCCAACTAATAGTGAGAAGGTCCTCTTTTGCCACCAAAACAGCCATGACCTGTTGAGGCATGGACTCCATTAGACCTCTGAAGGGTTGCTTTGGTATCTGGTACCAAGCAGTCCGTAGCAGATCCTTTAAATCCTGTAAGTTGTGAGATGGGATCATACTTGTTTCTCCAGCATCCCAAATATGCACAAATGGATTGAGAATATGGAGGTCATGTCAACACCGAAAAGGACACCTTTCATTGTTCAGTGGTCCTGATCTAATCCTCTGGTGCCCACTGTAGGTGCTTTTGGCTGTGGACACAGGGCAGCAAGGAAACCCTGACCTGTTTGCTGCTACGCAGCTCAATACGAGCAGACTGGGATGCACTGTGTGTTCTGACACCATTCTACTGAAACCAGCATTAACTTTTTCTGCAATGTAAGCTTCAATAACTATTTGTTGAGACTGGACAAGCAATCCTTTTCTCCCCACGTGCCTTAATGAGCTTTGGCTGAATATGACCCTGTTGCCGGTTTTCCTGCCTTGGATCTCTTTTGGTAGGCAAGAAAGATAAATGGCGCAAGTACACAAATCAAACATGAATAAAATGAGAATAATACACATGAACGTAAAAAAAGTTCAGGAAAAAACGGGCAGTGTGACTGAATCTCCTGAGTATGCAAAATCAAAAATGTAAAATTATATAAACTCTGCCAAAAACGTCCAGAGAGTGACAAAATAATAGTCAATGAAAAAAAATATATAGTTCAAAGGAATCTGATACTCTGCACCAGCGGCAGCTTACTTGAGAGTGGAAGCAACACCTCTGAAAGATAATGTAAGAAAAAAGGCAAGAAGCGCCAATCTAAGTGCAGTATGATAAAAAGGATTTAATTAAAATAGTATAAAAACAACACTGACAGTGTTTGCGTTCCACGCCGGTCTCCATCCGGTTCCTGTTTCCTGCTACGGCCCTGGCTCCTCATGTCCCAGTAGATGCCGGCTCTCCTTGTGGACACTCGGACCTCCCCATCTTCCGTGCAGCTCAGCACCCACAGCAGAGACCCCACAGACCACCCGCACCACATAGCGCTGACAGCATCTTCACCGGAACCTGCACCATGCACCTTTGTAACATCTGAGGAGGACGTCCCTGGACCCACTATATGTCCTTGCCTGTATTTATCCTGTACTTGTGAGTAGCCATTTGGCTGTTGTTTTTATACTATTTTAATTAAAGCCTTTTAGGATACTGCACTTAGATTGGCGCTTCTTGCCTTTTTTCTTACATTCTCTTTTGGTAGGTCTTGACGATTGCAGACCAGAAACATCCCACAAGAGCTGCAGTTTTGTTGTTGCTCTGACCCAGTCATCTAGCCATTACAATTCTACCTTTGTCAAAGTCACTCAAATTCTTATGCGTGCCCATTTTTTCATCTTTCAACACAAAACGATAGGGACAACATGTTCATTTGCTGCTTAAAGTGGGAGTCCGGCGACCAATCTTTTTTTTTTTTTTTGGGGTCATTGAGACACTTTGCTAACCCCAAAATAATGCTCACAGTTTGGGTGTAATATTTCCGCCTCTGTCTGTTTTCGTACTGAAGAATAACTTAAAAAAAGTGATGCTGGCTGTCTCCATCTTGCTTGTGGGCATGTGAAGCCCACAAGCATTGATTTCCTGGATGCGGTGAATGGTGTTTATTCACAGCTAGTTCACGTGCATGGTCATTGTTTCCGCACTGAATCTTGGGAAGCCTGACACTAAGCTCCCAGGAGACAGTGCGGTTCCGGGGAAAGGCAATAAACACGCCTACTCCCATGGGAGGAGAGACAGGAAGTGCCACAATAAAGTACAATATAAAGGTAATTACCGTATATACTCGAGTATAAGTCGTTCCGAGTATAAGTCGAGGCCCTAATTTACCACAAAAAAATGGGAAAAACTTATTGACCCGAGTATAAGACGAGGGTGAGAAATGCACAGCTACTGTAAGTGGAAAAGAGGGTCAACAATGCCCATTTGCAGCCTCACTGTGCCCATTTGCAGCCATAGGTCCCCTGAACTTCAAACTCGGTAGTTAAGGGTTCCTAGATGCCCCCTAGCTGCAGCCAAACTTTGGGGTCTCTGAACCCAAAGGGTCCCGAAATGACATTGCAGCAGATGGACACAGTTGACCGAATTTGGGGCCCTGTATCTCAGGGCCACTTAGTGCTAAGAACCCCAAATTTGGTGTGCAAACCCAGTGGAACTAGCACCATAAACTTTCCAAAGCTGGGGTTTCTAGCACCAAGTGGCCCCGAGATACAGGGCCCCAAAAATCAGCTCAGAAAATGTCAAGCACTTTTCTACAGCAGAGAATGACATTTTCCGAACCGGTTTGGGGGCCCTGTATCTCAGGGCCACTTAGTGCTAGGAACTTCAGCTTTGGATATGTTGTGGTACCAGGTCCACTGGGTTTGCACACCAAATATGGAGTTCCTAGCATCAAGTGGCCCTGAGATACGGGGCCCCAAACTTGGTTCAGAAAATGTCAAGCACTTTTCTGCAGCAGAGAATGACATTTTCCGAACCGATTTTGGGGCCCCGTATCTCGGGGCCACTTAGTGCTAGGAACTTCAGCTTTGGATATGTTGTGGTACCAGGTCCACTGGGTTTGCACACCAAATATAGAGTTCCTAGCATCAAGTGGCCCTGAGATACGGGGCCCCAAAGTCGGTTCGGAAAATGAAATTTTTTGCTGCAGAAAAGTGCTTGACTCGAGTATAAGTCGAGGGGGGCACATTCAGCACTAAAAAATGTGCTGAAAAATTCGACTTATACTCGAGTATATACGGTACATCGATTAAAAAAATTTTCGTGTGGCATTTGAACATCTATGCAATTAACTGAAGGGGGTAAGATTAAGTTAAAAATTTAAGTGGAACCCATTTTCATGTACCATTGTAACAAGATAATCAATGCTATTCACTTTACCCATCAAGTCGTCATAATATAAATTGCTTATTGGTGTGTATTTTGTAAGGACAGGCTCAACTGGAAGTTGCAGTGGTAAAACGTAGTGCAACATTACTTGTCCTCATGGACTTCAGCTCTCCAGGCCTATTTTTCATCAACTGCTTCTTTAAATCTTTGCAAAAACAATATTAAAAAGACAACAGCTGGAAATAACTATAATGCCTAATATTATTTGTTTTCCCCAAATAACTTCCTAAATACAGTAGAGAATAAAGCCTAGTCAAGAAGGAAGGCACTGCTCACAATACTTATGGAAGGATCCACATATCAATAGAAGGCTCTAAAGAACTCCCCTGGCAAAGTGCCCCCGATCAAAAGGAGGAACTACCTAGGCACATGAGCATACATGTTGGTGTGAAAAAAAACAAAAACAAAACAAAAAAACACCTTTTTTTTTTAACAAGATTTAGGTTTATCAACTGAAGTAGCAATATATACCTTGAAGATCTTTTTTCAACTTTCGTAAATCTTTGTCTAGGTCCTCAAATTTCACCTGTGCTGCTTGAAAGAAATCCTGAGGTTCCAGCAACGGAAATATACTCTTCTCTGTACCCGCATCCTACAGGACATATGTTTCAGAACAAAAACCAATAGCTCAGTCCTTCTACTACTTAATAGTATTATATATAGTATACTATATGTGACTAAATAGTATAGGTAAGAATAATAATTAGTGTGACCTGAAAATGGAAAACAAAAAAGAAGGGGGTGGGGAAATGGGTGAACTCACATTGTCAAAGTGTCGAAGATAATATCGAACAACATAATCGACTAGGCTAAGCCCATTATCCTAAAAGAAGAAGAAGAAAAAAAAAAAATCAGACATGGGACAATGAAATCTGCAAGTTTCTTAAAAAGCACAGTAAGACTATTTTTGTTTAGTAAGTGGCCTAACATTTTACTTATACTTAACGTGAAGTCCGGCCATACATGGAGCGTTTTTATTTTTTCCTGCAGGAAAGAAATCTACTCGAGTCACCCATCAACACAGACAGTCCCCACTGAAAGACTGATTATTGCTAACGCTAATAGCAACCGCTAGCGATAATCGCAAGAGAATCCAGCAGGCTGGTTGTACCCAAGTTGAACGATCAACTTGGTACATTCAGCCTGCCCATTAACAGTTCGAATGTCTGCCGGTTCCTGCTGAACCGGCTGAAATTTAAACCCTGTATGGCTGGCCTAATAATAGTGCAGGTACTTGCTTTAATCATCAAAAAAAGGAACCCAAGCTGTACACAGCCTGGATTTCTGCCTGTGATGACACGTCTGTCTCATGGCTACCACAGCTTTGCAATTTGAAAGCCAGAGGGAGAAGTTTAAAGTGGTTCTAAAAGCAGGTTTTTTTTTTTTTTTTTTTTACCCTAATGCCCACACAGGTCATATACCAAATGTAAGAGGACGACTTGGGAGAAGAGTGGTCACATGGTGAAACAAGGAGTGCAATGAGGTGGATCCCAGTGACCTTTGGATATATAATTACAATTTTGGATTTAACTTTTATCTCACCATGACATTTACTTTCCAGCGTAGTGGATTATATTTAGGTTCAATAGCACATACATAGGCTGTGGAACGAGCATGTGTGGTGTAGTAAGGGGAAATATTTGTACACATTTTGCGGTATATTGTAGTGAAATAAGAAATGTTTACTGTCAACTAGACTGATGTTTTTTTTTCTGCCAAAGCCAGAATTAAGTTGGCTTCTTGAAGAGCCACCTGGCTTCTGATGCTGCCCTGATGGTTGATTTAAGCCACGGCTGTGGCATTGTCAGTTGTCCAACTGAACCCTCCTCAGTTGTTCCGCAGCTGAATGGACAGGCAAATAGCCGGTTGTTCTAGTATGTTGATAGGAAGTCTGGCGTTCCCATGGACTCTCTCCAAGCACAAAGCAATCAAGAGAAGCGTTCAGATTAACTAAAGAAAGGACTTTGTCATACCCAGTGCAGGACTGGGCAATATCCTGGCCTTGGGAGACAGGCGCATGGGTCAGTTCAGAGGAATCTTGTCCCACACAGTCAGCACACTGAGCTGTAGATAAAGGAGGCCATTATTAAGCCCAAAACTCTCATGCAAAAGTAGACTGATAGAAATTCCTTGGTGCGGACATGAGCAGTTAGAGTAAACACCCAGTTCTGGGTCCAGGACTAGGCCCAGGTATTCCAAGCTATTACATCCATCACAGACTTCTGGAGTTGGGAGAACCAGCTGAAGCTCTGAAGTGTCTATATTATCTGCTGGATGTTGGCAGAGACGACTTGGACGGAGTGCTCTTTCATAAGGAGATTGCCCAGATCCCCCAATGTGGATTTGCCGAGCGCATAGAAGTTTTTTGTCCCCTGCCATCTGGGGAGTCCAGTGTCTCAGTGCTTGGAGTTCTTTGTAGCTTGTTTGGGTGAGTCAGAGAACCGCAACCTACATACTGCATGCAGCGCACCATCTCCACCTCTTGGAGCTCTGGTGAAGGCCAAGCAATATGATAAGACTCTGTCCCTTAGCCCTGTTTAGACTCTCACTTACGCCAAGTGAGCAGCCAGCTAAGTCCTCTGTATCCACTCTGTGGCTTTCACCACCATCCACCCAACCGCTATCCTAAATTCTGGTCAACCAGTCTGCCTTTGGTGAAAGCGGCCTCCCAAATTGTGACAGCTACAAACTCGAGTGCAGTTCACCCACCATGAAATGTGAAAACTACTTACGCAGTGGGAAAAATTAGGACATGCAAATGTGCATTCCTTAAAGTCTACAAATGCTAGTATATCTAACAGTCCCCTCCCCCCAGACTTCAAAAGGTGCCCCTTGTGTGCATTCATCCAGAATGGGGGCATTCTAATACAGGAGGTATGATACTGGCAAGATCACCAAGTGAAAAGAGGAGAAAAAGTCTAAAAAAGGAAAATACAGCCACCACACCTAAGGTTTGGTAAGCTGTAATAAAATTTAACTTTTTTGGTCTTTGGTTTAATACGGCTTTAAGATGACATCCAGGCTCTGGAGGGCCTGAGGTATGGACCCTGAGTGGGTAGAAATATGTATACAGTGCAGGCTACTGCCCGTATGAATATGTTGCAGAAGATAAAATAGAATTAGCACAACAGTAGGAACTAGTGTCACATAGTGCAGCACGGCCACGACAGATCATTTAAAGCATCGCAGCCACCCTGTGACACACTGCTTCTAGCCTAAAACTCATGCTGCCCACCATCTACACTATGAAAGCAGGAGCCCAGGGCTCAACCCGCAGGAAGGGGATTGGGGTGTTGTTGGCGGGGGGGGGGGGTCCCCCATAAGGAAGGAAAGCCTCTAAGGTTCTTGGGTCCCTCTCAGGGGTGTGTCACCAGGTGGAAACTTCCTGCTTTGCCAGGGCATACCCACTCCTCCATAGAGGTGGTCTTCAGGAACTAGGTCACACCAGTAATAATCGCAACGGACTGGGACCTGTAGAGCTCCTTGCTGTACTACTGTACCAAGTGTGATTGCCAAATGCAGGGTCTAGTGCCAGGGGCAAAGTTACAGGCCAGCCCTGCTTCCTCTATACAGTGTTGGTTCAGCTGGAATTAAAAGGGATTTTCAGTGCAAAGCTCAGTGAGGAGTCTTCCAGTTAGAATTAGAAAAACATAACCTTAAAAATAGGGCTGGGGAAATTAACGATTAATTCCTCGATTAATCATTAATTCTTTTGATCGGTACACCTCTCCGCCGGCTTCTGGGTCTTCAGGAGTTCCGTCGGAGATCCGGAGACGTCACGGACACCGACATCCATCACCGGACTCCTCCCCCCTTCCCCAAGTGCCTCCGTCTGCTAACGAAGGGAAGTGGAGAGGAGTCCAGTGACGTCAATGTCCATGAAATCATAAATTGAGGAAGACAGATCCTAACGATTTGATTGATCTTACTGGTCAAAGTATTCAGATAAACATCTATGTAAATCCTGGACTTGGCTATGAAAATCAACATATCTGAGGGCTTTCCTGGCTGTAAGTCAGTTTGACGATGAACTGACATTGGTTATCCAGCAATCAAGAAACATTTATGATGATGGCACTTTTTTCCAAAGAGCTGACACTTTGCTGTCTCAGCAGGTGATGGATGTCTCTTGCTCTCCATCGGTCCCCTGATGCACAACAGTGCTATTTAAATAGACTGTAGGGCGACACCATAGCCCCGCCCCGCTGAGGAAGTTCTGATTGAACGTAACGCGTACAGGGGAGGAGCTACGCATGACATCAGCTAATAGTTGGATCCGTATGTGCGATATAATTAATTGAAATTAGTCGTTAAAAAAAAAAAAATCGAACACGAAAATTTTAATCAGTAACAGCCCTACTTAAAAACAAAAAAACAAAAAACAAAATAAACTGCTCCTAGTAGACACATCCTCCATTACCTAACAAAAAAAACCCAGAAAGACAAACAAACTGAAGATTGCTGAAAGGGCGGGGGGTGTTATATGGGCACAATTCTATTTGCTAGTGTCCAATCATCTGAAGGTGGATGCATATAACTCGGGGTCTACGATTAAACCACTTTTTGTCCTGTACCGTAGGACTGTAGGTAACAAAAACCTTTCAATAGTAGTTCCCCAGTCTCTTCCTCAACCCGGTCTTCTCTTGATCCAGCACTGTCCCATCTGCAGCAGCTTGTCTTCGCTCTCCCCTTTTACAGGCTTCGATGAGAGTAGCGAGAGCCATTGGTTGCCATCAGTCAAATCATGTGAGGAGGGAGCGGGGTCGAGCCACACTGTGCGCTTCTATAGACGCACACAGCCTGGCTCAGGATCGAGCCTGCACGAGTGCCCCCATAGCAAACGGCTTGCTATAGGGGCACTCTAAGGACAGGAGGAGCCAAGAGTGCCTGCGGAGGACCCCAGAAGAGGAGGTTTAGGGACGCTCTGTGCAAAACCATTGTAAAGATCAAGTATAACTTTTTTTTGTTGTTATTTGTTTAAAACAATTCTTTTCAATCACTTTAATTTTAACTTGCAAAAATAAAGCCTAGTGTACTTACCCTGCTCTTAACATCTTTAAGCTTAGGAAGGATTTCTAGCCCAAATCCATCTGCTTGCCCGCGTGTTCGGTTACCTCCATTCATATAGTTTCCAAATGCGAGAATAAGACCCATGATATCCTTCACACTCTCCATTTGCGAGACTCCCTAGAATATAATTTCCACTTTAAACACACATGCCACTGCTCTCAATTTCTAGCCCTTTACAGGAACTTAATATATTAACAAGCCACAGAACATGCAACTGCTGTGTGCACCCAGGTTTCAGAATTCAACAGCACAGCAGATGCCCGTCTAACCCGTTTTCCACTCCATGTCATTCATATCAATCCAGAATCATCACAATATAGAAGATGGTTGTACTCAAACTTATTTTTGCTGTATTTTTTTTTAGTAATGAAAAGAGGTGGAAACTGGGGACCCTGTTTTAGAATTACCAATCCTATTGAGAAGTGTTGATTAGCTCACTTCTGCCATATGGAATATCATTAGCAATATGTAATCGCTGCAAAAACAACTGCACATGTACTGTAACT
The DNA here is from genome assembly GCA_037952925.1 of Lithobates clamitans. Classification (NCBI taxonomy): domain Eukaryota; kingdom Metazoa; phylum Chordata; class Amphibia; order Anura; family Ranidae; genus Lithobates; species Lithobates clamitans. The sequence goes on along the minus strand of JBBGZY010000742.1, from coordinate 4,450,651 downwards.
CTAGGTTTTCCATTCAGGCTTTAAAAATGCACATACCGTATATACTAGAGTATAAGCAGAGTTTTTCAGCCCATTTTTTTGGCTGAACCCCCCCCCCCCCCCCGGCTTATACTCGAGTGAGCCATACTTTTCATTACTAAAACAGCGTGTCTCCCGCTGTGTTATGCAGTCTGTTTGGCCATCTATTGTAACAAAGCCCCGCTTCCTCCTCGTCCGTGCTAGAGGAACACTGATACAATGCTTGGAAACTGTATCAGCTTTCCGTCTATCAGAGACGAGGAGGAGGCGGGGCTTTGTTACAATGGACGGTCGAACAGACTGCATAACACAGCGGGAGACGCACGCTGTTTTAGTAATGAAAGGTACGGCTGCAGATGGGCACAGTGAGACTACAGATGGGCACAATTAGGCTGCAAATGGGCACAATTAGACTGCAAATGGGCATTGTTTACCCAGTAGCTGCTGCAGTTTCCCATCCTAGGCTTATACTCGAGTCAATATGTTTTCCCAGTTTTTTGTGATAAAATTAGGTGCATCGGCTTATATTCGTGTCGGCCTATACTCGAGTATATACGGTACCTATAATAACTAGATTATTGGCTTCTAAACTATTATAGTGTGGCATTTATGCTTTGCATATCTAGACACTTACATTGCATGCCCTGATGACTATGTCTATTTTTCGCCGCACTGAGCCAATCCCCTCTGCAAAGACTGATTGGAAAATTATGCACTTCGACCTCTCTGTAAAATTAGGGATTTGAGAAAGCTCATAAAGGAATCTAGGAAAAAAAACAAAAACAAAGTACATTTACTGTATGTTTGCTTGAATTTTATAATAAAATCCAAAAAAATCAAAGCATCTGCTTGGATTTTGGTATACAATCTTACTGTTCAGGCTTGTCCAATAACTTTACATCTTCTGCCGTGGAAGTCTCATAGTGCTTGCTGATGGTTTGCAACTCCTCTTTTTGTGCACGCTGTGAATCGACAATATAATTATGGCTTTATTCAATAGTCATCTTACTCTCAAAGCTGAACTCCTAGGATGATATATTTTGCATATTTACATTGGGCCAGCTTGGCCCAATGTAGTATGCATACTTGATAACTGATCAGCCTCTGTTGAATCTGTAAATAGCTAAGGCTACTACAGTGATGGGCAGTGTCTTTTGGATGCTGGGCCCAATGGCAGTCCTGCATATCATATTCAGCCATTCTGGAGATTGTGATGGCACTGCTTCTCCTCTACCTTGTCCTATTGCTTCAAGAAAAATTTTAACGGACCGCCTAAAACTAAAAATGACTGGTGAAGAGGAATTTCACTGGTACTCTGTTAAAATGACACATTTTAAAGGTTTCTTAGAAGAATGCTCCAACTAATAAAACGGTTTTAAAAAGATATTATTTGAAACAAGCCAAATATGTCTAATAGTATATATATATATAAATGCAATTACACACAAACCACTTACATTTTCATACAAGGCTTCCAAGGTCTCTAGATCCACCACAGAATCGTCCACATTTAAAATAGCTGCAAAAGAATTAAACAATTTCATATATTTATTACTACCACTATTACATATACAACCCTATGATATAGTATTAATCAAAAAAATTGAGAAAATCTAGCTCTTACCACTTGGCACAAAAGACAGCCGATAGTTCATTTTCATTAAAGTGGTTGTAAACCTTCACATATACTCGGTGAACTGAACAGCCTCAGAAGATACATAGAGATTAAACAAAATCTCCCTATAGTTTTACATGTATATCTGCGGTCTTCAGCTTGCTATATTCTTTAGAAAGTGCACATCGCGTTAGAATTTTTACTTCCTGTTCCAGCACTGGGAGTGAAGTCTTGGAGGGGGGGGGTGCCTTTCCTCCAATCAGCTGACACCTTCCCCCCAGGCAGAGGAACAAAGATTCAGGGCTGTGCTGTGATAAGACAAGCTCTCTGCTTATCAATTTATAGCACCCACCCCGACACAAATTTTCAGCTGCTTTTATTTCCTGTCAGAAGAACGAAGCAGCAGAAAGACACGGGACTTGGGGCTTTGTAGAGAGAGGGGTAAACACTACAGATATATGTACTCAGGTCAAATTTCATGAATCGGGTTTACATCCACTTTAATGTAATGCAGCTACCTTAAAGCTACCTTGCAGCTTACCAATCCTTAAAGAGTAAGTCCACTTTCGTTGAGAAAAAAAACAAAACAAAACAAAAAAAGAAACAAAAAACTCCCCCCCCCCGGGTAATTATGTACATTACAAGGATTTTAACAAACTTTATTGCAGATTCCTACCTTTTGTTATTCTGAAGAAACCACTGTGTGTTGATCTGTGTCCATGTGCTCAGTGAGTCTAAAGGGAGTGGTTTCATAATTATCAATCAGCTGTAGTACCTGCAGGGCACTAATGACGAAAGCGTCTGGGTTTGCGTCCTTTTAGACGTGATTTGCTATTAGGGAGTATTTTACCAAAAATTACATTTTTGTTGCAGGGATGCCTGAAATCTGACTTGTAACTTTGGATCCCTGATTTTCCCAAAAATCTGCCCTATCACACAAGCAGGAAATATTGTTTTTCTGGGGGGCGTTCTGTACACATTCTGTGTACAGAAAACCTCCAGGTAGCCCTATTGCATTGCATTTTACAGAAAGTTACATAACTGCAGATTGAAAAGGAAAGGTAATTTTTAATAACATTCAATTACTTTATGACTGGCGTTGCAATTGTATATGCTATATTATTTTTTTTTTACCTTTTCCCCACGAAAGTGGAGCTACCCTTTAACTCCCTTGCAGCAACTCTATTGTTCAAGATGCATAGCTCAGAAGGATCAGCAACACTCTCCCAAAACTACAGAGATAGCGGTCTTCTATAGAGCTGTCAGATATAAATAGAGCTAAGCCCAGGAAGTGCCATGCACCTTGCTGGACTTAGCTCATAGTGTGTCTTTATTTTCATAATTTCACTGCAGAGATGTGAATTTTAGAAGAGCATTCTTGCCTAGTGAAAAAAAAAATTCTAAGCTATACTAATCCGTACAATTTTTAGTTTCTTCACGTATTCTGGGGTTCATATCCATATGACTGTCTTACACACTTTGTACCATAGCCTCATTCACTTGGGTATGGTCCTTTGGTTCCTATTGGTATAATCTTGTTCTCTTTTACTCCTGTTACTTAAATCTTCTCACTGGATTTGGTCTTCACTTGGTTCACACCATTATTATTATACGCAAGCTCTGTATAGCACACACCCCTTTCTTTTCACAGACTCCCTTGGAGCCTTACCATGCGTTACCACCCACACCATAAGGAGAACCTAACTTTCTGGGGAGTGTGTTTGGGCGTTCGCCCCGTGTGAGGCGTAGCTTCCACAGCTCCCCGGACCAGACGACTCATTCCAGTGTTCTCCCCGTTTGCAGTTTTACATACCCCTGTTTTTCCAGTCCCATGTAAGATACGAGACTAACAAATTCCATTGCCTTTCTTGATACTGGAGTTCTTACCAGAACTTACCGGTAGCTATATTTATTTGTTTTACAGACTAACGGATGCATCCATTCCTGATGAAGTGTCTTTACACGAAACGCGTAGATAGGATGCAACTTCGTTTTAGTTATTCATCTTTGTAATTATCAACCCCCTTATTATTTGCTATTCTCTTACATGGATGTCATTTTCATATATGTCTATGAACTGTACTTCTTTCAACATTTACATTTTGTAGTGGCTTTTAATGTACTGTATACCGAGTGCAATTCTATACCCTTTTTTATGTGAATAAAGTAATTTAGTCAATATATATATATTTTGTCTTGTTTAGCTGCCCCTTGACTCATACAAAGTCCCAACTTCCTTTCTATTATTCATTTGAATCAGGGATGGAGGCACATATATGTATACCCCATTTAAAGTCCCAAACCTTTCCCCTTCTTTTTGTTAATCTGTACAACAGAATGACAAAAAACAGATGGCCAAATTTAACATCCACACAATAGATAAAAACTTTTTTTACACCACACTTAAAACTGCAATACATTTTTAAGCCGCGTACCTTTATCCCATTTGCCAGAAAATGCGACAACCTTCAAGGCCTCACACCTTCAACAGTCTGAAAAGTGCTAATGTTATGAAGCTTGTCTGCATAAAGCTTGCCATGTAATGCAAATTAGTCTCATTAAAACCAGTCTCCCCCTGGTGGGTTTTAACTTCCCTCCAACGCTCACTGTCAGCCTCCTGAATATCTCACCTACACCTCCCAATAACTCCAAAAGGAAGCAGACGCATGCTGTGCGAGGCTGGTAATTTTATTGGGTTCCACAACCTTTAAAAAATCCGTTACAAGCCTGGTCTGGTTTCTGAGATTCTTTTTTGCAGGGAAATTAAGGCAAACATTTTTATGTGGCCCAACAGTGTCTGTTGGCTGGAAGAAGAATTTATACACAGCAGAGTCATTAGAAAAAAACCTGCTCCCATTAGGATATAATAGCCGTCACAAGGGACACAAAGCAGAGCAGGATTCGGCTCCCAAGCAGGCGCTCATAAAGTAAAGGGAAAAAATAAAATGTCTTGCCAGCTACATTTCACACGCTCTGGTTATTAAACCATTTCAAGTTGAAACTTTCCTTCTCGCACCCTAAATTTAAGATTATACAAGCCCCTTCTCTCTGTTCACCTTGTTGCTTATACACACTGAAAGAGGCCACCAGGGACCAAGAGTGAGGAGGGAAAATAGCAACTAGGGCAGCACATACTGTCCCCAATGTTATCTGAAGATATTCAGAAATATCACAACTGTGATTGGAGATGTAATACAAAAAAATAAAAAATGAGGACACCAATACAATCTGCATTACTATAATGGAATTATAATGTGCACATGTACAGCGATTACAGAAGTGCAAAAACATTAATCTAACAAAAAAAATTTAACACCTACGGCTCTATGGAAATAAGTGTACACAGCTAAACAGCTTTGCTTTGAGTTTGTCTTGCACTTCTAAATATCACCTGGAATACATGCTGTCCTAGACACAAACAGCAAATCCCCTGCATGCAGACACTACATCTATAATCGCAAAGCATGTTACTATGCTATGAAAATTAAAATGCTGTTGGCAAGCAGTAAATGGTTTATTACATATGATACTCTATAGCAATATACTGTCCAGGATAAAATGGACAATAAACCGTTAAAAAAAAAAAAAAAAAGAAGTTCTATGTAAATATCTATTCTTAACTCAAAAAAGCACCATCTATTGCTCTCCGACTCTTCCAAATCTCCAGATACATTTTTTTTTTTTGCTGCTGTAATCGAATGTCCTTTTATGTTAGTTCTTCATGGACCCACTATATGTAGGAATCTAATCACCCTTCTTGTTTGCTCCCGAGATGGACTATGGATTTGTAGTATGCATAGAGCAGTGTACATGACTGCACCGCTCATTCCAAACAAATGGAAGTGAAGGGGAAAGTAGATGTTTGCAAGCTCACAAAAGGATGTTACAAGGAGGAAGAAAAGCACATTAAAAACACATTTCATGAAAAAAAGATTACATTAAGTAGTGGCTGTGTATGGATTAATTTGGAGAATAATGGTATATAGTTAGGGTCACTTTAATAACAGTTATTAGAGTTAGACATTTTTTTCACTACCTACAGCCTCCCTATTGTACCCCCTTAGACCTTCTATTTTAATACTGGAAATACTCAAGTGTTCAAAATCGACCAAACACGTAAAAAATAAATAAAGTGCTTTTTAGTGTTCTCCCCCTTTTTCCAGTTTCACCAAGATTTGTAGGCTCAGCAAGGCAATGCACTGTGCATGTAACTCAACACTTAAAGCAAATTAATTATCCTGTATTAAGAATCAAGAAAACACTTTCTTGAAAACACAGCTTTAGGATCATCTTGTAGAAGAATTTACTGGCCTTTCCAAACAAGTTTTAAAAGTTCTGCAACATTTTTCAGAACCTTGAAGTCAGTCCCTGGAACTCTGAATTCTAAAGAGAAATACAACATCAAAGGAGTGTTTTATACTATTCAATCTCGTTTGGCTGAAATTAAAACTCACACAAGCATCATATCCAATTAGCGTAAAAAGAGGAGAAAGCAAATAGCTGCACATTCCAAAGCCAATAGAGTAAATAAAGAAATGCAATATTTCTGTAGGCAAACAAAACTTCCAAATCACTGTTCATCCAAGTAATCCAAATTCATGCCGGAGTTTGGGAAGAATAAATACCACAGCTTTGATTCACTAGGAGAAACCGTATTTAGGAAGTATCAATGCTCAGCATTTACAGATGCAATCTAAAGCAAATAAGCAGGTTAGAAGAGACTGTGCCTCAACAAACCCTTACACTCCCCATGCAGTTGTAAAGAAGATGTCATACAGTACTTCCATAGGTGTGGCATCCAGGACACCCCAGGGCTTTTTGCTGTGGGGCACCAGGGAGCAGCTGAGAAATGGGAGTCCAGCCTATGCTGGGATTTGTAGTCCCATGGAGGGGAGGGCAATACTCTCACATACCAAGGAAGGGGGTTGGTCATATAAAGTGAAAGACTCTGTGCTGTGAGGGGGCTGCTATGGCTGACCTGACCCCCTGATAGAAATACTTATTGTCTGGCATACTGGTTTAAAGAGGAATTCTGCAGACTCTGGGGTAAAGGGGAACTCTGATGTAAGTGGGATCTCAGTGGACTCTGTGGTAACCAGAGGCCCCCCTTACATCAGTCTGCAGAGATCCCCTTTGTGTCAGAGCCCCCTTTACAGTGTATATAAAAGGGAGACTTTGATGTTAATGGGGACTCGGGGAACCCTGATATAAAAGGGAATGCTGGGGACTCTGGTGTAAAGGGGAACTTTCATATAAGTGGGTCTTTGGTCACCAGAGTCCAGAGCATTGTTTACATCAGATTTCCCAGTGTAAAGAGGAACTCTGGGGATTCTGATGTAAGGGAGGCTCTCTGGAAACCCTGATTTAAGGGAGGAACTGTGATAGAAGATGTAACACTATTGACTCTGGTGTAAGGGGGAATTCTGTGGACTCTGATGTAAAGGACTCAGATTTGAGGGAGGCACTGTGGCATATTTAGGGGCACATTCAAAAATGCTTTGATTTCTGAAGAGTGATCCGCAAACAAATCACTCTTCATAGAGCATTTTTAAAAAAATGTTATTTTTAAATATACATTTTTATTAAAGCCCCGGGAGGGCACAGCCCAAAAATAACACTGATACCATACAGTCATGAATAATTCCATATCTCCAACATGTGAAATGTCTAACAAGAGAAGCATCTAACGAAAGCATTAGGAGTTCACATAGATGAAAGTAACTGATATGTCTAATACGCTTGTCTGCCAAAACATGAAACTGGTAATTATATATAACTATATATAATCCTATCAGGATGAAATGGTAGGCAACCCAAACCCGCAGATATTTTTCTTGTGGGGGATGTGGGAGTCAGGGCTTTCGGCACCATACTCAAGATTGGGCGAACACAGCGGTCAGAAGGGGGTGTTTTATGATCCTAGTAAGGTCAGCCCCTCATCGGACACTATGAACATTTTCAAGTCTCCATTGCTTAGAGTGTTTTTCCTGTCTATTGCGTGTTGTGGAAACCAGGCCTTCCATCTTTATTTCCGCCCGCCTTGCGCAGCCAGCTCGCGATAGTTGGCGCCTGTTGCTTTTAAAGTGGGGGAATGCAGGATTTGGCAGCATTCAGCAGGTGACGCAATCGATTTTTGGTAATGTTTTGCAGAAAGGGCAGACACATGAAGAAGGCCGAATCGTCAGGTATCTCATGCTCCGTGATTTTTTGAGTGACCCTCTGGACCACTGTCCAGAAATGTTTCAGTTTGGGACAGGACCAAAAGATATGTTAGAGCGTTCCTCTGTCCGTCTGTCATCTCCAGCAGCGATCTGAGGTGTTTGGGTAGAACTTATTCAAAAAGATGCCGTGTATGATACCACCTTGTTAGTATTTTATAATTGGTTTCCCGTAATTTTGTACAGATCGATGACTTCAATGAGAATCTAAAAATAAGTTGTTTTTGGGTGTTAGAAAGCGAAGGGTGTAGGTCTGTCTCCCATTTTTGCACAAACTGAATATTCAGTTGTTCCGGAGGGGTCACTAAGAGTAGGTAATGGATAGAACCTGCGGTAGCGTCCCTTCATCTAAACAGTAATCTTCAAAGGTCGTTAAACTGCGGTTAAATCTCTGGGGGTTCGGAAGAGAGTGCAGAAAGTGGTGCAATTGTAACGCCTTCCAGAAAGGAAGTTTGAACTGTCCCGATTGACTTGTCAGTGATGTAATAGAGGGCCAGCTGTCTGTGGTCAGGAAATTCGAAGCTTGACTAAGTCCATCTTTGAGGAGGGTTGGAAAGTCGCACGTTCCCAGTGCAGGCGTGAACGCCGGGTTACCAAGGATTGGAAACAGTGGGGAGTCTCGAGTCGAGAGGGATGTGGAGAATACGGCCCTTGAACATATACAAAGCATGTTGCCGATTAGAGGGTGGGTTTTGAGAGTCGGAGGTAGTCGATCCAAACACCACAAGGCACCTTTCAGAGGGATGACTGTTGCAGTTGCGTCCAAAGTTTTACTTTATAATGTCATCGTCAGTCTATATACCTGCCGAGGTGTGTTGCTTGAAAGTATTTCCTTACATCTGGGAGAGCAAGGCCCCCAGATGCTTGGAAAGTGTAAGATGGTGTCTGAGAAGTCTAGGTTTTTTATGTGCCCATACAAATTTAGTAAAGAGAGAGTGTACTTGTTTGAAATAAAGGGCAGGAATCTGTATCGGTAGGGCTTAAAATAAGTACAGATGTTTAGTGAGGAAACACATTTTTAGCAGGTTTCACCTGCCAAACCATGAGTGCATTCCTTTGTGCCACTTATTTAGTAGAAACTGAGTCTTAGCAAAGATGGGAAGTAAAGTTCATATGTACATTCTAGATTGCCGGGAATATAGGTGCCAAGATATTTAAGGGCTGTGTCCGACCATTTAAATTTAAAGTTGGTCTTCAAAGACACTAAAAGAGTTGGGGCTATCTGGACTCCCATAGCTGCTGATTTATCAAAGTTTGTTTTCAGATTGGAAAATGCACCATATTCCTCAACTCCTTCATAAGATTGGGGAGGGAAATTGCCGGGTTTGTTAGATAGAATTAGAGGTCATCGGCGTACGCAGATAATTTGTATTGTGTGGTACCAGCAGTTAGTCCTGCTTGACACCATCTGAACCAAATAAGTTTATCTTGGTCTCATCAGACCACAGGACATGGTTCCAGTAATCCCTGACCTTAGTCTGCTTGTCTTCAGCAAACTGTTTGAGGGCTTTCTTGTGCATCATCTTTAGAAGAGGCTTCCTTCTGGGACGACAGCCATGCAGACCAATTTGATGCAGTGTGTTGTGTATGGTCTGAGCACTGACAGGCTGACCCCCCCACCCCTTCAACCTCTGCAGCAATGCTGGCAGCACCCATACTATTCCCAAGTCAACCTCTGGATATGACGCTGAGCACATGCACTCAACATCTTTGGTTGGCCATGGTGAGGCCTGTTCTGAGTGGAACCTGTCCTGTTAACCACTTTAAGACTAGGCCTCTTTTTTTAGATGTGGTGTTTACAAGTTAAAAACTGTTTTTTTTTTTTTTTGCTAGAAAATGACTTAGAAAAAAATGTATAATGTTTGGGGGTTCTAACACCCTAGAGAATAAAATGGTGGTCGTTGCAATACTTTCTGTTACATCGTATTTGCGCAGCGGTCTTACAATTATTACAATACAATTATTTTACCTTTTATTTTTTCACTGTTTAAAAAAAAAAAAATGGTCTCACTTTTATTCCTATTACAAGGAATGTAAACATCCCTTGTAATAGAAAAAAGCATGACAGGACCTCTTAAATATGAGAGCTGGGGTCAAAAAGGCTCTTAGATCTCATATTTGGACTTAAAATAATTTGTCATTTTGAAAAAGTGACAACAAAAAAATGTGCCTTTAAGACCTATGGGCAGAAGTGACGTTTTGACGTCGCTTCGGCCCTGCTATGGTATGGAGACGGGTGGGGTCCATCTTCCCCTCACTCGTCTCCATACCAAGTAAGGAGACAGACAGGATCGTTTCCGCCACTGCCGACAGCTCCGGTAAGCGGCGGAGGGCACCGGATCGCGATCGCCCCCCCTCCCGCCACTGATAAAAGTGATCTCGCAGCGAATCCGCCGCAGAGACCACTTTTAGTTTGCAGCGGACCACCGGCCGAACATGGGGATACCAGGGTTATGAGTCCCCAAAGTAGGGACGTACAACTGCGTGGGGCGGTCCGGAAGTGGTTAAACCGCTGTATGGTCTTGGCCACCGTGCTGCAGCTCGGTTTCAGAGGCTTGACAATCTTCTTATAGCCTAGTCTTTATGTAGAGCAACAATTGTTTTTTTAAAAAATCCTCAGAGAGTTCTTTGCCATTAGGTGCCATGTTGAACTTCCAGTGACCTGTATGATATAGTGAGTGATAACACCAAATTTAACACACCTGCTCCCCATTCACACCTGAGACCTTGTAACACTAACGAGTCACATGACACAGGGGAGGGAAAATGGCTAATTGGGCCCAATTTGGTCATTTTCACATAAGGGTGTACTCACTATTGTTGCCAGCGGTTTAGACATTAATGGCTGTGTGTTGAGTTATTTTGAGGGGACAGCCAATTTACACTGTTATACAAGCTGTACACTCACTACTTTACATTGTAGCAAAGTGTAATTTCTTCAGTGTTGTCACATGAAAAGATAGAATAAAATAGTTACAAAAATGTGAGGGGTGTACTCACTTTTGTGAGATACTGTATATATGTGAAGGGCTGCGTAAATTTACAGTTCTACATAAGTAACTGAAAAATACACTTTGGATAAAAGAGAATCAAAGACATCTTTGGACAGCAGTCTGGGAGGGAGGGAATTGTTAGATGGACTAGCATATTTAGATACACTAACAAATTGAAACCAAACCCCAGCCAACACACTACTTAAGCAGTTGTATAAAGTTCTTTTTATCCCCTTTTGGGATAAAAGTTTTACGTCAATAAAAGCTGATCATTGTAAGCAACCCTAATATCAGTAAATGGTTTCTCTAAGCCTTCTAACGGCTACATCTGCAGGGCAGCTTGTTCTGTATAAAAACAGACTTACTGGCAAGATTACCAGGTAAAAATGAAAAAAAGCATAAAAAAAAAAAACCTGAATACAGCTATCATATCTAAGAATTGGTAAGCTGCAATATAATTAAATGTTTGCTTACGAGTTTAATGCCACTTTAAATTCTGATGTGTTTTTATTAGCTATGTGGCACCAAAAATATTTCATCTTCCAACTTACAAAACGGACAGATGGCAATAAAAAGTTGACAGGCATTTAATTGTAAATAGAAGTAATGACCTCAAATTGAGTCTTATGCCAGTTAAGTTTGCTGGAGCCAGGCAAAATTTCCAGCTTCTTGGAACTGGCACCATAATGCATATGTGCAGGTTTTAACTATAGGGATGAATTGCTCAAGACAGGCAAGCCTTTCACCTTTATTGCAGGTAACCGTACATGCACCACAGCACTTGGGTTGCCATCTCCAAAGTGTCCAAACATGGTGCCCGGCAATGACAGGGTGATCTAAGGGGAGTACTTTACTGGCCCTTCTCAGGATGCAAGTCCGAGGCTGCCAGTGAAAACAGAATTCATGTGCTCTCTCAACAGTTATTAACCACTTTACCTCCGGAAGATTTCCCCCCCTTCATGACAAGGCCATTTCTTGTCAAAGTAACACAGTGCCGTATTGCAATTGCGCAGTTGTGCGACACTGTACCCAAATTTTGGGATTTTTTTCCTCATCTAAAATTTTGTTTTTATAATTATTTCAAGAGATTTTTTCCCTCAACATTTTGACATTTTATCAGTAAAAAAAAGTAGTAGGTATAGGATTTAGCACATTCTACTGTAAAATGTGATCTGAATCTCCAGTAGAGATCTATAGGAATCTAGGTTTTTAAATGAAGTCAGCTCATTTGAGGTTTGTAGTAGGTTTAATGGATCCTGTTTACTTAAAGCATGTTCCTTAAAGGAGCAGCATTGCATCCTGAGCACAGGAGTCAGCTGAGTCTAGCAGTGCACAAGAAGAGAGGATCCTGCAGCAGGAAAGCCTTAGGAATCCATAGGAAGAACCGCTGAGCGTACAGGATACAAACCAGCCTCTCCACCCCATCCCCTCCACTACCGGGCTCTCTACAGCTTCGCTTTTTTAAGGACTTCTTGGCCAAATGGATCTTTTGTATGACTAAGTGGATCTGAGTACGAGAAGGGGAAAAAAGTGCCTAGAAGTAGAGGAGAAGTAGCCGATTGCTTTCTGGAAATATTGGTTACCCAGGCCCATTGGACACAGGACACCTAGCAGCCTGACATCACAGCCCCCCCCCCCCCCCCCGGCAGAAGGATTCTTTAAAGGTCCATTGAGTTACATTGTGAGTCTACAGGAACATCACTTAAAGGCCCTTGCGGGGTAATCAGCCAACTTTTTTGTAATAAAGAGGTACAGTACTGATGGTAAGCAGGCATTCTTCCCACACTTTAGGGGACTATTTAATGACCGTGTGTCACCCACCTTGATTGATATCCACGTATGAAGTGTTGCCTGCGAGCTCAACTGAAAATCTGTTTTATCACACGATTGGGACGTTTATGTTATACTTTATCATTTTGTGAGATCTAATATTTGTGTTTAGCATGACTGTTCCATACTATTATAGTAAACTGTGTTTACTATGCGTCAGCTTGTGAATGAAACAATGTTTCACTTTATGAATAGGAGTTTTACAGACTTCTTATTCATTCATACACAGTGCAGCTCAGGCTGCAGAGAAAAAGACTGTCTTTAGTCCCTTTCTCGGTATCAAAAAAGGGACATTAGAGGTCTGTTTAGACCCCTGATGTCTCTCCAAAGCATCCCCCTCCCCCACAAAAAAGTATTCAAAATAAAAAAGTTGTAAAAAAATAAAAATAAAATAAGGGTAGACGTAGACATGTTTCTAAATCTCCCTTGCCTCAGAAGCCCAATCCACATTTAGACCGAGCTTCAGAGGCTTCTGGGTACGATCGCTGCGGCAATCTACAAAGCTTTTTGGCCCCTCCTCCTCCTGAGACGCGCACAGAAAAAATGCGGGACCATTCACAAAGCGATGCGCGACTCATGCGCAGTAGGAAACCGGCAGTGAAGCCGGAAGGCTTCACTGCCGGTTTCCCTTAGTGAAGATGCCAGCACCTGAAGCTAATTGAAGAGTCGGGTCGAGTGCTGACATCACTGGATCCCTGGATAGGCAAGGGTCCTTGTATCAAAAGTCAGCAGCTAGAATTTTTTTTTTTTGGGGGGGGGGGGGGACTGGAGCTCCTCTTTAGGGCGGGGGGGCGTTTGGCAGGCGCCAAAAACACAGCTCAACCACACATTTTTTGTCGCCCCAACCGCAAGTCTAAAACAAGACCAAAAGCCTTGTTCACGCGGGGAATACTACCCCAAAGCCATGTTTAGCTGCACAGGGATGCACAGGTGTTCTGTGCATCCCATGCAGGCAGTCCCATTCATATTAATTGGAATGCAGCTGTTGCATCGAGACAGCTATTGCTACCAATGTGACATCTATGTGGGTGTAGGTCCCTGAACTCACACGGTCTGCATTTGGGGCCATGCACCTAAACCTGCATGGATGTCAAATCTGTCTTTGCAGCCTCTGCGTCCCAGTTGACATGAATAGGACTGCCTGCACAGGGATGCTAAGAACACCTGTGCATCCGCGTGTGGGTAAGCACAGCCCTCCATGAGCGTACGATGTAGCACACCCCATTGAGTGAGGCCCTGATAGGAATTTAGCAGGAATTTTGTAAGTTATATTGTGGTTTTATGGGCAAATATTTTTTTTTGCATCATGTTGGTGAAAATATTTATCTGATAAACATTTAGGCAAGTATTGTGGGGCTAAAAAAAAACACAAAAAAAAACAAAAAACAGTTGCACCTTTTTAGTCTACTGGTTATGTGCTTTCAGAAAACATATGGTTTGGGGGGTCTTTTTCAAAATCTGAAAGCTGTAAGTGAAAAATGAAAATCTCCAAAATTTTAGAGACATTTTTGCGTATGTTTGATTTTCGCCATTTTGCAAAAAGCCGCACCTTAAAATCAACAAATATTTGTTATTTATTGTCTGAATACAGGTTAAGCTTTTATATTTAGTTATAGCATGGTATGACACATATATGGAGTCTGAGAGACTGCGCACCCCGAATAGTAAATCTTAAAAAAAGGAAGAAGTTCCCCGTGAGGTTTTAAAGCAGCAACTGAGAGTCACAAAAAAAATTATAAAAAATAAGTACTTTTATTATCAAAAGACAATTAGACAATACTATACAAAAATTAAAACATGAGCTCTGGTTTACTATGCAAGGCTACTGTATTGGGAAAAGGGGGAAAAAAAGGGTAGACAATACCAAAAGAATAAAAATTCAGAATTGTTGGCTTGCAATGATTGAATTATAGTTGAAAAAAAGCCCCAATGCATTTCGACCTAAACCTTTACGGTCTTCCTCAGGGGGTTCTCATATTTCCTCACCGCAAATAGGCTTGCTTAACCAGAGACTTCTTGTTAAAAAAACACGCACAAAGATAACAGTTGATTTCCCCATTGGTGATCCTGGAAAGTGCTGAAGGGTCGTGCTCACCTCCATCCCAAACAGGGCTACCCCTGGCCTTAGGGCTTACAAGTGGTTACAAATAATTGGGCACCCCAGAGGGAGAGGCGGCTGGGAAACAGGCAATACCTGATTACTATATAACAGTTTAAGACATTGTAGCCTCTAGAATATGAGGCGTAGGGTCCAATAGTTTTTGTAGGATGCAAATGACTGGAGGCTCCCCAAAAAATTAGGAGATGCACAGGCTTTGCTCGTCAGGGGTCAACTCAAGCTTTTATATTTAGTAGGAATTGAGCAGAAATTTTGTAAAATTTGCTGCATTGGTATCTGCCAATAATGATTTTAGTATAGTTTTTTGCCACTTGACTCAAATCCGGTGGATGAAGGAAGCAACGTCAAACGTCACTTCCACCCAACGGCCATAAAAGGGGACTATTTTTATTGCATTTAAGTTTAAATGTGAGATCTGAGGTTTTTTTGACCCAAGATCTCAAATTAAACCCTTCCCGACCAGACGCCACAGTTATACTGCGGCAGGTTGGCTCCCCTGTGCGAAACCGTCGTACCTATACTGTGCTCCACGCAGACAGAACGGAGATCTGTCAATGGAAACAAACAGATCTCCGTGCTGTCAGGGGTGAGGAGAGCGATCTGTTGTTCATACCAAGTATGAACAACAGATTGCTCTACTCATTAAGGCAGCCCCCCCCCCACCCAGTTAGAATTACTCACTAGGTAACAGTGTTAACCCCTTGATCGCCCCCTACTGTTAACTTCCCTGCCAGTGACATTTACACACTAATCAGTGCATTTTTATAGCACTAATCGCTGCATAAATGCCAATGGTCCCAAAAATTTGTCAAAAGTGTCTATCCACCATAATGTTGCAGTCCAGATAAAAGCCACTGATCACCGCCATTACTAGTAAAAAAATAAAAAAAATAAAATAAAAATGCCATAAATCTTTCCCCTATTTTGTAGACGCTATAACTTTTGCGCAAACCAAACAATATATGCTTATTGCGATTATTACCAAAAATACGTAGAATACATATCGGCCTAAGCTGAGGAAAAAAATGTTCCTTTTTTTTTAAAAAAAGGGATTTTTATTATAGCAAAAAGTACAAAATATAATGTTTTTTTTTCAAAATTGTCGCTCTTTTTTTTGTTTATAGCACATAAAATAAAAAACGCAGAGATGATCAAATACCACCAAAAGAAAGCTCTCCAATTTTGTTTGGGTAAGACATCGCACGACTGCGCAATTGTCAGTTAAAGTGAAGCAGTGCCGTATCACAAGAAATGGCCTCGTCATTGAGCAGCCAAATTTTCCGGGGCTGAAGTGGTTAAAGAGGTCCTGTCATGCTTTTTTCTATTACAAGAGATGTTTACATTCCTTGTAATAGGAATAAAAGTGACGCAATTTTTTTTTTTTTAAAGGGACAGTGTAAAAATAAAAATAAAATAAAAATAAAAATAAAAATTTAAAGCACCCCGTCCTGCCGTGTTTGTGCACAGAAGCGAATGCATACACAAGTCGTGCCCGCATATGTAAACAGTGTTCAAACCACACATGTGAGGTATCCCCGCGATTGTTAGAGCGAGAGCAATAATTCTAGCAAAAGACCTCCTCTAAGGGCCCTTTCACACTGGGGCGGGGTCGGCGGTAAAGCGCCGCTATTGTAAGCAGCGCTTTACCTTCGGTATTCGGCCGCTAGCGGGGCGGTTTTATCCCCCGCTAGCGGCCGAGAAAGGGTTAAAAACCACCGCAAAGCCGGCGCTTTGCCAGCGGTATAGCCGTGCTGTCTCATTGTTTTCAATGGCCAGAAGCGGTGAAGGAGCGGTATATACTCCGCTCCGAAGATGCTGCTAGCAGGACTTTTTTTCCCGTCCTGCTAGCGCACCGCTCCAGTGTGAAAGCCCTCGGGGCTTTCACACTGGAGACAAAGCAGCGGCACTTTGGGTTGGTTTGCAGGCCCTATTATTAGCGCAATAGCGCCTGCAAACCGCCCCAGTGTGAAAGGGCCCTAACTAAAAACTGGTAACCTGTACAAATGTTTAAACATCACCTATGGAGATTAAGGGTCAAAGTTTGTCGCCATTCCACAAGTGGGTGCAATTTTGAAGCATGACATGGGGTATCAATTTACTGGGTGTAACATGATCTTTCACAACATAAAAAAAAAATTTGGGCCAACTTTACTGTTTTCTAATTTTTTTAATTTAAAAAAAATAAATTTTATCCCAAAAAACGTTTTTCCCAAGAAAACGCGTTTGTAAGACCGCTGCGCAAATAAGGTGCGACAAAGTATTGCAACAACCACCATTTTATTCTCTATGGTGTCTTAAAAAAATATATATAATATTTGGGGGTTTGAAGTAATTGTCCTAGCAAAAGAACCTGATTTTAACTTGTAAACAAGTTTGAAAAATAGGCCTGGTCCTTAAGTGGTTACAATTACATTATAATATATTAATAATACAAGACGTGCCGGTCACAAGAGGAATTTCAGATTTGTGTTCTGCAGTGAGATTGTAAGACAATTTCAGTTCCCAGTGGACCAAGCAGTCTGGGGAGTTAACATGTGTTGATGCAAATAGCTTAACAGCGAGATACCATAGGGTGCCCATTTTCTTTCTAGTTAAATTAATCTAAATGTTAAGAGTAGATGTTAAAAAGAATTTGGCAAAATAAAAGCAGAAACAATATCCAAAAATCTAGGAGTGTGATACCAGTGGAATCAGAGAGGTCAAGGACTTTCTCTTAGTTTTATGGTATACACACAAGAGGCACCCCACTTTCCAAATTCTCATTTAAGCCTGGCAGAAACTGGGGGTTGGCTGTTTCAGGCATATGAAGGGAATTTGAAAAATATGTGAAGTCCCCATATACCTTAAAGAGGAGCTCCAGTCTTCCCCCCCCAAAAAAAATGTAAAGTCAGCAGCTACAAACACTGTTCTTGCCCAAGCAGATTGTTCAGCTGGCTTTGGGTGCATACGCTGGCATCTTCACTCAGGGAAACAGACAGCGAAGCCTTGTGGCTTTAGAGCCAGCCTCCAACTGTGCATGTGCATTCCCTGCATTAAGGAAAAATGTCCCAGTATTTGTATTGCCCGCTCACTTCCCTATATACTTACTCGAGTCCTACCTTAATCAAGCATTGCGCCCATATGCAGCGGTGGCAGCAGCAGGAGCCGTTGACTGCTATTGCTGTCAATCAAATCCTGTGGGGGGGGCTGAGCCATGCTGCGTGTATCTACAGATGCACACAGCCTGGCTCAAGATTGAGCCAGTATGTTTGCCCCCACAACAAGTGGCTTTGCTATGGGGGCACACACAGAAGAGGCGCAGCAGTGGGGGGGCCCCAAAAGAGGAGAAGTGGGGCCACTTTGTGCAATGAAAACAGGTAACTATAACAAAAAAAACTAAGACAACCTTTACAACAACTTTAAGGATATGATCAACAAGAGCTTCCTCAACATCTGCCCACTGTTTGAGATTTCTGATAAGCCTCCAAAGTCCAGCAATATAATAATGAGGCCTTGTAGTGTTTTCTAATATCTTGGCAGGCCATGACTCCAGTAGACCTTGTTCTAGTTAGTAATTAAAACGGAGTTCTATTTTTGTTATAGGACCAGACAACATTAATGATTTTTGAGTTACTGAGGATGCTTGAGAGAAGCGATGTTGGCAATACACGATACATATAGAAAAATACAAGGTGGCACGCTTTATAATCCTGATACATCCAGACCGGAATCTTTGGTTAACTCATCTGTGCAGATCATTTTTGAGTCTACAGGGTCTGAAAGTTATGTTTATAAGATTGAGTAGTAAGTTGTAGAGATCGATATGGGTTTTTCTCTGGCCGAATGCCGATATTTAGAAATTGCGGCGGCCGATATTTGATGCCGTTTTTTTTGGACTGATATTTTTGGTCGATTTTTTTTTTTTTTATCTTCATCTCATAACATCTAACAGTTAGGTAATAAGAAGTGATAGAGAACATTTCTTAAAATTAAACATTAACCACTTCAGCCCCGGAAGATTTTACCCCCTTCCTGACCAGAGCGCTTTTTACAATTTGGCACTGCGTCGCTTTAACTGAAAATTGCGCAATTGTTCTATAATATCCTCCAATTTAAAAAAACAAAACAAATTTCTTCATCAGTTTAGGCCAATCTATATTCTACATATTTTTGGTAAAAAAAAAATAAAAATCGCAATAAGCGTATATTTATTGGTTTACGCAAAAGTTATAGCGTTTGCAAACTATAGGAAAGATTTATGGCATTTTTATTTTATTTTTTTTACTAGTAATGGCGGTGATCTGCAATCTTTAGCAGTACTGCGACACTTTTTTTGGGACCATTGCCATTTATACAGCGATCAGTGCTATAAAATGCACTGATTACTGTGAAAAATGCAGGTGTGGCTAGATAGTTATATCAGATAAGGCACCTCATCCCAGAGTAATTAAATAACTAATGGATAAAGGGACAGGGGATTATAGCGGGGCTAGAGCAAAACATGTGACAATGAGAAAGAGATAATAAATTACAAATGTTTTATTTCACAAAATTTAATACATAGGAAAGACATTAAAATAAATAGCAGCAAAAAGCATATATATTGCGTGTGACCCAAGTGCAGTGGGGTGCAGTGGGGTGGAGTGGGGTGGGCCAGATGGAGACGGCCCCGAGTAGTTCCATCCCCTCTGATCCATGACCAAGACAAATCACTCCTCACCTACCCACAAAATTATCTCACACAACACTCGGGGATTTAACTCCCCCAACAAACGTAGGGAACTCTTTCAACTATATCATTCCATGCATGCTGACATACTCTTGTTACAAGAGACCCACTTCCCATCCACATTTAAACCCACATTCCTCCATCAGCATTACCCTCAATTTTTCATTGCATCAGCAGATAACAAAACTAAAGGGGGTGGCCATCTGTTTTGCAAAACACATTAACCTCTCTCAACCGGAGACTATAGTTGACCCCCTGGGCTGCTACATTTTGGTTTCTGGCCACATAGATGGGGAGTCTTACACTTTTGTTTCATACTATACCCCCTACTATACCCCCAAGATCCTCGCAAATAGAGTAGCGAGCTTTATTCTGGCCGACATCCATAGAGATCAGGTGGGCTTCATCCCTGGGAGACAGGGACCGGACCAGATTCGAAGGACCATTGACGTTATCTCACTACTCAAATCACATGGGATTGGGGACCCCCTAAAAAAGGCTTTCTTCTCTCCATAGACCTGCACAAGGCCTTTGACTAGAGTAGATTGGGCATACCTGTCTGATATCCTGAGGAGATGGGGCTTTGGCCCTTACTTCCTGAACCTAATCTCTTTTTTCAACCCCAATGGCGCAGGTACACCTGATGGGCAGCTACTCAGACTCCTTCTCAATAGGCAGGGGCACCAGACAGGGATGTCCACTCTCTCTCCTCCTCGTTGGCCATAGCAATCAGATTGAACCCTGACATTAAGGAGGTAATTGGTGGGGATCAGGAGCATAAGTGCGCGTTCTATGCAGATGACCTCCTCCTCTATATCACCTCTCCTCTTACATCTACCCCTATGGTATATAAGATCTTGCAGGATTTCAGCAAGGTATCTGGCTTGAGGGTCAACATGAACAAATCGACAGTTTTAAACAGAACAGTCCCCTGGACCTAGTTAAACAGCTTTCTTGCAACTTTGCCTTTTCATGGGCTTCCATCGCAATTCCATACCTAGGAATCAAACATTAATAACTTTTTAAAGCAAATTACCCCCCTATGTTACACAAATGTAGAGGTGGTCTATTCTGGCTGGGTAGAGTTATTGCAATTAAGATGACCCTTCTCTTCTATACTTATTCCACTCTCTCCCAATTCCGATTAAGAAACAATTCCTCAGTAAATTCCAGTCGGAGATAGTTCGCTTTGTGAGGGGTAACAAAGGTTATAGGTGTCCCTCAGGAATACTTTGCCTTAAATCGCAGGGCGGGCTGGGTCTGCTAAACCTGTGGAGATATTTCCAGGAAGCACAATTCACACACATTTCAGTGGTTTTCTCTAGAGGCCCGAAGCCTGAATGGCTGTCCATGGAAAGACAAGCTTGGACAAGCCCACCTGTGCTCGGGCCTGGGAGGAGGACACAAGCAGCACTTGGACTTCCTCGGATTGGTTCCGCACGTCAAAGTGAGCTTACAAAAGGTATTCTTAACATATCCCTCATCGAAGCTAGTTTAAAAGTACTGACTAGGTGGTACTACGTCCCCTCCAGACTGGCAGTGATCTATCCAGTGACCTCTCCATTATGCTTTAGGGACTGCCAAATGGAGGGCAAAATGCTCCACATTTCGTGGACCTGTCACTGCATTAGATCCTTCTGGCAGAAAGTCTTCCGTACCATTACCTCCATAACAAATGTAACGGTAACCCCGTTAACCCCTGCTAAATCGTTATATTCCGGACTTAACTAAGTTCTCACAAACGCTGTCATATTTCATTTTATTAGGGGCCAAAGTTACCAAAGCCAAGGCCTGTAAAAACTCCATCGTTCCCTTCCAGGGGTTCAAGAGAAAAGTCTCTTGGATAATGGCACAAGAACAAATAGTAGAAAAAAAATGAAAAAATTGAGAAGTTTAATGCCACTTGGGAACCTTGGGCCACGTACTGCAATATTTCTATCCTTCCTGAGATACTGCCTGGACCCAGGAATGCTCCTATACCGCTTTGAATCTATCTCTTCATACCTCTCTTCCCCTCTCACACGTTTCTCCTCTTTCCTGTCTGGGAAATCTGATCCCATTTACCTTTCACATTAAGCTAGATCCATCGCTACCCCTGTAGGGGGATTAGAAATTATTAGTCAGGATGTCAGGGCTTGGTCTCCCTTATTACTTTGCAAGCGACAATCAGCCACACTTGAATTGACGCTTGATCTGGTGGGCTTAGTCTCAATAGCATTTACCAGAGGGCCAGCGGCGAGACTAGGGAGGGGATCAGCTGCGGGTCCACGGGGGGTACTACGCTGGTGTGCGTGGAGCCTCACGGGATGACCAGCGGTCACCCACTGGTTTATTTCTAGGTTTCCCTCTGTCAGTTATCCTGATACAATGGGGGAGGCTTCGGAGTCGGCCCCTTGAGTAGAAATGGAAGTCCCCTGAGATGTCACTTCATTGTAGGGCTCCCCGACAGCCCTGACCTTACCTCGAGTTAACCAATAGTTATTCTATGATTTGAAGTTTTTCATATGCCTTTTTCATTATAACTGCCCTATAAATGATGTACTTGAACTTTTGGCTACTTGAAAAAACATGCACAATTGTTACTGTTATGTCTGAAATTTTTTTCAATAAAAATATTTTAAATGGAAAAAAGAAAAAAAAAAATATATTGCAACAACCGCCATTTTATTCTCTAGGGTCTCAGCTAAAATCAAAAAAATATAAAGTTTAGGGGTTCTAAGTGATTTTCTAGCAGAAAATACTGGATTTTTACTTGTAAGCAACACATCAGAAAAGAGTTAGTCTTTAAATGGTTAAACGGAGATCTTCTACACACCGGAGTTCATTCCTTTGAGAAGTAGAAACATTTCTCTTTGCTTCTTTTATCAGCGATGTTTTCAGACTTGGCAGGCTGCCCAGATAGGAGAGACTCAAGTCGATCCGATAGGGAGATTTCAGGCTAATTGCATTGACTCTATTACAGAAGTAATTTGCAAGTCGCGCTGAAGTTGCGCTGTGCAGGGTTGCGCTGAGTCACCCAGCAAGTCGGATTGCCCCTGTGTGAAACGGCTAGTGCATAAACTAATTTGCAACACAATCGAGCGATGCATTAAAAAATTCCAAAAATCATCCGACATATCGGTCGACCTCTGGTAAGTTGTTAGATCAAGTCATTATCTTGATACCTTAAGGGTTTTTCCTTCCAAGTAAATGGGAATTTCAATTGGAGATCGAATGCCCCCAGAGAGGGGGAGTCCTAGATTTAGAGTTTCTAATTTTATGAAGTTCATTTTAAAATTTGAAAGTTGACCATATCCATGGAATTCTTGCAGTTGGGACAAAGCCCACTTGGTATGGATGGATAATGGAGAATATACATTTTTAGGGTGCTGCACCAACAATTTTCGTACTTTTTTCAAAATCTAAGAAAAATGCAATGTTACAAGAGTGAGCTCCAAAGCACTATAATATTGGTTTGATGACAGTATTTTTTTCCCAGGACAGGTTTAAAATGGAATCCTAGTACAGGGTAAAGACAATTTAGTTTTCGATTTGTGTGTCTATGGGGTTGCGTATTTATTTTTTTTTAAAAGAGAAGATTTTACTAAACATATGACCCACCGCAATTGATTGCCAAAGGAGAGAGAAACGTCAATACCTTGAATGAATTAATTAAAATAAATCTAAAGTTTTTGATTTGTAATTAACATAGTACTGTGCTAACATTTTAGGCAGGTCTGAATAAATGCTGCTAAGAATGCTTTAAAAATATACTACTTTGTTTATTTTTATAAAATGACAAAATGCAAAGTGAGCGAGCAGAAAAAATAAAAAATAAAATAAATAAAATCGGAAAAAAAATTGGTGCGACTACCCTTTGGCTTCAAACCAGTATGAATTCTAAAGCCTCATACACACGGGTTGATTGTTGGAAGGCGGTTGTCTGTTGACAGACCGTTGTTCTAAGTTCATACCATTAGTACACTCCTTTTGACAATTGTTATCCAATTTTTGGCCAAATGTTGGATGGCAGGCTAGTAAATTTTCGGCGGACAACGGCTCCACACCTGATTTTTGTATGGTCAGTGCACAAACCCATCACACAAAAGTCGAAAGTACAAACACGCATGCTCAGAGTAGATGGACAATCGTCCGAAACATGTCGGGTTGCTGACTGCTGTTACCACGCTAATTTCCAATCCTATTTTTATTCAACTTGTGATCACTTGTTCAACTTTTTTATCTGATGCTTGTGAAACGTCTGCAGTACCGCTGATGGTTTCAAATAAACCTGTTTTATCAGTTTATGCACCATGTGGAGATTCCCTTTTTTTCCCTATGTGGATGACATTGTGACGTGGTGAGAACTACATCCTTTCGGTCACCAGCGTATTGGGAGAGGTGAATCCATCCATCCATCCGATGACCTACAGTCTACCTCGTCTCTGAAGTCGCTGTGTATGCAATTTCCGGTACTGTCTATTGGCACGCCTCACCGAGTTTCCAGTGAACACCCATAGGATCATCTGGATCTACAAGCCCTTATGACACCCCGCCGTACGGTGAATGTGTCCATCCCTTCTGTTAAGCGCATCCACCTTACTATTTCTATATGAAATCTGTATGCAGGAAGATTGCCCACCAGATGTAACAATCACTTCGGGATCTCATCAGTGCCACAGTTTGCACAGCGTTATCGCTAGAGTTTTTTTATGTATGGACTTTATTCCTTTATATACTATTATACAGTGCTGTGATGCGGGGTGATATATATTATTCTAATTAGATGATTCATGTGTGTAGACATTGCACTTATAATTTGTTGTTTATTTTCACTCATTTTTTCGAAACACCATCACATTTTTTCGGATGAACATCCTTATTACCTATGAAAGGTGATATGTTTGATTATATGTTTGTATAATCGCTGAAAACGCATGTTTGATTATACAGTTGTTTAACTACAGAAAAACGCATGGTTAATGACACTTAGCGCTGCATTTATTTATCACATTTTGTATACGGTTATCATACTGGTGATGCTGGCTGCTGATTTACACTTTGAAAAGAGAAAATTTTTAGTAGCGCAACAATACTTTTCTCTCTGTCTTCAGTTCCTGCTTGTTCTTGGGGCATTTTCCCTTCAGTTTTGTCTTCAGCAAGTGAAATGCATGCTCAATCAGATTCAGGTCAGGTGATTGACGTGGCCATTGCATAACATGCCACTTTTTTCCCTTAAACTCTTTGGTTGCTTTCGCAGTCATTGTCCATCTGCACTGTGAAGCGTCGTCCAATGAGTTCTGAAGCATTTTGTTGAATATGAGCAGATAATATTGCCCGAAACACTTCAGAATTCATCCTGCTGCTTTTGTCAGCAGTCACATCATCAATACAAGAGAACCAGTTCCATTGGCAGCCATACATGCCCACGCCATGACACTACCACCACCATGCTTCACTGATGAGGTGGTATGCTTTGGATCATGAGCAGTTTCTTTCCTTCTCCATACTCTTCTCTTCCCATCACTCTGGTAAAAGTTGATCTTGGTCTCATCTGTCCATAGGATGTTGTTAAAGAACTGTGAAGGCTTTTTTAGATGTTGTTTGGCAAACTCTAATCTGGCCTTCCTGTTTTTTGAGGCTCACCAATGGTTTACATCTTGTGGTGAACCCTCTGTATTCACTATGGTGAAGTCTTCTCTTGATTGTTGACTTTGACACACATACACCTACCTCCTGGAGAGTGTTCTTGATCTGGCCAACTGTTGTGAAGGGTGTTTTCTTCACCAGGGAAAGAATTCTTCGGTCATCCACCACAGTTGTTTTCCATGGTCTTCCAAGTCTTTTGGTGTTGCTGAGCTCACTGGTGCGTTCTTTCTTTTTAAGGATGTTCCAAACAGTTGATTTTGCCACACCTAATGTTTTTGCTATCTCTCTGATGGGTTTGTTTTGTTTTTTCAGCCTAATGATGGCTTGCTTCACTGATAGTGACAGCTCTTTGGATCTCATATTGAGAGTTGACAGCAACAGATTCCAAATGCAAATAGCACACTTGAAATGAATTCTGGACCTTTTATCTGCTCCTTGTAAATGGGATAATGAGGGAATAACACACACCTGACCATGGAACAGCCGAGCAGCCAATTGTCCCATTACTTTTGGTCCCTTAAAAAGTTGGAGGCACATATACAAACTGTTGTAATTCCTACACCGTTCACCTAATTTGGTTGTAAATACCCTCAAATTAAAGCTGGAAGTCTGCAGTTAAAGCACATCTTGTTTCATTTCAAATCCATTGTGGTGGTGTATAGAGCCAAAAAGATTAGAATTGTGTAGAAGTCTCAATATTTATGGACCTGACTTACATACCTTTAATGAGCGATCCCTTCCGCTCCTTCAAGATGTTATGCCGCCATGTGTTTGTCAACGGGATGCAGCCCGACGTCTGCCCCTCTACTGCTCCATGCTGCAATTCAACCAATCCCATAGTCTGAGCACTGCGTAGTGCTAGCTATTTCCTCCTTTATGTCTAGAAACACAGATGCCATATGGAGTATGACTTTGTCCCATCTCACCAACCTAGCATTTTGTATGGACATCCAGATAGCCCTAAAAGAGCACCTCCAATTTAACTCCACTACCGATATACCTCCCTTTACTCGTTGGGAGGCCCATAAACGATTTTTAAGGAGTACCTGTCTAGGAGTGCAGACCCAGCATACACGTGATAAGCAAGCTCGTTTACAGCAGCTTAAAACAGGATTTCCACACTTGTTCTGATTTCCATCAAGATCCTCCCACAGTCAACAGTTTGCTCATGGTGAAGGCCAGGGCGAAGTTGGATTTAATCCTTACTGAATCGGCTAAGAGCTACATCATTGAATGAATGATTTGTAAAGCGCTGCAAATGCGAACTGAATCGCCTCAAGGTGCTAAATGCGTTTAGTGTTGTCAGCTTCTAGAAAAGGAAGGTCTTGAATTTTTTCCTAAAGGCCAGATGGTTTTCTTCCATGCGGATGTGGGTCGGAAGAGCGTTCCATAGCCGAGGTCCTTGGACTGCGAATCTTCGTTCTCCCTTTGCTTTGTAGCGGTATTTGGGAATGAGGAGGTTTTGGTTAGATAATCGAAGATTGCGATTGGGTGTGTAGTGTTTTATTTTCTCTCGAAGGTATTGAGGAGCGTTTCCTTGTATGCCTTTGTGGGTGAGGCAGAGGGTCTTGAATGTGATCCGATTCTTTATGGTTAGCCAATGTAGGTTCTTTAGGGATAGGGAAATGGACACCCAGGGTTTTTTTTCCTGTTAACAGTCTTGCCGCCGCGTGTTGGATGACCTGTAGGCGCGCAAGCGGATATTGGGGTAATCCTATGTAAAGCGAGTTTGCATAGTCGAGTCGGGAATTTATGATTGTTCCAACTACTGCTGCTTTGTCCTCTTCTGGGATTAAGGGGATGAGTCTACGTAGCAGGCGGAGGAGATGGTAAGATCCGCCAACTACTGATCCTATTTGTGCATCCATTGTCATTTCTGAGTCAAAGATAACTCCGAGGCTTTTGGCTTTGGTGCTTGGAGAGATGGTTTGTCCAAAGATGGTGGGAGGTGTCCACGAAGTCATGGTTTTGGAATTTTGTTTAGCGTAGGGTTGTCCCGATACCACTTTTTTAGGACCGAGTACAAGTACCGATACTTTTTTTCAAGTATTCGCCGATACCGATTACCGATACTTTTTTTTTAATGTCACGTGACAGTTTTTTTTTTGCTATTTTTCTTTGGGGGGGGGGGGGGGGGGAACGTTGTATGTGTGTGTGTGTGGTTTTTTTTTTTACAATTTTTATAATAATATTTTTTTATTCTTTATTGTTTTTTTTTTCTTTTAATCAGCCCTTTTGGGGGGCTTTGGTGAGATATCAGGGGTCTTAACAGACCTCTGATATCTCCCCCTTGAGACAGAGACCAAGGATAGAGATTCCCCAGTCCCATTCTCTGCAGCCTCAGCTGCACTGAGAATGAATGGAGAGAAGACAGCGGCTTCTCTCCATTCATAAACTGACACATCGTAATCACAGGAGATTACAATGTTTCAGTTATGTGAATGGACAGAGTCAGCTGACTCTATCCATACACAAAGGAAGGAGGAGGAGGACGGAGGAACTGAGGGGGGAGAACGGAGGGGACAGATAAGGAGAGAGGAATGGAGGGGGAGAACGGAGAGGGACAGATAAGGAGAGAGGAACGGAGGGGGACAGATAAGGAGAGAGGAATGCAGGGGACAGCGGAGAGGCACAGAGGAACGGAGGGGGCATGGAGGAGGATGCAGTGACAGTCAGCTATGAGCGATCACCTCTGTATGTCACTAAAGCTGGTGAAAGCCGCTGGGGGAGAATCTTGTAATTCCCCCACGCGCCGATCACAGCTGTCCTCTAGGTATCGGGGGAAGCAACGGGAGCATTTGCCCAAGTACAAGTACTTGGGCAAATGCTCGGTATCGGTGCCGATACCGATACTAGTATCGGTATCGGGACAACCCTAGTTTAGCGTGTAGGAGAAGAAGTTCTGTTTTTGAACCGTTGAGTTTGAGGGAGCTAATGGTCATCCAGTCATCTATCAATGTGAGGCATTTCTCTAATTGCTGATGGTGGTCTTTTTGTCCGGTGATGCGAAAGTACAGTTGGGTGTCATCAGCGTATGAGTGGAAGCAGAGGTCCGATTTTTTGATGATTTTGAGGAGTGGGCGGATGTAGATGTTGAATACCACTGGTAACAAGGGTGAACCCTAAGGGATTCCACAGGAGATTGTGTGGGTTTCAGAGGTGAATGCTCCCAGTTTCACTGTCAGAGCGATTCTCTAGGAAAGATGCAAACCATTTTAGACCAGAGTCTGTGACTCCTGCTACTTCTGTGAGGCGGAAAAGTAGAGTATTGTGGTCCACTGTATCAAATGCTGCACTGAGGTCTAATAGTACCAGGAGACATGATTCTCCGTCATCTGCTGCTTCAAGTGCTGTTTCTGTGCCATGGCCTGGGCGGAAGCCTGATTGCAGAGGGTCCAGGAGGCGTTGTAGCTGTTGTAGCTGTTGTACCACTTTATCCATAATTTTGGAGATGGTATTGAGGCTTGTTATCAGTCTGCGGTAGTTAGGGTCCTTAGGGTCGAGATTGGGTTCCTTTAGTAGGGGTTTGACGATACCTTGCTTGAGGGTGGTTGGCACAATCCCTTCTTTGAACGACTGATTTATGAGGTGTGTTATAGTAGGGGCCAAGCTGTCGGAACACTCTTTCAGGAGTTTTGTGGGAATGATGTCATTTGGTGATGTGCTGTCTCGAAGGCTTCTCAATGTTTCTAGTCATGTCAGTGGTGATTGCGGTCAAAGAGAAATCTGGTGGTTGTATGATGTTCGTGACGATATCCTCTTCTTGCTTTGGTTGAGTAAGGTGGGTTGTTTTTTTCTGTTGAATTGATTTCCGAATGTTGTCGATTTTGTCGATGAAGAAATTTGATAACTCATTGCAGAATTCTTGAATATCGTTTGCTGGGGGCTCTAAGCAGGTTGGGTTCATTGACTGGGCGACTATTTTGAAAAGTTCCCGCGGCCGGTTTAAGGCAGTTGAGACGGTTTTCGAGAACTGTTCTTTTTTAGCTTTGAAGATTGTTTTGTGGTATTTCACAGTGAGTACTTTGTAGTTTGTATGGTTTTCCTTGGTAGGATTTCTTCCCCATGCTCTTCCAGCTCTTCTACGTCCTTGCTTGAGTAGGGCGAGAGTGCCATTAAACCATCTCGAGTTCTTTTTGCGGATGAGTGTTCTGCGTTTTGGCGCCACTAAGTCTGCTGTTTGTAGTAGTGCCTTGTTAAGGGAGTTGAGTGTTTGTTCTGTTGAGAGGTATAAGTTTAACAACGGTATTTTGTTTGATAATGTGGTTTTGAAGAGTTCAGAGTGTAGTTTCTTCTGAGATCTGTTCCAATGTGTTGCATGTTTCTGTTTTTGGAGGGTGGCGTTGGTGGTGATTTTACACTGGATAGCGTGGTGGTTCGTCCATGGTAGTGGTGTGTTGTTGAATACGTTGATGTCCATATTCTGTTTGAAGATGAGGTCTAGAGTGTGTCCTGAACCATGCGTGGGAGCATTTATCAGCTGTTGAAGACCTAGTTCTTCCAGTTGGTTAATGCAGGCGGTCGCGATAAGGTCTTGGGTAGAGTTTGCCCAGAGGTTAAAGTCCCCAAGTACCAGAAAGTTTTTGGTTTTCAGGGTGTGCATTGAAATGAATTCGGTGAGTGGTGTAAGGTCTTTGGTCCTGGTGGTCTGTAGCATAGTAGTATGTGAATGGTGTCTTGGGGTGTTTGAAGACGCAGGGAGAGTGTCTCCATGAAAGGCACTGAGTTCTGTAAAGTTGGTTTGGTGAACACAAGGTGCAATTTAAAGATAACTGCTAGGCTTCCTCCTTTTTTTCCTATTCTATACTCAGTTAGGATGCTGTAGTTTTCAGGCACCAATTCAGTTAGGATGGTGTTGCAGTCGGATGTTAGCCAGCTTTCTGTAATGAAGAGGCAATCTATGTTGTTTTCGATGGTGAAGTCATGGATTTCCAGTCTGTGCTTGACTGCAGATCTGGTGTTGATCAGGGCGCATGATAGCTGTGGTTGGATTGGTGTTTCCCTGTATTTGATGGTTGATTGTGGTTTGGTCCTTAGTAATTTTTTCTTTTAGTCCTTTTTGAGTGGAGGTTGGTAAAGTTGAGGCGGCATACTTTCTATGTTAAGGCTAATATGCCTGATACTTTACTAGTCCTGCGTAAAGTAGACCAAGATCGCAAACCAATTACACTTAAAGCAGATGTAAACCCTCAAATTACACCCAGTGAATTGAACAGCCTCAAATGATACACTGTGATGAAACAAATCCTCCTACATAAAAGTTTTACATGCATATCTGCTGTCTTCAGCTTTATATACAGTTTAGAAAGTGCAGATGGTGTTAGAATTTTCACTTCCTCATTCAGCACTGTGAGAGAATTCTTGAATTACACTGGAATGTGTGGATGATGCACAGTGGGAGACAGCCATTTGGAGGAAAGGCACACACCCCCTCCAGATAGAGACTTTCAGAGCTGTCCTGTGAGTAAAGCAGTGTTCTGCTAATCTATTTATAGCACCCACCCCGACACAAAATTCAGCCTAGTTTTATCATGTCAGAGAACTTGTCAGAAGTTATCATGCTGATAACAGAAGAACAACCAAGAGAAAGCCAGGGACTTAGTGCTTTGACGAGAGATAAGAAAACACTGTAGATACATGTGCCCAGCTCAAATTTCATGAATCGGGTTTACATCCACATTAAAAGAAAGACTACAACCGTAACCCCCTTAAAGTACTGCAGGAATTTAAAAAAATTGCTTGTGCCAATTGTCTCAGAAGCGGTCTTCTCAGCTCAGGTCGACCTTTCATGGCCACTTACCAGAGTCGGTGCATAGATAGTCCCATTACTGTTGCTACAGCTTCAAGCTATTAAAGCTCAGCAATCTAATAAACGACACGGCCATGGTGACCTACCTGCCTGGTATTACAAAAGGTTTTAAGACTATCTGGCACCTCAGGTGGCAGACTTGACTTTCTTCCCAAAAAGCAATCTTTTTGCTCGGAGAACGTGTTGGCCATAATAGTCGTGATCCCCAATGATCCAATTACCGCCCTATTTTGCTACTCAATCATGATATAAAACTACTGGCTATGGCCCTTGCTCTTAGACTTAAAGTGATTGTAAAGGCAGGCTTTTTATCTTACTGCAGTCTATGCATTAAAGTGGTTGTAAAGCCGCTGTATCATAAATCACACTATCCCCTCTGATAACATTATGCGTCCCAGTGTCTGTGGGGATCAGAACCAGGCAGGATCAGCCAGGTATTATAGATGATACAGGGGCCAAATTACACAGCACAAGTACTGTGTTGTTATTCATGCTTTAAGGGAACAGGATGATTTATTTTTTATTTTTTTAGGGTTACACTTTAATAAGCCTTCTGTGTGCAGCAGCCCACATAATACTTATCTGAGCCCCATCTAGTTTCAGCAATGTTGTAGGAGTGTCTCGGCTGCCCGGGACTCCCCTCCTTATTGGCCTAGACAGCAGGACGGTGACATTGTCAATCAAAGTCAGTCAGCCAATGAGAGAAAGGGGGCGCATAGACACATTGAGCTGTGGCTTAACTTGGGTGCCCCCATAGTAAGCTACTCAACAGGAGGGAGGGGCCAGGAGCACTGAAGAGGGACCTGAGAAGAGGAGGATCCAGGCTGCTCTGCGCAAATCCACTGCACAGAGCAGGCAAGTATAACATGTTTATCAATTTTAACCAAAACAAAAAAAATAAAAAGACTTTAGTATCACTTCAATCGATATTTTGATCAATAAAAATCAAGTGGGTTTTATCTCCTTGAGACAGGCACAGGATAACATTTGAGGAGACAATTTATTGTTACAGACTGGACATGCCTGTTGTCTGCCAACGTCTTTGGACATATGAAAATCATTTGATGCAGTCTCCTGGCTCTACCTGCAATACATTTAACGATGATGGGGTTTTTGCCCCAAATTTCCTACAGTGGATCTCCTCTCTCTAGGATTGTCCTCAGGCATATCTCTTAGGACTGTTGGATAGTTTCTGCCTGGATTTTCAGGATTCAAGCTTAACCACAATAAATTTAGGGCTTTGATCAGATCTCTTTTTAGAGTACTACAGATACATGTACTGGCCCACTTCTTGCAGCTCCAGGTTTTATAATATATCTGGGGGGGCAACTAGATCCAGACTCCCCCGTATGACCTTGATACGTCCCAAACAGGAAGGGGGTTTAGGGATCCCACTTTGCTAAATATTACTATGCTGCCCAGCTTTCCCAACCTCATGCTCTTTGGAAAGATCTTTGGGTTAGTTTGGGGGCAGCAGACTGATCCGCTTACTGATGATTTATCATTGCTTACTTTACAAGAATGCAAGGTACTCATGAACCCAGTAACCCAACATTCTTTGACAATTTGGGATAGGATAAATCGGTCCTCTAGATCAGTGTTTTTCAACCAGAGTGCCATCTGGGTTCTTCAGGGATGCCTTGGCAAAAAATGGTTTATAAGCCAGCAGGTGGCTCAAACCTTTTTTTTTTTGTTACAGAAAGCTACAAGTTTTCATTGTGCAACATTACAACCTTGAACACTGTGTAGGCCACTGATGTCGGTGGTTGATGAGGACATTTGGCACCTGCACAGTATCCTTGTTTGACCCCCCAGCCCTCTGTGAGCACTGGGGTCTTGGTAGCTGAATGAGGGAGAGAAAATGAGGCAGAAGAAATGCTGGAATTCTAGTCAGTAGCAGAGAGCAGAAGTGTATTTGCTTTGAAAGAATAAATTGCCTCTAATTTCTTACGTTTGTGGATGCTGCTGCGATATGTGAAACTATTAGTTTAGTTTTTTTACATTTTAGAAGGGGGTGCCTTGTGCATTATTTTAAAAAGGTGCCTTGACTGGGTCGGTGGATAAGTTATACGAAACTTAAAGCAAAAGTTATCACTTTTGCCTTATGGTAAGGTGCTCCATCATGCCGCAAAAGGCATTGTTCGTCACCAAACTCTTCTTGGATGTTTGGGAGAAGTTGCTCTCGGACAAAGTTTTTATACCGTTGTTAATTAATGGCTGTGTTCTTAGGCAAAATTGTGTGTGAGCTCACTCCCTTAGCCGAGAAGCAACCCCACACATGAATAGTCCCAGGATAGTTTACTGTTGGCATGACACAGGACTGATGGTCGCGTTCCCCTTTTCTTCTCCGGACAAGGTTTTTTCCGGATACCCTAACCAATCAGAATGGGGATTCATCAAAGAAAATGACTTTACCGCAGTCCTCATCAGTCCAATACCTGTACCTTTTGCAGAATACCAGTCTGTACCTGAAGTTTATCCTGGAGAGAAGTGGCTTTTTTGCTGTTCTTCTTGACACCAGGCCATCCTCCAAAAGTCTTTGCCATACTGTGTGTGCAGATGCACTAACAATTGCCTGCTGCCATTCCTGAGCAAGCTCTGCACTGGTGGTGCTCCAACGCCTCAGCGGAATCAACTGTAGGAGACAGTCCTGGCACTTACTGGACTTTCTTGGGTGCTCTGAAGCCTCCTTCACAAAAATTGAACTTCTCTCCTTGGAGTTCTTGATGATCCGA
This sequence comes from Lithobates clamitans, assembly GCA_037952925.1. Taxonomy (NCBI): domain Eukaryota; kingdom Metazoa; phylum Chordata; class Amphibia; order Anura; family Ranidae; genus Lithobates; species Lithobates clamitans. Next base: position 4,416,978 of record JBBGZY010000742.1, on the reverse strand, counting down.
TAAATGGTTGATTTAGGTGCAATCTTAGTAGCAGCAAATATCCTTGCCTGTGAATCCCTTTTTGTGCAAAGCAATAATGACTGCACATGTTTTCTTGCAGGAAACAATGGTTAACAGAGGAAGAACAATGATTTCAAGCACCACTCTCTTTTGAAAGCTCCCAGCCTGTTATTCTAACTCAATCAGCATTACAGAGTGATCTCCAGCCTTGTCCACGTCAACACGGACACCTGTGTTAACGAGAGAATCACTGACATGTCAGCTGGTCCTTTTATGGCAGTGTTGAAATGCAGTGGAAATTTTTTTGGGGAATTAGGTTCATTTTCACGGCAAAGAGGGACTTTGCAATTAATTGCAATTCATCTAATCACTCTTCATAACATTCTAGAGTATATGCAAATTGCCATCATAAAAACTGAGGCAGCAGACTTTGTGAAAATTAATATTTGTGACATTCTCAAAACTTTTGGCCATGGCAGTAATTACTAAGGCTAGTAGCATAAGGATTAAAAATAATTAAAGGATACGTTCACCTTTTTCGGGGTGTAACATGTAAACAGAAGCAGCAGTCCCCCAATCCCCTGTTGTGACAGTGAGTGCAGGATCCGCTCCCTGTACTCGCTGTCACAATTTACAAAATTTGGCCGTGCAGGGCACTGGTCAAGTCATTCATTCATAGAGCTCTGAACGGGAGAACTACAAGTACGGTCATCCTTTGCGGGGGTCAGCTTGTAATTCTCAATGACCTACCAGAGCGCTGTTGAGCGCTCTAGGTAGTTCATTGATGCTTCATGTCAGTAACTGTCTGCTCGTATGAGGTAAGAGTAGATAGCTTACACAGACATGAATTGCAACCGCGATCTGCTGATAGCGGGTGGAATGCTTTCCAGGATCCTGGTAAAAAAAAAATAAAAATGCTAATTTGTTTTACCTGCAAATGGATGTGCATTTCGTTTTCTTTTTTTACAAAGGTGAACGCATCCTTTAATGTTGATTGAGAGAATAAAGTTCAGTTTAACAGTGTTTTGTAAATCAAATTCCAAAAAATCAGGCAAATTACAATATTTATGATAATACATTAATCTCCCTGACCAAGCTGTTATGCTTAAATGCAGTGGAGAAAAATTAATGCTGGGTTATCTGGCAAGAATAGTTGGGTCATTACAGACTGAATAGATTTACAAATTTTTTGGCAAATAGAACAGTCTATGTAGTTCACTGGTGTATACAGGGGTTTGCCTAAAAGGACTATAAAAGTAAGCATAATCCAAGATATCCCAAAACATTTACTATATAGTATTAAAGGTTGGGTATAGGAATTAAATGTTCTTTAACATGAGCTGCAATAAAAAATAAGCCAATAAGAATTGCAGGAAAGGTATTGTTCGGTTTCTGCTCTATATAAAAAATCAAGACCTCTTGTAAGTATACAGGGGATCAGACAGGAAAGACACTGTAATCAAAGTGACCAAAGTTCCTCTTTCTGGCAAGTATAAAGTTGAAACACTAAAAAACAGTGTGTCAGTGAGATGGCAGCCGAGAGTAATAATGACTCTTCAGTTCTGTTTAACTGTCTCCCTCGAACTTGACTTATCAGACACTTCCCTCCCTCAATGTGTCATTAACATGCCTGATTTATGAGGGAAGATGTAAGGTCTTAATGTGGGATCAGGAGACTCCCTTGTAACAAAGTCATCAGCACTAATCTCTGGCACCAGAAGTACACAGACCACATCCAGGCTGGTCCCTCCAGCAGCTCTGCACAGACACAGTCTGCAGTCAGACTTACTAATCCATTAACTGCTAGATGAAGCCAAATTATGCAGACTACACAAGCCAAAACTGTAAAAGTAAATATCAGGTTCCCGAGCATTATAAGGTGAATACTTCCCAACCTTCGGAGGATATAACTCGAAGTATGTAGGCAAAGGAGACACCCCTTGCCACTTTCCAAGTTACACTAACCAATACAAAATTATTATGCCGAAAATGACTGGCTTCATTTAAAAGTACATATTTGCCACTACTTTCTGTCTGTACTGGCTTTTCAAGATAACAATGCAATATTTAGAGGTTGGATGAAAGGTTGTGTACAATATAACACTTAGTAGTTGCATAGAATTTAATAGAAGTCTGTAAAGCAGACTAAAAAGAGGGACACCTGAGGAGAAAAGAGGGGAGAGGTATGATCCTTCTAAAGCCAGCCATAGATGGTGCAATTTTGTTATTCTTGTAACCACAGATTGTTGGAAAGAAGATCGACTGTTGATGGGGGAATTTCTGACGCAAAACTATTGTGTTCTTCCAGCAGGGGGGTGCGGGTAGCTGTCCCTGCTGCGAGAAGTGATTATTGCTAGCGGCTATGTGCAAGGTACACTTGCACAGTTTATTAAGGCATTCGACATGTAGGTTGTTCCAAACATCTTTGAAAGCTAACCACAGATCTTCTGTGGATGTGGGCTGCCTCAAATCCTTTTGTTGCTTCATGTAATGCCAGACACACTCGATGTTGAGATCAGGGCTCTGTGGGGGCCAAACCATAATTTCCAGGACTCGTTCTTTGCGCTGAAGATAGTTCCTAATGACATGGACTGCATGTTTAGGGTCGTTATACTGCTGCAGAATAAGTTCGGTGCCAATCCCTCATGGTATGGCATAATGGATAAGTATCTGCTTGTATTTCTCAGCATTGAGGACACCATTGATCCTGACCAAATATCAAACTATTTGCAGAAATGCAGTCCCAATCTTGCAAGGAACCTCCACCTTGCTTTACTGTTGCCTGCAGACGCTAATTATTACACCACTCTCCAGCCCTTCAGAGAAACCGCCTCCTGCTACAGCCAAATTTCGACTCATCAGTCAACAGGACCTGCTGTTATTTTTCTGCACCCCAGTTTCTCTGTTTTTATGCATAATTAAGTTGCTTAGCCTTGTTCCTAAGTCAGCGGTATGGCTTTTTGGCTACAATTCTTCAATTTAGACCACATCTGACCAGACTGTTCTATACAGTAGATAGCTGTACCTGGGTTCCACTAGTTTCAGACAGTTCCCTACTGATACCACTGCTGGACAACTTCCGATGATGAAGGGAAGCATGTGTCTTTCATCTACCCCATTACGTTTTCTTGGTCAACCACTGCGTCGATGGTCCTCAACATTATCGTTTCTTTGTGGTTCTTCAAAAGAGCTTGAACAACACACCTTGAAACCCCAGTCTGTTTTTAAATATTTGCCTGGTAGAGACCTTGCTGATGCAGTATAACTACCTTGTGGCTTGTTGCTGTGCTCAGTCTTGCCATGGTGTATGACCTGTGGCATGAAACAGTCTTCCCCAACCTCATTTTAGTAGCAGAGCTTATCTGTTCCTCATCCAGTTTTAAGCCTCCTACACAGTTGTTTGTTTCAGTTAAATACTGTTTCAAATGACATATGAAATTGATAATTTGCACCTGTTTGGCATAATTGGTTAATCATAGGCCTGAATCTAATGCTACACAATACCTGTGTTCGTAAAAGTATAAGAGCTGATGCTGGTTTAAAGCTAAAGGGTAGTTACGCCAAATATTGATTTTAGATTTTTCTTCTGTTCACTTACTTTGCAGTTTGTAAATTAATAAACTAACCGCTTGCTGACCATCCGCTGCAGTTATACTACGGCAAATTGGCACATGCAGGCGAATCGCCGTCATGGTACATCAATATCAGACGGCCTTTAGGGGGCGCGCGCCCCCTGCTTGTCCACGGAGCCGATGCGAGTGCCCGGCGGTCTTGATCACAGCCGGGCTCCCGTGATCACTCGGAGAAACGGGATCTGTGTGTGTAGACACACAGTTTCCGGTTCTCTGAGGGGAGAAGTGACAGATTCTCTGTTCATACAGAGTATAGTGTTAACCCCTAGCCCTCTAGTGTTAACCCCTTCACTGGCAGTGACATTTTTACGGTAATCAATGCATTTTTAATCGCACTGATCGCTGTATTAATGCCAATGGTCCCAAAAAGGTGTCAAAATTGTCCAAGTCCGCCATGTCGCAGTCACGATAAAAAAAAAAAAAAAAATCGTTGATCGCCGCCATTACTAGTAAAAAAAAAAAATTATTAATAAAAATGCCATAAATCTATCTCCTATTTTGTAGATGCTATAACTATAACTATGCCCAAACAAATCAATATACGCTTATTGCGATTTTTTTACCAAAAATATGTAGAAGAATACGTATCGGCCTAAACTGAGGAAAAAAAATGTTTTTTTATATATTTTTTGTGGATATTTATTATAGCAAAAACTAAAAGATAATGCGTTTTTTTCAAAATTGTCGCTCTTTGTTTACAGCTCAAAAAAAAAAAAAAAAAAAAAAATAAAAAAATAAAAATAAAAAAGCAGAGGTGATCAAATACCACTAAGAAAAAGCTCTATTTGTGGGGGAAAAAGGACGTTGATTTTGTTTGGGAGCCACGTCGCACGACAGTCAAAGCGACGCAGTGCCGATTCGCAAAAAGTGCTCTGGTCTTTGGCCAGCCAAATGGTGCGGGGCTGAAGCTGTTAAAATCTATATATTTTTTAAAGAATTCTTACTTTACAGTATTTCTTCACATGCCTAAAACTTTTGAAAAAAACTGTCAACTTAAACATGAATTTGGGATACCTGGAGTAAATCAACACTCACGGTTAATAGAAATGGTATTTAGTAATCGTAAAAGGACCACCTAGGTAACTGAGGGACCAGACCCATTGGCTTAGTATTATACTGTAGGATACCTGTATTGTAATTATTACCTTCGTCGAGGAAGCATAGGAGACAGGGGCTTGTTTGTATTGGTTCATTATTTGTGACGGTTTATTGTCATGGTAGTTCCACCGTATATCTTTATATACAGTAGTTGATAAACCTTTATATGCATTGTATTTGCAATTAAACAGATTTAAAAGAAAATGTGTTGGTGCTCCTAGGCTGGGTAGATGGGTCACTGAATCCCTTATGTAATAGAATTAAAATTAGTCCCAAAAAAATAATGGCTACTAATATAGGTGCAGTTGTGTGAAGACAGGTGGCTTATATTTGGAAAGCATATTTGGAGACAAAATGTCTCTGAAAATTCTTCAACTCTTTCAGAGCAATAAGTTCAAAACGTTGAGAATTTGCCATTTCTGTGATATACAGTATAAAGGTCAATATTCCCGATACATCAGTTTTATTGGTAAGAAAATCCTTAACATGTCAAGATGGGCATGTCAGAAGCGTGAAATTCAGTATTTTCTCTTTACATTAGGCACGCTTACATCCATTTTCAAAGGGACAACAAATCATGTGACCATAATTCTACTTGAGATCAAAGCGCTCTTCTTGAGCAAAGATAATCTTGCAAATGCCCTTTTAAAGGGAGATCCAAATCCATCTCCTGGACATATGATACCTTTAAAACATACCTTAAAACTAAACTCCAGGTAGACAAAGGACACAAATGCAAATAAAGACTTACTAAAAAATAAATACATTTATTCTTTATTGAAACTAAAATATCTAAAATTCATTGTTTGCCTCTTGCAATTTCCAGCACAGTTAACTGGGGGAAGGGCAGGATTAGCATGCACATGTGCCAACAAAGATTTCTGATCGGAGTAGGGAGCAAACTAAGCAGAAGGATGAGCTCATCAGCATTCCCTTAAGATTGGATGGACAGAAATACAATCCCTTTGGCAGAAAACACCACTTAAGTGTATATGCACATACACAAATGGCATCTAGAGATAATAAATCAATCAGATGTGCAAAAGAAAAAACAAACCCACTACAATTCAATGTACTATAACTTTGACATGAAAACTTCCAAGGGGGTGAATACCATTTATGGGAACTGTAGGACTAAAAAAATAAATAAATGTATAACCCCCTATAAAAAGGAGATAATGCTACAAAATGTTCTCTTTTTTTAATAAAAGAATACTATACCTAAAATGCACCAGACGAAATAGAAATCAGCTTAATATATCGTTGTGGCCCAAAAATTATCTATAATAAAGACCAAGAATCCGAATACTCCTGACCTGCTGCTGCAGGATTTTTTTTCCCCATAAAAAATAAATTAAAAAAACAAACTTCTAATTCATCTCAATGCTGACAAAGCCTGGAACAGAAGGTTGGTGGTACTGTCCACCACTGTCAAATAGTGGATCATAAGAGTGAGCAATGTCTGCCAAAAAGAGAAGTGTATACCTTCTCTTAAAGACCTTTCTAAAAAATATCAAAACAAGGTTTTACTGGCTTAAATTCATACATTTTTTAAGGATATCATTAAATAGTGTAATGATTTGATGGATACAAGGCCAGCAATCTCCAAAACCAAACCAACACATCTTCTTTCTCTACTATTTTTTTTTTTTTTACCAAGGCTGTTCTTTTAACAGAAAAAAATATTCCCGCAAATCGATTCTAAGTTAATTATTTTTTTTCTTCAAGTCAAGCCAAATGCAAGTGAAAAATCAATTAATTCAAATATATGTATAACCAAAACGGTTTTATTTAGTTTTGGATAGAGTAGGGAAGGGTTTAAACTCCTTTTTTTCTCATATCTGTTCTACTGGCGGGATTTCCCCTTTATTTCCTGTCCTAGAGACGCAACAAGTAGTAAGAGGAAATCTCTCCAGTGTGAGACTATCCCTAAGACAGCGGTCACAGGAGCAGGGGTCCACATTGGAAAATTTTTCCTTTCCACCCAAGGTGAAAGTTCCCCATGAGGATGCAAAAAAAAAACAAAAAAACAAACATATTTGATATCAATTAATACAGCAGCAATTTGAACATTGACAGGCGGCAGGTATATCAGTCTGTTTGGCCTTGGTTAAAGTCCGCTGCTAAAATTTATGGAATGTTACTATCATAATGTATACCATAAACTGCAGTTCTGCAACACACACATGCGTACCCACTGAACCTTGAAATGTACAAGAGGGGTCCTGGTTCAAATGATTTCTGGGAATAACCAGAGTTTAAAACACTCAGTAATGGCCAGTTTACACTTGCTTCAAAACATGGCTTCGGACACGCTTTGTTAAAGCTCTCTGAACACCAGTCAAAGCCCCGGTTCACTAAATAAAATGGTTAGCTTACAGTCCTGTTTACACCTGCTTTTGCTTGGTGTTTCAATGAGGCTTCAGGCGAGCCTTGCCATAGACTTCTATGGAGGCTCTGAAGATGCTTTGAAGCACTGCTGAAGCTACATGGGGTATCATTTTTGAAGCGAAGCAAAGCAAAAAAAAAAAGGTGTAAACAGGACTGTAAGCTAACAATTTTATTTAGGGACAGCGGAGAGCTTTAACAAAGCCTGTCCGAAGCCTTGTTTTGAAGCAAGTGTAAACTAGCCGTTCATGTGTGTTTAAGCCGAAGAAATTGTAAATGAGCCCTAACCAAGAAAAAAAATAAAATAAAAATATGCATATAGTCCATTTACCAATTTTCTCTTAAGCTTATAAAACACTAGGCTTTCCAAAGCTGTGAAAGAGTTGACTTTTATGGGAACAAAACACAATGGAAGTACAAACTACCGGTATTCATAAACAAAGTGTAGAAGCATTGTGAGCTATGCAAGACATCTTCAGAAAGTGACAAAAGTCATATAAATATTTTAATACTTCAAATATTTTTAATTGCTCCTGTTGAATACATTTAGCTAGGCTTTCTTTATGACTAACCTCTGTACAATCCGCAAACAAAAAATATATCAACCACCACATTTTTCACGTTTTTTGAGACTATGGATCCTTTCAAGTTAATTTATGAATGCAAAAGCTACTCACATATACAGAAAACCTCTATGTTAGCTTGACTGGTTTAATAATATTTAGAAATAGAACACTTCTAGTTTATTGAAAATGCTAAACTCATCTGCAAACAATGTGCCACGATGGGGACACTTTTGAACTCTATAAACGGTGATAAATATTGTGCTCACAGTTCCAATAGTAAATTTCAAAAGGTTCATTTGTGTGCAATATTTGCAAAAGCATTTATCTCTAGTCTTCATAGTTGACTCTTTAAACAGAAACAGACTAACAAGTGTGGAAATTGCACTTAACCTGGACCTGGCATGCCACACAGGCAGCGGAAAAAAAAAAGAAAGCACTATTTTTGTTTTTAACCAACTACCCGCTTTTAAAAATTCAATTCTCACTGCAAACTCACATGGTCCCCAGCACCGCACCCCACAAAATCTCTGTATTGCCAATGGTCTTTTCTAGGTTGAATTATGTCCACTGCCATTTATCACTTTTGCTATGAGTCATTGACATATTCTGGGGGTGTATCACTACAGCAGCCTGTGCTGACAGTACAACACTGCTGAGTGCTGTACGGATGTCACAATGTTAGTGCTGCTCTCTGCAGTATTGACGACCAGCTACCACCCCCCCCCCCATCATAGACAAAAGAGAAAAAAAGATTACCGCCATGTGACCCACCAGAAAATACCACAAATGGTATGCATGAATGTAATTAAAAAAAATAAAAATAAATAAAAAATGCACAAATGCAGAAGTGGGGTGCGTGAATTTAAAAATCTTGAGGTCTAAACTGCATTGTCCTAACGCAAAAACATGTTTGGCTTCAAAAAAATGCAAATGCATTAGGAGGCGGCCCATCACACGATTTTGGGCATACACTGTATAGCAACATATAGATAATGTCACAAAAGCCTTTTATACAAAACAGCTTGCTTTGAAGAAAAAGTAAGGAGTGATTAAAGAAGACCACCTTTGCTCCTTAAAAATCTCCTTCAGAAAATGCTAACTACAGCGCCTTGCAAAAGTATTCACCACCCTTGGCATTTTTCGTGTTTTGTTACCTCACAACCTGGAACATGGATTGTTTGAGGATTTGCACCATTTATTTTCAGAACATGGCCACAACTTTGAAGATTTTTTAAATTTATTTATTGTGAAGCAAACAACAAAAAGGACAAAATAACAGAAAAAGTCAATATGCATAACTATTCACCCCCCTAAAGTCAATACTTTGTAGAGCCACCTTTGCGGCTATCACAGCTCCAAGTCGCTTTGGATAAGTCTCTATGAGCTTGCCACATCTTACCACTGGGATTTTTGCCCATTCCTCCTGGCAAAACTGCTCCAGCTCCTTCAAGTTGGATGGTTTGCGCTTGTGAACAGCAATCTTTAAGTCTGACCACAGATTTTCTATTGGATTGAGGTCTGGGCTTTGACTAGGCCATGCCAACACATTTACATGTTTCCCCTTAAACCATTCAAGTGTTGCTGTCATTGTCCTCCTGGAAGGTGAACCTCTGTAAAGGTTTTGCTCAAGAATATCCCTGTATTTAGCACCATCCCTCTTTCCCTCAACCCTGACCAGTTTCCCAGTCCTGACTGCTGAAAAACCTCCCCCAAGCATGATGCTGCCACCACCATGTTTCACTGTGGTGATGGTGTTCTTTGGGTGACATGTTGTGTTGGGTTTGCGCCAGACATAGCGTTTTCTTTGATGGACAAAGTTTAATTTTAGTCTCATCAGACCAGAGCACCTTCCCTCCATACATTTTGGGAGTCTCCCACATGCCTTTTTGCAAACTCAAAACGTGCCATTTTGTTTTTTGCTGGCTTTCTTCTGGCCACTCTGCCATAAAGCCCAACTCTATGGAGCGCACGGCTTATTGTCGTCCTATGTACAGATACTCCAGTCTCTGCTGTGGAGCTCTGCAGCTCCTCCAGGGTTACCTTAGGACTCTGTGCTGCCTCTCCGATTAATGCCCTCCTTGCCTGGTCCATGAGTTTTGGTGTGCGGCTGTCTCTTGGCAGGTTTGCTGTTGTGCCATGTTCTATCCATTTGGTTATGATAGATTTGATGGTGCTCTTAGGGATCAAAGATTTGGATTTTTTTTATAACCTAACCCTGATTTGTACTTCTCAACAACATTGTCTCTTACTTGTTTGGAGAGTTCCTTGGTCTTCATGGCAGTGTTTGGTTAGTGGTGCCTCTTGCTTAGGTGTTACAGCCTCTGGGGCCTTTCAAAAAGGGGTGTATATGTAATGACAGTTCATGTGACACTTAGATTGCACACAGGTGGACATCATTTCACTAATTATGTGACTTCTGAAGGTAATTGGTTGCACCAGAGCTTTATATAGGCTTCATACATAAGCACATGACAATTATCATTTTTTTATTTCTGAAAAATAGTTTTATGTATATATTTTTCTAATTTTACTTCACCAACTTATACTATTGTGTTCTGATCCATCATATATAATTCAGATTAAAAAAAACATTGAAGTAAAGGCTGTAATGTAACAAAATAAGTAAAAAAAAAAAAAGGGGGGAAGAATACTCAGCCCTTGGTGACTGGTCCTTTGAACCAGCGGTCCCCAACCTTTTTGGCACCAGGGACCGGCTGCATGGACGAAAATTGTGGCAAGGCCCGGATGCTCGCGGGGGTAAGCAATTTTTCACGGAGCAATAGCTGGTGTGGGTGCTTCAATAATAACGGCACCATGGTTATGGTGTCAGGATGATTGAAGCGCATTATTTCTATTATTACTTTGTAAAAAAAAATGAAATAGTTCAACTCATAATGCATAATCTAAATGAGGAATGCCACTTGCCATGCTGCCCGCCACCAGATGAATGCCACTTGCCACGCTGCCTGCCACCAGATGAATGCCACTTGCCACGCTGCCTGCCACCAGATGAATGCCACTTGCCACGCTGCCTGCCACCAGATGAATGCTACTTGCCACGCTGCCTGCCACCAGATGAATGCCACTTGCCACCGTGGTCGTTCTTGGGTAAGGGCAGGAGAGCGGTGATGCAGGGCCGGCGGTGAGAGATGATGTCATCTCTCTGCTCCCCGCCCTACCTCCAACACCAGCGCGGTGAGAGCGGAAGAGCTGTGATGCAGGGCGGGCGCAGAGAGATGTCATCTGTGCTTGCCAGCTTCTCTCATCCGCATGCCTCTGTGATCCACCGGGCTCTCTCACCAACCGCTCCTGTGATGCACCAGGCTCCCTCACCCACCGGCCTCTGATGCACTGGGTTCTCTCACCCACCCTGCTCTCTCATGCCGCCCGTCGCATCCGTGGCACGGCTGCAGAGATGCTACGGCCCGGGGGTTGGAGACCCCCTGCTTTGAACAACTGGATGAGTAACCGTCGTACTTCCTTAATACAGATTTTCTTTAGAGACTCAAACTGAAAGGTGAAGACCACAGCTTCAAAGTATGGCGGTTAAGGATGATGCCTACTACTGCAGTGCATATTAAAAAAAAGGGACCCAAACTGCTGCATGCAGTAGTTTTCTAGAGCAGTCAAGTGCATGTTAACCAGTGAACAACATTGAACATGTTAGTGCACCACTGTGTTAATCCACTTTAGGTGTGAGTAAACGGTTTTCAAAAAAATAAAAACAAAATTGTTTTGCTTTACATTCTATACCCAAAGTGCCATTTCAAGAGTTGTTGAATAGTCAAACCCACCAGCAGCCCAAAATAAAACTGACAATAGATTTTTTTTAAAACAGATCTCTGATTCATTCGTTTTTCATTTGGTATAACCTTTGTGAAAAGCTCAACATGATTAAGAGGAGCTTGGAGTACCTTACAACTAAAACTAACAATCAATGAGGTTTGAAAAACAAAACAAAGCTCAAATGTGTAAACAGAAGACCAAAGTGGAACTCTGCAAATCTGGGAAACAGATTTCTTATGCTGAAAGGCTTCAAAAAGCACTACCAGATTTGGTTGAGTATGCCTTGAGAGTTAAGTGAATAGCCCTATCCGTTTGACCAGCTTTTCTCAACTAGGTTATTGTGGAATCCGAAAGTTTTTCAGAGGTTGCAAGGGGTTCCTTGAGTAATAAACAATTTCTTCCTCTCAGGTCGGTGAACACTGGACCAGTGATCTTTTGAGCCATCTGTAAGGGAGTCCATTCTTTCCACTGACCAATACTGTAAGGGGCAGTCTTCCCATTTAACAACCTAAGTAGCATTTTTCTCACTGACCATCAATGTAAGAATCATACTTTTTACTCTGCAACCGTGTAATGGGGCCCCTTCTCCCACCAACTTTTAGTGTAAGGGGGGACTTTTCTCAACCACCAATGTAAGGGGGCCTTCTACGCCAACCACTGATCTAAGAAGCCCTTCACATCAGACCAACAATGTGGGGGGCACTACACTGACCAGCAATATAAGAAGCATACTTCCTACTGAGCAACTGTGTAATGGGCCCCTTTCCCCAATAACCACCAACGCAAAGGGGCCTTCTCCACTAACCACCAATCTAAGAAACCCTTCTCATCAGGCCACCAGTGTGGGGGGTACTACACTGATCACCAATGTAAGCAGGCATTAATTAATTAATTGACCCCCAATGTGTGGGAATACTATAATTGTTATGTTTTTTCTTTTCTAGTCATTATTACTAATATTGTTTTAATTTTCATTATTAACAAAATAATGTCATATAGAGCAGTCCTGAGGGTCAAAAATGGCAAGTACATTTCGTTCCCTGTTATTTATGCTTGTATGTATAAAACTTTGTTCACAAATAATGTAGCTAGAATTCTTTTTAACAGGGGTTCCCTCGAGACCAGAAAGTTGTTTTAAGGGTTCCTCCATGTTAAAACTGTTGAATGCGGTTTTAGAGTAAAGCCTCAACTGATGAGTTGTCTAATCCACCTGGAAATAGTGGAATGAGAAGTAGGGTGTCCCCAGCAGGCACCTTCAGGAATTACAAGGAGAGAAAGAGAGTGCCTAAAAGAATGTAGTAGCAGAGAGGTAAAAATGCACAGCCTGTATCACATCCAGACAGCAAATTAAAATTTTCTTAGGATGTTTTGAGGCAAGACAGAGAAAGGGAAGATAAAAGTCTTGGTTATAATGGAATGAGAAAACCATTTTAGGGGAGGAAGGAAGCCATAGACCTCAAAACAACCTTATCCCTGTGTAACATTAGGAAGGGCTCTTTAAAAGAAAGCTCAAACTATTGCTTCACAGAGCTAATAGCAAAGAGAAAGGCAATCTTGTAAGAGTAGACAGTGGAATATTCCTGACCAGGTCAACTGATGGTTTCTAAAGGACTGACAAAACCCTATTGAGATCCATTGGTGTCCTAGGGAAGTGTAGTACAAGTGATATCCGGCATAAATGCAGGACAGAGTGGTAAGAGGAACACAAGGCCAACTGGATTCATCCAGACTGGATTGGAGAAAAGACCATATTTATCCCACAGAGTACATCCTTTCTGGATTTTTTTCTAAATGTACATAATATAATTGGATACCAATAGTTATATGTAATGTTGATCTAGGGAATATCCGATTGCTTCTAGGGGGATCAGTAAAGAATGTTTTCCCCTGCTGGAGCAAATTGGATAATGCTTTGCTGTTTTTTGCCTCCCTCTAGATCAACTTTGGGTATAGGATTGTGTATATAGGATTGAAACCGCCGCGCCCCCCCCCCCCTCTTTTATTGGTTATACTGGATGGACTTGTCTTTTTTCAACCAAACTACCTATGCAATTATGGATACCGACAGAATTACAGAATTTCATTTGCAACTAATAAAGCTTCAGGTGAAAATATTAGACTTTGCAAGAGGTCGACTTCCTAGACTTTAAGAGAATGGCGATGACCAAATCGGACCCACAAAAGGGGGAGAAAAACCAGCAAACATCATAGTGCAGCATCACCGCTGCAAAACTATAGCAATATAGTGTAACCAATAGGTCTACTCACAGGGTTAAAACATCAAGAATGGAGGGCACGGTGTTGGAGGATAATAGATCACCTGTGACAGCTCCAGGTAACCTGACCATGGATCTGGGGAGAGATGGATGAGCAGCGTCTGGACCGCTGTTATACAACCAAGCCTGGTGTAGTGGCAGATGAGCCTCAGGGATCCTTTTGCTCCGACTGGATGAGCCCCTGAATAAAATCACTGCTTGTGTGGCTAAGAGGAAGTCTCCTCAAAACGTATTCTGGAACTGCGCAAACTCCAGCAGTGACGTCATTCGGAGGTAGTGTGCCTGGAGGTGTCATAACCAATCCATCCCCTTCCACTTAAAGTGCCCTCTATTCCTGATATTTAACCCTATAACTGGAACTATTGGTTATTATGATAAAAGTTTTCAGCGATGATACTGCGCTATGGCATTTGCACCGTTTTTCTCCACCCTTCTTGTCTTTGATATACAAATGCCGTTCCCTCTCTAAAGAAGCAGGGGCATAACATCAATAGGGTCAGCTGTTCATGTCTATTTTATGGGCTACCCAACCTTTTGTCTTTTAGGTTGCACTCATTGTGTGTTTATATACTTGAGATTATTTAGCACAATACATATTAACATATTGTGGATATTTTAGTAGTCATTTTTTTATTTGAGCTGAGCGCCTTTTTGGAATTCAGCAGTTTGTTTTCAGTGCAAATCTAATAGTTCTCTGTGTCTGGCTGTTGAACCCGTTTGCCAAAAGGTCCACATCTGACGTCTCGCACCTGCCAAAAAGAGCTTGAAACACCTCCAGGTGAACAAACCGCGCTCCAGAATCCAGATACTGACAACTGAGGAAGCCCACCTTCCAATTTTCCATGTCTGGACTGTGTACGGTGGTGAGGGATGGAACACTGAGTTCTGCCCAGACTGGAGCGAGGTCTGCTTCTCTTGGAGCTGCGTGACTTCTGGTGCCTCCCTTGTCTTAAAGCCACTGCCATGGCAATGTCCGACTGAAACCTGGTCAAGTGACTGCTCAGCTCAGAGGTCCAACATTAAAAAAAGACAAGCAAATTCTTCCGAGTTCCAGGATATTGATGGGAAAATTAGCCTCCTTCAATTACCAATTTCTCTGCATCAAAAGGCTATTTAGGACTCTCCCCCAGCCAGACAGGCATCCGTTGTGGATACTGTCAAAGTCATCAAGCAGAAGGACTTTCTGGATTTTAGTGCTGGAAGTCAACACCAGGGCAAGCCTAATTCGCTGGCCAGGCTAATGGGCGAGTCTCCTAGTCCCACGCTGCCAAAGTGTTGAGTTCCAACACTCTGGCGTAAAGTTAGGCACACAGTACTACTTCAAAGAAGGCTACCACTTAGTCCTGGAATCCTCCTGCAAAAAGTAAAGGGTGGGGTGGACAACCTAAGTGGGAATCCGAGCCAGGACAGGTGCTGACACCTTGGCAAAAAATGAAGGTGCCATGGATAAACCAAAGAGAAGGGCAACTGGTAATATTGTAGGCCCACAGGAAAATGCAGGCAGCATTGATATGTTTGAAAAATAGGATTGCACTAGTTGCCATTCTTGTCCACAGAGGCCAGAAGATCCCCTGAAAGAGGAGCTGCTGGAGAAAAGAGTAGAAATCCTCCCTCTTGTGGCAAGCATGGCAAATTTGACAGTATGAAGCGGGGTGGAGGCAAAGACTAAAACTCACATTTATAGCCCCTTAGACCTAGTAGGCATCTGAGATGTCCCGGGGCTAGACCACTGCGAAGGCCAACAGACATTACATTTTTACAAGCCTGGGCGGCTCCTCATAGGCTTGTTGAGGATCAGGTTGTACAATCGTATGGAACTTGTCAATGGAATGGACCCTGAGAGAGAAAAAAAAAAAAAATGAACAACTCTTTCTGGGGGTCAAGGCTTACCTGCAGGAACATTTGCCTTCCTTTTCTAAGGTAAAAAGTACTCCCCAACCCCCCGTGACTTCCTTGATATGAGCATCCAAAAAAAAAAAAAAATCAAGAAGTGTCCATCAAAGGCATCCACACAAAGCACTTCAAAAGGTTTGCAGGCCAGCACTTCTTCCCACATGTACTGAAAATGGGCTAATCCAAGATATTTGGCAAAGTTCCTGCTAATCCATTAACACAGTAGCGCAAAACTACAAGCAAATACTCCAGATGTTGAAGAACAGCTAAATCCAACAAAATGAATCCGGGATCCCTAGCCATGTTTTGGATCAGACAGCTCAAGTCTGGCAAATAGACTTGGTCATGATAGCATGTTGCATAGCTGGACTTGCCAATTAAAAAATGAAAAAGGAGGGCTTTAACATTTTGTCCACAGGTTGCTTGGAAACAGATGGCCTCAAAAAAGGAACCACTAAGGTTTTGTGAAAGCAGGAAATGCCCAGGTCCACAACTGGAATTGACCATTTTCCTTATGATCTCCTGCGCAATAGAATACGGCTAAGCAAAACATTGTGGAGGGATGAAGATCTTCTCAGGAGGTAGCCAGTTAGCATGCAGCACAGGCTGTAAGAGCAAGTGTACAGCTGTGGCCCTGAACACAAAATAGGGCACCAAATTTAAAAATGACGACATGTTGGTTGTCCCCCACCAGTGGCTAAGACTTAATGGGTCACAGCCAACACTCCTCTGTTAACCCAGAAGGGCCTGGAGCAAAAACCACACACATTGGGGTTCCTTTTTGAGGGGCTGAAATCCTGGCTTGCTGCCGCCTTACTGTTCTCCCACTAAACTCGAGGGTGGATAGTAGGGACAAGCCCAATCCAGATGTTTACACTATGTGTGGGCTTACCCCCTGAGGAGTTTTCAGGGACAGAGGTCATACCCTGCAGCTGTGCTATGGGCCTCAACCTATATAGCAACTTGTGGCTAACAAAACAGTGCACATTATGCTTAGGTGAGAATCTAGTGCAGCGTTCAGTGCCCAAAGTAACATTACATATGCTGGCCCCGCATCTTCATGTTCCCCATAGGTGCAGACAATGGAGCAATTGATCCTAGACAGCTTCAAAATTACAACCTGCAGTGGCTATGATACAGCTAGAAATCTTTCTAGAGGAGTCTTGATGAAAGTGACAAGGAAAGTGTCCAATCACCTGAAGGCAGCCGCATATAACCCATGGCATAGGACAGGGCACTGATCATTAGTGTCCTGATTATCAGTGCAGCCCCGACAGTGTCCATCAGTGCAGCCTCATCAGCACACATCAGTGGAGAAAAATTACTTGTTTGCAAAATTTTATAATGAACAAAGCAATTCCCCCATCTCCTCCTAGACCCCCCCCCCCAAAAAAAAAAATGTTGGCCTTTTTTTTTTTTCTTTGGTTAGCAAAAAAAAACAAATTAAATACCACCAAAAGAAAGCTATATTTATGAAAAAAATGATAAAAATTTCATATGAGTAGTGTTGCATTACTACATAATTGTCATTCAAAGTGCAACAGCACTGAAAGCTAAAAATTTGCCTTGGCAGGAAGGGGGTGAAAGTGCCCAGTATGCAAGTGGTTTAAGATACCTTTTAAATATCCTTATTACTTACCTAAAACCATGGTCACATATTGTTCCAGTCCAGAGTATTCCATTTTCTTCTGATTACAGGAGGCATGGTGGTTCTTTAGGTGCCACGTTCACTATCTGCATTATATGGACACTTCCTATTGGCTGTCCAGCAGCAGGGTCCTCTCAGTATCTAGAAGAGGAGTCTGCAGCAGTGAAGTCAGCACAGGCGAATTGTCAGACACAAAACTGCACTGCTGGTTTAGTGGTCCCTGCACCCGAAAACACTGTCGCCGAGGGACCCAGACGCTCGACTTGGTCAAGTATAGCTTTTTTCAGAAGGCAAGAATAAAAATACGCAGGATGGATTAGAGGGGTTTATACTTGTCCAGAGATGAGCTTTAACCCCTTAGCGCTGACCATACACACATATGCGGCCTCGGCTTTAAGGGGTTATAGCGGTTGGCTCTGCAGGGATAACAACCGATGTGGCTAAAAGCCGCTCAGCTGTTATCCCGAAGGAGCGAGAGGGGACACCCCCCCCCCCCTTTCCGGGCCTCCCGTCCCACGATCCGGCACTTCCGCCGGCTAGAGTGAGACTGGAAGGAAACCGGAAACTGCTTCGTACCAGTCTCCTATGTGTAAACACAGAAGGGACGTCACTTCCGACTTACTCAGCTGCCAAAAAAATACAGTATTCAGAATCGCCATTTTTGGCAATCTGAATACTTTGAAGTGCAAAGGAAGGATTTGGGGTCTTTTAGACCCCCGATCCCTCCATAAAGAGTACCTGTTACCACCTATTACTGTCACAAGGGATGTTTACATTCCTTGTGACTGCAATAAAAGTGATCAATTTTTTTATTTTTTAAACTGACAATGTAAAAAAATAAAAATAAATAAAATAAGAAAAAAAACAAAATCTTTTTAAAATGCCCCCGTCCCCACAAGCTCGCGCAGCAAAGAAAATGCACATTTAAGTCGCACCCGCATATATAAACGGTGTTCAAATCACACATGTGATGTAACCCCCCGATCGTCAGGGCAATAAATCTAGCAAAAGACCTCTTCTGTAACTCCAACATGGTAACTGTAAATTTTTTTTAAAGCGCCGCCTATGAAGATTTATAGGTACCGTAGTTTGTCTCCATTCCACGGGTGTGCGCAATTTCAAAGCATGACATGTTAGGTATCTATTTACTGGGGGTAACATCATCTTTCACATAATACAAAAAAAAAAAAAATGGGCTAACTTTACTGCTTGGTTTTTTTTAAAATTCATGAATGTGTCTTTTTTCCCCAAAAATTGTGTTTGAAAGACCGCTGCGCAAATACAGTGTGACATAAAATATTGCAACAATCTCCTCTAGATAATCGGCTAATATATAATGTTTGGAGGCAAGTAATTTTCTGGCAAAAAATATGGATTTTAACTTGTGAGCATCAAATGTCAGAAATAGGCTTAGGCATGAAAGGGTTAAATATCAGATTGTGTCAAATGCTTTGCTTTATGGGTATATTGTATTTGTTGATATCTTACTCTGCTCAATTCATTCAAACATGATTTCCTTTTATTTGTCCAAGGTCCATACATTCCTTAATTGAGAATTTAATTTTCACAACCCTTTAATACAAGCTACAAAACTACTTTCTGGACCTTACCATCATTAATGAATACAACTTATGCAGAAAAAATTACACATTCCTTATAAACAAAAGACAAATTTCAGTGCAAGGGCTATATACAGTGACTGCAAGCAAACAAATTTATGTTTACAGTACTCATACTAGTGAAGGAAGATCATCTGGTTGCGGTGGGTAAATTAACTTTGTGTAACCTTATCCACCAAGCCTTAAAAGAGGTTGTAAACCTTCAATCCCCCCATCCCCCCAAAAAAACCCTGCAAGACAAAAGGCATAATAAGCCAGTATGCATCACTTATTATGACATACTTACCTTAGAACGATTCCCTGCAGTGCCGCCCGCACTCCGCTCCCACAGCCGACATCTTTTACCGGAGTTACTTCCGGGTTCGCGGGCTCCAGCGCTGTGATTGGCCGGAGCCACGATTACGTCACTCCCGCACATGCACTGGCAGTCATGGCACGGGCCCTTAAGAAAAGGCACCAGCGGGCTGTTTCTTCAGAGCGCATGCGGCGATGACGTCGGCAGCAGCACATATAGTGAATATCTCCTAAACTGCACAGTTTAGGAGATATTTACAGTACCTACAGGTAAGCCTTATTATAGGCTTACCTGTAGGTACAAGTGGTGTAAAAGAGTTTACAACCACTTTAAAGACACATAAAAAAGATCAGAGCATGCTTTAAAAACACCTAGGTCCACATTTTCAACAGGCATGATGGTATCATACAAATTTTTCCAGCTGAATAAAATGACAACTTTTGTGAAAACACATTTTTAATGGAAATAGAGTTGGCTATAAAATCTATTTTCTTTTGGATATATTTGTTTTAGCTATATCAAAGGAAAAGCAGTTCTAGAAAACACAAAATATGTGAACATCTAGCAAATAATTTGTTGAGTGAAAGGCCCAGAGCGCTCGTCTATGGTCAAGTGGGTATAAACTTCACTCATTCCAACTCAATGTGTTAAACTAATTAAAAAGTAGCTAAAGCTTTTATAATGAGCAGCAAGAGAGCAAAGCGGGTGGGGGTGGGAGTGTTAATTCCTAGAGGGACTGGAGGGGAAAACAGTGTAAAACATACTAGCCACAGTAATGCTTCCACTTAAGTGCCCCTTGAACTAACAAGCACTAAACATCAAAGGCAGAGGTCAGTTTAGCAGTAATAGAATGCAGATGAAGCTGCATCCAGTAGGTGAGGACTTTAAGCACACCTTCCCCTCATCATTTGCTACTGAACAGCTAAATCCCTTCTACCACAAGCAGAGTTAATGCTACAAATAGCGTGGGGACAGCTGAACGCAAGTTGTAAAAGCAATCTCATGAATGTTAAGCATCCCACTGCAAACCCCACCTACCAAAACACCTTCCCTGGCAGACTGTTGCTGAATGGGTGTACATTAGCCCTATAGTTGTAATTGTATTTACATAACCTATATAAATAGACAAACATATAAATGTGCAGCACAATGTACGGTGACTAGGGATGAGCTTCGAGTCGAACTCATGTTCGACTCGAACATTGGCTGTTCGCAAGTTCGCCGAACAGCGAACAATTTGGGGTGTTCGCGGCAAATTCGAATGCTGCGGAACACCCTTTAAAAGTCTATTGGAGAAATCAAAAGTGCTAATTTTAAAGGCTAATATGCAAGTTATTGTCATAAAAAGTGTTTGGGGACCTGGGTCCTGCCCCAGGGGACATGGATCAATGCAAAAAAAAGTTTTAAAAACGACCGTTTTTTCAGGAGCAGTGATTTTAATAATGCTTAAAGTCAAACAATAAAAGTGTAATATCCCTTTAAATTTCGTACCTGGGGGGTGTCTATAGTATGCCTGTAAAGGGGCGCATGTTTCCTGTGTTTAGAACAGTCTGACAGCAAAATGACAGGAAGGAAAAAAAACATTTAAAACTACCTGTGGCTATTGCATTGCCGACAATACACATAGAAGTTCAATGATAAAAACGGCATGGGAATTCCCCAAAGGGGAACCCCGAACCAAAATTAAAAAAAAAAAAAAAAAAAAAGACATGGAAATTTTAAGGGGAACCCTGCGCCAAAAAAAAAAAAAAACCGGCGTGGGGTCCCCCCAAAAATCCATACCAGACCCTTATCCGAGCAGGCAACCTGGCAGGCCGCAGGAAAAGAGGGAGGGACGAGAGTGCGCCCCCCCCCTCCTGAACCGTACCAGGCCACATGCCCTCAACATTGGGAGGGTGCTTTGGGGTAGCCCCCCAAAACACCTTGTCCCCATGTTGATGAGGACAAGGGCCTCATCCCCACAACCCTGGCCGGTGGTTGTGGGTGTCTGCGGGCGGGGGGCTTATCGGAATCTGGAAGCCCCCTTTAACAAGGGGACCCCCAGATCCCGCCCCCCCTGTGTGAAATGGTAAGGGGGTACTTACCCCTACCATTTCACTAAAAAACTGTCAAAAATGTTAAAAATGACAAGGGACAATTTTTGACAATTCCTTTATTTAAATGCTTCTTCTATCTTCCTTAATCTTCTGGTTCTTCCTCCGGCGTTCTCGACCAGCATTTCCTCCGCGGCGTCTATCTTCTTCTCCTCGGGCCGCTCCGCACCCATGGCATGGAGGGAGGCTCCCGCTCTTCTCTTCATCTTCTTTCTTCTCCTCTTCTTCATTTTCTTCTCCGGGCCGCTCCGCACCCATGCTGGCATGGAGGGAGGCTCCCGCTGTGTGACGGCGCTCCTCGTCTGACAGTTCTTAAATAACGGGGGACGGGGCCACCCGGTGACCCCGCACCCCTCTGACGCACGGGACATGACGGGACTTCCCTGTGGCATTCCCCGTGACGTCACAGGGAAGTCCCGTCAAGTCACCGTGCATCAGAGGGGGGCGGGGTCACCGGGTGGCCCCGTCCCCGTTATTTAAGAACTATCAGACGAGGAGCGCCGTCACACAACGGGAGCCTCCCTCCATGCCAGCATGGGTGCGGAGCGGCCCGGAGAAGAAAATGAAGAAGAGAAGAAGGGAAGAAAAGAAGGAGAAGAGCGGGAGCCTCCCCCCCATGCCATGGGTGCGAAGCGGCCCGAGGAGAAGAAGATAGAAGACGCCACAGAGGAGATGCTGGACGAGAACGCCGGAGGAAGAACCAGAAGATGAAGGAAGATAGAAAAAAGAAGAAGCATTTAAATAAAGGAATTGTCAAAAACTGTCTCTTGTCATTTTTAACATTTTTGACAGTTTTTTAGTGAAATGGTAGGGGTAAGTACCCCCTTACCATTTCACACAGGGGGGGGCGGGATCTGGGGGTCCTCTTGTTAAAGGGGGCTTCCAGATTCCGATAAGCCCCCCGCCCGCAGACCCCCACAACCACCGGCCAGGGTTGTGGGGATAAGGCCCTTGTCCTCATCAACATGGGGACAAGGTGTTTTGGGGGGCTACCCCAAAGCACCCTTCCAATGTTGAGGGCATGTGGCCTGGTAGGGTTCAGGAGGCCTGGTACGGTTCCCCTTTATGGATGCCATGCCATTTTTATCAATGAACTTCTATGTGTATTGTCGGCAATGCAATAGCCGCGGGTAGTTTTAAATGAGTTTTTTCCTTCAAAATGTCATTTTTCTGTCAGACTGTTCTAAACACAGGAAACATGCGCCCCTTTACAGGCATACTATAGACACCCCCCAGCTACAAAATTTAAAGGGATATTACACTTTTATTGTTTGACTTTAAGCATTATGAAAATCACTGCTCCTGAAAAAATGGCCGTTTTTAAAACTTTTAATGACAATAACTTGCATATCAGCCTTTAAAATTAGCACTTTTGATTATTCATGTTCGTGTCCCATAGACTTTAACGGTGTTCGAACAAACTTTTTTCCTGTTCGCATGTTCTGGTGCGAACCGAACAGGGGGGTATTCGGCTCATGCCTAACGGTGACCACTGTCAATCAGGATTAATCCAGTTAAGATACTTTATTAGGAAAGGGCATTTCTGATTGGTGGAAATGAAAAACTTAGAGCAAAAGACCCCTGCCCTTTGCATTTTTAAATAAGAATTTGATGACGCTTTAATACGTGACCACTCTTTGATATGCCGACTTCCAGAGTGTGTTATTGATCCAATGCTTTTAATACTTTAGCAATCACTAAAATGTATCATATACGCTGTTAAGTACTGACTTCACTGGCTGCGTACAGTATTTGTTCAAGATCAGCGGTTTAGAAATGACTTAAAATGAGAATGGTTGGAAGAGCTTTGTACATCCCTTCTATTAAAAATCTTTCATTTTCTTTTAAATAATTTTGGTATATACTGCCCATGGTGGTCTTGGCATCTGTAAGATTCTGGCAATGATGATGAGATAACACCACAAGTGTAGATGCATCGGCATTACATTGCCAATGGCACTAGATGGGGAAGAGTCGAGAGAGAGAGACGATTGCAGTGTAAGCGAGGTTGGGAGCATAGAGCATGCTGTGCATACTTGTACGTACATTATAGCAAGTGCTCCAGGGACCCACCAGCCACAGTTCCACCCAATGAATATGTCTATCTTAATTTAACCAATGAAAAGTTTTATAACAACCTAAATTTTCTATTTTTATTGAAATGTACCCAGTTTAACGTCTCAATGTACTCTGAAAATAAAGTTTTAACACCTTCAATGCCAGGTTCATAAGCTGTACAGACCTAAAACCTAAAAAGTGCAGTACAGACATAATTTCTCCCTCTTCTATAAGCTTATGGTGAGCGGGTGAAGTTGGGGCTTGGTAAACATGTTTTTTACATGCCCCCCCCGTAGTACAGTGGATATAGGCAGCGATTGCTCCTATATCCACTTTCCACTGATGCATAGTAAACCGCAGTGTTACCATGTATCAGACTGTCATTTTATGAATGAATGGAATCTCTATACAGATTCCTCATTCATTCAAGTAAAGTGCTGCAGAGAAAAGGGGCTATCTTCAGTCCCTCTATCTTTCTCAAAAAAAAATATGGGGGTCTCTAAATCTCTCTAAAGTCTCACCGAACCCCGCCCTCTAAATAAACTGTAAATAATAATTAAAAACAAAAAACAAAAAACACAGTAAGACCCCCCCCAGGTCCACCCGGCCATTCAACCCTCCGCAGTGAGGGCACCCCGCCTCACGGCTTCTCCTCCCGGCCAACCTGTTCCATCCTGATTGGTCAGGAGAAGCCGGAAGACAATAGCGAATATCAATTCGCTATTGTCACAAGTGGGCGGGTTCGGGATGCAATGCTCTGTGCCCTGAGCCCAACCTTTTTCAAGCCAATTAGAGCCTCAGGCTCTAATCATATGGCTTGAAAAAAAAAAACTCATACAAATGTATGAGTCCGCCACCCTGCAGGGGGGCAGCGCCCCAGCACCCTTAATGGACCGGCCGCTCCTGGTAAGACCCCTTTCACATGGAGCAGACTGTCTGCTGAGGAGAGGGGTGTGGGTCTTTCCCCCAATCAGCTGTCTTGGCGCTATGCTCAGACTTCACTGCAGTGTTAAACAGGAAGCAAAAATCTTAACATTAAGAGCATTTCTAAACAGTACATTTATTTATTTTATTTATTTCAGGTACTTATATAGCGCTGTCAATTTACGCAGCGCTTTACATATATATTGTACATTCACATCAGTCCCTACCCTCAAGGAGCTTACAATCTAAGGTCCCTAACTCACATTCATACATACTAGGGACAATTTAGACAGGATCCAATTAACCTACCAGCATGTCTTTGGAGTGTACATAAAGCTGAAGACAGCAGATATACATGTAAAACTTCTGTAGGGAGATAGGTTTCATCCCTGTGCATCATTTGAGGTTGTTCACTTCACTGGGCATATGTGAGGGTTTACATCCACTTTAACTATCAATATTGAATAAAAAATAAATACAATGGAAAAGATTACAAATGATCTAATTGAAAATAAAATTTAAAAGTATATATAAAAAAATAAATAAAAAATAAAGATAAATAAAAAATGTATAAAATTATGAAAAAAATTGAAGAACTCAAGAATAAGATCAAAAAAAAAAAAAAAAAAAGAAATGAAAATATCAACCAAAAAAATTGATTTACTTGAAGAATGAATGATATATATAAAAAGTGTATAGTGAAAATACAAAAGTGCATGATTTAACAAAATACCCCTATCCAGGGTTTGTTTCCAACTCCTTTCCCTGGTGGGTCCTCCTTTCCCACATATGCACTTCATAATTGCCTATCCTTTACAAATCTTATGTTAATAGATTTACTGTAAGAGGTTTCTCCTAAAAATTAGACAAAAAACAATTGATATCAAGGTCAATGTTCAAACCTCTTGGGACCGAGAGTGCATAATTTGTGTATCCGATGGGTTTTATTTTGTGATATGGCCCTAGCCATATTCATACCCTTCCAATGTGGATCTAATCTATCAATACCGCAAATTTTCAGTATACTAGGGTCCCTATTATAATGTAATCTAAAGTGTTGAGACAGGCTGTGATGTTTGTACCCCTTTCTTATATTGTTAAGCTCTTCCCTAATTCTCACACATAGTTGTCTGATTGTCCTGCCTACATGTTGTAGGCCATGTGGACAAGTCAACAAGTACGTGACATGTGTGCTCGGGCACGTTATCAATTTCTTAATTGTATATCCCTACTGAGTGGTGAATGACTTAAATATGGTGGTTTTCCGAGATCTTCCCTTCACAGTTTTGAACACTTTACATCTGCCACATGTGAAAAAAACCTTTATGGTCCAAAAAGGTGCCCATATGCTTCTGGGGGTCTGGTACATTATGCACCAGTATATCCCTCAAATTGGGGGCCCTGCGGTAAACAAACCTTGGCCTATGTGGTAATACGTTTGCCAATATTTTTACTCTAAGATAAGCAAATACTGGCCTATTACTTTTTCCAACTCCTTGTATTGCTTGTTATAATCTGCAAGGAATACCATTCCATAGTCTTCCTCCTTACTGGGTTTTTCTTGCAGTAAATCTTTCGTACCCATAGCCTCTACCTCCTTTTTAAGATGCCTTAAATTATCCTCTCTGTATCCTTTAGCCACAAACCTTTTTATAAGTACTTCTGCTTACTTACTAAATGCCTTACTATCCTTACAATTCCTATGGATTCGCAATAGTTGGACCTTAGGTATACCCCCTAGCCACTTGGGGTGGTGGCAGCTATGTATGGGTATATACCCATTGCGGTCCTTTGTTTTGAAAAAGGTATGTGTGTATAGCTGATCTGACTGTTCGTATACAACCAGGTCAAGAAAATTGACCCGATTCTAGTCCCTTCCTCCTGAGAAAGATATACCACACCTATTATTATTAAGAACTTTAGATTTTCTTCAGTGTCCCTCCACAAGATCATCATGTCATCAATGTACCTCTTGTAGAGTGCCATTTCTGTTCTTGACTTGCCATATATATCTCTTTCTCTTCCTATTTACTAAGAAGGATGTTGGCTACGCTGGGTGTGTACATTCCCCCCATGACAACTCCCTTGTGTTGGAGATAGTATGTGTTATGACAAAAATAATTACTGCTCATGGCCAATTCTAAGTTAGTTCTTTTTTTAACCCCGATTATTCAGGGCCCATTTTACTGCATTGAGGGCATCCTCTTGTTTTATGTTCGTGTAGCACATCTATAGTGGCTAGGATGAAATTTTCCTCACACTGGAACGTGTCTAGACTGTTGATCAGTTGCTTGCAAGATAGCATGGGAATGGTTGAGCTAGCAGTTGTAAATGGTGGTCAATATATTCCCCATGTCAGGAAAATTGAGAGTCCACCCCGCTGACCATAGGCCTCCCGGTTGATCTATTTGATTTTTATGGACTTTGGGAACCTGGTAGATCACTGGTAACCTAGGTGCATCCGGCACCAGTTATCTGTATTCCCTCTTGTCCAAGATACCTGGTCTATGTGCCTTTTTTGTTAATTTTTTTAAGTTTGGTTTTGTATTCCCCAATAGGATTGGATTTTAGTTTTTCATAAGTGGTGGGGTCTTCTACTAAATCGATTTAGTTCCTTATAGTATTTTTTTCACTTAGAATTGCTAAACCTCCCCCCCGCCCCTTTGGCTGCTGGTCAGACTACCACCTTTTTCCTTAGTTCTAATGCTTTGATGCCTGTCCAAATTTGGTTTGTTTCCTTGCTGGAATTTTTATTTGCTTCATATACCTCTCAACCATGGATCCAAAAACCTCCAAAAATTGATTGGTGTTTTTTTGGGTTGAATATGGAATTATTCCTTAAGCCCCTGTGTGTGTAAATATAATTTTGTTTATTGGCCTCTCCATTATCTTTAGAAAATAACTAATTTATGTTCGATTTTCTCAGAAACCTCTGTACATCAATATAGGCTCTAAATTAATTGAAATTTCTATCAGGTGCAAGTTTTAGTTCTAAATCCAATCATTTTAAATCCGCTTCTGTAAACTCTATTTCACTATAATTGAAGATGCTCTGCCCTAGTTCTCTTGTTTTCTTTTTATGATGCCCACCCCTGCATCCTATGTATCTTGTACAGTGGCTTAGGGAATAATTCCATATTCAACCCAAAAAACTCCAATAATCAATTTTTGGAGGGGAGGTTTAGTAATTCTAAGAAAATTACTATAAAGAACTAAATCTATTATTAGAAGACCCCACCACTTATGAAAAACTAAAATCCAATCCTATTAAGAAATAAAAAACCAAACTTAAAAAATTAACAAAAAATGCTCATAGGCAAGGTATCTTGGACAACAGGGAATAGAGGTACCTGGTGTCGGATACACCTAGGTTACCAGTGATCTACCAGGTTCCAAAAGTCCATAAAAAGCAAATAGACCCACCGGGGAGGCCTATTGTCAGTGGGGTGGACTCTCTATTTTCCCGACTGGGGGAATATATTGACCATTTACAACCGCTAGCTCAACAGTTCCCATCCTATCTTGCAAGCAACTGAGGAAAATTTCATCCTGGCCACTATAGATGTTCTACACAAACACAAAACAAGGAGGATGCCCTCAATGGGGTAAAATGGGCCCTTCAGGGTTAAAACTAGGGTGAAAAAAACTAACTGAATAATCGACAACTAATCGATTATGAAAATAGTTGTCAACCATTTTCATAATTTATTAAATCGGCCAGCCAATTAGCTGGCCTGCAAACAGAATGCATTGTTTACACATCAGGAAATACAGTGCAGCACACATACAGCTCAGTAAACCATCCATACTGTTCAGGAAGTACCTGAGAACTTGTGAATGTGAGAGGAGTAATGCCTCATGAGACATGTAGCCCTGGGCAGGAAGTGAGTGGTTCTAAAGGCAGAAGTTTTTTTTACCTTGCTATAGGAGCATTCTATACTATAATTTGCAGCTTGCTATTGGGGCACACTGAAGGCAGGAGGACCCCAGAAAAGGAGAATCAGGGCTGCTTTGTGCAAACCATTGCACAAAGCAGGCAAGTATAAAATGTTTGTTTTAAAAAAAAAAAACTAATCACTTCAACCACCTCCCTTCTGTGCTATAGCCGAAAGATGGCTACAGCGCGGACCTAATTTGCCAGGAGGGCGTCCATAGACGTCCTCCCGTGCTCGAGCGGCTTGTGTGCCCCCTGCAGGGGGCACACGGCGCACTCTGATCAGTGAGTCGATCCCGACCCCTTACCACATGATCAGCTGTCAGCCAATGACAGCTGATCATGTGATGTAAACAGAGCCGTTAATCGGCTATTTTTTCTCCTCACGCTGGTAGCGTAAGGAGGAAAAAAAAAAAAGCCAATCACCGGCAGCTGTGAGAGGGACATCAGTCCCGATGGTTGAGAGCCTCTGCAGAGGCTTCTGTGCCCACCTGTACCACGTACCAGTGCCCACAGTATCACCTATCAGTGCCGCCTATAAATGTCACCAATCAGTGCCTCATCACCAGTGCTGCCTATCAATACCACCTACCAGTGCCCATCAGTGTCACCTTATCAGTGCCCATCAGCACAGCCTTATAAGCGAATATCAATGAAGGTGAAAAATTACCCTTTTGCTCAATTTTATAACAAACTCTGAAAGGTTTTTTTTTTTTTTCCATTTGTCTTTTTTGTTTGTTTAGCACAAAATAAAAACCCAAGTGGTGATAAAATACCAAAAGAAAGCTCCATTTGCGTGAAAAAAATTATAAAAATTTCATTTGAGTACAGTGTAGAATGACCGGGCAATTGTCATTCAAAGTGTGACAGCGCTGAAAGCTAAAAATTAGTCAGGCAGGATGGGGGTTTAAGCAAGAGGTTAACCACTTAAGGACCGGCCTATTTTTCAGACTCTGTTTACAAGTTAAAACCTTTTTTTTGCTAGAAAATTTTTCGAACCCTCAAACATTATAAATATATTGTTTTCGAACACCCTAGAGAATAAAATGGCGGTCGTTGCAATACTTCCTGTCACACCGTATTTGCGCAGCGGTCTTAGAAGTGCACTTTTTTGGGGAAAAAATACACTTTTTTTAATAAAAACAGTAAAGTTAGCCCAATTTTTTTTTATATTGTGAAAGAAAATGTTACGCAGAGTAAATTGATACCCAACATGTCACACTTCAAAACTGCGCCCACTCGTGGAATGTCGACAAACTTTTACTCTTAAAAATCTCCATAGACGACGTTTCAAAACTGGTAACCTGTAGAAATTTTTAGTTAGAGGAGGTCTAGGGCTAGAATTATTGCTCTCGCTCTAACGATCGCTGAGATATCTCACGTGTGGTTTGAACACAGTTTTCATATGCGGGCGCTACTCACGTATGCGTTCGCTTCTGCGCGAAAGCTCGTCGGGACAGGGCGCTTTCATTTTTTTTCTTATTTATTTTACTTTATTTTGACACTGTCTTTTTTTTTTTTTTTAAAGTTTTTTGAGTCACTTTTATTCCTATTAAAAGGAATGTAAACATCCCTTGTAATAGAAAAAATGCATGACAGGACCTCTTAAATATGAGATCTGGTATCAAAAAGACCTCAGATCTCATATTTACACCAAGATGCATTAAAAAAAGAAAAGAAATAATAATTCTCCTTTAAGAGCACTGGACAGAAGTGACGTTTGACGTCGCTTTCACCAGTCAATGCTATGGAGCCAAGGGGGGACATCTTCCCCTCACTCAGCAGGCAGCCAAATAGGGGAGAGGACGCGATTGTCTCTGCCGCTACTAGCGGCTCCGGTAAGCAGCGGAGACCACCGGAGCGCAGCGGGAGGGGCCCTCTCCCGCCCCCGATAAAAGTGATCTTGCGGCATATCTGCTGCAGAGACCACTTATCTGAAAGCAGACCGCCCACTGAAGAGGATACCGGGGTTATGGC
The DNA here is from genome assembly GCA_037952925.1 of Lithobates clamitans. Classification (NCBI taxonomy): domain Eukaryota; kingdom Metazoa; phylum Chordata; class Amphibia; order Anura; family Ranidae; genus Lithobates; species Lithobates clamitans. Next base: position 4,386,791 of record JBBGZY010000742.1, on the reverse strand, counting down.
AGCTATTTGCTGCCATAACAATGGTATTCCTCTTCAAAGAGCCGACGTATAATGACAGGCAGGCGGTCCTTAAGTGGTTAAAGACTGTGTGCAGGGAAAATCGGTATCTAAACCCAGAGAAGGTGGGGGCTGATAAATTGGAGGTAATATAAGGTAGACATGTGCACACTGAAATATTTCGTTTCGGAATTTAGTTTTCGTCCAAAAAATAAATTTATTTAGTTACTCCCGAAATTCGTTTTTATTTAGTTTTTCGTTAAAAATTGCATTTGTCCGAAAATACAAATTGAGGTCGAATCTGTCATTGAAGGCTTATGGTGTCTGTCGAATGTTCAAAGAAGATTCGACGGAGCAGCTAAACTGTACAACGCCGTATAGTTTACCTGCTCCGTGGAATCTTCTTAGAACTTTCAACAGACACCATAAGCCAAAGTATGTGTGTACTTAGTTCTAGCTATTTTACTGCTCCTCCTCTTTGGTTACAATCAGCCAATAACATTCACCATCATCATTATTTTTATCTATCTTTTCTCCCCTACGTCAAATTTTTTCTCCCCTACGTCGAATCTTTTCTCCCCTACGTCGAATCTTTTCTCTCTATGTAGAATAATCTTGGACTAATAGAGTTAAGGTTAGGCACATTCGACCACAGGTTTGATGGACACAGATTGTTATTGTCATCATCGAGTCGAATCTCCTATCTATATCGAACTGTTGTAGCAACGAAAACGAAAATAAAGCATTTGTTACTGTCGGATCTTTCGTTTTTCGGATTCTGCACTTTCGTTATCGTTTGTTAAAACGATAACGAAAATACCTGAAATTCGGATGAAAACGAATGCACATGTCTAATATAAGGCAATACAATTACATTTAAAGTAAACTTTTACCAGTATTGTGCATTATATTTAAAATGATCATATCCATGAGAAAAAATAAATAAAAATTTTAGTACTTTAATATAAAAGGATAAAATCTCCCTTCCACCCTTCATGTCTGACCCCTAGTTAAAATGCCCATATATCCTACTTCTGAGTATATATATATATATATATATATATATATATATATATATATATGCACCTTAACTTTAAGAGGGAAGTTTCAGGAAAAAACTTATTTTTTAAATAAACAACTTTGAAGCAAAATAAGGGTCAGTGCCCATCTGCAGCCTCCCCATCTCCCATCAATGCAGCCTGATCAATGCCCACCTGCAGCCCATCTCTCATCAATGCAGCCTGATTAATGACCATTTTCGATTAAAGCCCATCTGTAGCCTCACCATCTCTCATCAATGCAGCCTAGACAGTGAAGGAAATCACTGAGCCGTCATCTCCTGTTTACTCGGCTCTCAGTCGGCAGTCACACACACAGCCGACCTCCGCCATTGGACCAGCTCCTGTGATAGACAGAACACTGGTCCAATGCCAGTGGCGGAGGCGGGACTGTGTGTGAGACGTGAGAACCGAGTAAACAGAAGATGATGGTGAATTCTGGCGGCGCTCGTCCCCCTCCTTCCCCTCAGGAGCTCCTGGCTTCTCCTCTTTGGAGAGCCGATTTGCCATGGGGGCACGCTCCAGAGTCCTGCTGCTGCGTCCACTGACAGAAAGCAGAACTTGGCCCCGCTCCCAGCTCCCGTGTCACTGGATTTGATTGACAGCAGCAGGAGCCAATGGCTCCTGCTGCTATCAATCTATCCAATGAGGACCTGAGACAACGGCTGGAGCTGCTGGGCTCATGCTGGTCGCTGGAATGATCGAGTTCAGGTAAGAAAAAAGGGGGGCTCTGAGGAGGCAGCTGCAGCACAGAAGGTTTTTCACAGAATGCATTAAGGTGAAAAACCCTGAGACTTTACAACTCCTTTAAGTACATAGTTATGCAAAAAGACCACAAGATGTCACCAGTGAGATAACCATGGAATATCAAAAGGCGATTTCTATGGGTTCAACATAACCATTGGATAATAGTACCACACGGCACTTCTTGATTGTGTTTTCTGTTAAAGACATTTCTATTGGATGGGAAAAAGGTTGTTCAGGTCTTCCAGAATTTATATGTTTAGATGACACGCAAGGGAACGTCCAGTCTCTGAAGACGTCACGGTTAGATCCTGAACAGCATTAAGCGACTGTTCCCCTGCATCACTTACAGCCTCATGAGTGGAACATGCCAAGATATAGGTGGCATCCATTTTTGTTAGATTGGTAGCACGGCTGTTTTTTGTATTATATACAGTGGTGCTTTTAATTGTTTTAATAAATACTATTTTTAGACTTTTGGACACTATGAGAGCCTTCTCCGTTTCTTATGTTTTCCTGGTCATGACATTGACTGCTTTTTGAATCCACTGGAGTCAGATCAGGAGAAAGGATTGACAACCAGAGACCACCAGGACCATTGGGATAAGTCTTCCTAAGGACCTACCTACATACCTTCTTTCTAGACTAACACCACACCACAAAATGCAATGGATTTGCAAATCCCATAAACCCATATTTTGTTCACAATAGAAACAAACAAAAAAAAAAATAAAGGTTATTTTGAAATTGATGCCAGCAACACGTTTCAAAAAAAGTTGGGACAGGGCCATCTTTCAAACGGTGTAGCACCCCCTCCTTTTTTGGGAGAGGAATATTTTCCCATTTTTGCCTGATATAAGATTCTAATTGCTCAACAGTTCTGGATTCTTCAGGGTCATATGTTTTGTTTCAAGGAGCGCCCAAAAATTTAATTTGGCATATATATATATATATATATATATATATATATATATATATATATATATATATATATATATATATATATATATATATACACACACACATATATACACACACATATATACACACACAGATATGCATGTAGCACCCTATGCCCCAACAGTTAGGTAACAATATATGTTATGCTTAATGCTACTTACCTTGCTGTATATCCTTCATATCTAAATGTAAACTTGATATTAGAATGCCTACAGCTTGCGATCTCTTTGCATCCAACAGCTTAACAATCTGTAAGTGAGAGCAAAGAATAAAATGAGATCTACATTTTACCATATAAGCAGGGACACAAAATTGGTTTATTCACTGGTACATTATTCACTTACACATCAATGGTGTCAACATACATTTCAGAATGGTTTAGAGGGAATACTTAACATAGAAAATCACATTACAATCCTCTAAACTCTAATGAACTTGTCACACTACAGTGCAACTGCTTTCATGTAGCAGCGCCTCTAAAAACACACCATATGCCTAAACACAGAACATTTTAAATGCGTTGCATTGCAGTGCATATGCGTGAATAGCTGGTTGTTAAGGACACTGTTGGATGCCCGCACCTTAATATCTGACTATTCATTGGTTGTCAAGGATGCTTGATGGGTGGTTGTTAAGGAGCCAAAACCCATTGGTGTCCTTATCAACCAGTGATAATGCCTCCCTGAGTACCTCCTTGGTGGTCAGCATGCTCCAGCTCCTCTTGTGCAAGAGATGCTACCACCGGAGGGGGAAGGAGCCAGAAAGACGGAGGGTGGGTCAGCCTGGAGCATTGACTTTGAGAATGTGAGGAGAGGAGAGGGGGGCAGGTGAACCAGAGGAGCTGGATGGCTAACAATGATTGCAAAACTCCTGTCCTACCCCGGCAGGGGATGGGGAGGAATGCGGGGGAGCATGGTTTACATATCCACTGATTGTTAAGGAAGCAGGCTTGTGCCATATCCTTAATCAACTATTCACTGGTTGTTAAGAATTGGGCACCTGCTGGCCTCCTTAACAACCAGCATCCTTGTGCCAAGTGGCCACAAAAATGTACCTAAAAAACAACCCATGTGCGGTTTCAGTGCCTTTTTTTGGTGCATATCCCATTGACTGAAATGGAAGGTGCATCTTTGGTGCACTTTTGAAATGCGCACCAAAGATGCTGCATGCAGGAGTTCTATTTAAAGGGAAACACTTTTGATGTGCGATGGGTTTTTGTTATGCTGGAAATGTGCTGTCTAGCTCGGCAAAAGGGTATAGATGTGAAAGGGCCCTAATACAGCCATACAGTGCACACATGCCAAGGACAGAAGGCAATTATTGGGATCATTCAGATCTCCTCATATCATGTATGGATAATTTGCGCTAACAGTTCACTTTAATAGGGGTAAAATATTTATTTTCTTTGGCTGAATTAAATGGAATATACATTTTCCTTAATACCAGCAAACATTTTTTCTTGATTGTTTCCGATTTTACCCTCACTCTTTGCCTTGGGAAAACGCCATCACTTTGACATTAATGGCTCGTTCACACCAGGCGTAATGTCCGAAAATGTGCGCTTTTTTGCGGGTTGTGTTTTATGTGCATGAAAGGTGAAAAGGGTGCCAGCCAGCATGACTTAAAATCATGCTGCACCAAAACCCATGGCACAGCAGTATCATGCATTTTGGAGGCTGTGAATGCACACGTGTTTGCTAGATGTGCATGCATGTGCAGTGCGGGGAAAAAAAAAAAATGCAGTTTTGTACATGTTCCTTTATTGCACCTGGTATAAATAAGCTCTAAGTGGAGGAAATTTCTGGGGAATAGGGCAGGAATTTGAATCCTTCACTACTCTATCCAAAAAGCTTTAGAAACATTTTGGCTGGACATGCACTTAAAGCACTTGGACCACTATTAAAACATCAAATGTGTAGCAGTATATGTACAAGGCACAATACAAACACTAAATAAAATGCAAAACATCTAACCGGTTTTAATATGATGAACTAATATGATGAACTAATATGATTAACGAATGTGACCAAACTTGAAGCTGAACTCCAGCCTTACTTGACTTGAAAGCAAGTCTTGCTCAGTTGTACAGGCTCTTCTCCTGTATGGAAAATGCTTAGTCTGATCTCATCACACATTGTGAGCTTCTCACCATTTGCATTAACATAAGAAGCTAAAGAATAATGGAGCCCTCCTGGTTGTAAGACATTCATCATCTGGTCCTTTCCACCTTAGCCCTACAGTCTCAGGCCTTTTATTCATTGGATGTTAGTTCTTTAACTCATGTAGATTCAGGATTACATGTGGGGGTTACCTAGGGTGATCTGCGAACACACTCTGCTATTTGCATGACTCCTCCGAAGAGCCAGACCTCTGCTTCCTTTAGGGCTAAAGGCCCTAAATTGGAGTACTGAGGTGGAGTGCATTGATGTTTTCAAGGAGCTATGTACAGCACCTTGCTGGCTCCTCTTACAAGCCATGATCTTCCTGCACTGCCTAGAAAAGAACAGGTATTGAGTGCCAATATCACTGGGTATAAAATAAGGTATGCAAAAGTAAAGGAAAAGTAAATTGTAGAGGTGTACAGAGAAAGGACTTCTGACTAATGAAGTTAACAGCAGACACTTTGGGGCACCTGTTTTCAGGCAAGACTGTTTAAAACAGGTAATATAACAGTCACGATCAGTATAATCCCTGTGTCTTTCCAATGAGGATTACCCTTTCCAAAACATAATGTAAACCAATTAAATTTAGAGAAAATGCCTATTAAAAGGGAATGTCAGGGATGCAGCAAAGCTCTTTATGCTTAAAGCATACCAAATTCTAAACAGTCTCCTAAAATGTTGGGAACTATCTGACCAGGATTGAGTAACAAGGTTGAAATACCTTCCTGGAGATACTATTACTAAAATACTCGATCCAGTACTGACCATGTGACCAGAATTCTAGGTATTTGGGCTTTTTTTCAGTTACCCCACCTCTGGCTCTTGTCCTCAGCTCCTTCACTTTGTACATAGCGCATCCCTTAACTCTGCAAATAACACAGTCCTGGTATTGATTGCCCCTTTAAGGTCATCCCACTGTTCCTGCACAAAAAAAGCCCTGGATAAATTTATACAGCCATACTGAGAAAACTGGCCCTTTCAGGGTAACCATGACGCAGATGCAACCTGCAATGAAATGGAGACACCCCTGGTCTAAGCCAAAATGATGAGAATTAAGAGGAATGGATTCTGGAGAAATTAATCAATTACGATTTTGGATGTAGAAGGGGTGGCACCTGGCTTAACTAATTATAGGAACACAGCTTTCAGTTTGACAGCTGAATTCTAAATTTTGAGTCAGGGGCTATGACAATGGCTCCTATGCGAATGAGCAATTCACAAAGCAATGTTTGGAAGCGTTATTTGTAAATATATTTTAACAATTGCTATATTGTTGCAATACACACATGTTGCAATAAACACATTTTATATGCAGATGAAAAAAGACCTTTGATGTATTAAAAAAAATAAAAAATAAAAAAAACAAAAAAGTTTGATAACCTCATATCACAATAGAAAAAAAAAAGTCTTTTTTGCTCCCCTTACATGACCTGTTGAGTTAGACAGCCACTATATTCGCTTTTATTCATATTAAAAAGTAGACTAGCCTAAAATTCATGCACAGAGTGTTATAGTGATTGGTTTCACTACAACCCTATGAAGTCGAACAGATCAACTGGCCTGGGATTCAAAATCTCGTCTTAGTATTAGCTGGTTGTTAAGGAGTGGGCCGGGAAGCCAGCCCCCACATCCTTAACGGATGATTCAGCTGAATGTAAAAACAAAACAGCGTTTTGTTTTTACCAGGCCCTTTCGTTGGCTCTCCTGTGCGAATCGCTGTAGGTGTACATAGACTCGCACAGGTACGTGCCTGCGGACTCGATGTCCGCCGGCGACCCACGATCGCCTAGCACAGAGGCAGGACGGGGATATGCCTTTGTCAACAAGGCGAATCCCTGTTCTGACAGGGGACATGTCAGATCTAATGTTCCCAGTCATCAGGAACAGCGATTTATTTATTTTATTTATTTCAGGTACTTATATAGCGCCGTCAATTTACGCAGCGTTTTACATATACATTGTACATTCACATCAGTCCCTGCCCTCAACGAGCTTACAACCCAAGGTCCGCAACACACATTCATACATACCAGGGCCAATTTTAGATAGGATCCGATTAACCTCCCAGCATGTCTTTTAGAGTGTGGTAGGAAACCCACGCAGGTACAGGAGTAACATTCAAACTCCAGGTAGATGGTGTCGTGATCTGAACCAGTGACACTCTTTGCTGCTATGTGAAAGTGCCAACCACTGCACCACTGTGCTGCCCGATCTCTGTCATGTCCCTGGCAGCCCATCCCCCCTACAGAACATACCCAGGGAACAGTTAGATCGCCCCCCACCCCCTTGATCGCCCCCTAGTGTTAACCCCTTCCCTGCCAGTGTAATTTTTACATTGATCAGTACATTTTTATAGCACTGATCAATGTAATAATGTTACTGGTCCCCAAAAAGTGTAATTTGGGGTCAGATTTGTCCGCCACAATGTCGCAGTCCCGCTAAAAATCGCAGATCACCATTACCAGTAAAAACAATAAAAGAAAATTAAAATTCCATAAATCTATCCCATAGTTTGTAGACGCGATAACTTTTGCGTAAACCAATCAATGTGCCCATTTGGATTTTTTTTACCAAAAATATGTATAATATAGAAAATCGGCCTAAACTGATGAATAAATTTCTTTATATTTTGTTTGGAAATGTTTTATAGCAAAAAAAAAAAAAAAAAAGTTTTCTTCTTCAAAATTGTCGCTCTGTTTATAGCGCAAAAAAAAAACCAAAACCCGCAGAGGTGATCAAATACCACCAAAAGAAAGCTCTATTTGTGGTAAAAAAAAAGGTCAATTTTGTTTGGGTACAGCATCACACGACCGCGCAATTGTTAGTTAAAGCGACAGTTTGACAATTGCTTTATTAAAAAAAAAAAACGAAAAAAAAAAAACACAAGTCCCCCAGTATACAGTAGATCCATTGTCAATCACGACACCCCCTGCCACCACAGAAGAAAAAAAAAAAAAAAAACACAAAACAAAAAAAGCTCAAATCTTAAATGGCTAAAGGGCAGGGCCACCTGGAAGCACCGCCCCTGTGGCATCACCAACCCAGCATGCATCGGTCGGTGTGGTCACTGGGGGCGATGTCACCAGGTGTCATTCGAATCGGATGCGCCTCAAAACGCATCTAATTCGCATAGATGAGAACGGAGCCTAAAAGTCCCTGCAGATCTCTACAAATCACATTTTATAGTAGTACTAAAATAGTGTACAGAAAATAGATAATATTCCATGAGAGTACAAAGGTTCTGCCCTTTATTATGATGAGTTTCCTATTAGAGTTGGGCGAATGGTTGGGGACGAGCAAAAGTTCAACCTGAACATCGCCTGTTCTGCGAACACTCAAATTTTCTGGGCATTCAGCGGGTGCTCGCCCTGCAATGCTCAATCGGGGTGCAGTGAATCGCCGACCGCGGCGCACTTAACGACCGATGAGTCATCAGCTGTCACCGGGCGTTCCCACTGACAGCTGAATAGAAAAAAAAAAAATAGCTGGCAATAAAAAAGTAAGGAAAAAAACCCCGCCCCCAGTCCATACTAGGCCCTTCAGAGGGAACACTATTTTTTTTAATGAAAGGAATTGTCAAAAACAGTTTACTTTTTTGGTGAATAGGTAGCCCATACTCATTCACATGGGGGGCCCATGGATTTGGGGGTCCCTTTGTTAACGGGGGCTTCCAGATTCGGATAAGCCCCCTGCCCGCAGACCGACACAACCATAGCCCAGGGTTATGAGAATGAGACCATTGTCCCTATCAATATGGGGATAAGGTGCTTTGAGGTTGAAGGGGCAGAGCCCCCCCTGCCCCAAAGCACCCACTTCCCCATGTTGCGGGCATGTGGCCTGGTATGGTTGGGGGGTGCTCCCTCGTCCTGGCCTGCCAGGCTGTGTGCTCAGATAAGGATCTGGTATGGATTTTTGGGGGGGGGCCCACGCTGTTTTTTCCAATTTTGGCATGGGGTTTCCCTTAAAATCCATACCAGAACTAAGGGGGACACGCCACACCATTTTTATTTTCACATTTTTCTATTTCCGGCAATGGAACTGTATTGTATTGCCGGAAATTTTAATTTTTTTTTTTCTTTTGAAAAAAGTCTTTTCGTTGCAGCATGTTCTATTCTACAGATGCGCCACTTTACAGGCAGACTAAGGGGACCCCCAGGTAATATATTTGAAGGAATTTTTTTACTGTTGCACTTTAACCACTTAAGGACCGAGCCTATTTTTGAGACTTCTTGTTTACAAGTTAAAATCAGTATTTGCTAGAAAATTACTTAGAACACTCAAACATTATATAATTTTTTTTTTAGCAAATACTCTGGAGTATAAAATGGCGGCCGTTGCAATGCTTTATGTCACACAGTATTTGCACAGCGGTCTTTCATTTGCAATTTTTTGGGGAAAAATATACTTTTTTGAATTAAAAAATAAGAAAACTGTAAAGTTAAACCCAATTTTTTCTATAATGTGAAAGATGTTACGCCGAGTAAAACTGATACCTAACTTGTCATGATTCAAAATTGCGCACACTCGTGGAACAGCGTCAAACTTTGGTACTTAATCTCCATAGGCGGTGTTTAATAATGTCTACAGGTTACCAGTTTAGAGTTCGCTTCTGTGCGCTTTGCTGAGACCACTTTAAAAAGGTAAAGCGGACCGTCCACTGTTTAAAAAAATACTAGGGTTATGGCAGCTATCTGCTGCCATAACCCTGGTATTTAAAGGCAAAGTAGCGACATATATATCTACGGTGGGCGGTCCGGAAGTGGTTAAGCATCATTAACATCACTGCCCCTGTAAAAACAAACATTCTTAAAACTTTTTATTGATACATGTCCCCCAGGGCAGTACCCGGACCCCCATACCCTTTTTTTGGCCAATTACTTGCATATAAGCCTTTAAAATGGGGACTTTTGATTTTTCAAGTTTGAGTCCCAAAGACTTTAATAGGGTTCGCCGTTCGGGTCAGAACTTTTTCTCCATTCAGGAATTCTGGAGTGAACTGAACAGGGGGGTGTTTGGCCTATCTCCATTTCCTATAACACAATGATATTCTCCAACGGTGGGGAAAAAAAGTGCAGGCCACAGGTATAAGGAAGAGCAGGAAAGAAAAAGACAAATGAATAAGTAGGAAAGGCAATGGTGAGAGTAAAGTTGTGAGTAAGAATGAACAGCATAAGTAGGCATATAGTTGGGGGAAATCAAAATTCCTGATTTACATACTTGATCGGGGTTAAGCAATAATGGGATTATGCCAAACTATGTTATTGCAACAAATATCAAAATTACCAAAGAAAGGTATCCCCATGAAGTGTTATTTTGATATAAAGCTAAAAAAGGGGAGATTTTATTGAAGACTTGAGTAATCCGCAGAAGACCCTGTTAGAGAAGGTGTTTTATGCTAAAAAAATGCCTTGGCACCCCAATTCTAGGTGGATTTAATCAAAAAAGCAGTACCATTATATAAGCTGACATATTCCTTGCGGGTTTGTTCCAAAAAGTTAAAAATTTGGGCTGGATGGCTTACTTTAGTCTCTGGCGACATTGATGTCCGATTACTGATACCTTCAGTGTGGCACTAGTTACCCTTTTGTTTGTTTTTCATTAGTTTTCACTAAGACAAGCACACCAATTGTTTTATCATACATATCTTTATTAGTGTTGCATTGGCATTGTATGGATTGTTGTATAATCAGATATTATGACAAGTCTATTAGATTACTAACCTTGATTACCCTTTAAAAAAACAAAAAAAACAAAAAAAAACAGACAAGAAATATTTTACATTTAAGCAACTGGGATCAGAGACATGCAAACAGTCCCCTACCTGAAATTTCCCAAAGTACACTAAACACCTAGTGCTTCAGGGACAAAAGACCAGCGTGGCTTCATTCACCAAGAGGCAGCAACAGAAATGTGAGCTTCTGCTTTCAAAAGGAAAATGTCCATTTTACCTCTTCAAAGAAAAAAATTATATTTTGGAAATGGGAGCCGTTGGAATTGTTAAGCATGGCCAACCAATAATTTCACCTATATTTCTTGCAATGAAAGCGCAAAGTAATTGTAAATCCAGCAGCTTTTCAATATCAAATCTCTCATAAATTATGTGCCTTTCCCTACTTCTAATTGGGGGAAAATGAGAGCATGAAACAGAAAGGGAAAATACTGTATGCTCTTGCATTATAATGCTAAAATGGCAGGCTAAGTCCTACAATGAAGGCTTGTCCTCAACAATGGCCTTAAAAAGCAACATAATGGGAGGATTATCTAGTGCAAAATAGTAGGTACCAGGGCTTCCCACTATGTGCGTTCTTAACCCATTCAGTAGTAAAAAATTCTCTAACAGAATTGGTGAGACAATCCTGTACAAAGTGTGCCAGTGGTGAATGGGTAAAATTCTATAAATGCAGAAACTTTCAGGAGGAAAAGAGGGAAAATATATCTGAGTGATAAACACCCCACACCCAAAATCCTTTTATTCTAAATATTTGAGAAGTCCACGTAATGCTCAGCCAAGAAATTCAGGTCTCTAAATACAAATACACATGGTCACAATTACTCGTGAGACTGGGCCCTCTGGGAGAGAAAACTGAAGCATTAACGCTGTACTGTCCAGACAAAGCTATGCAATACTAACCACTGTGGTGCCAGGCTAGATCAGCAACTAGAAATAAACCCTCTGTCCACATGCATCCAGTTTTTCACATGACATACCTGATTTTTTTTTTTTTCTTCTAGAGTAGTATTAATAAGGCAGTTTCAGACTTAAATTCTAAAATATGCACACTTTCTACTAAAATTATTGTAACCTTTACCATCATGTTTTATTCAATAATTAGGATGATTTGTAGTGTTATACAAACAGTGATTAGGAAAATTATTAAATTAGCCTGTCAGCTATAATGAGCAGGTATTTCATGGTCTTGTAAAAAAAAAATGCTATAACATTGCCACACTAAGGGAAGACTTCTATTATGTAGTTGGGAAAAAAAAAAAAAAAAGACACAAATCCATATAGTTCAACCCCCACCAGCAAAGCATGATCCAATTTTCTTCAGCAAGGGGGAAAAAATTCCTTCCGGATCCCCCAAGAGGCAATTTGAGTTCAGTATAGTTTGGTGGAAAATTTCTCATATAATCCTATTCTGGGCGCAGGTCAATATTTTAGTTTTTTTCTGCAAATAATCACCAGAACAAAATGAGTGGGTGAATCTCCCCAACTGGTACTTCAACAGCAAAGAAATCTTTACAGATTTTATTCATTCCCTATTCTTCCAAAATTAAAAAAAAAAAAAAAAAAAAAAGGTAAAAATGGCTTTGGCTATAAAACTAACACAAAAAAAATGGGAAGGCCTTGCTTAGGACACCTTGCAATGAAACAGGTGCTTATTTTATTTCTGGCAGTTTTCAAAATTCCCTTACTGCATTTATGGTGTCAGCCGCTCATAAGGCAAGCATAAACAAGGGACCCCTACTACAAAATATTAATTACATAATAAGCACAGAACCGACATTTAACTTGCAATGAGCAAGTGGTAAGTGAACATTTGATTACGCTTCACACCTTTAAGATGGATAAAAATAGATTTCCAAATTAACTTAATCCAGCCAATTGCGTCTATACTTATATTTCTCAAAAATGAAATAACTACGAGGGACTGGATACTTGGATGTGGATGGCTAACTATAGAGTGGTGTAGGACCCATTAAATCAACTAGTACAAACTAAAATTAATTTGCTGTAGTGTCTAGAACAGGGTTAGGCAAACTTTTGAGCAGAGTGTGCCGAAAATATTTTACGAAGAATTAGAGTGCCGGCTATATAAAACAAAAACTTTTCACACTGAATCACAAAAAGGAAATTTTATAACAAAATTTCTGAAAACAACTTGAATAATAGTAATATATACTGCGAGGCAAGTCTGGTAAAGTTGAAATGAATAAGCCAGTGGAGGACTTCTGCAGAATCTACAGTTGGAAAAAAAAAGTAAGAGGCGATATTGGTCATCCTATTGTAGTACTTTCAGATCCCTCCGCACCTCAGATCAGTCCCAATTCCTGCCCCTTCACACCTCAGATCAGCCCCCAATTCCTGCCCCTTCACACCTCAGATCAGCCCCCAATTCCTGCCCCTTCACACCTCAGATCAGCCCCAATTCCTGCCCCTTCACACCTCAGATCAGCCCCAATTCCTGCCCCTTCACACCTCAGATCAGCCCCAATTCCTGCCCCTTCACACCTCAGATCAGCCCCAATTCCTGCCCCTCCACATTTAAGATCATTCCTAATTCCTGCACCTTCACACCTCAGATCAACCCGAATTCCTGCACTAAACAAGTGCTGTTAATGACTGGCTTTGCGAGTACTGCAAAGCCAGATATACATTACTCAAAGTCAGTCATAAAGCATTCCTAATAATGCCACATCTAAAGAGGTACCCACTAAGCCAGTTATTAAGCATTGCTCAGCAAGCCAGATACAATGTATTACTCACAGAGCCAGATTTAAAAGAGTAGTGCTTTATATCTGGCTTTGTGAGAAATACTGTATATCTGGCTTTGCAGTACTTACAAACCAGTTATAAAGTATTTCTCAAAAAGCCAGTTATAATACTGTACTCACAAAGCCAGATATGAAGCATTTCTTACAAAGTCAGATAATACTGCACTCAAACCACATATAATGTATTTCTCACAAAGCCAGATATAACGCATTACTCACAGAGCCAGATATAAAGGAGTATTACTTTATATCTGGCTTCGTGAGAAATACAATACTGTACTCACAAAGCCAGGTAAAATGTATCTGGCTTTGTGAGAAATACAAAACCAGTTATAAAGTATTACTCACAAAGCCAAATATAATACCGTACTCACAAAGCCAGATATAAAGGGGTACTCACAAAACTAGTTATTAAGCATTGCTCAGAAAGCCAGATAAAATGCATTACTCACAGAACCAGGTATAAAAGAAGTATTGCTTTATATCTGGCTTTGCTGTACTTACAAAGCCAGTTAATAAAGCATTTCTCACAAAGCCAACTATAAGGATTCTTTCACACTAACGATCCGTTCAGGTCCACCTGTCAGTTTTTTAGGCGGACCTGAACGGACCCTCCATAGACCTCTATGGAGCGTTGGATGTCAGCGGTGACATGTCCGCCGACATCCGACCCGCTCCGAAAAAGCGTAACGGAGGAAAAACCTACTTTTCCATCCGTTTGCGGATCGGAACGGGTGACGATGGACTCTACGGTCCGTCTTCATCCAAGCCCCCATAGGGTAGAGCGACGCTCTGACAGGTCCGTCACTGCACAGTGTGCGACGGACCTGTCATCTGTCTGCTCAGCGGGGATCGACGGAGTGATCCCCCACTGAGCAGAGCGGGCTCCATACACAGACACATCCGTGTGAAAGAGCCCTTGGGCAGTGTTCCTTTATAATTGGCTTTGTGAGAAATGCTTTATAGCTGGCTTTGTAAGTATTACTTTTAGTAGTACCTACAAAGCCTGTGATATTTTTAGAAAACCGGTTAAAAACTTAATCCAACGTCAACACGGTCTCCCCTTAAGCTTGAGCCAGTTGTGTGGCTGCTTAGGGAGAGAAGGGACAGACAGCAGATGCACACTGATAAAAAAAGCCTGGGCATGAGCTGGCTAAATACAAGACTGCTGCTGCCAAGGGGAAGAAAAGAAATGCATGATTACCAAAGGTGCAGTCTGCCTTGAGGCGTCCTGCCCTCCGATTCACTCCCTGCACAGATAGTGAAGTCGATGTCAGTGGGAAGAGAGGTGGGTGGGAACCAGCCTGCACAGATACTGAATCACTCAGCCAATGCCAGCGAAAGAGGTGGGTGGGAACCAGCCGCACAGCTTCTCCTTCATGCAGCTGCAGCACCTGGCTGGCATTCATTTTCAGGAGGTGGGTTCCCCAAGATTGGCCTCATGTGTCGCCTGAAGGGCGGCCACGTGCCATGTCTGGCATGCGTACCGGGGTTGCCAACGACTGGTCTAGAAGGTAAAGTGATTTTAAAGGCAAATTAAAAAAAAATAAAACATGTCATACCTACCTGCTCTGTGCAATGGCTTTGCACAGAGCAGCCCCGATCCTCCTCTTCTCGGGCCCCCCATATGCGATTCTGGCCCTTCTCTCCTACCGATTGCCCCCATAGCAAGCAGTTTGTGTCTATCCACACAGTGTGGCTCGACTCCTCCCTGCTCTCTCCTGAATGGCTCACTGGCTGTGATTGACAGTAGGAGGAGCCAATGGCTCCTGCTGCTGTCTTAGCCAATGAGGAGAAAGAGACCAGTCAGAGCTACTGCTTTCGTGCATATTGTTGGATTGAGATGGGGCTCAGGTAAATATAAGGGGGGCTGCTGCACACAGGTTTTTTATCTTCATGCATAAAAAACCTTGAGCCTTACAACCACTTTAAAGCTGAACTTCAGTCATAAATAAAACACTAAACGGCGTTTAAACCATTCATGTGAGGTATCGCCACAAACGTTAGAGCGAGAGCAATAGTTCTAGCAGAAGACATCCCCTGTAACTCTAAACTGGTAACCTGTAAAAAAAATTAAAGTGTAGCCTATGGAGATTTTTAAAGTATCGAAGTTTAACGCCATTCCACGAGTGTGCACAATTTTAAAATGTGATAGGTTAGGTCTCTATTTACTCGGCGTAACATCAACCTTTACGTTATACAAAAAAATGGGCTATTTTTAGTGGGTTTTTTATTCACGTTTTTTATTCAAGTTTCAAAAATTG
The DNA here is from genome assembly GCA_037952925.1 of Lithobates clamitans. Classification (NCBI taxonomy): domain Eukaryota; kingdom Metazoa; phylum Chordata; class Amphibia; order Anura; family Ranidae; genus Lithobates; species Lithobates clamitans. Next base: position 4,371,110 of record JBBGZY010000742.1, on the reverse strand, counting down.
CTGTGCAAATACCGTGTGACATAAAACATTGCAATAACTGCCATTTTATTCTCTAGGGTCTCTGCTAAAAAGAAAAATACAAAGTAATTTTCTAGCAAAAAAACAAAAAAACCCCAAAAAAGCAGACTTTTACATATGACAGAAATATCAGAATTGGCCCAGATGGCAAGTGGTTAAGGGGGGGGGGGGGTCGAGGGATTGATTCTTTGATTCCCACTGTTCTAACAGATCCTTAAAATGTGCTTTTTGTAAAATGCAAGCACTCTAAACACCTGAATTTGACTATTAGCTTGCTATGCAATGCTGAGAAGATCTCAGACTGAAGGGAGAGCAAGAAGATGAGCTCATCGGTCTGCCGCTTTCACTGTCTACTCACAAGCCAAGAGTGGGGAAGAGACCTGTGTGTTATTGAACCTGCAGCAGACAAAAAATAATCAGGTCTCTTCCCCTGTCAAGCAGGGCTGTGTAAGTTTTACGATTGGCTGAAAAGAACACATACTTTGGCAGGTAAAACTTTTCTGGTATATGTATTTTATTTGTGTGATTAGCCATCGGTCTGAAGTTTTAAATAAACTCTAGATCTCACATGGAACAGGTTTTGATATGCCATTTCTGCATCTTTTCATTCTAATGCATCTTATTCAGTTTACACATGAAAAGTGAGGTATTTATTATAATCTTGTTGCACTACAAGGCAGTGTGAAACAAGAGCAATTACAAAGTGCTACTAAATTGATATATAAATTCTAGAGATGCACCGAAATTTAGGCAGCCGAAAAATAGTCAGAAAACAGTGTTTTCGGCATTTTACTGATAGAAAAAAAAAAGTTGCTGATAATAGCACTGAAAACGCACATGATTTTCCCGAGATGGTACTGTGTTTATGGTGCGTTTTTCACACCATGTTTTTCACGTGATTCAAAAACCATATCAAAAATGCAACTGGTGTGTTATTGATGCATTGTTGCTGTGTTTTTATTGCAGTTTTTTTCTCTTTTACTTACCAATAACGTAGCAAGATTAACACCACAACAGAAGCGCAACGGACCAGTGTTAAGACATACATAGAACTTAAAGGGATTCATTTTTCTTGAGCTTTGCTTGCTCTAGAATGTGTCGATAATGACCGACAATCAATTCACTAATTTCAAATCTTATTAATAAAAGATATATATATAAATTTTCCGTTTCGGCCAGGTGCATCCTGAATTTTCAGTACCAAATTCCATTTGGTGCACCTCTAATAAATTCTACTCTTGCTGCGCAAAAATAGCATTGTGACAATATATGGCCCCATTCACACCTAGTGTGTTTATTTCACACAACAGTGATTTCAACGGGCTGGCCTACGCTCGGCAAAGTAGCTCAGAGTTCATTTGCTTCCCGTGTTTGGGGTGCCATTAACAATGAATGGAATGAGAAGATTCCTGGAATGGGCAGATGTAAACTGAACCCCAAGACATGCAAGATCACTAAAAGTGATGTAATATTTCAATGTAAGAACCAAGATGACATTCTTTTGCAGCATTTTTATTTTCTCCCCACGCATAATACTGCAGAATGACTTGGTTATCAGCAATCCACACAATGATCATAGATGTTTATGAGCTTGCCTTCTGTATTGATTGCATAGCATAAAATACCTTTTTGCCAGTTTATTAAAAAAAAAAAAACTGCACTCCAAATAAAGAAAAAATAATATGGCGTACCGTATATACTCGAGTATAAGTCGAATTTTTCAGCACCTTTTTTTGTGCTGAAAGTGCCCCCCTCGACTTATACTCGAGTCAAGCACTTTCCTGCAGCAAAAAATGTCATTTTCCGAACCGACTTTGGGGCCCCGTATCTCAGGGCCCCTTGATGCTAGAAACCCCAAATTTGGTGTGCAAACCCAGTGGACCTGGTAACATAACATATCCAAAGCTGGAGTTCCTAGCACCAAGTGGCCCCGAGATATGGGGCCCCAAAGTCGGTTCGGAAAATGTCATTCTCTGTTGCAGAAAAGTGCTTGACATTTTCTGAACCGACTTTGGAGCCCTGTATCTCAGGGTCACTTAGGGCTAGGAACACCAAATTTGGTGTGCAAACCTAGTAGACCTGGTACCATAACATATCCAAAGCTGGAGTTCCTAGCACCAAGTGGCCCTAAGATATGGGGCCCCAAAATCGGTTCGGAAAATGTCATTCTCTGCTGCAGAAAAGTGCTTGACATTTTCTGAACCGATTTTTGGGGTCCTGTATCTCGGGGCCACTTGGTTCTAGAAATCCCAGCTTTGGATATTTTATTGTACTAATTCCACTGGGTTTGCACACCAAATTCGGGGTTCCTAGCACTAAGTGTCCCCGAGATACGGGGCCCCAAAGTCGGTCAACTGTGTCCATCTGTAGCAATGTCATTTCGGGACACTTTGGGTTCAGAGACCCCAAATTTTGGCTGCAGCTAGGGGGCATCTAGGAACCCTTAACTACCAAGTATGAAGTTCGGGGGACCTATGGCTGCAAATGGGCACAGTGAGGCATGCAAATGGGCACAGTGAGGCTGCAAATGGGCATTGTTGACCCTCTTTTCCACTTACAGTAGCTGTGCATTTCTCACCCTCGTCTTATACTCGGGTCAATAAGTTTTTCCCATTTTTTTGTGGTAAATTAGGGCCTCGACTTATACTCGGAACGACTTATACTCGAGTATATACGGTACATAATTGTCACAAGTCATATTGTAATTGAATGTTATTAAAAACGACCTTTCCTTTTCAATTTGTAGCCACTGTAATTTTCAGAAAACGCAATGCAATATGGATACCTGGAGATGTTCTGTACCCCAGAAACAATTTCCTGCTTGTGTGATTGGCTCACTGATTTTCCCAGAAATCTGCACTAACATGCAAGTCAGATTTCTGGCATCCCCTGCAACAAAAATGTAATTTTTGGTGAAATACTGCCAATAGGAAATCATATCTAAAGGGACACAGGCTCAGCAGCTTTCCTCATCAGTGCTCTGCCAGTGCTGCAGTTAATTGATAATTATGAAACCACTCCCATTAGATTCATTTTCCCACATGGACGCAGGCAAACACACAGGGATTTCTTCAGAATAACAAAAGGTAGGTGTCTGCAACAACGTTTGTTAAAATCCTTGTAGTGTACATAGAGGGGATTTTTTTTTATTTTTTTACTCTCAACAAAAATGGAGTTACTCTTTAAAGTGTTTAAATGTAAAATTTCAAAAAGGGGGAGCAAGACCTTACAGGGCAGCCAATGAAGTTGAAAACGCAGCAGCAGCATCCAGTGTTCTGTATGTATAAACCAATTTCGTTTTGAAGACTACAATTTCATGAAGACAAAGAAATTAGAAATTTAGATTTCAATGAGGGCAGGAGGGTAGCATATTTCATGATAAACTGATGTTATCTATGATGTCCACAGTAACAATAATGGGACAAAACCTTCACAACAAAGCATATATTAACATACATTCTCCTGCCTAGTATTCCGGATGTAAGAAAACCATTAAAAAAAAAAACTTAACTTTTACGATCAATAATACCAAAGACTCACAACACATGTAATATGCCTCCTTATATTCTAGTATCTATACACAGGGAGATTCTGGACTCCGGCTCATGATCTGCAGGCTCCAAGCTGTGGTTACATATGATCCTCCCATACAAGCACTCTCCTGGGACTGTCTCTAGTCAAGCTCCAGTGACACATCTTTCTCCACTGACACAGGACCCTTGTCCCTCTCTTCTAAACGCTTGCAAAACACATGCAAACAATTAGGGAGATCCAAGGGGGAGAAGACGCCAGTGAGGCCGTTATGCTAACCCTGTCTTGAGCTTTGATATGTTAATCACGGTGCTGACAGATGCATAGTGATGGATCACAACTCATCATCTCTCAAAAAACATCCTAGTGTGCAAGCACAATGTGTACCATATCCCCACATGTTCTGCTTTTACCATACCATATAACACAAAGAATTTATAAACGAAGGTAATGGACAATACATCAAGAAGGGAATAGAAGTGCATTCTTGAACTCTAAACTGTACAAATCACTTTAAGGAGGAAAAATTGTTTGACAACTCGCAAATATATCACAGCATTACAATTTATGCTATAAAAAGGTATTTCATCAAGGGTTCGGGTTATGGCGATCTTTCTAGACTACCTCAAAGCCGAATGGCTGTTTCCAGACTGAGGTTGTCATATTTATAAAAGGGTAGTGAACTGGGCAAACGAACATAATTAAAATACTCAGGCATTTAAGTTGGTTCCCAGGTCACTGAACATAAATAGTCCCATCATGTAAACCATTGGAACAGTGTGAAGGACACCTTCAGCACCAGTTTAGGGGAAGGTCTAATCATTCAAAAAATAAACAAATGACAAGTTTTTTCCAACATGTACAACCATGCTACCTGTGTCTGCAGGTGCTTATTTGAATCCATGCAGAACAGTAGTAGATCCGCACCCAGGTCTTTGTCCATATTAAAAGCTTATTCTCTATTACAAAAGCATGACAGTATAAACCAGTCAAGCTCCCTTTTCACAAACTGATGTCACAGACCATGTGTAGTTCTTCAAACCGCACTCCAAACATTTTATCTATCCCTTCATCAATCACAAACAAGGATGTTTCTACACTGACAACAGTAGTGTACTTAGGTTTTGTGCTGCCCCAGGCCTGACTAAACTCGTGCACCCCCTAATTTAAATATGACCACCCCTTTCCTATCAAGCCCACACCCTTGCTGTTTAAGACCCGCCATGAAATTTTCGAGTTAGAACACTAGTTCTGAGGGCCTGGCGGGGGGAGGCAATGGATTCCCTTAATTTGCATAGATTTCCTCTTGCTTCCCATTTGGCTATGGGGAAGGAAGTGAATGGAAACCTCTGCAATGGGACAGGGATGGTAAAAAAATAAACTGACAGGGGCTATAACCCCCCCTTATTCTATCCAAAATGGAAAAAAAAAGTGTTGCCTATTTTAAGCACAAACTTCTGATAATTTTATGGAGAGGACTAAGAAGATATAACCATGCCAATGGTGCAGCAGAAAACATAGCACAGTGAGGAAGGTTTGTGTTCCAGGATGATAGGACAGCCAAAATTAGAAACGCCCCCCCCCCACAGTTGCGGAATGCCGGACTCCTGCATACCAGACGCAGTGCGACCACTTTATGGAGGCGCTAGACTAATTTGCCGCCGCATAAGACTATTAGTGTAGCACAAGCAGGCGGGGACTCTTTCCGTGCTGCCCCGCTGCAAAGTGCTGCCCTTGGCCTGGGCCTTGTTGGCCTAGACCAGGATACAGCGTTGACTGATAAATGGGAAAATGATAAACAAGGGGAACCTAATAGAGAACTTCCATCCATGTGAGAGCCTACACAGCTATCCCTGATCACTTAAGCAAAAAAGATGGGATTGAAAAACATCAGATTTTTTGGATTCCCCATGTGGGCAGTCAGTTATGAACAAGTCACTGTTTTATCAATAGAACTTCACGAGAAACAATGTTCTTCTGTATTAGAGTTTGTTCTTTTATTTTGCTCAACTTGTCCTCCTGATTTATTTTTAACTTGACTTGGAATTGCAACAATTTTTCAAAAAATTAGACCTAAAAATCATTCAATCGAAAACAATGAAGTGGTCCCCCTTAAGTAATAGTGCTTGAGCCTACAGAGAACAGATTTATCTGTGCCTAGTTCCTTAAAATGCCCCCTTATCTGATTATAGATAGATTTGTTGCCGAAGTAATGAAGGAAGTTGGAGTCCAAGGACTGGGCAGAAATATGAATACAAAATATCAGACCCTTGTTAGTTGTAGGCATAAAAAAATGTTATTAAGCCAACGGATAAGGGAGGGGCAATGGATTGAAAGTTCTACATCTATCAGATTTGTATGATGGTTTTTGATGCCTCTACTCATCGTAACTTAAGGAAGGATCCTTTGACACTCAAAGAGAATTATTGGGATTAGTTCAGAAAGCCCTGATGGAAGATATAATAGATGAAAGGTTAACTAAAGTTTTACAAGTACACTTTCCACCTACTCCTGTACCATATACATTTCTTAATCTTCATGCTCTCTTGGACGCCTGATCGTGTTGGGAGTGGACTACTTCTTGGCTCGCTAATCCAGACTTTATTCTTAGATCATTTATAGCCATACAGAGGTCATATATTAGGGACACTAAAATGTTTCTTAAGCAAGTCAAATCTTTGAAAATCACCACTGACACTTGTCTTATGGTAACCCGGGGAGCAAGCAGCCTTTATATCTTTTCATGGAGACAAGCGAGGAGGCATTTGTTTATATGAGTCTATTGTTTCAAAGATATGCCCTTTATTGTGGATATATTAATGCTTTGGGCAGGGCCACATTTGTTGAGTTTCTTCATGACAAATATCCTATTAGATTGACAGTAAATTCAAGTCCAGAACAGATTCCATTTTTGAACATGATCAGACAGACAGGGGGAGAAATGTGAGTGATGGCTTTATTAAGTTGAAAGATTTGATTGTTGAATTTTAATAGTTTCCACCCAGAATCCCTCAAAAGGCCTTCTAAGTCACAATAATTAAAGGTGGCAAGAGGAAGGAACAGGGGAGCAATTCCCACTTGTGACAGGGTTAAATTCTCTGTCCCCAAAAACAGTGAGAATTGTACAGAATAGGTGGCAGATGTTACGGGACAACCCCCCCCCCCCCCCCGGTCTATGAATTCTGTTTGCACATATTAATCTCCTACAAACAAGTCCCCTCTATAAAGGGCAGATTAGGTAAAACAGTTATTGATAACTGTTATATACGAGAGGAGAAAGGGTACATTTCCCTGTCTATTTTACATACAATTCAGACCAAGTGGTTTATTGCATCTGTTATCAGTGTCATTTACTGTATAGAGGGAAGACAACCCAGAGTAAGGATGCGATTTCGGCCTATAAATCTGCCATATGCAATAAGTAAATAGAAAAGGCAGTTGTATCTAATTTTGTTCAGGAAAGGCATGCAATCACAGTTCCATGAGATTGATTCAATTGCGTGGTTGAGATGTGTGGGTGTTTTTGAATTAAAAAATTGTCTTCAATCCCATAGGCTCAATCGGGAATATGAATTGTGTATATTGTACATCTACTTGGTTTTGTTTAAATAAATGTATTTATTTTTTTGTTAATAAGGGAATGTCTGCAGTGACTGTGAAAGGACTTTTTTGTCTTGAACTGAAATTGAGGTAATTTTTGTAAAAATATTGGGTACTTTTTGGAAAATGATTTTTTTTTTTTGCAATAAAAACTTATCTGTGTGCGCATGACCCTTTGAGAATGAGAAATGTCATTTTTAGTATCTACAAAAGATGTAAGTTTTTCTTCTGAGTTTGTTTTCTTTTTGGTTTAACAAGTCCATAAGGCTCACCATTTGCAGAGAAAAATAATGTGTAGCGGAGTTGTCCAAGACCACCCTTGTTCGATCTTCCAAAATAAGTAGGGTTGGGCCTTGCTAATACTTGGATGGGAAGGCAGGAGGAGGGGGAGGGGGGTGGGTGAAGGGGCATTTAGAGAATTTCTTTTTGCTTGTTTTTCAATCCATCACTTGTAAAAAGTAAAACTAAACCCTTCTATCCTTTACAGCCAAGGAAGCTACCATCTTTGCCTCTGATCTGCAGTTGCTGTGGTGCTGCATGTGATCAGCTATGACACCAGCCATTTGATGACAGTTCAGCGAGAGCAGACATCAGCACACTAGTTAAAGTTACTAATTTACAATCTATTATCAAGTTACCATGGGGGTGTACTCACTTTTGTTGCCAGCAGTTTAGACATTATTGGCTGTGTGTGGAGTTATTTTGAAGGAATAGCAATTTTTTTTTAATTGTTTTTATTGAAAATTTACTTTACATACAAAAATTGAGGACATGCCAACATAGCATAACCTCTACCAAACTGACGGCCTCGCAGGGCCCATAACATTCCCCCTCCCCAAACTTATCCCCTCCCCCCCAACCCCCTGTCACAGCTCGTATCTCAAACCGAAAATATTACCTCATTACCATTCAAATGTCCCCGACTTACTCGATCGTATAGTCCCCATTAATGACATCTCTAATATATAGCATTCCAACCTTACAGGCATTATTCATTTGTTCCCCACTGTAGTGTTTATTATATTGTACCCTCTTGATTACCTATCAGGATAACTTATTTGTATATTAATTACTCAGATCAATGTGATTCAACCCACTGTAGTGTTTGACTCATACCACACTTTCCATACTTTGTCAAATTTTTTTGTACAACCCCTCGCTTCATAAGCATATTTGTAATAGGGTATCATTGTGTTCACCAAACCCTTCCAGAAATTTATATCAGGGCCTTATTTTTCCATATAAGCAATATGGCTTTTTCCCCATAAAATAATAAAATAGTAATTAGCGTTCGCTGTGCTCTTCTAGGAATCACTTCCTCAACCAGTCCCAATAGGCATACTCGAATTGTCTTTGGAATTGGTACTGTTAAAAGATCCGAAATACATGCCGTTACCTCTGTCCAGAAATCTTGGATGTGCGGGCAAAGTCAGATGTGCTCAGCATTAGCTGGAGACGCTGAGCATCTCCAGCACTCCGCCGATGTGTTACCATATATTTTAGCCAACCTAGTTGGTGTGTAATAACTCCTGTGCAAAAATTTAAATTGTATTAGTCTGTCTCTAGGTGATACTAGGTGCTTAAAGGGTTGATTCCAAAGGTCATCCCAATCCTCTCCCTGCAGGTCCCTGAACCTCCATTTCCCATTTGCTTCTGCAGTTCGTGATTGCCTTGGGCGTTATTTTAAAGAGTTCCTTGTACGTCACCGAGAGAACTTTTTTCAAGTCCTCTACTGACAGCAAAGATTCAAGAGTCGATGGCAGTGATTCCACTTTTGTCTCTCTAAATTGTTCCTGGAAAGCGTGCCGAATCTGAAAGAATCGGAATAGATAAGAGTTGGGCAGTTCATGTCTAGCCTGCATTTGGGAGAAGGTCAGAAGATCTCCGAACGAAGTGATGTCTTTAAGCGTCTTGACGCCCTTACCCCAGGATCAGGAATATTATATAAGTGAGGTAACTTGTGATTCATCCAAATTGGTGATGATGGGGAAAGTCCAGCATAACTTGGAGACGCTAATTTCACAAGGAACAGCAAATTTACACTGTTATACAAGTTGTACACTCACTACTTTACATTGTAGCAAAGTGTCATTTCTTCAGGGTTGTCACATGAAAAGATATGATAAAATATTTACAAAAATGTGAGGGGTGTACTCACTTTTGTGAGATACTGTATATATACACACACAAAAAATGTTTTAAATTTAATTTCTATTTTAAACTGAATGGGTTGTTTTACTAGGTGATCGTTTACAATCACTTTAAGCAAAGGACAGAAAGTAGTACTGAGAGGTAAATAACCACTGAAAGGCAAAATTTAGTAATCCATGGCAAACAATATTCAGCTCTGCAGAAGAACAGGATTTTGACCTACCTTTAAAATCTGTATTTTGGAGTACAATACAAGACACAGGATCTTTAATCATGAGCTATATGCTGCTACCTTCAGGTGATTGAACATTGGTAAAACAAAAAGTTGCAGGGATACCCACAAAATATTCCCTCCCACTTACAGCTAGCCTTGGTATTGTAGCAAGCAATAGGAAGATTATAAAGAACAGAGGGGAGGGACCTATGTCCTGTACTCAAGAAATTTTACAGGTAAATGAAAACTATTTTGTTAGTCATACAGTAAAGGACACAGGATCAAAGGAGCAAATAAAACGACAGAAGGCCCTCGTAACAAAATGGGTAAAGAAGGGCTTGATAGACTCAGCAGCTTATAAACACCTTATGTCCGAAATTGGCATTAGAGGAGGCTTAAACATCCACCTGGTAAAACCTATACATGTAAATATAAACCCTGGTGGCAGAAACAGATGCCCAATGCTGAAAAGCCAATTAAGCATCTACAGATCTAGTAGAGTACGCCTTAACAGAGAATTAGGAAATCCTAGTCTTTAGAATATAGGCATGAATGAAGACTTGTCCAATCCACCTAGCAATGGTGAAGTGAGAAGCAGGAAGCTACCCGCAAAGCACAAAGAGAACACGATTGTCTAATACAGGCTGTAGGCAAGAAACTCACAGCGTGTAATACTTAAAGTCAGTGGAGAGAAAATTTCTTGGGATTTTTCAGAGCAGAACATAAGGATGGCAGGACAATGTCCTGGTTGAGGTGGAAAGAGAAAGCCACCTTGGCTTTCCTCAGTACAGCACTGAGAAAGACCCATTAGGATAAGGACCCTTTATGCATCAGTGAACAAGAAAGGCCACCTTGCAAGTAAGATCAGATAAAGGATTATTTTTAATAGGTTTACATGGTAGCCCTGAGAGGGCCAAAAAACAAAAACAGGTTAGGGTTCCATAGAGTTACAAGAGAGATGTGTGCAACACCCTGGAAAAATACCATAAGGAATGAAATAAAATGCCAAGGCTTGCCCTTTGATGGCACTCAAGTCTGTAGATAATTTAGACCAGATGGGAGGAAGGAAAGAATTTGTTCTACAGAGTAATTCCTAGGATGAAATTTCTTGGACTTGTACCATGCAAAATAGGCTTTTCAAGTAAGATGGTAGACTTTGAGAAGTTGACTTCCTAGTCTTCAAAACTGTGGTAAGCAGTACTCAAAGCCAAATGCTGATATAGACCTTATTGGAGAAAAGATAGGATTCATCAGAATTTTTCAGATTCCTACCACGCAAAATAAGCCTTTCAGATGTGAGAAGTCAACTTCTTGACCTTCAAAAGTGTAGGGATGACTGAATCCGACAGGCTCCTATCCTTTAGCACCTGGGCTTCAACAGCCAAGTCATTAAAGCCAGCAACTGAGAAGTAGGACGATGGACCAGTTCTTGGGACACAAAGTCACACAATGCGAAAGGGCCCGCAGAAAGTATGCCAGGAGTGCAAGTCCAAGTACCATGTCCTCCTGAACAATTAGGTGCAATGAGAATGAGAATGCACACCTTCTCAATCATCCAGAGCAAATGAGAGTGAAGCTGTAGGGTTGCAAGGGTGTAAGATCAGGTCAAACTGATCCCAGGGAGTCAGAGTGTCTACTGTGACCTGCTAACAAACTTAGCCAATTAGTTATATCAATGGCAGAAGATCCTAGTACAGCAACAGCCCCCCCCCCCCAAGGTCCGCCTGCCAATTTTACACTCCCAAAATGTGGATAGCGAAGAGTGATTGAACATGCAGGTCTGCTCAGGAGAGTATTAAGTTAGATTTCTTTTCAGCAGCATGACTTCTTGTGCTTCCCTAATTGCTGATCTAGGCCACAGCTGTGTCATTGTCCTACTAGTTGGGTGACCTTACAACTGAAGGGTCCAGCATGAAAAGCACAGCTGAATTGCCCTATGTTCCAAGATGTCTATTGGAAGATGGGTTTTTGACAACTAAGTCGCTTGCATTCAGGACTCTTACCGAGCACAACAGGCTGGCATCTGTTATGAGAACTTTCAATATCTTTGAGGAAAGGGCTTCCCTAAACCCAAACCCCGGGTTAGAAATACACCAAGCCAGAAGAGTCTGGCCTTGTAGGTCAGATGCATACAATGGGGTCCAAGTACCACGTCCATTTGTCTCATGCTGCCCAAATGCTGAGTTGCAATATTCTGAATTGAAACCCCTTGGCAAACAGCACTGTCTCAAAAAAAGGTGGCTACCATCAGGCCCCGGGAACTCATGCAGGCACGAATCGAGGATTGGCGATCGAACTGAATGGGCATCAGAAAGGAGGGACAGAAGCTTGCCCTGGGGCAGGAAGATTTTAGACAGGGCAATATCCAAACTAAAGCCCTGGTATTCTAAGCGGTAAGTCAGTTCCAGCAATCACATCCAAAGGTTGAGGATCCAACTGAATATCTGCAGAATCTGCACTGTCCACTGGACATTGGCTGACAGAAATAGGGCGGACCAATCATTTAGCAGAAATTTGTCTAGGTAACCCGCAACTTGTATTCCCTGAGAATGAACTAGGGCCAAAGCACATTTGGACAGGGTAAAGAGGGGACCAGAAAATGGTAATGCCAACTAGCTGCAAAACGCCGAAAGCATTGATGAGGAGGAAATCCGTAAATGTGCAAGTAAGCATTGGGGAGAGGCCAGGACGGGGGCCAGGACGGAGTGAGCAGCGAACAGCTGAGCAGCGAGCAGCTGAGCCGGGAGAAGCGCATACCCCGCGGCAGACCATTCGATATACCCTTTAGAGCTTTGGATTGTTTGGTGCACAATAGCACCAAGGAAATGTGAGTAACCCTTTTGTTGGAAAGTTGTCTTTTGAATAAATACTTTAAATTGGATTACACTATATAGTCTCTTTTCGTTTTCATGAATGATGTCTATGGAGCCTAACTGACCCAGAGTGGAGATCGATCTAGCTAACCATACATAGCCCAGGGGGTGGCTACACAGCGTGTTTTGACACAATTTAAACACTGTGTCACACGCTCCAAGGTGAGCGCAACCACTGTGGGGGGGGCACTGAGGCACATCACGGTTGTTTATGGCACTGGAATTCAGCACATTGGAGGATTTGGACGTTTTTTTGATTCTTATGGATATGGAAGCACTTTTTATTTTGGGACACTAATATGAAAATTGTTGATTGCATTTCTACAAACGCAGTGTGCGTTTTATGTTCAATATTTCAATAGATATTTGCATGTTGCACGTTATAAGAGCATTGCATGTTTTATTTCAAGTTTTGTCACTACATTTGATATATAATTTACGCACAATTATATTTTAGCACCATTCAAAGGTGCATGTGTGCACTTCATACTTTAACTGTTCACAGGTTTATATATATACTGTATGCATATTGCATGTGAGTGATATAAATTATTTTTAATTTTACAAAAGAATTTGGATATTATCCCGTATGATATATAATCAAGCACAACGCAAACCTTTTTTATATATATATTTTTTGCACAATTATGCACATTATATGTGAGCAGTGACATTTTTTTCACAAGTGATTTTGGATATTTCCCTGTATGATATATAATCAAGCGCAACGCAAATCTTCTTATGTTATATTCTTTGCACGGTTATGAGTACGTGGACTGCGTCTGCTGCTAGTTATTTATCTTTGATATATTCTCGGTATATAACAACTCGTTACTGCTTGTATACTGAGCATAGGATTATTGTGGCTTGCAAGACTTCTATCTTTTGATTCTAAGCGGTAAGTCAGTTCCAGCAATCACATCCAAAGGTTGAGGATCCAACTGAATATCTGCAGAATCTGCACTGTCCACTGGACATTGGCTGACAGAAATAGGGCGGACCAATCATTTAGCAGGAATTTGTCTAGGTAACCCGCAACTTGTATTCCCTGAGAATGAACTAGGGCCAAAGCACATTTGGACAGGGTAAAGAGGGGACCAGAAAATGGTAATGCCAACTAGCTGCAAAACGCCGAAAGCATTGATGAGGAGGAAATCCATAAATGTGCAAGTAAGCATCTTGGATAGCCATTAGAACAAGAAAATCTCCCAGAATGAGGGAGGCAATGACTGACCTGACCATGTGAAACTTTTGAATCCGCAGAACAAGGAGTGTCATTAAAGAAAAATCCAAAATGGGCAGAACTCTAAGTGGCTTAAGAACTGAATAAGTTAGAGTAGAAACCCTGAAAATATCCCTCTACAATGACTGGTGCAATGACCCCCTAGGAGATGCTGAACAGTTATAAATAGACCCACCCATCCTTGTGGGGAGAGAGGAAATATTTGGGAACACAAAAGGTGGAGGGGACAGAGTCTGAAACTTTAGTTCGTAGTCCCAAAAAATCTGAACCAAAACATCTGAGATTTCCTGGGACCAGCAGGCCAATAGCTGTCCCTCCACTCTAACAAGTCAGGACTCCCCATCATTAAGAAGAGGGCTTAATGCCAGTGAGAATCCATCCCCATCCCATAATGACAGCAACAAGTGCTTACAATCCGAGGCTGCATGTAAGGAGCGACTCCGCTGGGGACACCTGATGGCATCTGGTGGCAGGCGACACGCTCGGGGCTCCCACTGATTCTGCATTTTGATGGATGTCTGGTATTGGGGATATCACTAAGGATACCATACCCCTGGACGGAGGAGGGCTCCTTGGACTCGCCACCGCGGGATTTTTCCCCTGCAGGGGTGAGGTAGTCCGGTGAGTGCAAGCACGAGTGGGGGAGTAATGGAGGACGGGGGACTACACCAGTTAAAACGGAGATCACGTTTTTTTCCACCATAAGGACACATCTTTGGGACTTGGAATTTGAACATTTATGTTTCATCTTTTTTATATACATTTTATTTTCAATTCTATGCACACTTGTTGGGGATTTTTAATTTTTAATTTTTCTATGCTATTATTGTCTATAATTGTCTACTTGATGTGCCAATACTATTTTGATTGCCACTATTTTTTCATCTACTTGCGAGCATACTTATCCCTTTTTTATATACTCATCTGGAAGTTGATTTTTTGAGGTTAAGGCACATTTACATATTTGTCTAGAAGCACCATTGCACTTTATTGCTTTTTCTGCCAGGGACACTGGTTGTATTTTATATACTCTATTTTTGAGGCATATCTCTCCACGTACACATGGGCATCTGTTAAATTGATATTAGGGCACATTCTTTATGTTTAGGAGCCTGTTGCACCTTATTATTATCCACTAAGGGTATTGTTTGTATGTGGTACACCTAGCCCCTGTTACGTATTGTTCTTTTACAATTATTCCGTTTTATATTCCTCTATGCACATATAGCTGGACAGCGCCAATTCCCCTGCTTAGAATATTATCCACTTTTTTACTTACAAACAATAGTCATCCATTACTTTTTCCCAAGAGATAACCGTATTAAGCACTTTTTTTTTTTCCAAACTTCAATCGTTTAGTCTGGATGTAATTCCAAAGAGAAAAAGGACAGAGCAAAGATCCTCAGACAGTACCAACACAGATCAATGCAAGACAAAATCTGACTCTGGAGATAGACAAAGCCTTTGTACCCCAATAACTTCAACCTAGAAGTGTGATTTAACTATAAGAGCTCGGTAAACATACCCACATACCACAACAGTGATGCTTGCAGTATACACCTATCAGAGGTAGTGTATTCACAATATGTACAGTGCTAGAATACACATGCAAAACCTCTCACACTTTATTCTTACTTCTCTAATTTACTGTTTGGGCTAGTCTACGCACCATGCTTTAACTACAACTGTTTTTAAATGCAGAACAAAGTAGGTTAACCAATACGCTGCTGTTTGTGATCTATTCTAAAAAAGCTTTTTGTCTGGCTGTTAAGCTGATTTTCTGGAACACGTATACCAAATCGAATATCTCAACTTGTTTTCTTGTGTTTCAGAGACACAAAGGGGTTTATTTATTAAAGGCAAATCCACTTTGCATTACAAGTGCAATCGCTGTAGATCTGAAGGGGACATGCAAGGAAAATAAAAAAGAGCATTTTTGCTTGTACATGATTGGATGATAGAAATCAGCAGATCGTCCCCTCATTTCAGATCTTCCCCTCAGATCTACAACGACTGCACTTCCAAGTGCACTTGTAGTGCAAAGTGGATTTGCCTTTAATAAATCAACTCCAAAGTAATGAAGCCAAAGGATCAGCATTAGGGCAAGCCAGCTAGCATTTTCAGAAGAGGTCAGCAATGGCATACTATGCATTTCTCCCATGACATATTTCCTTGAAGGTTACAGCAACAAAGATACTGAGTGTCACTCTGATAATATAGATTAAAAATATTTTTTGAATCTCAGTATGAATTTAGTTGCTAGGCTGTAAATGTACTTCAAGTGTGTATATAAACCAGTTTTTCTCAATTCCAGTCCTCAAGGCGCACCAACAGGTCAGGTTTTCAGGATTTCCCTCAGATGAAACAACTGTGGTAATTACCAAGGCAGTGAAACTGATCAAATCCCCTGTGCAAAATAATGAAAAGCCTGAAAACATTACCTGTTGGTGCGCCTTGAGGACTGGAATTGAGAAACACTGGTATAAACTAAAGTCAGAAGTTGATATAGTCAGATAGAGTTGAGGACTTTAGCAGCTATAAAAGCCAACTGTGCGATCTGTTTTTCTGTGAGGAGAAAATGTCCACTCACAAGATGCTTGCATTTGGCCCATCAAAATCTTGAATCAACCCAAATTATATAATCCAACTATTCAACTGTTAAAATACTCGTTAATTTGTATATGATTAACTTGGTTACACAAGGAGGAAGAAATCTTTTTACCTAATCTATAAATATCTGCTGTCAATTTGCAACAATTTCTTTCCTATGCACAATGAGTATGTTCAGCAAGGGTGCCAAACATCTGGATCTGTAAGATTTTACTACCAATGGCCAAATCATTTTTAAAACTGGACTGTCTACTCCAAAGCACAGTAAAAATGGGTGGTCTAGCCACAATGAATATAACCAGCTCCGAGTATTCATTACACAGAGAGAAACAGTCCAAACAACAATGTTTTCCTTGGCTTGTGACATATGTAATTGCCCCACACCAAACCCTGATTCTGCCGTAGGAGCTGAGAGACTTGGACACAAGGAACCTGAAATATACTTGTTCTGGTTGCCAAAATAAGAGCAAATTCTAGCAACCTAGTGGGGTGCAGAATGCCATCAGTGGCCTGCTGCACTTTTTAGTTTTAATATAATGTCCGTTTAAGGGGGAAATTAATAAAGACTTATTTAAGGCAGATTCTTTTTTACCCTTCAGCAAATCTGCTGAAATAGTAAAATTAAAGCAGAATTCAGATGTCAGGTACAGTTATCCTTTAAATTTATTTTTTTTACCTTCGTTGCTCCCAACCGTTCCTATAGTTGCCTTATCCAGCCCCTAATCCCCCGATTTCATTACCTACTCCAAGCTGCACAGCCTTGCTTCCAAAAGTGCTCACTTTGTACAGTGCGTGCATGTATGCCACAGCCCTATTCAGTCCTATGGTAAATTGGACACTTGCATACAAAAGTTATAAGGACAGCCTACTAAAAAACCCTTACCTTCTATCATGCCTTGGTTTTTGTACCAACGCAATAGTTGCAGTGGATCATAAGAACTGAAGGGGCCTCTCTCACTACAGAGTGGTTTGTAGTGAAAGAGGAGGGGGAAGACGAGCGGGAGGGGTCCGGGTACCTGCTCCAACCCGTCCTATTCGCACTAGATAGGAAAGGGGGGAAAAAAAAAAAAAAAAAAGAGGTAAATCAACGAAAGGAGCAACAGCAAACCCGCCTATAACAAGCGTAAGCCCGGGAATTATTATAAAATACATGGTACATGACAGCAGCAAAGAAAGCTCAGGAAAAACAACCGGGGCAAAAAGCAAAACTCCAGAATGCCCATCCAAAATTGGGACAAGAAGACAGCTGGCCGAGACCGATATCCGCTCCACTGGTAGCGAGACAATGGAAGAAATAATAACGGAACCCCAACAAAAAAAACAGCTCCCTACAAAAGGGAGAAATGGCAGAAATGTTTGCGAAGCTTGAAACATCAATAAAAGGAGAGATAGGAACCTTGCGTGAGAACATGAACCATATCCTAAAAAGAGTCGAGGAGGTAGAAACCACGATGGACAGGCAAGGGGCCGAGATAAAAGATCTTAAGCTTCAGATGGAAGAGATGCAGAAAGAACAGAGAAAAATAATGTATAGACTGGAAGACCAAGAGAACCGAAATAGAAGGAAAAACCTCCGGATCAGAGGTCTTCCAGAGCTACAAGGTGAAAAAGAGAATTTACAAGAAAAAATGGACGTCATCTTTGGAGGCCTGTCAAATCCATCTGACATTAGTCGTACAATAAAACTTGAAAGTCCACAGGATCAGAAAGCCGGCCGAAATAAGTGGGGACATCCCGCGGGACGTTATTGTAAGATTCCATAACTACCAGGATAAGGAACAGATTACAGCCAGCATAAGTAAAAACCAACCAGTGAAGTTTGGTGATAAAAATCTGCAAATATTCCCAGACCTGGCTGCGAAAACTATCTAGGAGAAGAACCCTGAAACCATTACAGGCCTTACTCAAAACACATGACGTCCAATACTCTTGGGGCTTCCCAAAGGAGGTCGCTCGGCAGTATTGAGATTCCTGGAAGGGGGGAATGGGTGGGGGATGGATGGGCACGGGAAATTCCCAATCCTGGGGGGAGTATTGGTTTCAATTATGCCCACTTCGAGCTCAACCTCTACGGGGACAACAGGGAGGCCGGGAGTTGTCGGCGGGGCCATGGTTATCTGGGTCTATGGGAGGCCCGTTTCCCTCAACTGAATGGAGGGGGAGGGGGGGAAGGTGTGGGAGGTTGAGGGGGGACCTCCCACACCTTTGTCTCCCACTTCATTGTCTACCACTCCTATGGTTAGTTTTGAAAGGTATATCTCCTTTTGTCTCAGATTATAAAAAAAAAAAATAAAAAAGATGTCTAGACTAAACATCTCATAATGTAAGAGGTCTTAATTCCCCCACCAAATGTGGGAACATTTTGGGCGAATTAAAACTCCTAAAAGCTGATGTTGCTCTGCTACAGGAGACGCACCTCTTCCTGGGTAAGAGTCAGAGCATTTATTCCCGAGAATACCTGACTTGGTTCTATGGTGATTCTCCGATCAGGGGCGCAAAAGGAGTGGCGATCGGATTCGCCAAGCACGTATCGTTTAAATTGGGAGATTGGTCGACCCAGAGGGGCGATTTCTGTTCCTAAGAGGTAAACGAAATGGGTCAGTTTGCTCGTTAGCAAATGTATACGGCCCAAAAATTCAAGCAGATATTTACTGGGAATCCTCGCAAAGTTTGAGGAATTCAGGCAAGAGGGGGCTATAATAGCAGGGGACTTCAACTTATGTCTGGAACCAGGTAAAGACTGTGGGATGAGGCTGAACAAATTAAAAAAGAAGCTGCGCCTATGTCAATTTGTAGACGTTTGGAGAACGCAACACTACGATCTAAGAGACTACACTTTCTCCTCCCCCGTACATGCAACGTACTCCAGACTGGACTTCTTCCTCGAAGAGCATTCAAGGACACAGACATTGGTACGATGACCTTCTCTGGCAAGCGTAAAAACTGGGTTAAAAGTTGTAGACTCAATGAGGATCTCCTCCATGATAGAATAATTGATAAATGAATCAAAGAGGAGCTGGAATTTTACTTTACTTTTTTTTATTTTATTTTACATAGTTTGGGAGGCCCACAAAGCCTATATCAGAGGGATGTTTTTGATGGTGGGATCTGAGGTTAAGAGAAGAAAGGAGAAAGACAAAGTAGTTCTTAAACAAGAAATCCATGACCTTGAACAACTACATAAGAAAACGGGGGATAAGAAGGTCTTAATGAGTCTACTAAGGAGGAGAGAGGCCATGCGGGCTTTAATAGAACAAGAAACCTGAAAAATGTATAACCTCGTGAAAAAAGAAAGATACATAGGTGGTAATAGACCTGGGAGATTTCTGACTATATTGATAAAATAAAAACAAAGGCAGGAGACATTCACAGATAGAGAGATTGTGGAAATTTTCCGGGATTATCATGGGGAGTTGTACGCTATCAATAAAAAGCCAGCCACCCAGGAAGGGAGGGAACAAAAACATGAGAAAATTAAAAGTTATTTAAAAGATAGTGGTATGATTAAAATCACGGAAACCGACCAACACATTTTGGAGGCCCCCATAACGGAGGAAGTAGTAAGAAGAGCCCTTAAGGAAACGCCAGTGGGAAAGAGCCCCGGCCCTGATGGGCTGACAGTCCTCTACTATAAAAAATATCAGGATTACTTAATCCTCATTATGTGATCATACATGAATGAAATTGGGGACAAAGGGGAAATGAGGAGAGAAGCTTTGGAGGCCAATATAGCTATTATTCTCAAAGAGGACAAAGACAGCACACAGTGTTCCAGCTACAGACCCATCTCGCTTGTAAACGTTGACACGAAGCTATTCGCCAAAGTGCTTGCGGATAGACTGAAACATATTATTAAAAAGATCATACATCCTGATCAGGTTGGGTTTATTCCCTTCCGAATATTAAATTTACAAATTAATAGAATATGGAAAGCTCTCTAATTTTAAGGTTAACCCGACTAAATCGGAAACGTTAGATATCAATGGGGGCAAACTCAGAGATAATGCATACCAAAAATGTTTCCCATTTATTTGGGGGAAAAAAGAACTTAAATATTTGGGGGTCAAAATAACCACAACTAAAGAGGGTCTATTTCAGGCGAATTTTATGTCCCTTCTCAATGAAATAAAGCAAGAGCTAAACAGAATAACACGTGGACAGTTATCCTGGGCAGGTAGAATATGTATAAAATGGTAATACTACCCAAAATTACATACAAAATGCAGATGCTCATAGTTAAAATTTGGAGAGGAAAAAAAACCTTGCTTAAACTTTGCACAGCTAACTAAAGAAAAGGGCAAGGGAGGATGGGGAGCACCAGATATTAGTAAGTATTATGAGGAAATTGCCTTAGCCCGCGTAATAGATTGGGTGAACAATAAAGAAAAACACTGGGTAAAAATAGAAAAAACAATTAGTGAGAGTAAGTTAAATAAGATAGTATGGATCCCACCCACTTAAGAAAACTTAGTACTGAAACACAGCACATTACTAGACACGCACTTAAAATATGGGACTCACTGCATAAAAGGGAGGAATGGGGGTATAATTCACCCCTAATTCCACTTAAGGAGTCAGAATACTTTGCACCAGGGAAGGAGGAGTGGTTTGGAAAGTGGATACTGAAGGAAAATGCTCAACTAAAGGATGTGATGAACCAGGATAAAATATGTACATTCCAGGAACTTAAAGATAGGGAAAATTTGCTAGTCATAGACCCATGGCGGTATAACCAACTGTACCACTTCATAGACTCACTCCCACAGCCAATAAGATCGGTAGACAAACTACGCCCACTAGAAAATTTGTATGGAAAAAAAAAAGGAAGGGGGGGGTTCTCTAAGACCTATAAAGTATTAGTGGAGTTAGGGAACACAGATGTCCCACCATTAGGAAGTGGGAGAAGGAGTTGGATTGTAAGATCACAGACCTAGAAGCGTGGCAGATACTGAGGAGAGTGAGTGCCACGTTGGTTAACTGTAAAATACTGGAGCTGAATTTCAAGTGTCTGGCGAGAATGTACATGACACCCGATCGTGTACATAAATGCCAGAAGGAAACTACACAATTATGTTGGAGGGGATGCAAAGAAATAGGGTCAATGGCGCATATTTGGTAGCATTGTCCAGAAATTAGAAAAATTTGGGGGAAGTAATAATTAAAGAGATTACAAACATGGACATCCCGGACAACCCTTGGGAATGCCTATTCCATAAGAGCGTAATGTCTATAAAGACATATCTGAAAACACTAGTACCACAGCTCACTGACGCGGCTAAGAGCCTCATACTTACGTATTGGTATAAGAAAGGAAGACCAATGATGAGAGATTGGTTTAACAAAATCAATGAAATCTACAGCCTAGAATATCTTAGGTTCAGTGAAGGGACGAAAATGGAGTCCTTCGAGAAGAAGTGGAGAGAATGGGCGGAGTTTAAAGACTCTCTAAGAGCGGCCGGGATATGGGGTTCTTAGTTCAGGGTGGAGGAACCGGCCAGATTGTGGTAAATGGTTTAGAGGGTGATGAGGGATCATTCGGGAAGATAGGAGGAGTAAAGATAAGGAGTGGTAGAGGGGGATGGAATAAAGGAGGGGGGGTTGGGGAGGGGGGGGGACGTGTTTTTGGTAGGAAAGATAAAATAAGAGTGCATCTCAGCGCACTAAGGGTATTTCCTGTGATGTAAAAGTTTTGTAAAATATGGATAAAAACTGCCACGATGTGAAGAAGTGAAGGGACAATGTTTGAAATCTAAAAATGAAACATGACTCCTGGAGAAATATCTCGCTGATGTGGCAAAAAAAAAAAAAAGGAACTGAAGGGGCTCATGTACATTAATATACTCCAATAACAAATCTAATACTGGTTGGGATTTTTTTTAGGTACTTTTTAGAACATCTGTAGAAAACCAGTAAAGTACATACATGTATTAATCAGAATTAAAAACATCAAGCATATTACATAACAGTCTGGTAAATGATACAATACACATAAAGCCGGCCAGCCACCATGATCAATATTTCATGGGCAAATGCATCTCTATCATAGAAATGAATCACAACTTGCAGTTAGTATGGACTTCTGGATTCAAACAGAACCAGGATATTGCATTCCAAAAATCCTAACACTCAGTTCATAAGGCATGTCCACCTGGTTCTATCTGAATCCCATTTGTATACTAACCGCGAGTTGTGAATTTGATTGGCACATATTGTTCCTGAGACAGCAGTAAGTACTCCTCAGAATTAACCCAACTTTTTGGATGGGAGAATTTGCTGTTTGGAAGGTCGATTTTATGTAATACACCTAGGGTTTAATATACTGTTTCCTTGAACTTTTCTATACACACTTGATCACACATTGAGAGTAAATTGTGTTTGATTATTCATACCATTGTATCTGTTCAGCTGTTGACCTGTATTATGTTTCTGAGGACATATTTCTCTTTTTCGTTTCAATAAAATGTATGGAAAAAAGAAGGGATGTGGCACTACTTTAGTAATCCGACTGGACTAGTGTATTCATACTCCAGGAACATTTTTAAAATTAATTGTACATTAGGGCACACAGGATTAAGTATTCAGTTACGCTTGGATGTACAAAAGCGGTCCAACTGAGGTGTGGGCAACACCTCAAACAAAAACCAACAGGGTAACAGAGGGGCTCAGGGCCTACAGACCTGCCTAAAGAATCTTACAACCAAAGCTGGCATCAAATGAGGCCTGAATGCCTACCTGGTAAAACAAACATGAACCATCACAAAGACTGTTGGCTGATACAGAAAAGTTCCTACAGGGGCAGGTAGAGTCTAAGACAAGAAGTGGCTGGGTCCACAAAAGAAATGGTCCACTTTTTATTTTCTCTCTTTAGAATGCCTTTATAATAGAGTATTGCTAAGCAAAGTGTTTGGAAGGAGTAAAAACTTTTGTATGGATTAGCCAAAGGCTGTAAAAGGCAATTGCCTGGAAAGTCTCAACATGCTGGGGGCTTTTACGAGAACCCAGACTGGTAACTGCAGACATAGCTTTTGCAAGTAGCTCCAAGTCTAGGCATGTGCAGACTGCCTCAAATAAGGGCCCATAATGTATCTAACTTGTGGAGTTATGTCTGAAACCTGAGATAATTCCTGTACTAAATCCTCAAATAATGATAGGATGCAATCCTTCTCAGCTGACTGTGCAGAAGCAGCTGCAGCCACAGGGAAATCAGATATGAACTTTGGATGAAGAGTGTGGGTGCACAATTGCAGCTCATGAGTTCTGAGTCCTCCAACATGGCTACAATCATAAACCATAATAATATTTATCAACCATAAACTCAAAACATAGTATCAGAGACGTCTGACCTAGATGAAGTAGAGGAGGGAGACACCCTGAACTGGAGAACAATTTTGAGTCAGGCAGGGGACAGTGGTCTGGGCTATTGGCGTCAGGTCACTTAGGGGGAAAGCTGCAAGACCCGCCCGGATCTTTTAGAGGATTGTGGGCCAGCAAGGCCCCCAAGGACAACTGCCTTTGTGCTTATGATCTGCGCAACTATATAAAAAAGTGTGGTATTTCCCACAACAGGTACTCACAAACAGCTGTTGGAGCACGAAGGGTTTACGTTGCCTGTGACAAGGTCACTGTAAGGCAGCAGGGAGCCCAGAAGCATGTCCAGAGGATTAAGCATGTCCAGAGGATTAATAAGGATTGTGTACATATGCACAGTGAGCTAATGAGAGGGGACTTGCTCAGGTGCAGCAGGGCCAAAAAGCCAGCAGAAAGGTAATCCTTTAGGTGAATAAAAAAAAAAAGAGAGAGAGACCCTGTGGTTGCCACAGGCACACATGGAGATGGAGAGGCAGGACTCAGAACATGCTGAATTAAACTTTGCTCCTCCGGTTGGCACATTCCGTTCACAGACAGGGTTTCACCAGATGGGTGCACTGTGGCCCTGGATCTAAAAAGTGCTGACTCACAAGTGGCTAGGCAACTTGAGTACCCAAGGTCGCATAACAGGACGGCCCCTCTGAGTGGGCTTCAGTAGCAAAGCTGAGAATCTGGTAAGCTGCAAAATGAGCCCCTTACGACTCTGCAGCAACGGAAGAAACTTGCTAGAAGAAACAGCAAAAGGTTTTACTTTTCTCAGGAGAGAGGACATCCATTCTCAGACACAAAAAACTGAGGCCTGATGGGAGTGGGAAGAGGTACACTAGGCTGTTTATACAACATTTGTTTGCCTGTATCCAGGAGTGTGTGTACATATGTTTATTTATTCTAAAATATGCCAGTTAGAAGGTCTCTGACTCGACAGATCAGGTGTCTATGCCATCATATAAATTCATCAGGAAGACAAACCACATCATAGTAAAGCAGAAACGGAGATTGAGGAAATAGAGATATTGATCTATCATACAAGACATACCTGCTAATAACTGATGAAGTTTGAGATGTACGAGCAATAAAATGGGCAGCATGTTTTTTAAGCCTGCAACATACTTCTTGCCTATAGGGTGTCTAAACTCTACATGAAGGAGCAACAGACACACCTTTGGAGAGCAGCCTGAGAAGAGGGTAGTGTTCGATTACCTAGCAATTTAGATGGACTTTAATAACTGATAAATAATAAATTAAATCAGAACATTTATGCACGTATTAAAACGCACAACACCCAGAGCAAATATGAGCAAAAAACACTAGAAGGATCACAATTAAACCAAAGCATATACAAATGTGACCAGAGATAACGGAGATTAGAAGTGACGCATAATTCTATACAAGTCTGCAATTCAAAAGTCCATATTCCTCCATAAAATAAAAGGATGAACATCATCAGTGTCTGCACATTCTTTCCAGGTGGCAGGATTGGGGTGACTTCCGCTTGCAGACTCACATGTATGTGAAAGACAAGGAAAGAGAAACAGTGCCACCAACTAAGTGAAGTAGTTTTATTAGCTCACATAAAAACAAAGATAATAATATGCATTCACAGTAGGTGATCCAAAAATTAGCATGTAATGCATTTTCACTAGATGGCAACTTTTTCCTAGTCCAGGTACTTCCGCATGCAGATAACCTTTTGCCAGGAACCAGAAGGGCCCATGCAGATCATAGAGAGATAGTCAGGCTGTAAACAGGGCACCCGAATGATGTGATGTCAGAGAAGGTGTGGCAACATGTTTGGGGCATTACTGTCCCTTTTTCTAACCTAGAATTGCATAACGTGCTGCTTTTTGCATCACATCCTGAGTGCATATGATCTTTGTTTTTTAGAGCTAATAAACGACTACACTTAGGCAGGCCATAGACGGTGGCGGGTGAAGCCATCTCTGCCTGAAGACAGTGATTATTTCTAGTGGCTATAGCAGTTGATTGATGAACTTGGTACATTCAGCCGGCCCATACACAGTACAAATCTCGGCCAGTTCCTGCTAAACTGGCCGAGATTTGAACCCTCTATGGCCGGTCTTCGTTGCTGGTGCCGTTTCTCTTTCCTTGTTTTTTACATAAATTAAACCAGAAAAGTAGCCAAACACTTTTTAAGCAGTTACAACAACAGTTTTTTTTCCTCTTTTGGGATAAAGGTTTTACATAAATTAATAAAATCTGACCATTGCAAGCACTCCTGTCAGTGGTAAATGGTTTGTCTTAAACCTCCAACTGCCATTTTTGCGGGACAGCTCGGTCTGTTAAAAGACTTACTGGCAGGATCACCAGGTGAAATAGAGCAAAAAAAGCCTAAAGCAGGAATCACATCTAACGATAAGCTGCAATCTAACAAAAATTTCATATGTTTAAAGTGGTTGTTACCTGTAAAATCCTTTTGGGAACATCATGGGACACAGAGTTAGGCTAATATTCATTACCTACTGGGTTATACACCATCTCTAAGTGAATGGACACTGGTAGACAGTCTTAGACAGGAAGTGATCCCTTATACAACCCCTCCCATACAGTACATCAGTTTTGTAGAAAGCACTGAAGCCTCAAAAAAGAGGGGAGGGATCTGTGTGTCCCACGATGTACTCAATGAAAAGTATTTTATAGGCAAGTATGAAGAAAATATCCTATTTTCTTTTTCATACATCATGGGACAGAGTTGGGCTAAAATTCATTACCTATTGGGACATCCCAGAGCAATAGCCTTGAGGGGAGGGAGTACACTGCAGGCAAAAGCCGAATCCTCGGCTGCTCGAACATCCACTTGATAACATTTTGTGAATGTATGCACCGAATACCAGGTAGCAGCCTTACAAATCTGAGCCACAGATACCTGATGGCGAAAAGCCCAGGAGGTTCCTACACCCCTGGTAGAATGAGCTCTTAACCACTTAACAACCGGCCCATAGCCAAATGACGGCTACAGGGCGGTTGTTTAACTCTGGGAGGGCGTCCAGGGACGTCCTCCCAGAATTCTGCTCTCGCGCGCCCCCTAGGGCGCGCACTCGAGAGCATCCGTGACCGCCGGGTCCAGAGGACCCGGCGCATCACAGATCCCGGTAAATGGCCGCTGATCGCGGCCGTTTACCATGTGATCGCTCTGTCAAATGACGGAGCGATCACATGTCAACAAACCGGCGTCATCTGATGACGCCGGTTCCTCTCCTCCCCCTCTCCTCCTCTCCTGTGTACCGATCGGTACACAGTGACCGGAGAGGCGGATGGATGGATGGCTGCAGCGTTGTGGGCTGCATCTGTAGTGCCCACAGCGCTGCACAGAGACATCCAGCCATCCATCCATCCATGCTCAGCCATCCCTCACTACTCTGCATGCTGTGCAATACTCTGCAATTCCCTCTGCAATGCCCCACAATACTCTGCCATACCCTGGAATACCCCACAATACTCTGCAATACCCCTGCAATACTCTGCCATACCCCACAGTACTCTGCAATACCCCTGCAATACTCTGCCATACCCCACAATACTCTGCAATACCCCTGCAATACTCTGCCATACCCTGGAATACCCCACAATACTCTGCAATACCCCGCAATACCCTGCAATACCCCGCAATACTCTGCCATACCCCGCAATACTCTGCCATACCCTGCAATACTCTGCCATACCCTGCAATACCCCGCAATACTCTGCCATACCCTGGAATACCCCGCAATACTCTGCCATACCCCAAAATACCCCGTTATACTCTGCCATACCCCAAAATACCCCGCAATACTCTGCCATACCCTGCAATACCCCAAAATACCCCGCAATACTCTGCCATACCCTGCAATACCCTGCAATACCCCGCAATACTCTGCCATACCCCGCAATACTCTGCCATACCCCAAAAAACCCCGCAATACTCTGCCATACCCTGAAATACCCCGCAATACTCTGCCATACCCCGCAATACTTTGCCATACCCCGCAATACTCTGCCATACCTTGCAATACTCTGCCATACCCTGCAATACTCTGCCATACCCTGCAATACCCCGCAATACTCTGCCATACCCTGCAATACCCCGCAATACTCTGCCATACCCTGAAATACCCCGCAATACTCTGCCATACCCTGCAATACCCCGCAATACTCTGCCATACCCTGCAATACCCCGAAATACCCTGAAATATCCCGCAATACCCAGCCATACTCTGCAATACTCAGTGATACCCAGCCATACTCTGCCATACCCAGCCATGCTCTGCAATACCCCACAAAAATCTGCAATACTCTGCCATAACCCGCAATACTCTGCCATACCCAGCCATACTCTGCAATACCCCGCAATACCCAGCCATACTCTGCAATACTCGGTGATACCCAACCATACTCTGCAATACTCGGTGATACCCAGCCATACTCTGCCATACCCAGTCATACTTGGCGATACTCTGCAATACCCAGCCATGCTCAGCCATACCCAGCCATGCTCAGCCATACCCAGTCTCTGTATGTGACCAGGCTGTGGAAGTCTCACACATGGGGTATCCCCGTACTCAGGAGGAGTAGGAGAATCTATTTTGGGGGGTCATTTTTGGTATAAACATGCTATGTGTTAGAAATATTGTATAAATGGACAACTTTGTGTTAAAAAAAAAGCATTTTAACCACTTCCCGCCTTCCGTCATACAACGTCCTTGACTTTGTGTGGGGATATCTGAATGATGGGTACAGCTACAGGCATCATTCAGATATCATCTTTTTCAGCCGGCGATTCCCTACACCATAAGAATGATCATAGCGGCTGTTACACTGCTTGATCGTTCTTACGGGAGGCGAGAGGGGACGGCCCCCCCTCCCGCCGCCCTCCGGTGCTTCTACCGACTCACCGCTATGATCGAAGCCAGGATCCTTTTTTTTTTTTTTTTTTTTATTTCAGGAACAGCCTAGAGGTGAGATGTGGGGTCTTATTGACCCCATATCTCACTGTAAAGAGGACCTGTCATGCCATATTCCTATTACAAGGGATGTTTACATTCCTTGTAATAGGAATAAAAGTGATCAAAAATTTTTTTTTTTTGGAAAAAAGTGTCAAACTAAAATAAATAAAGTAAAATGAACAATAAAAAAAAATAAAATTTTTTTAAAGCGCCCCTGTCTATGTGCTCGCATGCAGAAGCGAACGCATACGTAAGTCCCGCCCACATATGAAAAAGGTGTTCAAACCACACATGTGAGGTATCGCTGCGATCGGTAGAGCGAGAGCAATAATTTTGGCCCTAGACCTCCTCTGTAACTCAAAATTTGTAACCTGTAAAAAATTTTAAAGCGTCGCCTATGGGGATTTTTAAGTGGCGAAGTTTGGCGCCATTCCACAAGCGTGTGCAATTTTGAAAGGTGACATGTTAGGTATCTATTAACTCGGCGTAACTTCATCTTTCATATTATGCAAAAACATTGGGCTAACCTTACTGTTTTGTTTTTTTTTTAAGCAAAAAACAGTTTTTTTTCCAAAAAAACCGCGTTCGAAAAATTGCTGCGCAAATATCGTGCGAGATAAAAAGCTGCAATGACCGCTATTGTATTCTCTAGGGTCTTTGCTAAAAAAACATATATAATGTTTTGGGGTTCTATGTAATTTTCTAGCAAATAAATGATGATTTTTACATGTAGGAGAGAAATGTCAGAATTGGCCTGGGTGTTCCAGAACGCCTGAAGGTGCTCCCCTGCATGTTGGGCCTCTGTATGTGGCCACGCTGTGTAAAAGTCTCACACATGTGGTATCGCCATACTCGGGACTAATAGCAGAATGTGTTTTGGGGTGTAATTTGTGGTATGCATATGCTGTGTGTGAGAAATAACCTGCTAATATGACAATTTTGTGAAAAAAAAAAACGAAAAAAAAAAAACTTGATTTTGCAAAGAATTGTGGGAAAAAATGACAACTTCAAAAAACTCATCATGCATCTTTCTAAATACCTTGGAATGTCTTCTTTCCCAAAAGGGGTCATTTGGGGGGTGTTTGTACTTTTCTGGCATGTTAGGGTCTCAAGAAATGAGGTAGGCCGTCAGTACTTCAGGTGTGATCAATTTTCAGATATTGGTACCATAGCTTGTGGACGCTATAACTTTCACAAAGACCAAATAATATACACTAATTTGGGTTATTTTTACCAAAGATATGTAGCGGTATAAATTTTGGCCAAAATATATGAAGAAAAATTACTAATTTTCAAAATTTTATAACAGAAACGAAGAAAAATGTATTTTTTTACAGATTTTTCGGTCTTTTTTCTTTTATAGCGCAAAAAATAAAGAACCCAGCGGTGATTAAATACCACCAAAAGAAAGCTCTATTTGTGTGAAAAAAAGGACAAAAAATTCATATAGATACAGTGTTGCATGACTGAGTAATTGTCATTCAAAATGTGAGAGCACCAAAAGCTGAAAATTGGTCTGGTTATTAAGGGGGTTTAAGTGCCCAGTGGTCAAGTGGTTAAGGGAGGAGCTTTACGTTTCACACCATAGGCCTGAATGACCATCTGACGGACCCAATTGGCAATGGAAGCTTTGGGAGCTGCCTGCCCCCTCTTGGGTCCTTTTAGTAAAACAAAATAGGAATCTCCGCAGATCTAGACAAATAAACCTTGACTACCCGGAAAAGGAATACAGTAGTCTCTCCTCCGCTGAACGAGGCCAAGAGAAAAAAGAAGGCAAAATATTGTCCCGATTTAAATGAAAAGCTGACACCACTTCTGGCAAAAAGGATGGAACAGGTCATAACACGACCCTGTCATGGTGAAGGATCAAGTATGGTTCCCTGCACGAAAGGGCCGCCAACTTTGACACCCTTCTAGCAGAGGTGATGGCCATCAGGAAGGCTAGCTTGCATCACAGCAAGTCTAATGGGATTTCCTTGATGGACTCAAATGGTTGTTTCTGTAACACAGACAGCACCAAGTTCAAGTCCCAAGGACACATAGGTGACCTAATGGGGTGAAGCAAATGAGTTGCCCCCTGCATAAAAGGTTCGGACCAGCGAATGGGAGGCTAAAGGCCTTTGGAAGAATACTGACAGGGCCGAAATCTGACCTCCGATTGTACTCAAAGCCAATCTGATTTCCAGTTGACTGTAGAAAAGAGAATTCTCCTAATCACGTATTTGAGGATGCCATTTTCTGGCTTCACACCAAGCAATACAAGTCTTCCAGACCTTATGATAGATCTTCCTAGTGACAGCTTTTCTAGCACTAGGGTAGACACCACTGGTCCCGAGATTCCACGGTCCTTCAACACTCTGGCTTTAATAGCCATGCCGTCAAATTTAAAGACTGTAAATTGGGGTGGAATATAGGACCTTGAGACAGTAGATCGGGGCGAGGTGAAAGCGTCCATGGCCCGTCTTGTCAGTCTCACAATCTCCGGGAACCAGGGCCTTCTGGGCCAGGCTGGTGCCACCAGAATGACTGGAACTCCCACTCTCGGAATCCTGCGCAACAAATGTGGAACGAGAGGGATCAGAGGGAAGGCATAAACCAGGGAGAACTGGCTCCATGGAACTACCAGAGCATCTACTCCGATTGTCAGAGGATCCCTTGTTCGGGACACAAACTGCTGTAGCTTGTTGTTGAACCTGGATGCCAATAGGTCGACCTCTGGCCATCCCCAATGCTAGCAAATTTCCTGGAACACCCCTGGGTGTAGGGACCATTCCCCTGGGCAGACCTGCTGGCGGCAGAGATAATCTGCCTTCCAGTTCTCTACTCCCGCGATATGGACTGCCAACAGAATTGGCACATGTCCCTCTGCCCAGGCTAGTATGTGGTTCACCTCCTTCAGAGCTGAACGACTCCTGGTACTGCCTTGGTGGTCTATATATACCACTGCAGTGGCATTGTCGGTCTGAACCCTGATAGGGCAGTCCTGAAGCTCCACCGTCCAGGACCTTAGGGCCAGACGTACTGCCCGTAACTCCAGGACATTGATGGGCAGGATCTGTTCTGTCCTTGACCATTTCCCCTGAGCTGTGAGTCCCTCTAGGATCGCTCCCCAGCCTTAGAGAGACTGGCATCTGTAGTCAGTACTCTCCAAGTTACTGGGAGGAAGGATCTTCCCTTTCGCAGGTTCTGTTCCTGCAATCACCAGTTTAGGCTTACCCGAGGAGAACATTGGATAATCCAGGGCTTGTCCCCTCCTGTTCCAAGCTAACAAGATGTCTTGTTGTATAGGCCTGGAATGGAACTGGGCATAGGGCACTGCCTCGGAGGACACCATCCTTCCTAGAAGACTTAAACAGAGTCGAATGGAGGGTTGTCTGGTGCCTTTTATCTGACGCACCTGATCCTTCAGGGCATAGAACCATAAAACAGGTTTGAATAAAACTCCTGGCTCCTTTCGGATACAGGAACTGTACCAATCACTCCTTGATGCACTAAATGATGTAATGCCTGAAACAGCAGGTTTCTTTTTGGAAGATCTGAGGGAACGATGGATCTTAGAAACCTCTGAGGGGGAACCCCCCTGTAACTCCAGCTTGTAACTGTGGGATATAGTCGAGATGACCCACTCGTCTTGAACCAGTGTTCTCCAAATGTCGGAAAAGTGCAGCAGCCTTCCCCCCACCCGATAGAGTGCGGCCTCCCCTCAAAAGGAGGGCTTGGTGCCAAGTTTAGAAGAGCTTTGGACCCAGGGCTTTTTCTGACCTGGCCTTGCCCCTGGCTCTAGCGCCCTGTTGGTGGAACCATCTTGGCGCTGAGACACCTGAGGAAGCAGTCCCTGAGGTTTTAAGCGGGGGACGCCTGGTGCTTCCCTTTACAGGAAGTAGGGAGATCTTCCCTCCGGAAATCTTTTGGATATATTTGTCCAAATCATCACCAAACAAAAACTTCTAACAAGGAAGCTCGGCTCACCAGTTCTTAAGTCACAAAAGTCTGCTCATATGTACAGACAAGAGAGCCAAACGAGAAACCTGCTGTATTGAATCCTTTAAAGCATCAACAGCAAAACACAGCGCTCGAGGAATATATGTCTTATTTTCAGCCAGATCATCCTCCAGGTTAGGCCTGTCAGGCTGTCTGACCTGATCCTTTATGGACTGGCAGACTCCAATTGCTGCAACAGCTGGCTGAATAGCTGAACTGGCCAAAGAAAAGGAAACCTTTAATAGTGACTCCAGTTTCTTGTCAACAGGGTCCTTCAAGCGTTATCCACCAGATAAGTTCTTGTTCAAGGAAGAGACTGCTGCATCTACGGCTGGTATGCTCCACTTCTTGATGAACTTTTCATCCATGGGGTATAAAAGGGAAAACCTCTTATGAGGAACTAAAATCCTGTCAGGATGTTCCCAATCAGAATGCACCGCCTGTTCCAACAGTGGGTGTAAGGGGAAAGCCTGTGCGGCCTGAAGAGGCCTCAGGACCCAAAAGGAGAACCAGGGGGCTCAGTAACCTCTACAAGAGGCAACTTAAAGGCAGAATGAACCATCTCGGTAAGATTTTGGAACAAAAGCCTTTACGACTGAGGCGCAGACACCAACTGGATATCTTCTTGTCCAGATTGCTCAGAAGTGGACTCATCCGACAGAGAAAACTGAATTTTTAAGCTCTTCCTCATCCTCAAACCATTCCTGCTTCAAACTAGGAGGCTCAGGGTAGGGGGATCTGTCATGCTTCTTGTCACCCTGTGGGATAGAAGCAATCATGCCATCAAACCTGTGCTCTAACCTGGCTAGGGCCGAGGACAGTTCATCCTTGGTTAAAAAGAGTGAAGCAGCAGCGTTGACTGTAGGCACCATACCAGATAGGCGCAGCGGCTCAGATTGCCTGTAAGCCTCTGGTCTTTCAGGGGTACAACACTAGGGATATGAATAGGTTCATCAGGAGCTACTGGCGACATAGGTGTGCCCTTCCTTGTAGTGTTAGTCCTGTTCCTCTTTTTTAAAGACATTTACAAGCCACAAGAAGAGAGTACTTGGGTGTAGTATTAACACACCTCAGAAGGAAGCCCTTTAATAGGGCTCGCCAAGCCCCTATGCAACAATCCTGCTAAGCACTTTAGCCTGCCAAGCAACACCTGGTGACTTACGTGACCCAGGTAAGGAGAAATGAACCGCTGCAAATGCCTGGTTCAGAGCCTGCTCTGTGTCCCATAGCTGCCTTCTTGAAGTACAATGTGCTTGGCATACACAGCTTAAATAAGCTAGCTGTGCTCCGGAACGTTCTGCACATGCGTGCGCACGCGCCATGGCCAAACTGCTGAGCACAGCACCGCTCTTGCAAATGCACATGCGCCATGGCGAACCAAGAGGCAAAATGGCACACCGTCATGAGCCATTATACAGGTAAAAAACAGCCAGACAAGCAAAAAAGGTACACTTTGCAAACACCCATAGCTAGCCCAAAACTCCCCCGTATGGTCACCGCACACAGGTGTCCAGCCTTTAGCTAGCTTGACTGATTGTTACAATCACTGGGACATCCCACAACAAGTAAAGGGGTTTCACTTACCCGTCCAGGTGCAGGGCAGCTTAGAAACTAAGAGCCCAATCCTCCCCCATCATGGCGGGTTCCTGTCACTTGAGGACCTTGAAGGACTGGGTACATTTTTCATGTTAAGGGTCCACTTCCTTGGACCTGTACAGCACCCTGCAGGAATGCCTTACTGCTGTGGTGTCCAGGATTCCACTTCGCAGGGTCCAGCATCCGGAGGTCGCATTACAGGCAAGCAGGATCTTGAGTTTTCTTTGCGAGGCTCGGGTACCATTTATCTAAGCATATATGGCCTGTGTCAAATGGATACAATTGGTCAATCCCTTGATTCATTTAAGAACCGTTTGTGGGACTAGAGACCTGGAGCTCAGAGAGCTCAAACAAACGTGCCCATCCACCTCAAAGACACTGGTAAAAAACTGATGTACTTCCTGTATGGGAGGGGTTATATAGGGGATCACTTCCTGGCTAAGACCTTGTCTAACAGTGTCCATTCACCTAGAGATGACGTATAACCCAGTAGGTAATGAATATTAGCCCAACTCTGCGTCCCATGATGTAAGAAAAAGTAAGTTATATTTTTTCTTAAAACAATAATAAACAAGGTATTACTTATCTGCTTTGTGCAAGGGTACTCTTCTGTCTGCCCCCATAGCAAGCCATATGCTATGAGGGCAGACGTGCACGCTCGCTCCCAACCCCACGCGCTCTGCTCACTAAATTTGACTGACAGCAGCAAGAGCCAATTGATTCCACTGCTATCTCAGAGCCTGTGGGAGAGAGAGTAGTGATGCTGCTTTTGGGCAGAACGCTGGCTCGAGATCGGGCTCAGGTAAGTATTTGGGGGGATGGGGAGCTGAGTATGAGCGTTTTTTTTACCTTAATGCAGAGAATGCATTAAGGTAAAAATCCTTCATGCCTTTAGAACCACTTTAGGAGGTAATTGCATTATAAAAAAATACAGCCAAAACGGCTGCTGGGAGTCTTATAGGCCAAGTTCACTGCTCAGAACATGTTACACCTGTATTTAGGGTATAAAATAACATGTTCCAGCTCCTGCCACCAACTTACCCCTTCCACTGTGACAGCCACAGTGGATCTTCTTCGCTGCTGTGGTCACATTAAAATCAGCGTGGCAGTTCAGGGCTCCGCTCACACTCCATCCAGTTAAACTAAAAGCCTGTTCAAAGCTACAGGCAGAAAGCTGGAGGAAGCTGCAGGAGCCTGGCATAGCACCCACGAACCATTTATATCAATTTATCAAACCCACAGAGAAGCAGAGGACAACTAAAACTTAGTTGTAGGTTACTCATAGCACTAGCATGGGGACCTATAGATAAAAAATGCATTTTTTTTAAAGAGCTTTTCTTATAATAAAATGCCTGAAGTCCCATTTTGCACAAAATATGCTTATTGCAGTATAATTTTTGGGTAAACTAAATGGTTTTTCAAGTTTTAGTTGTTCGGAAATACAGGGTGATATTTTCTAGTCTAGTAGAAGGCTCCAATAAAACAAAATGCACAAAATGGTTTGTTTTCTGAAAAAAATGACATACCTTTTTTGCTTTTGCTTTCTTTTCATAAGATTCTGAAAGAGGCTTTTTCTTCTGCTGAACATTAGCTTTACAAAACAGCTCTTCAAATTCTTTGGTGTCTGCTATATCTGGCTCCCTTAGTGTATCCCACAAGGAACCCGTCGTGCTCGTTTTTGGGCTACTAAATAGAATGTTAAAAAAATATATAGACAGATACAAAATATATTATACACAATAACTCATTATTTTATTCAGTCATTTTTAAGCATAATCTGCAGTCCTAGTTTTAAGCATCTATTGAGACATTTTAAAAAATTGGACTCATCTTGCCTGAGCAGATAGTAACCACTTAAATTTTTCATACATGTTAAAATGTACATTTCAGGCCTAAAGAATAAGGGTACTTTCACACTGGGGCGGTGCCGGCATTAGTGGCAAAGCACCACTAGTTTTAGCATCGCTTTACTGCTGTTATAGCGGCGCTTTACACCCCCGCTAGTTGCCAAAGAAAGGGTTAAAAGCGCCCGTGTTGCGCGCCGCCGAATTGCTTTGCAGGCGCTTCGGCAGCGCTAATTCATTTCAATTGGCAGGGCGCTTTAGGAGCCGTGAATACACCACTCCCACACTGCTCCAAAGATGCTGCTTGCAGGACTTTTTTCACATCCTGCAATTGCACCACCCCAGTGTGAAAGCACTCGGGCTTTATAAGTATAAGGAGATTTCCACTGTGATGCATTGCAGCACGATGGCAGTCAAAGGAGAAAATCGCACTAGTGTCAACAGTAAACTTTACTTGCAGCTGCTGCGATGTGTACAGTGCTCCAGAAACGAATGAATAAGTCACTTATTCATTTTTTTTCTTCCATTGTAAGAGGAAGGGGAGGGACTTTTTTTTTTTTATTATTTAACTTGGTGTCATTAATAAACATTCACCACCAGAAGTACTTAAAGAAATTGTGTAGCATTCTACTGTAAATTACCTGCTACTTGTCTTGATCTGAATTCTAGTCCAGTAGAGTGGCTTCATAGGACACTTAGGCTCCACAGGGGGCTTGCGAGGGGCTTCCTTGGATAACAAAAGCCCAAAGAAAGAGCCAGGACCAGGAGGTGGTGGAGGAACAAAGCCTGGGGGTGGAGGGGGACCAGAGCCTGGCAGTGGTGGAGGTGGAGGGGGACCAGATCCTGGCAATGGTGGAGGAGGTGGAGGACAAGAGCCTGGAAGAGGGGGTGGTGGTGGTGGAGGAGGAGGCCCTGATCCAGGTGGAAGAGGTGGTGGTAGAGGCACAAAACCTGGCAAAAGAGGTGGTGGAGGTGGTATAGGACCTCCAAAAGAAGGGAGAGGAGGAGGTGGAGGAACTCTGCTAGAATTTGATAAAGAGGTAGGTGAGAGAGGCACACACAAAGATGATTCCTGAGACTCTGTGGGGCTCGCTAAGTTCTGAATCAGTAATGGTATATTCAGCTTCTTAGGAACTATTTGGTTGCTCTTTTGAATTTTGTTGTCCTCCTCGCTGGCTTTCAGAAAAGTGTCCCTGTCCGTCTGAATGTAAACGCTACGAAAGTTTTTTGGATGGTTCTCATCTTCAGTAGAAACACAGGCATCACAGCTTTCACCTTTTCCCTTATTCAACCGATTCTCTAGGTCCTCCTGTAAGCTCTGTATGGTCTCTTCTAGCCTTGTAACCTGAACAGCCTGCTCTCCACGGACATTGAAGATTTCCACTTCAAATTGTGTCTGTAGACCATAAACAAAGGGAAACATATATGAAAATTACATAATTTAAACTATAAAAATGAGCTGGGTCAATGTTAAAGTGGTTGTAAAAGCAGAATGCATTCTATGCATTAAGATAAAAAAATATATATTAATACTTACCTGAGCTCCCTCTCTATCCAGCGATGTGCACGAGTGCATTGGCCGTTCGGGACTCTTCCTCCTGATTGGCTGAGACAACAGTGGCGCCATTGGCTGCCGTCGCGGTCAAAGTTAGTTAGCCAATCAGGAGAGAGGGGGTGTGGCCGAACCAGGGCTCGGTGTCTGAATGATTACATGGAGCTGTGGCTTGGCTCGGGTGCCCCCATAGCAAGCCGTTTGCTGTGGGGGCACTCGACAGGAGGGAGGGGCCAGGAGAGCCTGAAAAAGGGACCTGAGAGGATCTGAGCTGCTCTGTGCAAAACCACTGCACAGAGCAGGTAAGTAGGTTTGATATTTATAAAAAATAATTTAAAAAAAAATGACTTTAGATAACTTTAAGGCCTCATTCACGCAGAGTTTAAAAATGCCTGTAAACGCTCCTTTATGTTAGCCTATGTGGCCATGCACATAAGTTCTGTATTAGAAGAGGAGCGTTTAGAGGTTAAAAAGAAAAAATAGAATTTGTGCATTCAGGAGAGGGCTTTTGGGCAGAGAAAAAACACTAGACGCATGTAGATGCTAGGCATGTTTAGCACTTGATCAAGCATTCCAATGGCCAGAATAAATTCATACTCTGGCCAATGGAATGTACGAACACCCAAATGTTTGATGCACCTAAAAAAAAGGCTTTGGGAGCATTTTTTAAAGCAGTTTTTCTTCTGGCATTCAGGGGAGCTGAACGCTCAGCGTGCATGAGGCCTTAAAACCAGTACAGTAATTATCACCCAGTTTTTTTCAAAAAGCACACGAACTGTAGAAATTTCAATTAAAAAAAAACAAAAAAAAACTCTAATAATTACCACTAACGGATCGTACTGCCTAAACACACGATGCTGTTGGATTGGAAGTCTAATGCCTTATACACACTATCAGTTTTTTTTCATTCAATCCAGCTGATGAACTCGCTGTACTATTTGCCAAAGCCAGATTTACACTGGTCAGTGCTCGCACCCGTTGGCTGACCGCGCAGATCAGATGCCGATCAGCAGAGGTTTTTCTGGGATGCCCCTTCGACAGAAGCCAGATGTTCAGCTGGCTTGTGTCGGACAGGCTGTCATACAAAATTGCATTAACAAACTCAAATCTAGACAAGTAAGCAGTATTTCATGTTTTTTTCAACATTTTACTAATCTTCTGGCCTAGGGTCCAGCACATGGTGGATTTATGGACCCTGTATTCAGAATTAGGCTAACTCATGAAGCTATTCATTCTTATGGATTAACTTTCTCTTCCAGGACCACCATTATGGGGGGGCAGAGTGTTAGCAGTAGACACCAGTGGAGGGAGTTATTCTTGCATCTATTGACATCAATAATGGGGGTTATTACTGCGTCCACTGATGTTGAGGGTTATTAACGCACTCAGTGACAAAAATGTTGGCGGTTTTTATTGCATTTAATGAGACCAATGCTGGGGGTCACTGTACTCAAACTTCTTTGGTGTGCATTGCAATATGCCTAGAAAAATTGCAGCAGGACTGAAATTTTGGGGCGTTGACATGCGTTCTAGCCTATTTTAAATGAACTGCCTAACTGAACTCAACGAAAACACAACGAAAACATGCTGCTATTGAATGGCCGACTGGAAGCACACTTGAAGCCCTCTAAAAAATTTTAAGTTGACCATCACCAATACAGGTTCTACTAGTGCAGTAAAAATGGCACTTACATATAAACTTGCATGCACTTTGGGAAAAGGGTATTTAAGTGTCAGGAAAGTTGATACAGATTAAGACAGCTGTAATCCATTTAATTTGTTTGTAACATCTTAAAGTGGATGTAAACCCGATTCATTAAATTTGACCTAGGCACATATCTGCAGTGTTTTCTTATCTCTCTATCCAAAGCTTTATGTCTCCTGTCTTTCTGCTGCTCAGTTCTTCTGTTATCAGCATGATAACTTCTGACAACTGAGATAAAACCAGCGTTTAATTTGTGTTGGGGTGGGTGCTATAGATTAGCAGAGTGCTTGTCTATTCACAGCACATTCCTTCCTTCTTATGCCTATGCGGAGGTGAGTGTGTGCCTTTCCTCCAATCAGACGTCACACAGTGTATGCCAAGACATAACCCCCAGTGCTGAACACTGAACATCTGTGTATCATCTGAGGCGGTTCACTTCACTGGGTATATGTGAGGGTTTACATCCACTTTAATCACCTCTTCTACAATGTACAGCTACTGTGAAACTGCTAATTGGACTAGAGCATCAACACACTGTGCCCTTCCCTCCCG
Source organism: Lithobates clamitans (assembly GCA_037952925.1). Lineage (NCBI taxonomy): Eukaryota > Metazoa > Chordata > Amphibia > Anura > Ranidae > Lithobates > Lithobates clamitans. Next base: position 4,331,332 of record JBBGZY010000742.1, on the reverse strand, counting down.
TAAAACTTTGAGGCCTGAGTGCCATAAAATCTGTAAGAACTACAGTAAAAGCTGACAGTGTTGGAGTGAATACCCAGCTGATAAAAAGTCAGTCAAAATGTGCCCGTCAAGTCACCTATATTACCAGCCTCAGTGCAGGAACCTTTCTACTGGTCCAACGGACTGGCACATAATGGAGGTAGCAACAGGACAAATCAAAGCTAAAGTTGACATATGAAGTGTACTTCTATGGTCTGAGGGCACCACTGGGTCCACTGAGAAAGCACTGAAAAGAAGTAAAGTTGTAAAGAGGCCTTCGCATCAAGGAGCACATGGAAGGGCGACGCATGACAAAATTCCCAGCTCAACTCACCCTTAACAGTATGCGTTAAAAAACAGGGGTTTAGTATTCAAGACCCCTGTGCTTATTGCAATACTTGTTTCATAAGGGTCATTTCCCTTCTTTTTATCTACCAGAGACAAAGCAGGAAGTAAATTAAGATTGGATATACCCTAAGCTGGACACACAGACTTTTTTCCTATTCTATTGCTATTATTTTTTTCCCCTTCGGGATTCCTCTATCCAATCTACACAGCATGGATGGACAAACCAGTTGCATCTGATTGGATGGAGATGTATAGCCAACAATTTTACAATTTAAGGACACTAGGCAGGAAGGTGTCGACCAGCCATGCACACCATCACCGCATCTAGCTCACAGCAGGGCTCCAGTGCGTCCTGGTTCACCGTTTCAGGTCCGATTCCAGCCCAAATTTTGGGCTGAATTCGGACCTGAAAACTGACCAAAAGACGCGTTTTTGTGCAAAACACACCAGACCTGCTACGGAGATATGTGAACCAGCTCTGTAGAGAGACGGTCAAAATCTCCTGCTTTTGCGAATTGGATGTGTGTGACCCCAGCCTGAATGGCGATAAGAACCAAGAGAGGTTGTTTACAGATGTTCTCACCCATCTCTAATATATTCAAAACCTAAAACAGTTTAGGCTTTACACACATTTTAATACAAGAGCTACACAGGTAATTTTACACAGAACAAACCTAGGTAGAATTACCCGATCTCAGGGCTGGCCCAAGACATTGTGCTGCCTGGGTCAAGGAATAAAATGCTGCCCCCCCCCAAAAGGCCCACCACATGCATTATTTTACAACAGGATAATTATATACTCATCTGTGCCCAACAGTGCAGCCCATCAGTGCCACCTCATTAGTGCCCTTAAGTTTCCACCAGTGCCACCTCATTAGTGCCCACCAGTGCAGCCCAGTTCCCATAAGTTTCCACCAGTGCCCAGCTCACCAGTGCAGCCCATCAGCGCCCACCAGTGCAGCCCATCAGTGGACCTCAGTGCCCATCAGGGCAGCCCATCAGTCTCCATCTGTGCAGCCCATCAGTGCCCACCAATGCAGCCCATCAGTGCCCATAAGTTTCCATCACTGTCACCTCATCAGTGCCCACCAGTGCAGCCTATCAATACCCATAAGTTTCCACCAGTGCCACCTCAGTGCAGCCTATCGGTGCCACCTCAGTGCCCATCAGTGCAGCCTATCATTGCCCATCAGTTTCCATCTGTGCCCACCAGTGCAGCCCAACAGTGCAGCATATCAATACCCATAAGTTTACACCAGTGCCACCTCAGTGCAGTCTATCAGTGTACATCAATGCCACCTCATCAATGCTCATCAGTGCCCACCAGTGCAGCCCACCAGTGCCCACCAATGCAGACCATCAGTGCCACCTCATCAGCACAGCCTATTGGTGCCCATCAATGCCCACCAGTGCAGCTTCATAAGTGTCCATCAGTGCAGCATATCATTGCCTATCAGTGCCCACCAGTGCAGCCCATCACTGTCCATCAATACAGCCTCGTCAGATAATCCCACACAGGCATTGAATTGGGGAGAAGCCGAAGAACCTACCTGCCAGCCAGCTCGCTGCACATATGATCAGCACTCCCACTGCAAACCCCTGCACCTGCAGCCTCGGCTTTCTCCTGACCATACAACGGGGGAGGGACTGAGTCAGCGGTGCTCCTGGCTTTGTCGCCTCCCCTGCTCCTTGTGGACTACTACAGCTGGCTGCCTCACTGCTAGTGGCATCGTGGGCAGTGGCGTCACTAGGGTTGGTGTCATCCGGTGCGGAAAAAATTTGTGTCACTCCCCCCCTCCACCAACTAAAGTCCACCCTCAGTACAGACCGCCCTTCACTAACTACAGACCCCCTCTCTCAGTATAGTCCCCCCCCTTAGTACAGCACTACAATCAGTATACACCTTCAGTGCAGACCCCCCTCCATCAGTGCAGACACCCCCCTCCCATAGCGACCCCCCCTGCACATATCCATCTACGTTAAAATACAGTGTACAGACCTCAGAACAGCATGACACTGCACACTGCAGGGAGGGTGACTCGGGCAGTCTGTCGTATTGCTGTCTCTCTTAAATGGACACCTGGGTCATATGGTCCCACCGGGACCCATGGTAGGGCCGGCCCTGCCTGATCTAAAGTATTAACTACTTTCTCTCCAGAAGATTTCCCCTTCATGACCAGGCCATTTTATTGTTTTTTGGCATTGCGTTACTTTGACAATTGCGCGGTCATGCAACGTGGTACACAAATGACATTTATATAATTTCCTCCCACAAATAGAGCTTTCTTTTGGTGGTATTTGATCACCACTGGGTATTTTTGTTTTTGAGCTATGAAAAAAAAAAAAAAAATCAGTACCCATAAGTTTCCATCAGTGCTCAGTTGTGCTCATAAGTTTACATACCCTGCAGAATTTATGATTTCTTGCCCATTTTTCAGAGAATATGAATGATAACACAAACTTGTTTCATTAATGGTTAGCGTTTGGCTGAAGCCATTTATTATAAAATCAACTGTGTTTACTCTTTTTAAATCATAATGACAACAGAAACTAGCCAAATGACCCTGATCAAAAGTTTACATACCCCAGTTCTTACTACAGTGTTTTGCCCCCTTTAACATCAATGACAGCTTGAAGTCTTTGTGGCATTTGTGGATGAGGCTCTTTATCCTCTCAGATGGTAAAGCTGTCCATTCCTTCTGGCAAAAAGCCTACAGTTCCTGTAAATTCTTGGGCCGTCTTGCACGACCTGCGCGTTTGAGATCTCCCCAGAGTGGCTCAATGATATTCAGGTCAGGAGACAGATGGCCACTCCAGAACCTTCACTTTATTTTGCTGTAGCCAATGACAGGTCGACTTGGCCTTGTGTTTTGGATCATTGTCATGTTGGAATGGGAATGCAAATGTTTCTTCAGTATTTAGAGGACATACTGCATTCATCTTGCCATCAATTTTGCCCAAACTTCCTGTGCCTTTGTAGCTCTCACATCACAAAAGATTAGCGATCCACCTCTGTGTTTCACAGTAGGAATGGTGTACCTTTCATCATAGGCCTTGTTGACTCCTCTCCAAATGTTGCGTTTATGGTTGTGGCCAAAAAGCTCAATTTTGGTCTCATCACTCCAAATGACTTTGTGGCAGAAGGTTTGAGGTTTGTCTCTGTGCTGTTTGGCGTATTGTAAGTGGGATACTTTGTGGCATTTGCGTAGTAATGGCTTTCTTCTGGTGACCATGCAGTTCATTTTTCTTTAAGTGCCTCCTTATTGTGCATCTTGAAACAGCCACACCACATGTTTTCAGAGAGTCCTGTATTCTACCTGAAGTTATTTGTTGGTTTTCTTTGCATCCCGAACAATTTTCCTGGCAGTTGTGGCTGAAATTTTAGTGGGTCTACCTGACCGTGGTTTGGCTTCAACAGAACCCCTCATTTTCCACTTCTTGATTAAAGTTTGAACACTGCTGATTGGCATTCTCAATTCATTGGATACCTTTTTAAATGCCTTTCCTGTTATATACAGTTCAACTACCTTTTCCCGCCGATCCTTTGACAATTCTTTTGCTTTCCCCGTGACTCAGAATCCAAAAAAATCAGTGCAGCACTGGATGAAAGATGCAAGGGTCTGTCAGGAGTCCAGAAACTCATTGATCATTTATACACACACACCAATTACAAGCAAACAGATTACAGGTAAGGATGGTTACCTTTAATAGCCATTTTTCCCTGTTTGCGCTGAGAGGCAATCTGGATAAATTTACATCTACAGACGGCCTTATGAGCAGCCCAAAGCATTTCAGGAGAGATTCCCACTGTAGCATTCGCCTCAAATAATTCTTAGAGTTCTTTAGCAAGTATTGTGGATTGTATTGGATCCTTCAAAAAGATCTCATTGAGGTGCCAGCGGAAAGGTCCACTAGGGCCATGAGGCCTCATAATATACAGTACATCAAGACCAGAGCATGGTCAGACAGGGAAGAATCTCTAATCCAAGACTAAGAAATAGAATGGACGTGGTGGATAGGAAGATGTGGTCTATCCTGGAATAGGATTGATGAGGGGCTGAGAAGTGAGTGTTATCTTTTGTTGTGAGGTTTAATTCCCTCCAAATGTCTACCATACCTGGAGAGTGGAGAAGCTTAGCTAGATGGGTACTGTGTTTCGGGGGGCAGAGTAGGCGTGAATGTCAGTCACCCGATTTATCAAGGATCTGGTCTAAAGCTACATTCTAGGGCTGCAACTAACGATTGTTTTCATAATCGATTAGTTGGGCAATTATTGTTTCGATTAATCGGATAATAACCTTAAAAAAAAGTGTGGTGTATAATTTAATATGTAAAGTTTAAAAAAAAATGTATTCTTAAAAATCTCTTTGCAGTGGTAAATATAAATAACCAACTATATGTTTAGGGAGAAAAATCTCTAATCCACTCTGAGAATAACAGACAGAAGAGATATACTGTATATAATATTGGAGGTTGAATCTGGTAAATATCAGACTAGGAGATCACATTTTTTATTTGGATTCCTTTCACACCGGGGCGCATGTAATGATCCCTGCCCCCTGTAATGCTCCCTGCCTCATTGTAATGTGCCCTGTTCCCATGTGCCCTGCCTGCATGTAATATGCCCTGCTCCCACGTAAAGTGGCTTGCCTCCATGTAAAAGTTTACTTTAAATGTAATTGTAATGCCTTCTATTACCTCCAGTCTATCAGCCTTCACCTTCTCTGGGTTCAGAAGCTGATCTTCCCTGCGCAGTCTTTAAAGTATTATTTTTAAAACAACAAACATGTTATACTTACCTGCTCTGTGTAATCCTTTTGCACAGAGCAGCCCAGATTCTTCTCTTCTGGAGTTCCTCACCGATGCTTCTGGCTACTCCTGCCTTCAGAGTGCCCCAATAGCAAGCTACAAATTATAGTATAGTGTGCCCCTATAACAAGGTAAAAACTTCTGCCTTTACACCCACTCACTTTCTGCCCAGGACTACATGTTCCATGAGGCATTGCTCCTCACACATTCACAAGTTCTCAGGCACTTACTGACATGTATGGACAGTGTACTGAGCTGTATGTGTGCTGCACTGTATTTCCTGATATGTAAACAAATATTGCCTTCTGTATGGCGGCAAACTAATCAGCTGGCCGATTAATCGATTATGAAAATAGTTGACAACTATTTTCATAATCAATTAATCGATTTGTTGTTTTAGCCCTACTACATTCGCGTCTCCCCCATAAGCACCATGCCTGTTAAGTGGTGGGGGGGGGGGGGAGAAAGAGGGTCTTCATCACAGATGAGAAGAAATCAGCTTGCCCACGATTCGGGGCATAGTAGGATACCAAGGTGAAGATTAAACCATTGATGGTTCCTATGAGAAGAAGAAACCTACCCACGGGGTCCTGACTTTCTTTTGCTATGGAAAATGAGGTGTGCCCACCCCTTTAGTTTTCTCCTCTGCGTTTGCGAGATAAAACTGTGGGTATTTCGGGTGATTAAAAGAGGGATTATACTGTTTAGGGAAGTGTGTCTCTTGTAGGTAGAGAATGTCTAATGTTGGGAATGGTAGGCTTGAAAAGTTTACGCTGTTTCATCGGGGAGTTTAGGCCCTGTATATTATGGGAGGCTACCTGTATAGGGAACGTGGAAGTATCAGTGGGCATCATGGATCAGAGAAAGAACAAAGCTTATCATATAGAGACTTATGACCTGGAAGAAGGCTGTACCTGAAGTACTTAGTAACAAGACCACCTGAGAAGCAGGTAACAGGAAGATAGCATCTGGGAAGTTTCCTCGGAGTCTGAAAAGAAAAGATGGAGGAGCATGAAATCCGCTTTGGCCTAGGCCCCACTTAATAAAAAAAAGTCCCTGGAGGAGAAGAACAAGCCTCAGGAAGTAGTCAAATGAGCAAACAATGGCCCCTATTGGAGATAGTCCATCCATGTAAAAAAAAAAAAACGGACTACAAGTTGTAACCAGATGGTTGGTCTTGGCTGAATGGGACCAAACAGAGCCGTAAATAAGGCTCAATGATAAAAATAAAAAGGGGCAATTACTAGTTAAATCTGTGAGGAAGGACCTGGGGTGAAAAAGGAACCACCACCCAGGTTCTCCCTGACAGAATGTGCCATAGTAACCAGAGAACAGTAATACTATAAAGTACAAATACGTATATATAAATAAACCCGTACTGGGAAGGTAAGGAGTTGAGTAGCCCTAGAAGGGTATTACGAAAATACCAAACCAATAGTTATAATTATGTAGAAAATGGAATTTGAGGAAACACGTGAGCAAGGAGTAGTATCAAGGAGGCCAGGAATCTTCAGGCCTCTTGGTTTGCTGTTTTTGCCACACTGGAGTGATAGGGCTCGATGGAGGATGACACCGACGATCCTGTGATCTTGTTTGAGGTAGAAGAGGGAGGGTCCTGTGAGATGAGACCTAAGTGCAGAAGTTGACGTTCCCCATCTTGAAATGTAGAGAAACCATGCGTTTTGTTCCAGTAAATGAAGCTTAGCTTGAAGGGAAAAGACCACTAATATAAGCAGTAGTGGTTTGAGAGAGCCGCATCTCTGAAAAGTGGTAGGGGATAAGTCTAACACCTGGACAGGGTGACCCTGGATTGTAATTTGGTCTGCCTCCCTAGATCTTCACATAATGTCCTCCTTCATGCTAGAATAGTGCGGTTTCACAAAAATGGCCCTGGGGAGACCATCAGAGTGGGCGGTTGCAATGCTCAGTGAGCTCTATCCAATTGCAGATGGTGGTCTGGTATATCCGGAATCAGGTCCTTGATTAAGGAGAGGACTGCCATATGAGCATCTTTAAAGGATTCGGGAAGACCTTTGATTCTGAAGTTATATCGCCTGGACCGGTTTTCCAGGTCGTCAATTTTCCCAAAAGCAGAGTCTAGCTGATCCTGCAGATCCTGTATTCTCGCTGTATTTTGGTTAGCCCTAGCAATCATGTGCTCTGTTTTTTGTTCAATGGCCTCTATTCTGGCTCTCAGATTGTGTAGGTCAGACTGGATAGTAGTGGTAATTTGCACGGCCGTTTGTGCAAGGCCCCTGGTGAGCATCTTAAAAAACGTCGCCATGAGTATTGAAAGATCTGTGGGATTAGCTGCTGGGCCTTGTCCAACAGACAGAGGGGGGCTTCTGTCCATGCCCCCCATAGGGGTTAATAACAGTTCATCTAACGTTCTCTCTCTGAGAGATTCAGTTGATGCTGGTGAGGGGAGGGGGGCACGGTTTGTATTTACTGCGGGGGTTCCCATCATGGTAGCCATGTGTGGAGAGGACTTCGTGCCAGCATCAATGTCCTCTCCCTCTGCATCTGCCTCATGCAGTGTGCTGGGTGCCATCTTGGGAATCTCTGGGGTCCAGGGATCAGCATATAGATAGTGGGATAAGAACCTCCTGGGGCCCCCCGGACATGGATCAAGTCCCGGGTCTTCCCGCTAACGATGGGGGTCGATGTGGAGCAGGATCACTCCCACTGATCACTGCAGAGTGGGGTGAAGGGCCGAAGCGGGATAGAGCTTTGGGATCAGGCGGCCATCTCCGAGGGCTACACACTACACAGAAATTTTTATTTATTTACTTTGTTTATACTAGTAAAAGGCAGCGATCAGCGACTTCTAGCAGGACTGTGATAGTATGGCAGGCAATCTGACACTTTGTGGGAACCAGTGACACTAATACACCGATCAGTGCTAAATATATGCAGTCACCGTACTAATGACACTGGCTGGAAAGGGGTTAACATCTAGGGCAATCAACGGATAAAATGTGTGCCTAACAGTGCTTGGTGTGTTTACTGTGAGATACTTTTACTAAAGGGATGTGCTGGTTTTAATTCCCTGCTTTGCGGGAAAACAAAAACCTGCATATCCCCACTGACAGGACAGAGCTTTGTATTGTTTACATAGACAGAGCTCTGTCCCATCTTCCTCCTCGCCAATCCTCGGGTTGCCAGCGGATTATACAATGGCCGGCACCCGCTGGTCGGCTTTTGCTGTGACTAATCACAGCCAGCACGCACACACCCCTACCCGGAAGTACTAGGTATGCGATCAGGCACAGGAGAGCCGTTCAGCCACCTTACTCCAACGTGAGGCGGTCGGCAAGCTGTTAATATGCCTGCTAATAAAGATTCTAAAGTAAAAGGTTAAAGTGGTTTTAAAAGCTCAAGGTTTTTTTTACTGTAATGCATTCTATGATTAAGGTAAAAAACCTGGGTGCAGACCCCTCTTACACTTACCTGAGCGCTATCTCGATCTAGAATGAATGGATACACCCAGCGTCACTCAGGAGCGAGCCTGATGGAGTGCCCTCATAGCAAAAGGCTTGCTATTGGGGGAGCCAGGACGGCCTACAGGGGACCCAAAAAGAAGGAGGATCGAGGCTACTCTGTGCAAAGAGCAGGCAAGTATAACAGGTTTGTTAAAAAAAAAAAAAAAAAAAAATTTTTTTTTTTTTTTTTTTTTAGAATAACTCTTTCCTGTTCTTTATACCAGGGTGTTAAGGGTAGTTTTTCCATAACGCCTGCTTCTATCCATGTGGGACTAGAACTCCATTTACTCAATCTCATCAGAGCAGATTTCAGAGAATGTGAAGGCCAATTAAAGCCACAAACACTCCTGTGATAGTTAAAGAAATGAAGGGGGTTGTAGAAAATCACATTCCTGTAACTGTAAATTTAAAGGATAAAGTGTAGATTAGTAATAAAATGTTACGATACATCTTATATAAAAAGAGAAGCTCCCCCCAGCCCATATGTGCTCTGCTCAGCGATAAAAAGTGTGAATTTACTAATATAGGGGCTGCAGAAAGCATGCACCTCCAATTGCAATTAGTTAATAAATAAATGTAAGTTGACCTTTGCAAGCAAATTGTGAGCAGCCTTAATCATGGAAAGGGATGGTAATACAACTAGTTTTAGAAGTACCGTATATACTCGAGTATAAGTCGAATTTTTCAGCACATTTTTTTGTGCTGAAAGTGCCCCCCTCGACTTATACTCGAGTCAAGCACTTTTCTGCAGCAAAAAATTTCATTTTCCGAACCGATTTTTGGGGCCCCGTATCTCAGGGTCACTTGGTGCTAGGACCCCCAAATTTGGTGTGCAAACTCAGTGGAACTGGTACCATAACATATCCAAAGCTGGAGTTCCTAGCACTAAGTGGCCCCAAGATACGGGGCCCCAAAATCAGTTCGGAAAATGTCATTCTCTGCTGAAGAAAAGTGCTTGACATTTTCTGAACCGACTTTGGGGCCCCATATCTCAGGGCCACTTGGTGGTAGGAACCCCAAAATTTGGTGTGCAAACCCAGTGGAACTGGTACCATAACATATCCAAAGCGGGGGTTCCTAGCACCAAGTGGCCCTGAGATACGGGGCCCCAAAACTGGTTCAGAAAATGTCATTCTCTGCTGCAGAAAAGTGCTTGACATTTTCTGAACTGATTTTTGGGGCCCTGTATCTCGCGGACACTTGGTGCTAGAAATCCCAGCTTTGGAAATTTTATGGTGCTAGTTCCACTGGGTTTGCACACCAAATTTGGGGTTCTTAGCACTAAGTGGCCCCGAGATATGGGGCCCCAAATTCGGTCAACTGTGTCCATCTGCAGCAATGTCATTTCGGGACCCTTTGGGTTCAGAGACCACAAATTTTGGCTGCAGCTAGGAGGCATCTAGGAACCCTTAACTACCGAGTTTGAAGTTCAGGGGACCTATGGCTGCAAATGGGCACAGTGAGGCATGCAAATGGGCACAGTGATGCTGCAAATGGGCATTGTTGACCCTCTTTTCCACTTACAGTATCTGTGCATTTCTCACCCTCGTCTTATACTCGGGTCAATAAGTTTTTCCCATTTTTCTTGTGGTAAATTAGGGCCTCGACTTATACTCGGAACGACTTATACTCGAGTATATACGGTATATATAATTCTATGTCAGATTACCCTCATGTGTGGAAAATGGTAGAAAATGGATAGAAACATTTATATTGGTAGGACCATTGATGACAGCTATCAGAAGGCTTCAATCATTGCTTGTGCATATTAAGAAACCGGTGTGTACTAAATATTTATTACCAATAAATTTTTGTATTTAAAAATGACCACAGCTTACTAAATCACACTCCCATGTACCACAAACCATCAATTATGCTCTAAATTGCAAGCTTAACCGGTCTGTTGTGCTTCTATTGCATAAAAAAGTGCACAGCACACTGAGTACGTGCAGCCTAGCACTCAGTTGCCAATAAGGCCCTGCAAAGCAATGAAGAATAAACAAATGGCTTAAAAGATACACTATGTGCACCCTAGATCTTTGTATCCAAGTTCAGCCATGTGCACAGTTGTATACATTGGCAACACTGCATAAAAACAAGGCAGCGCAAAACATTTTATTTTCCGTATCGTAAATGTTCAACTAAAGTTAATCACTCTTATTCTAACAAAGTCAACTTACTAAGAATCTGGAGAGCAGATGAAACTGATGGCTGATAATATGTCTTAGCATATTTTTTTTTTTAAAGACTTAATGCATCATATTTTCCTCAACAATGTTTTGTAGTCATACAGCAATTTTATTTGTGTGCAGGCTGGAAACAAAAAGAAAAGCTATGTAACGTGGCATGGGTCATTAAATGGTAATTCTGCGGGCCCTTCTCATCATCATCAAATTGCCCTCAATTAATAATGTCTATCTGGCACTTGGCAAGAGACTAAACAACTTGCATCTGGTCGGAATTAAGACAAGTAACCATTTTTTGTTCAGAAACATAGCAACCAATTCTTCAGGACAGGTTTGGTTTGAGAGAAAGACGCCCACATACAATAAGTCAGATACCAATGAGCCAAGGGTTTCACATAACACAAAGCAATAAAGCCAAACATTTTAGGGTCACCCAAAAAAGCCATGAAAATGGAGTGTTGCCTTTCAAAAGCATTGTGCTATTGAACAGAGTGCATTACTGGCAGCATAAAAAGAATTACCTCTTGCCTAATGCAGGATGATTAATGTAAAGTAAATCTGAGCAGTAAGACTATGTATTCGATTCATTCTTTAAAGTATAAAACACAATGACAAACATGACATGCAAAGGATGGAGCTTAGGCCATGGATGTTTTTTTAGATGAAACTTATTAATACACTAAAATCTGTTTGTGGGTAATTTGCTCTGTATTTCACCCACTTTCAATCCATCAGTTCTTACTTTGTTTCTATGAAGAAATGTAACAAAACTGAGGCATGCATGGAAAAAAAAAAAAAAAAAAAAAAAGATGGATATGCCAGTGAAATTGGCAAATAAAAAGACGACTGCTTTTTGGACCATTCTGAGGAATGGAAAAGGCAGTTAAAAATCCAAGCCCATCAGTTCTGTGGATAGATTTGTTGGCATTGTACCAAACATTTGCAATTCCCTGACCAAAATAAGTTACTTTTGTTATTTTTTTTTAAAAAAAAATGCTATTGGAAATTGTATAGTGTAGACTAGGTATCCTCAGTTTTAGAGCACAGATGTTTCACAGAACTTACAGAATCAACTATTTGATGCCTAGAATCAGTAGATAAGTTAGAAGTTTGTAGGAAGGTCAAACAATTGATCAAGGTAGGATCACAGGGCTCCAAACAGTTGTAGGGATGACAATGCTCTGTCCCTGTCTACCTATGGTTTTCACACTTTGTCAACATGTCAGATGTGCTTTGGATTGAGACTACCATTGGTGGGTTCAACGTATATTATATTATGTGGCATGACCCACTGCGGTCACCAGGGGGATGTGTGCTTTAAGTAATGCAAAGAGCTGCAGGAGATCATAAAAATGGGGGTTTATGACTTATTTATTCTACACAACCCTTTAGCAAACTAAATTTAAAGCGGTATTAAACCCAAAAGCAAAACATTTGTAGTCAGAGTCTTCACTTAGAAATGCGATAACCCTAACTACCAAGACCTGAGATGTGCCTTGGCCTAGCTGGTCAGTATGCCTAAAAGAGGGCAAAGAGACATGAAAGTAGGAGTGAATATGAAAGCTTGCTGAAGGGCAGGTAAAAGCCATCAGTCCAGTAAAATAGCGAATGCCCGGACAACTTCAGTATAAAAGTTCTGGTATGTATCTGCTACAACAGGAGGATCTCCAGCGCCCCGTGTACTTGATATAGGAAGGGACCCCCGTTTGAAACTTGCGAAAGCTGCCCGATCCTAAACGAATGTCCAGAAAATGGTTTTGGAATAAGCCTAATTTGGCCAGTAAAAGCCCAGACATAAGAACGAACTGCTTGAAGTGAGAGGATGCGTTAGAAAAGGGGGCTAAGAGCTGTCCAGAGGAGGCGCTGCAAAATGATTGCAGAGAAGGTCACACACTTCAGACACCAGTTACTGTATGTAGTAGTGTAAATGACCACAAACCCCTGGCCTGTCTACCTATTCTAGTTATTGGGAAGTTGTACAGCATAGCGAAAAGGGAACTACCTTGAGCACTAAACTGGGACCTGCGTCAAAAGTGGAAGGAGACAATAAGTCTGAAACTCCACGTAAAACCTGGCTGGTAACCGGTAGTGGTACAAATGAGATCATCCATGACTTCTCTGAATACCCCTCAATATGGCTTTGAGAGGGTGAGCCGCAAAAACGGATGGAGTGTCAGGAGTTTGCAGGGACCTGAAGTGCTGGTCACCTGATAGAGATACTTGATGGTGTTGGCGGATAAGGCTAAATTGCTGTGGCAATAAAGCAGCGAAAGCCAGAGTCCTGAACCTGAAAAATAAATCTTCCAACCCTTGGTAAAAGCTTTCAGAGTATTCTGGATAAGAACCATTAGCCAGATCGATCACCTGTGACCAGAATGTGACTAAACCATGAACAGCAGGGAGTAAGAAGGAACTGGCTTGCCCACCAACTCTGCTACCGGGTGCTGTAAGAAATTGTTGATACCCACTGATGAACTCTCTCAAGAAATAAATAAATCTTGAACGTTGGGCCTGGCCATGTCAACCTACACATGAAGGACATGATGAGAAGGGACCTTGATCTACCTTAATGAATAATTGGCTGTGGGCAAACCATTTAAAGAAAACACTGAGTTCCCTAATTTTACTCAGACCAGAGCACCTTCCTCCATACATTTTGGGAGTCTCCCACATGCCCTTTTCCAAACTCAAAACATGCCATTTTGTTTTTTGCTGAAAGTAATGGCTTTCTTCTGGCCACTCTGCCATAAAGCCCAACTCTATGGAGCGTACAGCTTATTGTCGACCTATGTACAGATGCTCCGGTCTCTGCTGTGGAACTCTGCAGCTCCTCCAGGGTTACCTTAGGTCTCTGTACTGCCTCTCTGATTAATGCGCTCCTTGCCCTGTCTCTGAGTTTTGGTGTGCAGCTGTCTCTTGGCAGGTTTGCTGTTGTGCCATGTTCTTTCCATTTGGTTATGATTTGATGGTGCTCCTAGGGATCATCAAAGATTTGGATATTTATTTTTTTTATAACCGACCCTGACTTGTACTTAATATTGTCCATTATTTGTTTGGAGAGTGTCCCTTGGTCTTCATGGCAGTGTTTGGTTAATGGTGCCTCTTGCTTAGGTGTTGCATCCTCTGGGGCCTTTCAGAAAGGTGTATATATATGTAATGACAGATCATGTGACACTTAGATTGCACACATGTGGACATCATTTCACCAATTACCGTATATACTCGAGTATAAGTCGTTCCGAGTATAAGTCGAGGCCCTAATTTACCACAAAAAAAAATAGGAAAAACGTATTGACCCGAGTATAAGACGAGGTTGAGAAATGCACAGCTACTGTAAGTGGAAAAGAGGGTCAACAATGCCCATTTGCAGCATCACTGTGCCCATTTGCATGCCTCACTGTGCCCATTTGCAGCCATAGGTCCCCTGAACTTCAAACTCTGTAGTTAAGGGTTCCTAGATGCCTCCTAGCTGCAGCCAAAATTTGGGGTCTCTGAACCCAAAGGGTCCAGAAATGACATTGCTGCAGATGGACACAGTTGACCGAATTTGGGGCCCTGTATCTTGGGGCCACTTAGTGCTAAGAACCCCAAATTTGGTGTGCAAACCCAGTGGAACTCGCACCATAAAATTTCCAAAGCTGGGGTTATTAGCACCAAGTGGCCCTGAGATACAGGGCCCCAAAAATCAGTTCAGAAAATGTCAAGCACTTTTCTGCAGCAGAAAATGACATTTTCCGAACCGGTTTTGGGGCCCGGTATCTCAGGGCCACTTGGAGCTAGGAACCCCAACTTTGGATATGTTATGGTACCAGTTCCACTGGGTTAGCATACTAAATTTGGGGTTCTTAGCACCAAGTGGCCCTGAGATATGGGGCCCCATATTCGGTTCAGAAAATGTCAAGCACTTTTCTGCAGCAGAGAATGACATTTTCCGAACCGATTTTGGGGCCCCGTATCTCGGGGCCACTTAGTGCTAGGAACTTCAGCTTTGGATATGTTATGGTACCAGTTCTACTGGGTTTGCACACCAAATGTGGGGTTCCTAGCACCAAGTGGGCCTGAGATACGGGGCCCCAAAGTCGGTTCGGAAAATGAAATTTTTTGCTGCAGAAAAGTGCTTGACTCGAGTATAAGTCAAGGGGGGCACTTTCAGCACAAAAAAAATGTGCTGAAGAATTCGACTTATAATCGAGTATATACGGTATTAACTTCTGAAGGTAATTCATTGCACCGGAGCTTTTTATGGGCTTTATAACAATGGGGGTGACTACATACACACATGCCAATTATTTTTTTATTTCTGAAAAATAGTTTTATGTATATATTTTTCTAATTTTACTTCACCAACTTATACTATTGTGTTCTGATCCATCACATATAATTCAGATTAAAAAACATTGAACTAAAGGCTGTAATGTAACAAAATGGGTAAAAAGCCAAAGGGGGTGAATAACTTTTGCAAGGCACTGTATTTGACTAGTACTCCAAAAGGAACCTCACATACATGAGATTAGAGCAGAGAATGATGCCCAAAAAAATGATGACTTTGGCCTGGACCTTTCACTTTGCGGGCCGCTAGGGGGACGTTCGCTCAGAACACACCCTGTGAGAGACATAAGACCCTGGTCACTGCCCAGGGATCTGCAAATAGCAGGAAAACAACTAGATACATTATCCCCTGACCCTCTTGCAGTTACCCAAGATCCCTTGGAGTGCTTGGCAAAAGATGTCAAATAAGCAAAGACTGCTTTTGACCCGAGGTTAACCTGGTAGTGAAATAACATTTGCGCCATTTACCATGCCATACCAGAGGGCAGCCTGATAGGAAGTAGCTTCAAAACATTGGTAATATCAGCTTTGGATAGCCAAATACCCCTGCCTAAAAGTAGAAAGTGCTGGATCGCCAGATCCACGGCCGAATGCTTCCACGAAAATAGTTGCGCGGAAATGAGTGCAACCATAACATGGACGTGGAGAGCATATTTAGCACCGCATGAATAGGAGTTAAAGAATTATGCCCAGAAACATGTTCTGCTGGTGGATGGGAGAGGCTGGGATGGAATTGGGAAAAACAAATCACAAGAGTTCTGCCCTCCTGGTTGTGGCCGGGAAAGGAAAAAACCCCTGTGACGAAGATCAGTTGTGAGTTTAGTAATAGTCCAACTCCTTAATGGCGGGGTGCTACCATGCTCTGTACCCCTACGTGGTGTTGGATGGATGAATGTGAATTCAACACTTCCCAAAACATGCAACATGCCCAAATCTAAGGAATCGCGAACCAGAGAAAGTAACAGACAACCAGAAAATGAAAACACCACCACCCCTCTGTGCCTACCCAAGTATATGGATGTAGGTGCAGTAATGACAAGACAGTAATGACAACAGCACGTGAAAATTATCCTAATGGCAACTACCACCCTAGAGTATGCAATAAGTGAGCCCGAGTAACCTGCAGTGCATAAGACGAACACTCAGGGCTAATGTACCCACAGACCGTAGTGGGTACTCGTACAGGTGTAATGTAATTAAATCGCATCGTATGATGTATGGTATACGGGCGAGAAGATTGTGGTCCAACAATCAATTAAAAATGAAACCTCAGCCTGTATGGATCTCTAGACATGACAGATACTAACATGTGAGCACTAGCTAACTATACGTAGTATACGAGTATACGACATAACTGAACAAAAGGTACAATGAGACACGGAAACGCATAGGAGGATGGACATGGCTACTGGTGTATGTGCCATAACTCTATGATACCGAAAGACGAAACACAGATGAAATGCGCCCAATGAGAACCGATGAAAAATGGGCCTACCCGTACATTAGCACTGCATCAGTGGGATGAAGGAAGCTAAGCCCCCCTGAAATAAGAGTGCACGATAGTAAGCTGTGTGAGCCCTCCACACCCTTATGACCGCATGGACTAATGGTAATGAGGAGATAAGGAGCTGTGAGCAACCATGCCCAGTGGAACTACCAGTCCCAGCACAACAAATCCTGATTGAAAGGAAAACTGCGGCTAGCATCCCTGCACCCCAGACAGACTGAGGCCCCGAAATACCGAGCAGAGGTCCTGACAACCCTGCATGAATAAAGACACCAAATGCAACCCCAGAATGACAGAAATAGTGGAGTTGCCCGACTAAACAGTTATCATTTATTAACCCATTACACATCTTGTAGTCTAAGACGCAAGCAGAAATCCACCTGGGAATATAACATAGGTATACAACTATGACCAGTAAGGAATCAAGCTTTGGCCTCACCACACCTCCGCAGCCATGGCAAACAGTACCGCAGAGCTGGGAAGCTAAGCACAGCAATTCCCTGTGAAACTACCAGTCCCAGCACAACCTCCCCTAGGCGAAAGTAACTGCAGCCTGCACCCCCCCACCCAAAAATGTTGCGGCCCTGAAGATCTGAGCAGAGGTCCTGACAACTCTCAAGGCTACCGACTACACCGGATGCAACCCCACCATGATAGAAATGCTACGACAGAAACGATAAACCAGGAAAACAAACCGACGAGGGGTCCGACAAAGGAGGGGGGATATTTACCCCCGAGACAACCCCCACAAATGCAGACTAGCCTCCGGCCAGCCTTTTAACTTATTATTGTAGTTTACCAGTTATTGGATGTGAAGGCTGCATTCATTTCCTTTTTTAGGTTTTTTCTTCTGCTTTCATCTGGTGATCCAGCAAGAAAGTCTGTTTTTCAAAAGCACAAGCTCTACCGCAGAGCGTATAAGTTTACATGAATGAGACAAACCACTAGCAAGGGTGCTTAAACTATCAGCTTTTAGTTATTTACGTAAAACCTTTATCCCAAAAAGGAAAAAAAATATTTGCTGTTGCTGATTATAAAGTGTGATCTTGAGTTTGACTTCAATTTGTTAGTGCATCTAAATCTGCTAATATATTTAACATTCCCCTTCCCCCAGACTGACAATGCTGCGGTCTGTTGTGCCTCCTGTGTTTTCATCCAGAATGGTGTCTGTACAATACAAGCGGTGTGTTACTTGGCCAGATCCCCAGGAGAAAACAGAGTGAAAAAAGTCAAAGAAAAGAAAACGCAGCTGCCACATCTAATGATTTGTAAGCTGAAAGATAATACATTTTTGTTTGAGTTTAAAACCACTTTAAGAATTATTATCCACTTTAATGTTTAAATAAGGAAAAGAGAGGGGTTGTGGGGCCTTCACTTCCATAAATGATTGCAAGTCCTCCTTGTAACAGGATAAGTGGCCTGGTTGCTAGAGGATGCTAAAATTTCTAGAGCGCACCGTCTTCCATTGCAATGGCAACTGGCTCTCAAGGATCGGTCTACGCATGCAAAGAAGAGGTCTGCACACCTGGGTGCTAATATTTTACATGCCAGGCAGAAAAAAAAAACATTACTTGAAAAAGGTGTGCTCCCCGGACAGTCATACTGGCTTCCTGCTGAAGGTATCCTTTGTTGAAGGTGGAGTGTGTCTCTAGGTCTTTGTGGGACACGATTGCCTAGAGTTTGGTTCTCTTTCTGGGCAGGAACCACAGTATTTTCAGGAAGTTTCTCCAGATGTCTTACTCTGTTCTCACCTTGATCAGGGTCTTAGAAACAGTATTCCTCCAAGGTTTGAGCTTGTACATCTGTATGGACATCAATCCCACGCTACACAGGTTAAGATGCTTGTAACAAGTCATCACATCCAAAGCACAAGACTCCAGACATTTGCTCAATCCATGTCCTTTCTTAGGGGCCAAGGGATCCCTTTTGGGGGGAATCCACCCATTCTGCAACATTTTGAGGCCTCTTCACACCACATGCAGTCCAGTGCGCTTTTTTGTTCAAGTCAGAAATGCATGAATAGTAGGTTATAAGGTTTCCAATGGCATAGTTCACACCAGTGCGGTCAGTTCCAGAAAAAGTAGAACATGCTGCATTTTTTCTGCACTGAACTGTACTGGAATGCAGTAAAACGTATCAAAAATGTACTAGAACAAATTTATAGGCACCAAAATATGCACCTGAATGCACTTAAATCCCAATTTAAGGTGAAGAAAAAAAAAAAAAAAAAAAAATAGGAGACCAGCTCAAGTAGCAGTGTAGCAAGGAATCTTGGTGACATCACAAACAAATCCAAGAGGAAAAGGCTAGCAAAAAAAAAAAAAAACAGACAAAATAAGACTTCCAACTTCCTATGTCACTAGCAAAAAAAAAAGAAACCAAGGCATGACGCATACAGCAGGGGTTATACAGGGGCTGGTTTACAATTGTACTGTTTGCCAGTGTCCAAATGTTCTGTAAGCGGCATTATAACCCAACTGCAAATTAATTTATGTCCCTCAAGGGATGGGAAAGAAACAATTACCTTTTGCTAAACTCCCAACAAAAAAGCCATATACCAATGAGTAAAACAATTTGCAATGCTTTTAAAAATATCCAAGTGGAAATCTGAAACAGAGCCCAGAAAAACATTATCAAAGAATTTAGCAAAAATTTAAACAAATTAAAATAAATATCTACACACAGCAACAGACTCATGGAGCTTTATCCAGAAATAATCAAGAGATATACAAACACGACTTTCTATAAATACATTGATTGTCAAATCAAATTTTGTTTTTATAAGCCCTGCCAATCTACTCAATATAAATATGGGTAATGCTGAATTTGTCTCACTGGTGGTCAAACTATATATCTTAGCAACAGAAATGCTTAGACAAAATATTTCTTGTATTGAAGTTTAATGGTCTAATCAATTAGGGGGGGGAAAAATATGTTCTTTCTTGTAACATCTGCTGTGCACCAGAATCTACTCCAAGTTTAGGCTGGAGTTCCACTTTAATTATATTGCTGCCTGATTACCCTTGAGGGCCTGTTGTAAAATTCCAGATATGTATAGCCAACCTAGCATAGGTGAAAGAGCACAGCATGAAAGAGAAACTAAACACAAGGTTCTAGACTGTACGCTTTAATGAGCAGGGCCCTCTGATTCCTCCTGTATTGATTTGTATTGTAGATCAAAAAAAACAGCGCTGTGAAAAATAAAGCTTAAGAGTTAACCTGTAAGTGAACAATAATTGGATAATATACCCTTAAAAAGTGAAAATAAGGAGTAACATCTAATTACAACTAAATCAATAAAAGTTGGTCCCAAAACACCAAACAGAGGAAATAGTCCAAATATAAGTCCCAGCATATGAATAGGATGATGAGGAGAAATGGAAGTACCAATCACGGTTGGCAAATGGAGGAGTATTGGATAAATTAAACCTTCACCACACCAATGTGCCGGATTATTAAAATTGTGCACTTACCAAAAGGCAAGCTACTATGAGCTTGCGACCTTGACCCGGTCGGGGCCTTTTGTGGATAAACCAGCAACGCACCACATCGAATTATGGATAGGTACACTGTCCGTCCGATCACCGGGAGCATCCGATTGGGAAGATATTTCCTCCAGCTGAGAGTGGTTTAGCAGCCACTGCTCCAACTCCACCTTCCTCCTCTAGGCCAGGGTTGTCGGGAAGAGGCCCTTGTCCTCATAAACATGGGGACAAGGTGCTTTGGGGTGGGGGGGCCGCAGCGCGCCCCCCTCCCCCAAGGCACCAACCCCCCCATGTTGAGGGCTTGCGGCCTGGTACGGTTCAGGATGGGGGTGGGGCGCCCGCTCGTCCCCCACCCCCAATTCCTGTCCGGCCGGGCTGCGTGCTCGGATAAGGGTCTGGTATGGATTGGGGGACCCCCCACGCCGTTTTTTCGGCCTAGGGGGTTCCCCTCAAGGTCCATACCAGACCCAAGGGCCTGGTATGCTCTTGGAGGGGGAACCCATGCCGGATTTTTATTTAAAATTTGGTGCGGAGTTCCCCCTCAAGATCATCTGAGCACAAGTCGCATGCCGAAGTCGGATCATGCGAGACGGCGATCCGACTTTGATCCGACTTCAATGATAGTCAATAGGCTGAAGTCGGATCAAAGTCGGATCAAAGTAGTACAGGGAGTACGCTCTGAAGTCGGAGCGACTTCAGTAGCGTCTATTAAGACGCTAGCGTTCACTCCCATTGAGACTATTTCTGGGGCGACTTGAGGGCGTACAAGTCGGATCCCAAGTCGCCCCAGTGTGAACCGAGCCTTAGGATAAAGGTTTTACATAAATAAACAAAAGCTAATCATTCTACGCACCCTGTAAGTGTTTTTATGGTTTGTACTTTAACCCTCTAAATGCTACAGGACAGCATGTTCTGTAGAAAAACTGACTTACTGGTTGGTTCACCAGGTGAAAATACAAGAAAGCCCAAAAAAGAAAAATTTATGCTGGACTAACTAATGCTAATACAGACTGACAAACACTTTTTGATGGACATTGCTCATGGATAGAGACAGTAAGGACATTTGACAAACGCAAGTCTGTCCAAGAGTTTTCCCATGGCTGGTATATAGGCTGCATAAAGAGCTGGACCGGATGTAACAGCCAGTGAAAAAGGTGTTCCACTTCTAAAAAAGGTTTGCCAAGCATCCTGTGCCACCTTTCGATTTTACACCACAATTCTGGCATTGTAGGTTTGGATCCTTAATATGTGGCCCTCCAGCTGCCGTGTCAGAGAAATAACACAATTATTGCTTGGATCGCTGGAAATCCAGCAGGTTGATCAACAGCTCGGGTTCCTCCAGCATCCAGGGGCTCTAATCAATGTTAAGGATTCTGCAACAGATGGGTTGCCCCAAGACACCATGGACATGTTAAGCAAATCGGTCAACCATTTTATACTTGCT
Organism: Lithobates clamitans; assembly: GCA_037952925.1. Lineage (NCBI taxonomy): Eukaryota > Metazoa > Chordata > Amphibia > Anura > Ranidae > Lithobates > Lithobates clamitans. Next base: position 4,309,724 of record JBBGZY010000742.1, on the reverse strand, counting down.
AAAAGGGGAAGCCACAAGATCTGCCATTAATTTTTGTTTACCAGAAAATCGGTTCCTCAAATACCTATTCCCTTTATTTACCAAAAGTTTGACCTCCTGACTGGGCAATGGTCTGTTAGCTGAAGCAAAGCCTTAGTCACCTGCACAGTCCTTATATGCGGGGGGGGGGGGGGGGGGAGAGGAGGAGCAGGAGGAGAACACAATTTCTATAGGACTAAAAAAAAGTTTGTACTCCCCCCACATTCTTGCCCACTTCCTATCATCTACTTACCTTTTTTTCTCCGGAAGTGCAAATATCTATTCTGCGGTTTTAATCCTCCGCAGTACCTCAGGTACATCATGTTCGCCTACCCATTGCTTCCTGGGATATGAGTGTCATCAATCCCAGGAGTCAATGGGCATCCGCTGCTTGTATCATCGCCTCACTTTGAATTATATGCACATTCGCAAGATAGGGAGGTGCCTGCTGGGCAGCCAGCACCTCCGTATCCTGTAAAGAGATACTAGTGGGCTTTCAGAAGCCCACACTGAACATGGGAGCGCAGTAAGGAAAAAAAAAAAGGACCTGTAAAAGAATAAAAAAAAAATCCAAAGACTTCATGACCAGGGACTGTCCATACAATCAAACAGTTGTGAACCAAGGATAGAGCACTACAAAAAAAAATAAAAAAATACATCCCTAATTTGCTGGGAAGACTATACATCTTCCTGCCATGCAATGTGTTCTGTAAGCATACAGTATGCATAAAAATAGGGGCAAAAAAAAAAAAAAAGCTTAAATCAGCTCCAGAAGTATGTTTGCTACAAAATGAAAACCACACCGATCTGGGGTCACAAGAGCAGAGTTTAGATGAAATGTAATCAGGACTTAGCCAACATACATAAAATAAGAGAGTGGAGCCCAAGTACCTGGGAACATATGGCTAGATTCAAAAGGGGGTTTCACCTCTACGGAGGTAAAGGACATGATGAGGCTCTCCAGGGGAAAAAAAAAAAGGATGGAATGAGCAACAAGCTTTGATATATGCAAAAAAAAACTACTGTTAAAATGTTTAATTGGAACAATGTGATCCAGAGTGTAAACAAGTCACTTTTTAAAAGAAGCCAAAAACTACAAAATAGCAGCTTCTTTGGCAAGAAGGCAATCATATAGGAGATTGAATACTATTTCTCTGAGCCACTGATCTGGAAGAAGCATGCAGATCAAAGATTCTGGGCTTCAGTCAATCAATGTATACTTGTTCTAATTGAGTGGCTAAAACAATTTTAAGAAAGAGATAAGAAGACTACTAGTATTTTTAGAGGAAGGTGAGCAACAACCACCTACATGAATTTGTTTCCTGGCAGGTTTCCTTCAAGAAGAGAGATTAATTACGGTCTTTACCAAATCTTTTTAATCTATTAAAACAGTCCCTACTAGACCTACCTTTTCATGCTGGAGCTAAAGGCCCTGTGTGAAAACCCTATTTATCAGTATGACCTTTCATACCAGCTTCTGCAAGTATGGTGCAAAAACAAGCTGATGCGCAAAGCATTACTGTAGCTTATCAATGAGTAAAACTACCTACCAAATGCCACCTTACTGAGCAACACGGCATGTATATCAACATTACTTTCCACTTCATATTTCTCCATGTGAAGTCTAAGTTGAAACGTATAGTTTAGCGCTAGCTGGTGTACTGGGCCCCAAAACATCCTCCAACTTTATTTAAAGAAGAACTCTGGGGGGGGGGGGGGAGAAAGTATTTTCCCATGCAATGGGGCTGTGCCCACACTGCATGGGTTAACTGCTCATTTTACTAGGGGATTGTGGATCAGGCTTATACTTACCTAATCCGCTGACTGCAAGACCAGTCAACGCCGCGTTCCCCCCCACACGCCACCGGTCTGAATGGACTGCTCCTGACGTCATCACACCCATCACATGGACGTGAGGATGGAAGGAACAGTTCGCCACTGAATGTGGGGAGCGCAGTTTTGCATAGGATCAAAGGAGCAGGTAAGTACAGCTTTCCCTTGCGCTCCTAGACAAAATGAGCAGTTAATCCATGCAGTGTGGGGAGTTCTTCTTTAAACTGGAGTAGTTCACGCTGTATTAACTATAATATTATTAGCACTATAAAGTGATACTAATCTTCTATTCCTCTTTGCTGGTTACATGTTCCAAAAAAAAAAGCCTTTGTAATACAGAGTAAAAATAAATACAAATAAACTGTTTTAAATGGTCATACAAATAAACACTATATTGCAAAAAGTATTGGAACGCTTGCCTTTACACGCACATGAACTTTAATGGCATCCCAGTCTCAGTCCGTAGGCTTCAATATTGAGTTGGCCCACCCTTTGCAGCTATAACAACTTCAACTCTTCTGGGAAGGCTGTCCACAAGGTTTAGAAGTGTGTCTATGGGAATTTTTGACCATTCTTCCAGAAGTGCATTTGTGAGGTCAGGCACTGATTTGGCCGAGAAGGCATGGATCTCCACTCTAATTCATCCCAAATGTGTTCTATCGGGTTGAGGTAAGGACTCTGTGCAGGCCAGTCAAGTTCCACCACCCCAAACTTGCTCAACCATGTCTTTATGGACCTTGCTTTGTGCACTGGTGTGCAGTCGTGTTAGAACAGGAAGGGGCCACCCCCAAACTCTTCCCAAAAAAATTAAATTGTTCAAAATGTCTTGGTATGCTGATGCCTTAAGAGTTGCCTTCACTGGAACTAAGGGGCCAAGCCCAAGCCCTGAAAAACAACCCATGCCATAATCCCCCCTCTAACAAATGATTTGGACTAGTGCACAAAGCAAGGTCCATAAAGACATGGATGAGCGAGTTAGGGGTAGAGGAACTGACTGGCCTGCACAGGAGTACTGATTTCAACACAATGGAACACCTTTGGGATGAATCAGAGTGGAGACTGAGAGCCAGGCCTTCTTGTCCACATCAGTGCCTGACCTCAAAAATGCACATCTGGAAGAATGGTCAAACATAAGAAGCCATTAAAAGTTTACGTGCGTGTAAAGGAAGGTGTCCCAATACTTTTGGTAATATAGTGTATATTTGAAATCAAATCTTTATTATTTTGTGGCAATAACATGATGTGGGTGGAGCTCTGTCAGTCACAGACTGTGCCACACACTCTAGCTTGTGTCTTAGAACAAGAGGGAGATGAAGCCTCCATTTAGCTACATGTAATATCCCACCCCCATTATTGTTTAGCTGGTTAGTGGGCATGGGAGGGAGTGGGCAGTCTTACCACTGTGTAAACGCCCACTTGTGTGACTCTATAGTCACATGGGCTGCTCAGATGTGATGGGGAGGAAATGCTCAGCATAGAAACTCACTGAAAACTGAGCATGTGCAGAGCTGCCACCACAACTGCAAAATCCCTAGCTACATTGAGGACAGGAGGAAGAGATAGAGAGCAGCAGGATCAACCACGTTTTTTCAGAATACAGAAAACGAATCTCATAGTGACTAAATATGAACAGCATGTAATACCGCATTTATTGATAGTCTATGATGTGAGTTTAGCGAGACACTAATTATCCTCTATGGTCACACACATTGACAAAAGCATCCCAATTAGATGGTGTATGTGGTGTATGTGGTGTGAACCATCATTACAGAGCAAGACTAAAGGAAAATAGCTTTGAATGATCACTAAACTAGAAGTGTTCGCGGTTACTGTACTTTTCCTATGGCCTGTACTGACCAGCTGCATGTAAACTTCAGGAAACAATGATCGGTCTTCTGATTAACAAGGATTCTTAAAGATATTTTCTTTGATGATCTACTGGTATTAAAATAAAATTAGCTTCACTTTTCTAGTAAGTAAATTAAGCTTTTTTTAGTCAATTAAACAAAGTAACAATCAATGACCAATGTACAATAAAAGTAGGAAGGTTCCAGGCAGTGTCGCAATCTTGCCAAAGCCTGGAAGGGCTCTGTGATGTCAGCGGACTTCAGCCCGCTGTCTGCTAAAAACGGGTCACAGGAGTGCCAAATGAACTGTACTCTTGTGATCCACAGAAGTATAGCCAAACAAGCTTTGACTGTACTTCTCCTTTAAGTGAAGCACAAGCAGAGTGCACAGAAAGGAATGAGCTCAATGGATTTCTGGTAAAGGGAACAGGCATATTTTTGCATTTTATAATTAAATGTACAAATAAAAGCATTTTATGTCCAACAGAATAAAGGGGAACAAATAAAAGAAGCTCATTCCTACGCGTTATATACACTTTAAATAATACACAACCAAAGCAGATGCTACATAAAGAAAAAATTAACTCCTCTATTATGGCATTTCTGTCACACTAAATAATAAAATGAAGGCCTCAATAGGCAAGCCAAAATGAAAATATGTTGCTGGGAAGGACATGAATATCAAGCAAATGCATATAATGTTGCAATATGTAGACATACAGTATAGACAGGGACATCAGTGGAATATGGGATCCGAGCCTATTGCAGATTAGTTCAAAAGTTGTTTTCTGGACAGCACACAGAAATCTTATCGAGAAATGCATTGTGGATGTTCCAAGCATCATTAAAACCATAAGAATCTAAACATCATCTACAGCCAACCACCATTAAACATGCAAACTGTGAAAGATAAAGCACACCAGTCTCCCTGAGCTTTCATCAAAGACTCAACTGTTAAACCTGAGCCAAGTTAGGGATCAACGAACGATTGGAGGGCTGAAAGATCAAGCACTTCTAACATCTAGTGTGAAATCCATGTGACAAGTTTTTCAACAAACATACAAAAACTAGTTATCGATAGCCAAAGTGTAAAAAGTACAAACCTGAACTTTCAAGTATAGGACAAGTAGGCTGTGGTTTATGTAGGATGTGTTAAATAGAGAACTGGCAAACAGAATCTCTTTGTTATGTAAAGGAGAACGGGAATGGGGGGGGGGGGGGGGGGGTTGGATGTCAAAACAGCAGGGGAAGCAATGAACGCAATGCAAATAAATAGAATTGTAAAGCCAAAATAGATTGGTCTAGGGGGTTAAAATACCAGTTACCACTAAGGATGAGCTCCGGCATGTTCACATGCTGCACGTGCCGAGCCCGCCAGGCACTGCACAGCGCTAATCACAAGCAGTGAGACATTTTCCAATGTGCGGCTGCAGAGATCGGGAAATGTCTTACTGCCTGTGATTAGCGCAGTGCATTGCTGACTTCCTGGCGGGCTCGACACGTGCAGCATGTGAACACGCCGGAGCTCATCCTTAGTGACCACCAATACTAGATCATTGCAAACAATACAATTTCAACCTCCAGTAAGCTTTCTTTTACCAATAATTGAACACTTACACTTTATTTCAGATTATTTCACATTAGCAATTTATCCAACAGACAAGCACTTAAATCCCTTCAAAATAACTCTTGTCTGGTAGTTAAACCGGCTGATAAGGGTGGTAATGTAGTTGTCATGGATGTTGAGAATTATGAAGCCATGTGCCGCGACATTCTTAACCACTTAAGCCCCGGACCATTTGGCTGCCCAAAGGCCAGAGCACTTTTTGCGATTCCGCACTGCGTCGCTTTAACTGACTTGCGTGGTCGTGTGACGTGGCTCCCAAACAAAATTGACGTCCTTTTTCCCCCACAAATAGAGCTTTCTTTTGGTGGTATTTGATCACCTCTGCGTTTTTTATTTTTTGCGCTATAAACAAAAAAATAGCGACAATTTAGAAAAAAAACGCATTGTTTTTTACATTTGCTATAATAAATATCCCCAAAAAATATATAAAAAAACATTTTTTTTCCTCAGTTGAGGCCGATACGTATTCTTCTTTTTTTTTTTTTTTTTAAACAAAAATATGTAGAAAAAAAAAAAAATCGCAATAAGCGTTTATTGATTAGTTTGCACAAAAGTTATAGAGTCTACAAAATAGGGGATAGTTTTATGGCATTTTTATTCTTTTTTTTTTTTACTAGTAATGGCGGCGATTTTTATCGTGACTGCGACATTATGGCGGACAGATCGGACACTTTTGGCGTGATTTTGGGACCACATTTATACAGCGATCAGTACACTTAAAAATGCATTGATTACTGTGTAAATGTGACTGCATGGTGGGCGTAAACTGCTTCTTAAAGGGCAACGTACAGGTACATTAATCTGCCTGTATGTGCCCTTCTGCCGATGTATATAGACATGAGACGAGTGGCAAGCGGTTAACAATAAGGAATGGTACCGACCCATCTCCAAAAATGTGGTTGAAAACTTTACTGAGGAATACTATTCCCCAATTTGTAAAGCCTACCAAAATGGGCTTATTGACAAGAATACATGGAACTATTTAAACACAAAAGAACCAAAGATTCCTACCTTCTATGTGCTGCCCAAAATGCATAAATCACTAACAAATCCTCCTGGTTATCCAATTGTGTCGGGCTGTCAGAGCAGAAAATGCTAGCTCCCTTGTGGACAAATGCCATGTCGCCTCACTTTTTTGTACATTAAAGACACCATTGATCTTTGTACCCTTGAGGGGATGCATATCCCCAAAAACACTTGGCTTGTGGCCATTGATATAGAAAGTCTTTATAACACCATTCCAACACCACAAACATAACAGAGGTATTGATGTTATTCAGAATCAGTTGAAAGAAAGGGGACAGACGGCAGACTCTTACAACCAGTTTGTTCTGGAACTGCTTAAGTTCATCCTTACAACACATTTGTTTGGCTCCTCCCATTTTTTCCAGGTACAGGAGGTTGCAATAGGCACACGCTGTGCCCCGTCCTACGCCAACCTGTACCTGGGGGGATGGGAGAGGAACTTTTTGCATGAGATGGTATATCTAGTTATCTGCAGCATGTCATCTCGTGGCATTGATATATAGATGATATTCTACTTTTTTGGTCTGGCACAAGGGATAAACTCTCGCTGTTCATGGACAAACTGGCTCTCAATTTTGATCTTGAATTTACTATTAATTGTAACTCAGCATAAAATCTGTTTCTTGGATCTAGAGATTTATGTTGGCTTTCTATATTCATCATATCGAAAGCCATGTGCTGGCAAATAGGATTTTTAAGTCATTCTTATCTGTAAAATCCTTTTGAGTACATCATGGGACACAGTCAGATTAATATTCATTACCTGCTGGGTTATACGTCATCATTAGGTGAATGGACACTGGTAGACCAAAGTCTTCAGACAGGAAGTGATCCCCTATATAACCCCTCCAATACAGGAAGCACTTTAGTTTTGTAGAAAGCACTAAATCCTCAAAAAAGAAGGGAGGGATCTCTGTGTCCCATAATGTACTTAAAGAAAAGGATTTTACAAGTACGACGTAAAAATCCTATTTTCTTTTTCATACATCATGGGACACAGAGTCAGGCTAATATTCATTACCTGCTAGGACGTCCCAGAGCAATAGCCTTGAGGGGAGGGAGACACCCTGCCAAACAATAGTCATCAGAAATTATACGGCAACCCGCAGTACACTGCGGCCGAAAGCCGAATCCTCGGCTGCTTGAACATCCACTTGATAACATTTTGTGAACGTATGCACTGAAGACCAGGTAGCAGCCTTACAAATCTGAGCTACAGATACCTGATGGCGAAAAGCCCAGGAGGTTCCTACACCCCTTGGCAATGGAAGCTTTGGAAGCTACCTGCCTCTTCTTGGGTTTTTTTTTGTTTTACCAAGAGTCTGATCCTCGGATCTCCGCAGATCTAGACAGATAAACCTTGACTGCCCAGACAACGTCCAAGGAATGCAGTTATCTCTCGCCAAACAAGGCTGAGAGAAAAAAGAAGGCAAAATAATGTCCTGATTTAAATGAAAGGCCGGCACCACCTTTGGCAAAAGGGATGGAACAGGTCGTAACACTACTGTCATGGTGAAGGATCAAGTACGGTTCCCTGCATGAAAGGGTGCTAACTCCGACACCCTTTTAGCTGAGGTGAGAGCTATCAGGAAGGCTAGCTTGCGTGACAGCAAGTCTAATGGAATGTCTTTAATAGGTTCAAATGGTTGATTCTGTAACACAGACAGCACCAAGTTCAAGTCCCAAGGACACATAGGTGACCAAATGGGGAGGGGGGGGAAGCAAGCGAGTTTCCCCTTGCATAAAGGTTTGGATCGGTGAATGGGAGGCTAAAGGCCTTTGAAAGAATACGGATAGGGCCGAAACTTGACCCCCGATTGTACTCCAAGCCAATTTGATTTCCACAGCCGATTGTAGGAGAGAGAATTCTCCCAATCACATATTTACGAGGATGCCATTTTCTGGCTTCACACCAAGCAATATAAGTCTTCCAGACCTTATGATAAATCTTCCTAGTGACAGCTTTTCTAGCATTCACTAGAGTAGACACAACTGGTCCCGAGATGCCATGGTCCTTTAACACCCTAGCTTCAACGGCCCTGCCGTCAAATTTAGGGACTGTAAATTGGGGTGGAATGTAGGACCTTGAGACAGTAGATTGGGGTGACGTGGAAGCGTCCATGGCCCGTCTATTGTCAGTCTCACAATCTCTGGGAACCAGGGCCTTCTGGGCCAGGCTGGTGCCACCAGAATGATTGTAACCCCCTTCTCTGAATCCTGCGCAGCAAATGTGGAAGGAGAGGGATAGGAGGGAAAGCATAGACCAGGGAATACTGGCTCCATGGAACTATCAGAGCATCTGCTCCAAATGCCAGAGGATCTCTTGTTCGAGACACAAACTGCTGTAGCTTGTTGTTGAACCTGGATGCCAGTAGGTCGACCTCTGGCCATCCCCAACAGTGACAAATTTCCTGGAACATCCTTGGGTGTAAGTAATATTCCCCCGGGCAGATCTGCTGACGGCTGAGATCTGCCTTCCAGTTCTCTAATCCCGGGATATGGACTGCCGATATCATTGGCACATGTCCCTCTGCCCAGGCTAGTATGTAGTTCACCTCCTTCAGAGCTGAACGACTCCTGATACCGCCTTGGTGGTTTATATAGGCCACTGCCATGGCATTGTCGGACTGAACCCTGATGGGGCAGTCCTGAAGCTCCACCTTCCAGGACCGCAGGGCCAGACATACTGCCCGTAGTTCTAGGACGTTGATGGGCAGGATCTGCTCTGTCCTTGACCATCTCCCCTGAGCTGTGAGCCCGTCTAGGGTCGCTCCCCAGTCTGAGAGCCTGGCATCTGTAGTCAGTACTCTCCAAGTTACCGGGAGAAAGGATTTTCCCTTTCGCGGGTTCTGATCCTGTGACCACCAGTTTAGGCTTAAGCATGTCTGAGGAGATAAGCACATTGGATAATCCAGGGCTTTTCTTCCTCTGTTCCAAGCCAACAAGATGTCTTGTAAAGGCCTGGAATGGAACTGGGCATAGGGCACTGCCTCGAAGCAGGATACCATCCTCCCTAGAAGACTCATACAGAGCCGAATGGAGGGTTGTCTGGTGCCCCTTATCTGACACACCTAATCCTTCAGGGCACAGATCCTTACGGGTTGCAAGAATACTCTCTTGCTTGGACCGTGTTTAGAATCAGACCTAAATATCTTAGACTTTGAACTGGTCTCAAGGCTGACTTTTCGGTATTTATGATCCAGCCTAAGCTTTTCAAATACCTCACTGTGCAGGTTATGTTTTGTTCTAGAGCCTATACTGAGTGATCTCTGAGCAGGAGGTCATCCAGATACCCGAGCACCAGAATCCCTTGGGCCCTTAAAAGGCCCACTACTGGTGCTAGGACCTTTGTGAACACCCGGGGAGCTGTAGCAAGCCCCAAGGGTAGAGCCACAAAATGAAAATGACATTTCTCTACTGCAAAACGTAGGAACCTCTGATGAAGCTGAAAGATAGGTATGTGCTAGTATGCGTCTTTTATATCGATGGAGGCTAAAAAGTCACTTCTCTGGAGTGAGGTTACTACTGAGAGGACAGACTCCGTTCGAAAGGACTGCATCAATAGATACTTGTTCTGGGACCTTAGGTCCAAAATGGGCCTTGTGTCCCAGTTTGGTTTCTGAACCGTAAACAGATTTGAGTAAAACCCTGTGCACCTTTTCGAATACAAGAACCTCTGCAATCACTCCTTGATGCACTAGATGTAGTGCCTGAAGCAATACGTTTCTTTTTGGAGGATCCGGGGGAACACTGAATCTTAGAAACCTCTGAGGGTGAACACCCCTAACTCCAACTCCAGAGATATAATTGAGGTGACCCACTCATCCCGAATTGTTGTTTTACAAATGTCCGCAAAGTGCAACAGCCTTCCCCCCACCCGATGGAATGGGGGCGTCCCCTCAAAAGGAGGGCTTGGTGCTGGGTTTAGAAGAATTTTGGACCCAGGGCCTTTTCTGGCCTTGGCCTTGCGGCTTGCCTCTGGCCTTAGCGCTCTGTTGGCGGCGGAACCGCCCTGACGCTGAGACATTTGAGGAAGCAGTCCCTGGGTTTTTACCTGAGGGACGTTTGTTGCTTTTCTTCACAGGAAGTAGAGAACTCCTCCCTCCAGAAATCTTTTGGATATATTTGTCCATGTGATCACCGAATAAACATTCCCCATGAAACGGGAAACCTGCCAATACATTTTTACAAGGAAGCTTGGCTGACTAGTTCTTAAGCCATAAAAGGCTGCGCATATGTACAGACAAGAGAGCCAGACAAGAAACCTGTATTGAATCCTTTAAAGCATCAGCAGCAAAACACAGCGCTCAAGGAATATCTGTCTTACTTTCAAGCATATCATCTGCATGGTTAGACCTATCCGGCCGTTTGACTTGATACTTTACGGACTAGCAAATACTAATTTCTGCAACAGCTGGCTGAATAGCTGAACTGGCCAAAGAAAAGGAAGCCTTCAATAACTCAAATTTCTTGTCAACTGGGTCTTTCAAGCCCCGTGCGACATCTACCGGACAAGTTAAGTTTTTGTTTAAGGAAAAGACTGCTGCATCTACGGCTGGCATGCTCAATTTTTTAACAAGCTTTTCATCCATGAGATATAAAAGAGAAAACCTTTTAGGAGTCAAAAAAGTCCTGTCAGAATGTTCCCAATCAGCATACACCGCCTGTTCCAACAGCGATCTGAAAAGGCCTCAGAGATCCCAAAGAGGACCAGGGGGGCTCAGTCACCTCTGCAAGAGGCAACTTAAAGGCAGAACTAATTCGGTCAGAGTCCAGATCGAAAGCCTCTGCGACAGAGGCAGACATCGACTGGACATCTTCTTGTCTAGATTGCTCGGAAGCAGACTCATCTGCCAGGCACTCCACCGAATCCTGAGCTTTCAGCTCTTCCCCATCCTCAACCCATTCCTGCTCCAGACTAGGAGATTCCAGGGAGGAGGATCTGTCACACTTCCTGCCACCCTGCGGAGTGGAGGCAATCATGGCGGCAATCCTGTGCTCTAACCCTGCTAAGGCTGAGGACAGTTCATCCTTAGTAATAAAGGGTGAAGCAGCAGCGTTGACTGTAGGCACAATACCAGATAGGTGCAGCGGGTCAGATTGCCCAGGAGCCTCTGGTATTTCAGGGGATACAACACTAGGGATACGACTAGGTTCATCAGGAACTACTGATGACATAGGTGTGCCCTTCCCTATGGTGTTAGACCCACTCCTCTTTTTGGAAGACATTCAATGCCGCAAACAAAGTACTTGGGTGTAGTTAAAACACTGCAGAAGGGAGACCATTTAATAGGGCTCACCAAGCCCCTATGCAACAATCCTGCTAAGAACCTTTAGCCTGCCAAGCAACACCTGGTGACTCACGTGACCCGGGTAAGGAAAGAATGAACCACTGCAAGTGTCTGTTCAGAGCCTGCTCTGTGTCCCACAGCTGCCTTCTGGAAGCACCACATGCTTGGCCTGCACAGCTAAAATAAGCTGCGAGTGCGCCGGAATGTTCTATGCGTGTGTGCGCACGCATGTGCTGCGAGCGGGCGTGACTGTATATGCATACGATGCAAATCTTCGTGCCGCCAAGATAAAGGCTACGAGCATGTGCGGCAAAGCAGCGTGCGCCATGGCCGACAAACTGCTGAGCCCAGCGGCGCGCTTGCAAATGCCCTGGTTCGCCATGGCAACCAAGGCGAAATGGAGCACCGTTGTGCGCCATCATACAGGTAAAAAACAGCCAGACACGAGCAAAAAAGGTACACTTCACAAACACCTACAGCTAGCCTAGAACTCCCCCGCATGGTCACCACACACAGGTGTCCAGCCTTTAGCTAGCTTGACTGATTGTTACAATCACAGGGACACCCCACAATAATAAAAGGGGTTACACTTAGCCGTCCAGGCGCAGGGCCACTTAGAAGCTAAGGGCCCAATCTTCACCCTTCATTGCGGTTTCCTGTCATTTGGACCTTCAAGGACTGGGTACCCTTTCATGTTTAGGGTCCACTCCCTTGGACCCTATACAGCACCCTGCAGGAAATGCCTTAGCGCTGTAGTGTCCAGGATTTCCACTCTGCAGGGTCCAGTGCCCGGAGGCCACGTTACAGGCAAAACCTTGCAGGATCTTGAGTCTTCTTTGCGAGATTCGGGTACCCTTCATCTAAGCATAAAAGCCTGTGTCAAATGGATCCGATCGTCAATTCCTTGATTCATTTTTGGAACCGTGCCATCCACCTTGCAGACACTGGTAAAAAAAAAACTAAAGTACTTCCAGTATTGGAGGGGTTATATAGAGGATCACTTCCTGTCTGAAGGCCTTTGGTCTACCAGTATCCATTCACCTAATGATGGAGTATAACCCAGCAGGTAATGAATATTAGCCTGACTCTGTGTCCCATGATGAATAAAAAAGAAATACTGTTTTGCACGCTGCCAGTACACATCCCAAGCCACTGTTAAAGAGTGTGCCTTACAGTCAATATATTAGATTAAGAAGAAACTGTACCCTGGAAGGCGACTTCCAAAGGGCTGGGAAGGATCTCTATATAAGGTTAAGGAACAGGGGGTACAGTCAGACCCTCCTGAAAAAAAACTTACCAAAAAGCCTATAAACAAGAAACAAAAGGGTCTTATCTTCTTCACTAAACGTCGGGTTCAGACCAGTCAGTCAGAATTATTACCCAATACTCTAGACAACATATCCAATTGCGGCATCTACTAACCAAATACTGGATTTTACGAATAGCGGATGCAACCATTAACAAACTCATGAAACCCTACACCAAGATCATTTACCGACAAGCACCTTCTCTCAGGGATCGCCTGGTCAAGAGCCACTATTCCATCGAGGCTCGTGACCATCCATCCCACACCGGCACCTTTTCCTGTGGGAGATGTGACGTATGTTACTTTATTTCCAATGGTCAGACTATTCTTCCAAACAGCCAAATCTATGCTATTAAACATAGTTACCTGCCACAAAGTTGGTGTGGTATATCTAGCTTAATGTCTATGCGAATGCTTTTATGTGGGCAAGACAAAGCGCCCCTTTTTTAAGCGTATAAAGGAGCACACTACCCCGATCTTTAAACACCTCATGACTACTGCTATCAGCAGACATGTTAGGATCAAAGTCATGTTGAAGCCCAACATGATCATGTTTACCACCCTTGAACATGTACCCTTACATGTGAGGGGTGGAGGAATTGATTGTACCCTATTACAATTAGAAACGTGTTGGATCCATAACTTGGGTACAACAAGATATCCAGGGTTGAATGAATATACAAGTTTTAAATCTTTTTTATAATGCAAGATTGTACCTGGGTATGCTCTATTAAACATTATATGCATTCAACCTGGATTATATTGCAAATTTTGCAATATATACTGTAGTTATGCCCTTTACATATTACTCCCTCTCCCCTCCCCACATCATATACCCCCTTTGCCTTTTATCATCTGGGCTCAGTTGAGTGATGCTACTGCACTTATGCATTGTACAGTGGGGACGGAAAGTATTCAGACCCCCTTAAATTTTTTACTCTGTTATATTGCAGCCATTTGCTAAAATCATTTAAGTTAATTGATTTTCCTCATTAATGTACACACAGCACCCCATATTGACAAAAAACAGAATTGTTGACATTTTTGCAGATTTATTAAAAAAGAAAAACTGAAATATCACATGGTCCCAAGTATTCAGACCCTTTGCTGTGACACTCATATATTTAACTCAGGTGCTGTCCATTTTTCTGATCATCCTTGAGATGGTTCTACACCTTCATTTGAGTCCAGCTGTGTTTGATTATACTGATTGGACTTGATTAGGAAAGTCACATACCTGTCTATATAAGACCTTACAGCTCACAGTGCATGTCAGAGTAAATGAGAATCAAGAGGTCAAAGGAACTGCCTGAAGAGCTCAGAGACAGAATTGTGGCAAGGCACAGATCTGGCAAAGGTTACAAAAACATTTCTGCTGCACTTAAGATTTCTAAGAGCACAGTGGCCTCCATAATCCTTAAATGGAAGACGTTTGGGATGACCAGAACCCTTTCTAGAGCTGGCCGCCTGGCCAAACTGAGCTATCGGGGGAGAAGAGCCTTGGTGAGAGAGGTAAAGAAGAACCCAATGATCACTGTGGCTGAGCTCCAGAGATGCAGTCGGGAGATGGGAGAAAGTTGTAGAAAGTCAACCATCACTGCAGCCCTTCACCAGTCGGCGCCTTATGGCAGAGTGGCCCGACGGAAGCCTCTCCTCAGTGCAAGACACATGAAAGCCCGCATGGAGTCTGCTAATAAACACCTGAAGGACTCCAAGATGGTGAGAAATAAGATTCTTTGGTCTGATGAGACCAAGATAGAACTTTTTGGCCTTGATTCTAAGCGGTATGTGTGGAGAAAACCAGGCACTGCTCATCACCTCTCCAATACAGTCCCAACAGTGAAGCATGGTGGTGGCAGCATCATGCTGTGGGGGTGTTTTTCAGCTGCAGGGACAGGACGACTGGTTGCAATCGAGGGAAAGATGAATGCGGCCAAGTACAGGGATATCCTGGACGAAAACCTTCTCTAGAGTAGGGCTGCAACTAACGATTATTTTCATAATCGATTAGTTGGCCGATTAATGTTTTGATTAATCGGTTGATGACCTTAAAAAAAAAAAAAAAAAAAGTGTGGTGTATAATTTAGTTAATATGTAAAGTTTTAAAAAAAGGCAATTTATTTTCTTAGATATCTCTATGCAGTGGTAAATAAAAATAACCAACTATATGGTTAGGGAGCAAAATATCTAATCCACTCTGAGAATAACAGACAGAAGAGATATACTGTATATACTATAAGAGGAGATATACTCTATATACTATTAGAGGAGAGATAAGAACGTTCGTTCAATTTTCTAATCGTAATAGTGGGGTCAAATCGACGTTCATTTTCAACCACAGTGATGGGAAAATTTGGAAATAAAAAAACTTCTCGGTGAAAGGAATTATCAGACAGTGTATTTGGTTTTCGTTCAGAAATTACAATTATTTTAAAAACACAATGTTAAAAACAAGTGAAAATTTTAAACATTCTTTCATTCATCGAATGTACAAAGATTTTTCGTCTGAATATTCTCATCTGAAAATTGATCGGTGTGGCCAGCATAAAAGGCTCGGTGCACACCTATGCAGTTTGCTTTTGATCTGTTTCTGCAGTTCTCTTTGCTGTGCGTTTTGATTTTTGCGCACGTGATTTTGCTGCGATTTGCGTTTTTGCATTTTTTTTGGCCAATTTGTTGTTGGGCAGATTAAAAAACACAAATTGCTGCAAAAACGCATTACATGCTTTTCTGCAGCTTCTCCATTGAAGTGTATTGAACCAAAAAAGCACTGTTTTGCGTAAAAAAAAAAAAGTCAGACGCTTTCCAAATACGCAGCAGCTGAAAAAGCATAGAACGTGTCCCATAGGAAACCATGTAAATGAACTGTAGTCTGTTTCTGCAAAAAGCACCAAAAAACACAGATGTGAACCAGGTGTAAGACGTTTAGCAACATAATGGGGTTAAAAAAACAAATTCTAGCCCTTTATAGTACAAAAAAAGCAAATAATCACTACTGTAAGGGGTTCATTTTTTTACTGTAGAACTCTGAAACAAATAGTTACAGTAGCGATTATTTGCTCTTTTTGTACTATAAAGGGCTCATTTTAGGGTTTCTTTAACCTCATTTATGTTACTGGCCGATTAATCGATTATGAAAATAGTAATCGATTAATTTCATAATCGATTAGTTGTTTCAGCCCTACTCTAGAGTGCTCAGGACCTCAGACTGGGCTGAAGGCTTACCTTCCAACAAGACAATGACCCTAAGGACACAGCTAAAATAACGAAGGAGTGGCTTCACAACAACTCCATGACTGTTCTTGAATGGCCCAGCCAGAGGCCTGACTTAAACCCAATTGAGCATCTCTGGGGAGACCTAAAAATGGCTGTCCACCAACGTTTACCATCCAACCTGACAGAACTGGAGAGGATCTACAAGGAGGATCTACAAGGAGGAATTACAAATACTCTGTTAAAATGTATTGCTTTTGCATCATGTGTCATGGTTCATGCTGACTAGGCTGACACACAGTTGGTACACTGGTGTGGGGCCATTACCATATGTCACTTTTTCTGCCCCCCTGCTTCTCTTCTCCTTGCCTTGGTGACCCCCTTGGGCTGCATATGGGCCGTCCATGGTGGCCTTGGGAGGGTAATGTGTGTGGCTGCAGGGATGCTCCAAAAAGGAACAGATGCCCGCTTTTGACCGCTGTGTGATGCACCGTTTTGTGGCTATCTGGCCTGGTTTCACCTCTTCTTCCCGTCCTGCCTAATCCTCTTTGCTGATTGGATAGCTGCGGAGGGCAGCTCCGCCTGCTCCTCGCCTGTATTTCCAGCTGCGTCGTGTGGCGTGTATGCGTCATATGACAGCCCATGTCTGCCGCTCGGCATCTTTGTCTTTGTAGGCGAACGGAGGGCCTCCTCCAACGCACGCACAGTGGCCTTGAATCGTCCGCACTCGGTTGGTGACATCAGACACCGACCGAGTGCAAGGCATATAAGGCTGGCTTGTCCAGCTCTACACCTGCTGGACAACGGGGGTGACAACTGTGCTTTTTCAGTCTGCGCAAGGTAAATTTGGACGGCTATCCTTATACTATATGACCTGGCCTTTACCTTTACTATGTGCAAATGTGTATTGCTCGACTGACTCTTTAATCGATCTGCCACTATTTTACTGTTTAGATTTCCCACATACAAGGCTATCCTTAATGGTCATTATACCTGTAAATAATTTAAACTTTAGGGATTAGTCCCCCTCCAACTTTCCCCCTCCTTTAGGCCAAGTTATGTCTGTCATTTGTAAAATGCCTTTGCAGGCAATAATACACCCCGGTTACATCTAGGTTCTTTATCTTCCATTTCTATTTTCCCTTTTTATATTTATTTCTTAAGTTTTTCTTATCTTTTTATTATTTAAATCCCATTATTATTATTATTTGTTGTTATCTCTGTTAAAACTTCCTTTCATATCCATTAGTAGATTTGAATTGCTCTGCATCTTTTTTCTTAGTGGACGTTTTTTGCCGGGTTTATATCCCCAACTAGCTTTTTGACTTCTTAGCGCCCCTGTACCTATACCTTCTTAAAAAGCAGAGTTTATGCATGTACTATTGAGGCTATATTAGCCCCCTATATTGGGATTTTTATCGTAATAAAATTTATATATTTTTAAGTATAAACTGTACTTCTTTGCATGTGGCATCAAAATCAACAATGCAACCATCAGTCCCTCCCCTCACGCCAGGGTACTAGGTGTAATCCTAGACTCTGACTTGTCATTTCAGCCTCAAATCCAATCGTCAAAAGTTTGTAGAATTCACCTCTGTAACATCTCTAAAATTCGCCCCTTTTTAACAAATGAAACCACCAAGCTCCTCATTCACTCTCTTGTTATCTCTCGCCTTGACTATTGCAACTTTCTTCTCATTGGCTTACCTCTCCATAGGCTATCCCCTCTTTAGTCTATCATGAATGCTGCTGCCAGACTTCTCCACCTTACCAACCGCTCAGTGTCTGCCAACCCTCTACTCCAATCCCTACACTGGCTCCCAATCACCCAGCGAATTAAATTCAAAATACTAACCACAACATACAAAGCCATTCACAACTCTGTCCCGAGCTACATCACTAATCTTGTCTCCAAATATCACCCAAATCGACCTCTCCGCTCTTCTCAAGACCTCCTGCTTTCAAGCTCTCTCATCTCCTCCCATGCTCGTCTCCAGGATTTTTCCAGAGCCTCTCCCATCCTCTGGAACTTGCTACCTCCATCTATCCCCTACTCTTGCTACCTACCTTCAGGCGATCCCTGAAAACGCATCTCTTCAGGAAAGCCTATCACGTCTCCAACTAATCTCCTACCACTTTCGTCAGCTCATTCCCCACAGTTGCAACCTTTTGTACCACCTGCCCCACCCTATTAGATCGTAAGCTCTTCTGAGCAGGGCCCTCTTAATCCTCTTGTATTTTATTGTATTATAACTGTATTGTCTCCCTTTTATATTGTAAAGCGCTGCGTAAACTTTTGGCGCTATATAAATCCTGAATAATAATAATAATGTGGCACCGCTATTAATCACTAACAAAATCCCCTTCCTTTGACTCTCAATACAAGGGATGAGGTGCCGGATTCTTTAAAGTCACTCAACTCACACCCCTCCAAGGTACACTTTATTTCAGTTGACATCTTTTAAAGGCTAAAACAACTTAACCACCGCAATACTGGCATGTTTCTTCATTTCCAAAGAAAATTTGTCAAAACAGACTCAACTACTTTCCAAAAAGGGGTAATATTGGACTAAGGATATGTCTACCACCTGTTGTCAATCACAAGGGAAGTAGATAGGATCGAACTAGTGTCTGAATCCATCATCCACCCAAAACTCCCCCACCTACTTAAACACAATATCTGTGTACTATAAAAACAAAGCTTCATCAAAAACAAATTCTTGCCTTTACTACATTAAAGAGCTCCTATGACATGGTAAAATAAGAAATAATTTGTTTCTTTTATGAGGATATCTAAACTTTTGGGTCCAAAAAAACAGAACAATTAGGACTGAGATCTCCTGAGATCTATCTGCTCTTCCCCATAAGCATTGTAGCTCTTCAAAGGAAAAAAAATAAAAAAATCAGCCCCTTAATACCGGTTGATGACAGGTGCATCTAACGGTTAATAGATTATGTAAATAATTTTCTTCCCGATCACT
This sequence comes from Lithobates clamitans, assembly GCA_037952925.1. Classification (NCBI taxonomy): domain Eukaryota; kingdom Metazoa; phylum Chordata; class Amphibia; order Anura; family Ranidae; genus Lithobates; species Lithobates clamitans. The sequence continues at coordinate 4,290,582 of JBBGZY010000742.1, read as the reverse complement.
GGATTCCTATTGGGCCTATGCCACTTAAAAGAGCATAGTACTGTACATTAAAACCACCACAATTAAAAAGAAATTAATACAAATATTAAACACCATTATTTATAAAACCTAAAGAAATGCTTTTTAATGGTCTCTAGGTCTAAAGTTCAGTAAGAGACTTTATATTTTTTTTTTTAAACCAAAGCCTACCCTCACTCTGCTCAGTTTAAGGATACGTTCACCTTTGGGAACATGTCACATGTTTCACCCATGTGCCCAATGCAGAAGGCGCTGCCAGCTCCACTGCATAGAGCGACAGCTGGTGGGGGATCTTCTCCCCTCGCTTGCTGTCACGATTTTTTTTTAAAACGTCCACCCAGCCACGTCATACATTTACAGAATTCTGTGAATTTAAAACAAAGTCCCGACAGCCTTTGTGGCTGTTGTTTTGTAGTTCTCAATGTACTATTATGGCACTGTTGAGCATCGTGGTAGTTCATTCTCTCTTCCTGTCAGAATGTATCCTGTGTGCTTGTAAGAGCACACAGACACACTGACAAGTCTGCAAGAGCCCTGCATGGCACCTGTGATCTGCTGATGGCAGGTGCAATGCTTTCTAGGCTCCTGGTAAAAAATAAAAATAAAAAAAAACCCTAAAAAATAAATGCGCTTTCTTTATCGTACATCACAGGACACAGAGCCTCAGTATTCACTGATGGGTTATATAGGCACCACTAGGTGATGGACACTGGCACACCCTAGACAGGAAGTTTAGCCCCCTATATAACCCCTCCCTTAACTGGGAATACCTCAGTTTTTTCGCCAGTGTCTTAGGTGTTGGTCACGAGTAAAGATGTGCTGTGCTGAGCTCGGCTGGAATATTCATGCAACCGGATCCAAAGTGCTTTTTCTAGGCCGAATTAAATGGTACCCGGGCCTCATGTCCGAAGAAACGAGGTTCTGTCTGTAATGCTTCTCTTTTTAGAAAGCTGGACCCCGGTATTTTCAGCCATATTCCTTGCGGGGTGCTTTACAGGCCCAGAGCTAGGATCCCCCTTTTTTAAAGGAGGCCCTAGTCCCTGAAGGTTTTTTCAAAAGGAGCCCACCGTGAGAGGTGAAGATTGGGTCTGTTACCACAGAACCCTGCAGCTGGATAAGGTAAGGGAGATTGCTAAGGAATTTTTCTAGTTTCTTATGGTCTTTTCTCCTTTAAGTAATGTTGCTATGCCTAATGTCGCCACCGGGGGCTGTCAAGAGCACGTACCTTTCATGCTTGTCTTTCTCGTCTCTGTGATCATGCTGCATGCTCCTCCGAGCCCAGGCTTCAGGTAGGATGTGGGATGGGGGGCTTTTTTTATCTCTCAGAGAATGTCTCCCCACAGCTCTTTTATTCTAAGGGCAGTCAGCGGTACCCGCTCCACCTCCCACCGCCATTACGGTGGTTTCTCATCCACCTACCCTCCGCTCCAGCCCCCTCCATGGCAATCCAATCAGGATCGGAACCCTCGGTTCGCATGGGAAAGCAGGGCTTGTTTAAAAGGAGGACAAGGGGAGGGGAGGTATTGGGGCTTGGAAAAAGTGGGCGGAGCGTTAGAGCGGCGTCTGGCGTGGGTTGACGCCCACAACGAGGGCTAATTGAGGCTATAAGATGCACTCTTTTGCAGGTGCACAGCTCAAGGAGGGACACAGAGCGAATGGAGGGCATGTAAGTGTGGCTGACACAGGCATCCCCAGGCAGCATTTACTTAGCACCAGACTGGGCCTTTTATAGCAGCGGTAGTTGCTGGACTATATTGCTCAGCAGTACGTGCATTTCTGGTTGTACCTTGGAATTTGTGCTTGGCACTATGGGCAGAAGAGTGACGGGTACCCTGAGAAATAGGGGCTCAAGGGGATCTCCCTCAGGCTCTGAGGACCCCCTCTCTGCAGCACCATCTCCTCCTGAAGAACCTAGGGAGGCTGGTCAGGATGAGCCATCGGGGTCAGGGGCTACATCTGCTGCTGGCACTTCAGCCCCTGTATTCATCACTCAGGAAGTTTTTTCCTCAACCACAAGTGGATTAGAGGAAAGATTAATGGCCGTGATTACATCTTCACTAGGGGGAAGAAAGCGCATTAGATCCCCTTCTACCAAGGACCCTTAAACAGAGCAACTCTGGGAAAGGGGAGATGATTCCCCCTCTGGAGATAGGGATGAGGAGGACTCCTCTTCCGGGGAATTTAGTGAGGAAGGTCCGGCTTCACAGGCTGAGAAATTGCTGGTGCAATCTCTTACTGAAAGGGTCCGCTCCACATTTAGGTTACCCATATCTGAGCCGCTTGAGAAACCAACATCTAGTTTGGGTTTACTTAAACCTCCTCAAGCTGCACATACTTTTCCTGTTCATTCCCTGCTGGAAAAGCTTATTTATTCTGGTGGGATCACCCAGATAAACATTTTTTTAACATTTCCTAAAAAGTTTTCAACTCTTTATCCTATGGAGGAAAAGTTCACAAAGATGTGGGGTATACCAGCAATTGACGCCGCCATCTCCTCTGAACAAAAATTTGACTTGTCCGGTTGACAATGCCCAAATGCTTAGGGATCCACCTGATAAAAAGATGGAATTCCTGTTGAAAAACCTATTTTGCCTTGAAAGTTTCAGTAGCTCAACCTGCAATGGCAGCAATTGGGGTATGCCAGTCCTTAAGAGATCAAGTGATACAGGTGCTCAAGGTTTTCCCTGAACAGCAGGCCCAAGAATTAGCCGAGCTGCCAGCAGCCTTGTGTTTTGCGGTTGATGCAATCAGAGATTCTATCCTATAGACCTCTCTTCTTACGCTTGGGCTGGTACAGATGCGTAGAATCTTGTGGCTGAAAAATTGGTCAGGCGAAATTCCGTGCAAAAAGCTCCTGGCGGGGTTCCCTTTTCGAGGTCAAAGGCTGTTTGAGGACGACTTGGACAAATATATACAAAAGATATTAAGTGGGAAAAGTACCCTTTTGCCAGTTAAGAAACGGAGTAAACGTCCTTCATTTAAAAGGACTCTTTCTCCAGTGCCTGGGGCATCAGCCTCCACCATTAGGTTCAGGAGGTAAAACTCAGAGTCAACCCTAAGGACAAAAGAAATCCCAGGGGAGGAAATCTACAAGACAGAACACTAAAGCCTCTTTATGAAGGGGCGCCCCCGCTTGTTCGAGTGGGGGGGAAGACTGCTACAGTTCTCAAGGGTCTGGCAGGAGGAATTTCAGGACAGATGGGTGATCTCCACAATAACTCTAGCTTACAAACTAGAGTTCACAGAATTCCCTTCTCCTAGTTTCCTCAGATCAAATGTCCCCAAAGACCCAGAGAAAAAGAAGTCTCTCTTCCAAGCAACTTCTGTCGCAAAAAGTAATCATGGCAGTTCCCATGCAAGAGCAGGGGTTGGGCTTTTATTCAAACCTATTTACAGTGCCAAAGCCAAATGGGGATGTCAGACCCATCCTGAAACTCAAGGCTCTAAATCGGTTTCTAAAGATTTGATCTTTTCACATGGAATCAATCCGATCTGTAGTCTCCATCCTACAAGGAGAACTTCTGGCATCAATAGACATCAAAGATGCTTACCTGCATGTACCTATTTTCCCCGCTCATCAGAAATATCTGCGTTTCGAAGTGAAAAATCGTCATTTCCAGTTTGTAGCTTTGCCTTTCGTTCTAGCTACTGCACCTCGGGTGTTCACAAAGGTCCTGGCTCCTCCTCTGGGCAGATTAAGGGCCCAAGGTATAACGCTTGTAGCGTACATGGACGACCTGCTCTTAATAGACTGGTCGGTATCCCGTTTAGATCAAGGCTTGGTCACCACAGTCAACTACCTGGAATATCTAGGTTGGGTTCTCAACCTAGAGAAGTCTTCTTTAAAACCAGTAAGAAGACTAGAGTACTTGGGTCTAATCATAGATACAACCCAAAAAAGGGTGTTTTTACCCCAGGCAAAAATCAGTGCAATAAAGGTGCTGGTTCAGCTAGTCAGGGCAAAGAAGAGTCCTTCTATTCGCCTTAGTATGAGATTGTTGGGAAAGATGGTGGCTTCGTTCAAAGCCGTTCCCTATGCCCAGTTTCATTGAAGATTGTTACAAAACAGCAATCTTTCTGCCTGAAACAAGAAGATCCAGGCACTGGATTTTCCAATGCACTTATCTCCAATAGTGCACCAAAGCCTCAGTTGGTGGGTGGTACCCGAGAATCTGCGGAAAGGGAAATCCTTTCTGCCAGTCACCTGGATGGTGGTAACAGATGCCAGCCTTTCGGGTTGGGGAGCCGTTCTGGAAGAGGCGACTGTCCAAGGAAAATGGTCCAGGATTGAGAAGACCTTACCCATCAATATTCTGGAGATTCGTGCGGTGTACCTTGCTCTAAAAACCTGGACATTCAAGTTGCAGGGTTGTCCTGCAGGGTCTAATCCGACAATGCCACAGCAGTGGCTTATATCAATCACCAAGGGGGCACCAGGAGTCGTGCAGCCCAGAAAGAGGCAAACCAGATCCTAATCTGGGCAGAAAAGCATGTGCTGTGTATATCGGCAATCTTCATTCCAGGGGTAGAGAATTGGCAGGCGGACTAAAGTCGCCAGCAGTTGTTCCCAGGGGAATGGTTTTCTCACCCCGATATCTTCCTGGCAATATGTCAAAGATGGGGGATCCCAGATGTAGATCTGTTTGCGTCCAGGTTCAACAACAAGATGCGTTGGTGACTCCATGGCGTCAGTTCTCACTGATTTATGCATTCCCTCCTATTCTGCTGCTACCACAGCTTCTTTGCAGGATCAAGCAGGAAAAGAAGTTGGTGCTTCTAGTGGTCCAGAAGATCTTGGTATGCAGAAATAGTAAAGATGGCGGTAGGGTCCCCATGGTCCCTACGTCCAGACCTGCTATCGCAGGGACCAGTGTTCCATCCCACCTTACAAACGCTAAATGGATTCGGCAGGTAATTTTTCAAGCTTATGGTTTAAAGGGGAAAGTTCCACCTTTTCAAATCAAGGCGCACTCCACCAGGGCTGTTAGTGCTTCTTGGGCCTCACCTCACCAGGACTCCATGGCTCAGATCTGTAAGGCCGCAACTTGGTCTTCAGTCCATACATTCACCAGATTCTGGTGGATGTGAAAAGGAATGAGGATATTGTTTTTGGGCGCAGTATACTGCAGGCCACAGTACAGGGTCCTCAGGTCTGATTGCTCTCTACTTTGTGTCCCCTCCCCTCAGGTGGCATTGCTCTGGGACATCCCATCAGTTAATACTGAGGCTCTGTGTCCTGTGATGTACGATAAAGAAAGTAGGATTTTTATAACAGCTTAACTGTAAAATCCTTTTCTTGGAGTACATCACAGGACACAGAGCTCCCACCCCTCTTTTTTGGGGGATATGTATTACACACGTATTGCTTTGCTACAAAACTGAGGCACTCGTAGTTAGGGGAGGGATTATATAGGGGGCTAAACATCCTGTCTAGGGTGTGCCAGTGTCCATCACCTAGTTTTGCCTATGTAACCCATCAGTGAATACTGAGGCTCTGTGTCCTGTGATGTACTCCAAGAAAAGGATTTTACAGGTAAGCTGTTATAAAAATCCTATTTTTTTCCTGAAAAAAGATGTGCATTTTTAAAAAAAAAAGAGAATTTATAATTTAACTGCAGCATAAACAGATATATTTTTGTTGTTGCCAAATGTGATTGTAATTTGCTCAAATTACTAGAATTTGCAATAAATCAAGTTTTGACCAACTGTAATATAAGAGGACTCACAAGAAAGTCATTTGGAAGAGCACCGAGGTAGATGCTATACTGCAAGACATATGAGCTCCTGGCAAGACATTTTCCTAACTTCTCCCTTTCTGATTAACCTCTTAATTCATCTTTTAACAAGATACTGTTCTCTGGAGCAAGTAACCCTGTGGTCCAAATCCCACAAATCTTTGATCTTGGGCAGCTCCATAAAATCAGAGCTGCAACACATTCCCCACTTTTATTAGCATGGCTGAGGACTGAGCTGTGCATGCGATCACTTTTTTTAAACAAAGGGTAATGTTTTTCTAGGATTTTTCAATAAGATTGGGAACATGGCAACTAAATGAGCCCTGTTCCACACGTTCATTTTCTTTGTACTTTATCTTATTAAGCCCACATAATGCCATAAAAGTAAAATTGTTACTTCTTGATAAAGTAATGAAATAAAAGTCATAGGAAAGTGTAAAATACAGTAAACTACTCAGATGGTCTCTTAAAGTGGAATGAAAAAGGTAAAAAATAAACTGAGCAGGCTTTTGCAAAAGAGACTGTGCGTTGTGTTTGCATGTTTTCACTGTGCTTGCATACGTTTCCCACGGGTACTACTGCTTCCTCCCACACTCCAAAGACATGCTGGTGGGTTCATTGGCTCAGTTTTAAAAATTGGCCCTAATATATTCTACTGCAGGGCCACGTAAGTGATTTGGTAACTGGTCGCAGGCCACAATGAAATTTAGGGCTGCAACGATTATTTTCATAATCGATTAGTTGGCCGAATATTGTTTCGATTAATCGGTTAATAACCTTAAAAAAAAAGTGTGGTATATAATTTAGTTAATATGTAAAGTTTAAAAAAAGGCAATTTATTCCTAAATATCTTTATACGCAGGGGTAAATATAAATAACCAACTATACGGTTAGGGAGTAAAATCTTTAATCCTCTCTGAGAATGACAGACAGAAGAGATATACTCTATATACTATTAGAGGTTGAATCTGGACTCAGATCATTTTTTTTTATTTAAAGAAAAATAAAATTTTCAAACAGAACTGTAATATTACATGCTTTTCTGCAGCTTTTCCATTGAAGTATATTGAACCAAAAAAGCACCGTTTTGCATTGAAAAAGGTACTTGACCCTTTCCAAATACACAGCAGAAGATAAAAAAAAGCATAGATGTGAACGTTAAATGAACTGTAGTGCATTTCTGCAAAAAGCACCAAAAAAACACATAGGTGGGAACCAGGCCTAAGACATTTAGTAACATAATGGAGTTAAAAAAAAAAAAAAAAAAAATCGTTTTTTTACTGCGCAACAGTGAAAGTAATATTTACAGTAGAGATTTGCTCTTTTTGTACTATATAGGGCTAATTTTAGCTTTTTTAACCCCATTATGTTACTAGCCGATTAATCGATTATGAAAATAGTAATCGATTAATTACATAATCGATTAGTTGTCGATTAATCGATTAGTTGTTTCAGCCCTAATGAAATTAAATGGTTCAGAATTTCAATTTTTTTTTGAATAGCATAATGAAGATTTTCCTCCTGCAGCCGCTGAATGCAAGTTTACAGGAGGAAAATGGAGTATCAGTTCCGGCTGCCCCTCCTGTCTAAGTGTAATGCAGAGTGTGACAGAGGCCACAAAGACCCCCTGAAGCAGGGGGCGGGGTCGCCATTGCGACCCCTGACGCCACAACAGTGGTTGGGGGTGTGTGATAAATGTCCCAGCTATGGGGTTTTACTGTCCTCAACCGCAAATGTAAAACAAACCCTTCCTGTTCTGAGCCCCCAATAAGGCTGCTTGGGATCACCTGCAATGTTAAAGGCACCCTTAATACATAGATTCTCAGTGGGAAAGGATTTTATCATTCTCTGTTTCAATATGTTTATTGGGTTTTTAGAAACAAAAAAGATTCATAAGTAAGCTTGGTAATCGCCCGCATGGGGGATAGAAAATGGGTAAACATTACCAATCAGCAATGATGATCATAATTATACTAAAACATTGTGAAAATAGGGGATGGTATAAAAAAAAAAAAAAAAAAAAAAAAAAAAAAAAAAAAAAGAATACTGCAGAAAATGCCATGTCCCCAAAATGTACATGTCATCACTGGAAGGGAGGCTCTTCACCTGCAACCCCCCCATAGGAGGCGATGGCGTAAACCCAGATAGTGAGAAACTAGGGAGAAGTGGAGGAGAGCAATAAAGCAGAAAGAGAGGGTCGTAGATAGGAGAGGAGGGGAAAGGGAGAACTCAGACTTGGGAGCCCCACAGGTAGAAATCAGACAAGGCCCAAAGAGGACACTTGGAGTGAGGAGGGACTCATAAGAGATCCATTGTTCCCAAACTCAGAAATCTGGCGTGCGAGTCATTCACAATACTGGACGTTCGTTCCTGAACATATCGGTCATACGTGTCCTCACCCGCTGGAAAGCTACGCGTTGGAAACTTAAGGGTTGTGCTATAGTCCGTTTAGCTGCAATAAAGAGGTATGTGGCCAGCTTCTGCTGTAGAGTGTATAAACCAGGTATTGGACAATGTAATAGGGCTAACTTAGTGTCCCTACAAACTGTTAGATGGAAAAGGGTCTGAAGTCCCACACAGATCCAGGTCCTGTCAGAGGAGAGGAGACCGATGGTGTGTTCTCAGCACAGAGGAACACTGATCGGTCTCCTCCCCTTGTGAATCCCCTCCCCCTAGTTAGAATCACTCCCTAGGAACATAATTAACCCCTCGATCACCCCCTAGTGTTAACCCCTTCCCTGCCAGTCACATTTATACAGTAATCAATGCATTTTTATAGCACGGATCACTGTATAAATGTGAATGATTCCAAAAATGTGTCAAAAGCGTCCGATATATCCGCCGCAATATTGCAGTCACGATAAAAATCGCAGATCGCCATTACTAGTAAAAAAAAAATAATAAAAATGCTATAAATCTATCCCCTATATTGTAGACGCTATAACTTTTGTGAAAACCAATCAAGCGCTTATTGCGATTTTTTTTTACCAAAAATATGTAGAAGAATACGTATCGGCCTAAACTGAGGAAAAAAATTTGCTTTAAAGAGGAAAAAAAATGGATATTTATTACAGCAAAAAGTAAAAAATATTGTGTTTTTTTCAAACTCGTCACTCTTCTTTTGTTTATAGCGCAAAAAATAACCGCAGAGGTGATCAAATACCACCAAAAGAAAGCTCTATTTGTGGGGAAAACAATGATAACAATTTCATTTGGGTACAATGTTGCATGACCGCGCAATTGTCATTCAAAGTGTGACAGCACTGAAAGCTGAAAAATGGCTTGGGCAGGAAGGGGGTGAAAATGCACTGTATTGAGGTGGTTAAATACTCATTTAAATTTTATACTTATGCTGGCCAAGAATGTTTGTGTCAAATCTGCTTGCAATGTTATGTGCAGAAGTAGTAATTTCTAATTTCTTTTTTGACTCCACAGTTTCCTTTCAACCCACAGCAATGGCAGGATGTTGCAGTCTAGTTCCAGCATCAGTGGGATTATCTCAACTGTGGTGGTGCTATTGATGGCAAACATGTCAGGATTGTCCCACCACCCAACTTGGGCTCAAATTTTAACTACAAGGGCTTTTGCAGCATAGTCCTGCTAGCTGTAGTGTCTGCAACATATGAGTTCCTGTTTTTGGATGTTGGGAAGAACGGCCGCAACTCGGATGGAGGTGTCATTATGCAGACAGAATTCTACCATCGGCTCCAGAATGGCAACTTAAATTTGCCACCTGCTGAGGACAATGTTGAGGGCCTCAATTTTGTTTTTGTGGCAGATGAGGCCTTTGCTCTGGGGAGACATCTTATGAAGCCCTTTCCTATGAGGAACATCACCCCAAAGCAGAGAATCTTTAATTATAGGCTCTCTCGTGCCAGAAGGGTGGTTGAAAACGCCTTTGGCATCCTCTACAGTCGCTTCAGGCTGTTTTTAACACCAATTAACCTGGCACAATATAAAATAAACCATGTTGTATGTCGTATTTATGGAGGAATGCTAGCAGCTACCTTGCCTTAGTGCCAACTGATGTGAACCCCGCAGTGTCAGGCCCAGCTGAAGAGGCTGCAGCTCTATCCATCGGTAGGTGCGATGACGGCTCTCAAAACTGGCCATGCTGGGTTGCCCTCCAAAATGCCCGAGATATCCAGCAAAAATACATGGATTATTTTGTGGGTAGAAGGGCAGTGGCTTGGCAGCAAACTGTAGCTGATCCAGAATAATATTTTTATTTGATCATAAACTCCCATTTCATTTGAACTACTGTTGTCTGTGTTTCTTATCTGTATAATTGGTTCTCAAATGGCCTTTATTTCGGCCATTTTATACAATAGTGCAAACGTACCTTATTTGCTACATGATGTGACAATCTTTTCTTCAGCCAACTATTATGTTGTGCTGTGGGTCTGCTACACACACAATGTTTTTGTTCTTAATGTATCTAATGCATTAAGTTTGAAAACATGCCTTTTCAACTCCTTTAATTTCTTTGAGGCCATAAAATTGCCTGAGTAGGCCACATTTTAGAGCACATTGTCACTAACTACACAAACTTAACAAATACACTGGTATTGAGCATTGAAATAATAAGCCACACATTGTTTAGTAAAAAAACATTTTACTCAAAGCACATTTACATGTGTGTTAAGGTTTTATAACAAACCAACATCTTGGTGTATAAACATGTATGTTTGCCATTATTTTGCCTTTTTGGGGCTAAACAGGCATGTTTGAAAACATAGGATACACATCCCCAGCTCAGGAACTTACAAAGTTCGAGTTTGGTAAAGTGAAGGCCATATGAGACATTAGTATCCCAAGACTGTGTGGATGTCGCCTTCCTCAGATGGGGTGATCTCACCCCTCTAAAAGCCAAAATTTGAAGCCACATACACGTAGAGGCATAACTGTTAAAATGTCCCTTATGATCCTCTGCCTAAAATGTGTGTAGCTACAAACAGGTTAGTTTCTAAAGCCCCAAAACACGGTATCAGCATTTGCTATCTCCCATCACGGGGTATAAATGTACGTGTTTTGGGGGTGCAACCCCTTCCTCATAACTAAAGTAGGTAAGAGGAAGGGGTTGCACCCTTGGAACATGTCCATTGATACCCCATGATGGGAGCTAGCACATGCTGACCCACTGTGTGTTTTGTGGCTTTAGCAAACTAGATGTAGTGATAGACACACATTTTAGGCATGGGATCATGAGGGAAATGAGAATCTTTTGGCACAATTTGTGGGCATCTTCAAATTTTGGCTTTGCGATTCTTAAAAACACAAAGGTTACAACCAACATTACTTAGGGCAGCGTTTCCCAACTCCGATTCTCCAGATGCATTCCCAGGTCATGTTTTTGATATTTTTTGCTTTTGTCACAGGTGATGTCATTTTCAAGGTTAGCAATTCACACAATCGTTTTTATACTGAGGAAAATAAAGAAAACAGGACCTGGTTGTGCACCTAGAGAAGTGGAATGGATAAACACTGATCTCGGACACTAAAGACTAGGTTCACATTGGAGCGATGTCTCATGAGATTTGATAAAATTGCACGACAAGTCACAGCCTATTGGAGGCAATGGCACTGTTCCAATAAGTGCGACACCGAATTAGCACACCAATTTTCAAAAGTAGTTCCTGCACTACTTTTGCCGATTTCAGGTGCGACTTCAATAGACATCTGGGCATGAAGCCACACAAATGTCAATCAAGTAGCACCTAAAATCGCTCTGACCTTGCTACTTAGAAATCGGGCAACTTCAAGTGAATTAGTGCAATTTCCAAGTAGCATCAACATGAGTCAGGGCTTAAAAGTCAGAAAAACATGTGAAATATGAAAAGTGCAAAACAGTCGCCAACAAGTGGAACAAAACTTCAGCCCAGGCCAGATGAACTTAAAATTTGGCAACCATATCGACATAATCACGTATTCTTCTCTGTAAAGCAGTGGCAGCCTCCTTTATTTGCTCCAGATCATTTAAACACTGCATCATATCTGCACTCATTCGGCCAGTTGCGGATCTTTGAAGTTCGTGACCTTGTAAGAAGAGAAAAAAGCATTAGGGAACGATGGTCAAGTGGCTGAGGCCCTACATAGTGAATTATAGTCAAGTTACTAGTCAAATTGTGTAAATGCTTACCTACCCAATCTATTGTTGCTTGCAACCTCCTTGCCCTTCAGACACCTACACTGCTAGGAATGTACACACTGCAACTACTATGTAATCTTGGCCCTGGTGCCTGTGTCTACAAAACTCAAGTACCTAGCAACACTGTCAGCTCCTTCCACCTCTTCCTTCTCCATGCTAATGTTAAGGCACTACATACTTTGCTAATGTGTGGAGTGGGTGTTTGATTTGGACATCTAAACACTTGACATGACACGTATACACATTTTAAGCAAGATTCAAAAAATATTTACTTGCGCAAACAAGAGGCTCACAAACAGTTTCTTCCACTTCTGGGTCTCTTTGGCACTCTGACTTGCGTCAGGGGATGTTACATCAACAAGTGGAAGGTCTGTGCTGGGTCCAGGTGTCAGATCCCATGCCTCAAAACCAACATCCTGTTTCAGCTGACCACACTCACTTTACTCTAAAACAGTGGTTCTCAACTCCAGTCCTCGGGACCCACCAACAGGCCAGGTTTTAAGTATTACCTTGGGGAGTTGCAGACTAGAATACTGCAATCACTGAGCAGCAAATGATATCACCTGTGATGTATTTCAGCTATCTTGCAAACCTGGCCTGTTGGTGGGTCCTGAGGACTGGAGTTGAGAACCACTGCTCTAAAAAGAAACAATACACCAATCATTAAGCCACCCCAAGTCACATCTGTTTCTAGCATCCATTTTGCTGCATTAGTTGACCAACCTTGCACTTGGGACAATGTTTGCTCCTGACTAGTGGACTCCACTATGCTGCACTGTGTTTTTTTTCCCCAAGAAAAATGCATCGAAAAGGAAAGGTGATGTCATTTTACAGAGCATATACACTGGACAAGTGCCAACATTTAAAAACTCATGCAGTTGCCCCCCACCCCTCTTGTCACCTATAGGAGACAAGAGGTCACACGGCATGACTGTGATCCCCAGGGCCTCTCCTCTACCCATGTCTACCCTGGCAAGGCTGCATTAATGGGCCCTGATGAGCCAGGCAGCAACCAGAAAGTGTTCTTTACCCCTTAAGTTCCGCACTAAGCAAATGGCCTTTGGCCCACCTAGAATCACCCCTGTCGGTGGCTAAAATAGTGTGTTTGAAGTTGGCACTTACTATTTTGGGGGAAGATGGCCTTGTTGTCTGCCCTGTTGGGGCCCGAACAGGGGTAGCCTCCCTTCGTCCCCTCTTGTGGCTTGTCTGTAGCATCATTTTTTTGTGCTTCCCTGTTAAAAGAACAGAAAAAAAATAGTTTAAAAAATAAATGGCAACCCCCCCCCCAAAATGAATGTTCATATCTGCTTTATATTTAACTTCGACTTTAAAAAACACATTCAGACAAAGATTAGAGAAATCATTAACTCGATTTTTCAAGACCTACTTGGAGAAAGCACATATACAGACAGCTAATTTACACATATAGGTTAGATACAAATATTGCTTACTTTTTTTGATTATGTGATGGATGGACTCCATCCGTTTTTTGCTCGCGGTGCTTTAGATCAGACCAACGCTTTCGGATTTGGTCCTTTGTTCGTTGCACTGAAAATTCTCCCTCCAAAACAGCGATGACCGTTTCCAAAATGAGGTCCCTTCAGCTGTTGGGTCTTTTGTAGTTGCGCAGCTTGCAGTCGTAGTCGTGCTTCGAGGATGCGCACCATCTCACCTTTGCTCATGGGGGTTGCTTTGCGCCTCCAATAAGCTCCACCACCGCGGGCCTGCCTAGAATTCCCAAAATCCATCATGTTGTCACTCCCGATTGTTCTGCTGTGTGTGCCGCATGCAGAAGAGAGATGGTCAAACCCTAGCGTCATGACGCACAGAGCGGAGTTTCACGCATGCGCAGTGTAGATAAAGCCATACGGCACGGTCGATGGAACAGCCGTAGGAACGATCTGGGAGTGGAGGACGATCGATCAACTTTGCCAACACACGTCAGGAGCCCTAAAACGAAGGTACAATTGTAAAATTGGGGCATTGGTGGTTAGTGGTCTATATTGAGACCAGATTATGATTTAAGCCTGACATTATGGTTTGTCTTGTGTTCTGTCTTGCAGGCATCTGATAATTTATCATGGTGGATAAATTCACTGAGCCCGACTTTTTGCCTCAATTTATAGGCCAGTACCAGGAGCTGCCCTGTCTCTGGAAGATGAAGAGTAGGGATTACGCTAATAAAATCAAGACGAAGGCAGCGATGGAGAAACTTCTGGAATTGGTGAAGCCTCTGTACCCCAGGGCAGACAATTTTGTGAAGAGCAAAATTGGGAACCTGAGGAGTACATTTAATAGGGAGCACAAGAAGGTCCAGGAATCACAGATAGGGAGCATCAGCTTATGTTATCTATGTCCCCAGGCTGTGGCACTACAACAGCCTGCGTTTTTTGTCTGATCAAACCCAACCCAGGCCATCGATCTCAACTCTCCCTTTCACATCGGATGAGGCCACAGCTCCTGAGGTCCACCCTGGTCCTTCGACAAAGGATGAAGATGTGGAGGAGCCCAGCTTGACCCATGTATAGCATTGTTGAACATATTTGTATCCAAAAATAGAATGATGGAAACTAAAAGTTATTGTTCAAAAATTTCTGCCTTAAAGTGGTTTCCATAGCAATAGACAGTAAATGCTGGGGTCAGAATGATTGTCTTTTCTATTTCTCCGCATTAAAATTTGCAACAGTCACAAGATCAAAATTGTGTGCGATTGATAACCAAAAAAAAAAAAACTAATTATGCCCCATTTTCATACACAGGAAAGTGTCATTCAGAAGGAGCCCGGGGCCACCAACCACATGGAGTCCCAGTTCCCTCCCCTACGGCCTCCTGCTAAAAAGGGTCAGGAAGAGCAGGAACCTGGACGAGGCCACAGCTGCCTTCCTCAGCCACGCAACTGCAATCAGTATGGCCCCAGATGCAGCTGAGGCATTTGGCTGTCTGACAGCTAATAAGTTACGAGATATCGATGGGGAGCAAAGGAGGATGTGCGAGGAACTAATCCTGCAGCTCCTCAACAAGTGGTGGAGGGGACAAATTTCCTCCAAAACCCATATCTCGTATTTGGATGCCCCACCTCCACAGCAACGCCACCCACCACAGCAGCATGGCAGGCATAGGCAATTCCAGCACCAAGACCCCCAACAAGCCTGCTGGGCTGGGGATTTTCAGCCATACAATTACTAATTTGCTTTGTTTTAAATTATGATTTTCCTTGTCAAAAGAAGTTTGAGTATACAATATTATAAAGATACATAAAGTAAGTTTACAAGGATCTATAAAGTAAGCTCATTGTTTTACAGTAGGGTTTATATAGGTAAATATCATGAAATTTCAAATATTAAACATTGGGTTCACGTAAACCTAAATTAAAGATATATATCATTTCCTTAGTTACTTTTGTAGGTATTTAAATGATTTATACCTACTATACATATTATTTACAGGTAGAGTGTATATAGGTCAAATAAATTCTGATAATGAGCTTTAATCGTAAGGTGGAGAAAAGGAAAGAGAAAGAAGAAAAAGGGTAGAAAGGCAGAGGTATGGTCCACAAGGTTGTCCCGCTCGTCAGTTTATTATTCTTTTTAGTTCTCTTTGAAGCCTTAGAATGGGTATCTCTGTAAGTCATTTAATCTGTTACCATGGCAACAGGACAGAGTCATTGAAATTTGACAGGAACTGTTGTTTTATCCAAGGATGCCAAAGTTTTTCAAATTTTGGAATTTGATTTTGATCGATGGCTACCATCTTAGCATGGGACATTGTATTATTCATTCTATGAATTGTTTCTGCTAGTACCAATGTAGGAGATTTCCATGCCTTGGCCACTGTTTGTTTTGCAGCCGTTATTAGTTGGATCATAAGTTTGAATTGAGAGAGTGTTAACCATTCCGGTTTTAGATTAAGTAAAGTTATATATGGATCTGGTTGTATTATTTTTTTAAATATTTAAGATGCAATCACGAAGACTTCCTTCCAGAAGGTTTGGATTACTGGGCACGTCCACCATATGTGTAAATGTGTGCCTATTTCTGGGCATCCTCGAAAACAAAGAGCTGAGGTATTAGGTGAATATTTTGCCACTCTAGCGGGTACATTAAATTATGATTTTAGTTGTTATACTTTATTTCTCTTTTTGTATGCAGAGAATGCACTTTTTTGCTAAAGTTATTTAATTTTGATTTGGATGGCAGATAACATGTCTAATTTTATTTTATTTTTTGAATAATGCACAAGGAAAAAAAAAATGGCCTCAGCCGATGTGGAAGGAAGCGTTGACAGCGATGGCCTGGGTTTGATCCGGCCTGTCAAAAACCGACTGTTGTAATACCACAGCCTGGGGACATACCAGTTATCTGCTGCTGGTCCCGATCTCAGAGTCCAGGACATTCTTGTGCTCCCTATTAAGTGTACACCTCAGGTTCCCAATTTTGCTCTTCACATAATTGAGGTCTGCCCTGGGGTACAACAGTTTCTTCATCGCTGCCTTCCTCTTGATTTTTATAGGACCTAGTAAATTAATTTTTTTTTTTAATTTGAAAAATACTTGGCTATGTGTTTTACTTAAAATGACAGTTTGGGAGTAGGAAGGTACACTTAAAAAATACAAATGTAAAATTAACAAGGGACACCAACAGTTGTATCTTTAAACTTAAAAACTAGGGGATAATGGTGTTGTGGTAACTTGACCCAAAAAAAAAAAAAAAAAAATATTCTTGATATAACTAGAAACCAAAAAAAGCCTTTTTAACCACTTCAGCCCCAGAAGGATTTACCCCCTTCCTGACCAAAGCACTTTTTGCGATTCGTCACTGCGTCGCTTTAACTGACAATTGCGCGGTCGTGCAATGTTACACCAAAACAAAATCTACGTCCTTTTTTCCCACAAATAGAGATTTCTTTTGGTGGCATTTGATCACTTCTTTTTTTTTTAGTTCAAATCTTTTTCTTTATTAAATGCCATAGAGAAAACAGTATACAAAACATACTGTATTGTAGTACAAATATCGAAGACTAAAAAAACAAAAAGAATACAAGGAAAACAACCTTATAACAAGTAGCTCTACAATATGCAGTATTAAATATAGACAATTAAAGCGCAGAAGAAAGGAGAAGAAAATACAGTGTGTTGCTTTTTCCCCCCCATTTTTCTTCCCTACCCTTCCCACCCTTACTTATTCTCCTCCCAACCCTTCCTCCCCCTATTCCCTTCCCCCTCCTTCCCCCCGATGAACATCGCACTCAACTTGCTAGCACTGAGACCCGCAGTGTTCTGCGACAACCTGTATCGCAGTAAAGCTTTCTTTCTCTCCCAAATCTAACCAGCTTGGGCCTTTGTTCTCCCCCACCCCAGGGGAACATCCTGAATTCTACGGTTAATTACAAATAAGGTAACGTGTGCGTAGCCCCTGGAGCCAGGGCCTCCATATCTTAATGAATTTATTGTAACTTCCTTTCTTAGTATATACCGTCTTTTCTGTCCAGACCAAGGAATCCATTGTCCTAAGCCAATCCCCTAGAGTTGGTGGTGTTGCTGAAAGCCAGGATTGCGCTATCAGTTTTCTCGCCTGGTATAGACACCTTATTATAGCAGTAATCATATTGGGGTTCCCCATGTTACCTCTTACCAACTCTAAGATACACACCTTAGCATCCAAATCTAGTTTAACTTTAAACCTATAGTTTATTGTTCTAACCACTTCCAGCCAGTATCTTACTAGTTTTGGACACCTCCATACCATATGTATGAGGTCTCCTGTATTTAAACACCTAGGGCATTTGTCGTCTGGTCTGCGACCAAACCTATACAACCTCCTGGGGGTATAGTATGCTCTATGCAGAAGGAGGAGGTGCGAGGCCTTCTGTGACGGAGAGACGGACACCATCGGCCCAAATTCCAGTATCCTTTTCCACTGGATGTCCGTCAACTCCCCCACATCCGCCTCCCACCTCTCCCTAGGGCCAGGGGTTGCTCGCTGGACTACCATTTTATCCATTAGCTGCACATACACATCCGCGATCAGTCCCTTAGTATTTGTTGATTTGACCATTTTATTAAGGAGTGGTGTTTTACACCACTCCATAGGGCAGGTCCTGAATTGAGTGCTTAGTGCATGCCTGATCTGCAGGTAGCTGTAAAATGTATTGTACGGTACACCATATTCTAATCTCAACTCCATAAAGGATTTTAAGTTATTATCTCTATACAGATGAGTAAGTCTGTGTATTCCATGGCATTCCCAGACGAGGTTTCTTTCTATAGACAGTAACTCCCGCAGGAATTTATTAAACCAAATAGGTGAGAATTCGGTGATGCCCCTATACCCCATGGTCTTCTTAACTATCTGCCAGATTTTAGTTACTAATTTATATGTTGGCAACTTTCTCTGAAGCGAACCCGCTTCTAGTGCTTCCACCAAGAACTTATGCGGATTACCTTCTAACATTATTTTATTGCTGGCGCGTGTATCGCCCGGGGGTTCGCACCCCCCAATGTGCTGTAGTTGGGCGGCTAAATAATAGCCGTAAGGATGAGGGATTGCCAATCCTCCTTCCCAAGTGGGTCGCTGCAATGCCTGTAGACTGATCCTGGGCTGGCCCTTTTTCCAAATTAGCTCCCTAAATAAAAGAATTTATTTTCAGGAACCATTTACTCCCGATCCATACCGGGGAGTTATGGAGAATATATAGCAACTGTGGCAACCATATCATTCTAATCAAATTCGATCGACCCGCCAAAGATAGGGGGAAGCCGGCACCAGATGTCGCATTTTTTTTTAAAAATTTTACAAGCAAGGGGGCCAAGTTGTCTCGGATGTAATGGTTGGGATCATTAGTCATTACTATTCCCAGATACCTTAACTTATCTGTTATATTTAACCCCGGGATACCAACAGGAGGGGTACTAGTAGCTGAGTCAAGCTGTAAAAGCAATGATTTCTCCCAATTACAAGGCCCGAGATCCTCCCAAATCCTTCTACCAGCTGCATCGTTTTTTTCAAGGATGGTCCCGTGTCTCCCAGAAAAACCAAAACGTTGTCTGCGTAAAGCGCAATTCTTTCCTCACCGCCCTTCCTCCTAAAGCCCCGCAGCCCCATTGACCTTCTTATAGCTTCCGACAGTAGAGCAAATAAGGGGGGTGATAGTGGACACCCCTGCCTTGTGCCCCTTTCAAGCGTTAAACTATCTGAATACTCATTATTAACCTTTAGCTTAGCTGTTGGGTAGCTATACAAGATTTTCACCCAGTTAATAAATGAAGGGCCAAACCCAAATCTCTCCATTATCCCCCAGAGATATCCCCATTCCAGGCTGTCAATGCATTTGATCACCTCTGGTTTTTATTTGTTGCGCTATAAACAAAAAAAGTGACAATTTTGAAAAAAAAAAAAAGCAATATTTTTTACTTTTTGCTATAATAAATATCCCTAAAAAATATTTAAAAAAAAAAATTTCTTCCTCAGTTTAGGCCGATATGTATTCTTCTACATATCTTTGGGAAAAAAAAAATAATCGCAATAAGCGTATATTGATTGGTTTGCGCAAAAGTTATAGCATCTACAAAATAGGGGATAGAGCTATGTGATTTTTATTAATTCTTTCTTTTTTAATTAGTAATGGCAGCGATCTGCAATTATTATCGTGACTGCGACATTGCGGCAGACACTTGACACAATTTTGGGACCATTGTCATTTATACACTGATCAGTGCTATAAAAATGCACTGATTACTGTGTAAATGACACTGGCAGCGAAGGGGTTTAACACTAGGGGGTGATCAAGGGGTTAAGTGTGTCCTAGGGAGTGATTCTAACTGTAGGGGGATGGGCTCACAACAACATGACAGAGATCACTGCTCCCGATGACAGGGAGCAGTAGATCTCTGTCATGTTGCTAGACAGAACAGGGAAATGCCTTGTTTACATGGGCATCTCCCCTTCTGCCGCTCCGTGACACGATCGCGGGACACTGGCGGATATGGAGGCCGCGGGCATGGTCACACTGTACGCGGCACGCCTACTAGCCCGCAAATTAAAGGGGATGTGCCCATTTGCCCACTGCTGCCATTGTGCCAACGTATATCGGCAGTTGGCAAGTGGTTAAATACGTTTGGCAGAACTCAGTCAGTATCAGCAGCAAAGCAGCTTCATTATTATCCCATTATAAAGAAGAGAATGTGCGCTGCATTTCGAGGTTTCATAATTTGCCGCATCAGGAATGTGAATTCTCCATTACGAACGCTAGTTTTACAAGACCGACCATTTCCAGCTCGTCCTTGCTTCCGAGCATGAGTGTTTGTACTTTCGACTTGTGTACACATGCTTGTAAAATCCAACAACAGACTGTTGTACGCGGAAAATTTTAAAGCCTGCCATCCAACATTTGTCCGCAGAAAATCCGACAACAATTGTCCGATGGAGCGTACAAACAGTCGGATTTTCCGCCAACAGCCTGTCATCACACAATTCCCGTCGGAAAATCCGATCGCGTGTACAAGGCTTAAGTCTCTGAAATCTGGGTCCCAAACCAGGAACTAACAATACTGGGAAAACTTTTTTTTTTTCCCCTTTATTGGTTTAACTAGATGGACTTTTTTCAACCTATGTATTTTAGGTTTCCCTCTTTTCCAGATCACCCCTTAACCCAGGGGTCAGCAACCTTTTTTCCACTTAAGGATCATATTCAGTGGATGTGAATGCATGGAAGGCCGCATTCACCTGCCAATAAAGATAATCTGAACCCCTTTATATTACACAGCCCCCACACCTCTGAACCCCTTTACATTACACAGCCCCCCCTCCCCATGACATGCTTTAAAATTGCACACACTTGTGGAATGGCGTCAAACTACGGTACTTAATCTCCATAGGCGACGCTTTAAAAATTTCTACAGGTTACCAGCTTATGCCGCGTACACACGAGCGGACATTACGGCAGACTTTGCCCGGCGGACTTTGACGTACTTTCCGACGGACTTTGTGAATGAACGGACTTGCCTACACACAATCCACCAAAGTCCGTCGAATTCGTACGTGATGACGTACGACCGGACTAAAACAAGGAAGTTCATAGCCAGTAGCCAATAGCTGCCCTAGCGTGGCTTTTTGTCCGTCGAACTAGCATACAGACGGCGGACTTTTCGACCGGACTCGATTTCAACGGATAAATTTTAAACAAGTTTCAAATCTAATTCCGTCCAACTTTTGAGAAAACAAAGTCCGCTGGAGCCCACACACATCAAATTGTCCGACGAAATCCAGTCCGCCGGGCAAAGTCCGCCGTAATGTCCGCTCGTGTGTACGCGGCATTAGAGTTACAGAAGAGGTTTAGTGCTAGAATTATTGCTCTCGCTTTATTGAGCGTTGTGATATCTCACATGTGTGGTTTGAACACCACATTCACGGTCGCGACTTACATATGCGTGCGTGCACGGAGGGATGGGATGCTTTAAATCCCCAAATCCCTCCCTTGCACTTAAAAGCATTCGAAATGCTAAGTTTGGCTGTTTTAAATACTGACTTTTTTAAAAATGTGGTGCCTTTAGGGGTTTTGTAAACCAGAAGTGATGTTATGACATCACTTCTGGGTTACTAGATCCGAGACCCGATCAAAGCCGGGGGGGCGACTATAACAGCTGATCAGCTTTTTAGCCGCATCGGTTGTTATGCCACGAAAGTCTACCACTAGGAGGGGTTAAAGTTGAATTCATCACGTGCACCGACGGGCCGGACATTTAGCGGCGGTGGGCCGGATGCGGCCTGTAGGTTGCTGACCCCTGCCTTAACCGCTCACACTGCATGGGTGAGAATCCCCAAGTACTCCACAATGTTTTCCTTCATCCCCTTAACCACTTCAGCTACAGAAGATTCGCCCCCCACCCTTCCTGACCAGGCCTTTTTTTTGGCGATATGGTACTGCGTTACTTTTACTGAATTACGTAGTTGTGCGACGCTGTACCTAAATAAAATGTGTGTCCTTTTATACCACAAAGAGAGCTCTCTTTTGGTGGCATTACCGCTGCATTTTTTTTTTTTTTGCGCTATAATCAATAAAGGACAATTCTGAAAATGTTTACTTTCTATTATAAAAAACATATCCACTTTAAGACCGGGCCTATTTTTTAGACTTGTAGTTTACAAGGTAAAATCAGTATTTTTTGCTAGAAAATTACTTAGAACCCCCAAACATTATATATTTTTTCTAACACCCTAGAGAATAAAACGGCGGTCGTTGCAATACTTTGTCACACTGTATTTGCCCAGCGGTCTTACAAGCACACTTTTTTAGGAAAAAATACACTTTTGAATAAAAAAATATATATAAGACAACAGTAAAGTTAGCCCAAGTTTTTGTTATATTATGAAAGAAGTTACGCCAAGTAAATTGATACCAAACATGTCATGCTTCAAAATTGCGCCCGCTTGTGGAATGGCGACACTCTTATATTCAAAAATATCCATATGCAACGTTTATAAAAACTCTACCGGTTGCATGTTTTGCATTACAGAGGAGGTCTAGGACTAAAATGATTGATCCTGCTCTAACGATCGCGGCGATACCTCACGTGTGGTTTGAACACAGTTTACAAATGCTGGCGCTACTCACGTATGCATTCGCTTCTGCACGCAAGCTCGGCAGAATGGACCACGTTCTTTTTTTACTTTTTTTTTTTTTTTTACACGGTTTTTAAAAAAAAAAAAAAAATTAAATAAAATTGTGTCACTTTTATTCCTATTACAAGAAATGTAAACATCCCTTCTAATAGAAAAAAAAAGCATGGCAGGACCTCTTAAATATGAGATCCGGGGTCAAAAAGACCATAGACCTATAAGAGCTATGGGCGGAAGTGACGTTTTGACGTCGCTTCCACCCTGCAATTGTATGGAGCCGAGTGGGGGCCAGGGGTGATCAAAGGGTGTGTGCCTAGCTGGTGTTTCAGTGTAGTGGGGAGGAGATTTTACTAGTGGAAGGCATGGATCCACGTCCCTGCTTTACAGGAACAGAAAATCCATGCATTCTGTACTGATAGAATGGCAATCTGCCTTGTTTACATAAGTAGATCTCCATCCTGTCTGTGTACCAAACGATCAGCGGGTGTCGGTGGACATATGGTCCGTGTAGAATTACAGCGGGAGCGAGCCACCACGCACTCACGCCCAATACTCAGAAGTGCAGGATCACATACATACTGTACAATATACATATACAATACATACATACACACATATATACACACACAATTGTGCTAAGTTTAAATACCCTGGCAGAATTTATGATTTCTTGGCCATTTTTCAGAGAATATGAATGAGAACACAAAAACATTTTTCACTCATGGTTAGTGTTTGGCTGAAGCCATTTATTATAAATTAACTGTTTACTCTTTTTAAAACATAATGACAACAGAAACTACCCAAATGACCCTGATCAAAAGTTTACATACCCCAGTTCTTAATACCGTGTATTGCCCCCTTTAACATCGACAGCTTGAAGTCTTGTGGTATTTGTGGATGAGGCTCTTTATCTTCTCAGATGATAAAGCTGCCCATTCCTCTTGGCAAAAAGCCTCCAGTTTCTGTAAATTCTTGGGCTGTCTTACATGAACTGCACATTTGAGATCATCCCAGAGTGGCTCAATAATATGGAGGTCAGGGGACTGAGATTGCCTCTCCAGAACCTTCACTTTATTCTGCAGCAGCCAATGACAGGTCCACTTGGCCTTGTGTTTTGGATCATTGTTATGTTGGAATGTCCAAGTATGTCCCATGCGCAGCTTCCTGGCCAATGAATGCAAATGTTCCTCCAGTATTTTTTGATAACATACTGCATTCATCTTGCCAACAATTTTGACAAAATTTCCTGTGCCTTTGTAGCTCACACATCCCCAAAACATCAGCGATCCACCTCTGTACCTTTCATCATAGGCCTTGTTGACTCCTCTCCAAATGTAGCGTTTATGGTTGTGGTCAAAAAGCTCAATTTTGGTCTCATCATTCCAAATGACTTTGTGCCAGGTTTAAGGTGTGTCTCTGTGCCGTCTGGCGTATTGTAAGTGGGATACTTTCTGGCATTTGCGAAGTAATGGCTTTCTTCTGGCAACTCGACCATGCAGCCCCTCTTTCTTCAAGAGCCTCCTTATTGTGCATCTTGATACAGCCACACTACATGTTTTCAGAGAGTCCTGTATTTCACCTGAAGTTATTTGTGGATTTTTCTTTACATCCCAAACAATTTTCAAATTTTCGTTGGTCTACCTGACTGTGGTTTGGTTTCAACAGAACTCCTCATTTTCCACTTCTTGATTAGAGTTTGAACACTGCTGATTGGCATTCTCAATTCCTTGGATATCTTTTTATATCTCTTTCCTGTTTTATACAGTTGAACTACCTTTTTCCGCAGATCCTTTGACAATTCTTTTGCTTTCCCCATTACTCTGAATCCAGAAACGTTAGTGCAGCACTGGATAAAAGATGCAAGAGTCTGTCAGGAGTCCAGAAACTCATTGACCTTTTATACACACACACTAACTACAAGCAAACAGATCACAGGTGAGGCTGGTTACCTTTAGTAGCCTTTTATGTGTCTTTAATGACCCTTTGTGTCAACTTGTGTGCATGTTATCAGGCCAAAATCACCAGGGTGTGTAAACTTTTGATCAAGGTAATTTGGGTAGTTTCTGTTGCCACAGTTGTTTGATAATAAATAGCTTAAGCCAAACACTAACCATGAGTTAAAGAAAAGTTTTTTGTGTTATTCTTATTCTCTGAAAAATGGCCAAGAAATCAAATTCTGCCAGGGTATGTAAACTTATGAGCACAACTGTAATTTATTATAATATTATATATATATATATATATATATATATCACACATGTACACACACACACACACACACACACACACGATCCTGCGCAGCAAAGCCACCCTGTAGCAGGAAAAAAATCTCCCATTCACAATCCATCCCTGGCATCTTGTACTATATATATCAGTTTTGACTTTACATTTAGTTCTCATGTCCACAAGCTGTAAAGCTAGTACCTATGCCAGGAAAAAAGCGGCCTTAAAAAAAAAAAAAAAAGCGATTTTATCAGCGTTTTGCATTGACTTTTAGCAGCATTTATCTGCTTCTATTCAAAATCAACGCGGCAGTGGAGGGAGAAAACACGGCAGTAGAGGGAGAAGACATCACCGAAGGGTGAAGAACCGGAGAAGAAAAATCGGAAGAGACGGAGCTCCCTTAATAAAATACCTTAAAAACCTGTGTACTGTGTTTATTATTTACTTTCTTGGGTAAATGCGTAGGGGGTACAATGTACCCCCTACTCATTCACATAGGGTGGGGGCCGGGAACTGGGGGGCCACATAGGGAACCATTGATTTTTGAACAGAGGCAGAGAATTGCCTGACGAGGCTTAACGCTCTGTATACAGCGTTAAAACTGTGTTTAACAGCTTTTACCGGCATCTGGCGTTTTTACAGCTCTAGCGCTGGAGCCTCAGAAAGCGCTGGTCCTGGGTTTTTTGTGAGCTTAAAATGGCCTATGCCACTTACAGTGCCTTAACATCTGTGTGTGCATGAGGCCATTCACTTTATGGGTTTACTTTTTTTTTTATAATCAGTTATTATATACAGTTATCACTAAAAAGCAAATGCCTCCTGCTATACAGTTACTTTTAATTTCCCCCTATATGCAATCTGAAGCGCTTTAAAAAATATTCAGAATAGAAACATTTTTACATTAATATAAAAGCCATCTGCTTTATCTTAACAGTATCATCATTATTGCCATTTCATAGAATAATGCTTTAGGGACCATTTCAGATGTGAACTAAGAAGCGTTGAATAAAAAGCAACAGATCCCTAAGTCCCTGAACCAACACGGGGTCACAGAACATCTATGCACACATGAACTACACATCGCTATCTGAAGTGCAGGATGATTGCTCCGCTCATTAGTATTTTCCCTTATTAACTATTTTCAATCAAAAGCTGCTTTTACATTGCCTGGGATCCTAGAACCTTAACATTACTGTTTGGTGAAGTAATGCAACAATTTTAAATCACATTCCCATTGGTATGGGGAACTGTGTTTACAGAACAAAAATGCAAAATGAAAGCAGCAAACATGACCACATATTTTACAGAAAATACACCCCCTAGACCTAGACTGCTATTAGAGATAATGGCAATGTCCCTTTAGAATGTCCTATTGGTCGTGGAATGTGTACATTGCGAAGACATCAGATGACTGCCTGAGAATTTGAGCTTGCATTGACCCAGAGACAAGGTGACAATATCTTGTAAAAACATCCAACAAAATCAGCAGCAACTTTTCTGAACGTGAAACAAGTGCTGGGAGTACTTCCTTAAGTACCAGAACATCTAAGCAGCTCACAGAAACTTGATTCAGCCACAAGGAGGAGCACCGATGTCTGCGACGGTGCAGGTGCGCTTTTGCACGATGTGTGTTGCATTGTGTTGTGTGTTTAAGGCAGTCTATTCATTTTAGTGGGCTGCCCTTTGCAAAAAACACACACAAAAGTGCATAATTTTTTTTTTATTAATTGCGCCGCACCACAACACCTGCATTTTGGTGTGTGTGAGTGAAAGTGCACACATTTACAAAGTGTGTTGGAACGCCATTAAAAATGAATGGGACCGCTACACACTTGCAAAAGGGATGCACTTATTTGTGTAAAGAAAAAACACTTTTCCTATAGTTTAAATTTAAGCCATCACCAAAGTTAGACATACAGCACTGGCTACAGCACTGCCAAGTAGGATTGTTATCAAAGTTGCTGCAGCTATATCATTAAATCACACCCAAATGATCATGCCCACTCTTCACTGCGGCATGCATAGCACTCCACATTCTGCCCCTTTATGTAGTTTTCTTTGTCAAGTAAAAAAAATGTAAGTGGCCATACCACTATTTATGCACAAGCATATACCACAGGACCTCTTCTTGTAACTGAAGGGCATAAAGCTGACTCAACTGAAAATCAATGCACCACCTATAGAGATTTCAAAAAGAGGTGGGCAAGAGGCAGTACATATAAATTTAAAAAATGGGCTTTAGAGCAGGACTAAGCCCATCAAATTAACAATTTACCAAAATAATTACATTCGAGGCATGCCCTGAATGTACCTGTCACAAATCGCTTGTGCTCTCAATCTTAGTGTCATGACTGATCACATGTGCAGTACCATGGCATATTAAACAGAGGCCAAGATGGCATCTTCCTTGGCTGTACGGGATTGAAGGGTTTAATTCCATTCTAAGTCCAATTTCAAGCCTTCAAGGTGAGTAAAAAAAAAAAAAAAACTGCAAAAGAAAACATTTTTGAAAAGCTGTAAAAGGTCCTGGTCCACTTGACAAAAACATTTTACAACAATTTAAGGCCAGTGTTTTTATGTATACTGCATTAGAATCACGGTACCTTATGTAACTAAACCATCACAGCGCCTTTCGTTACCAACAACCATTTCAGACTCCGTTTTGTAGCGAGGCACAGAACAGCCATCTGATTATCGGTTGCTGACACTGCTTTCTATCAGTGTTGATATGGTATAGCCAGAGTGGAAGGTGGTACAGTGACAATTTGTACTTGCTGTATCATGGATTCTTGTTCTTTGCTTAAGAATTTGATAGGTACTTTCCACAGGATGCAAAGTGACTATAGCCATGGAAAACAAAACCTAATAAAAATCCCAAAGTTTGGGCTAAGCAGTGGAATTTTTTATGTATAGAAACCTATATGCATAGAAAACACTGATTTGTTCTCCGACATCACATCCTAACAGTGATTATCAACTATATAATTTTAGTCACTGGACTTGTGATCATAACCACAAGCTTTCATTGTGTCTGTAGATAAAGCCATTTACAGTTGCTACTTGACTGCAACTCTTGTGCTTAAAAAGTTTTCTTCCGAATACTTTAAAAAAAAGTGCATAATTCAGCACCAATCAAGCATAAAGCCAGTCTAGGCGAGTCACAGTTCCGTCATTTGTGCTCAGGAGAGATAGTTGCAGAGTATTCAAATAAAGTAGAGTGCAACACTGCCCTCATGTGGCAGAATTACATACTGCCTATGATTATCAAAACAATCAAGGATTCAAGGTTTCCATTCAGGGGACTATTTTTTAAAAAAAAATTAGGTGAATCCAGGTTCAACTTGTCTGTATACATACAGATCTCACCAACAACAATCCAAACATTTATGCAGCAGTTATATTTAGTGCTCTGAGAATGTGGACTGGTTCATCAAGGTAATTTTTAAATAATGTATAGATCAAATAGATGAAATTAAAATCAGTGAACCCAATGGTAAGTGAGCAGTGACAGATGTTTATATATTTAAGGAAGTCCAATCCTGTAAAAAGCATTGTATAAACCACTGAGAATGGAAAATGATCACATTCGCCACTTTATAAACTGACCCCTAAATGTTACCAGATCACCATTAGCTAGACTAAAATGATTTACAGAAATACCTTTAGACTTTCCACCTCCTCTTTGTGCTGTCTCTTCTGGTGCAATATAGCAGCCTGGTATTCTGAAAAATAAGATCAGAGAGAATGACATTCAAATGTGTTTAAACAACCCTATCATTTTTAAATGTTTCAGCCTGAAAATGCATCAGTACTGGTAAGGAAAATTAAGTACAATAATAATGTACCAACACAACTTTCTGCATTAGGACAATTGGTGTATATAGACACTGCTGATGTCATGCAAATGTGGCAAAACCTCAAAAACAATCAATTAAAAAAAGAATTCCCAATATGGATATCTTTAGATAATTACATTGGTCCAGCTTGGGCCAATGTAACTATGCATATACCATACCCTTAAGAAGCTGGCAATCACTATATCATGCACTGCTACTCCTATGATTAAATAATACTTTGCATTTTCGCAATAAATGCAAAGTATACCCCCATTGGACGAGGAAATTGTGAAATCACTGCCTCACCTCTCTACCTCATCCAATCGTAGAATGTTTCAGGTTTAATTGAGAAAATGCAAAGCAATCCATGAATGGGGTCCTTGCTGATCAGGCACCCTCCTGTGTTCACAACGCATCAGGGCAGCTGCTTAGCACAGAACACAGAAGCTAGTGGAGATCACCGTAGTATCAGTGTCTACTACAGTGACTTCCAGCTTCTAGAGATCAGACAGGTGTGGTAAATGCATAATTACGTTGGTCCAAGCTAGACCAATGTAACTATGTAACAAGTGCCATATCTGGAATTCTGTTTTTTGATACATCAATATTTTACAGTTATTCTGTACCAAACATGGAGACTATTCAAAATTATACATACAAATAGGCATTTTATTCTCTTCTCTAAGAATTTTGCATGCAGAAACTCTACTGAAAACAAACACAATTAGGCAAAGAAAAAAAAAATGTAATAGTTGATAATGAATGCCATTTATCCCCCTTTGCACTGGTGACAGCACAGGGGTACTGTTCACTTCCTAAGAATCATTATGATTTTCTCTAAGCACCATTAACTGTATGCACCAAGTGATGGATGTGAAGGACATTTCTCTAGGTTTTTCTTTGCATTTTCGCAATAAATGCAAAGTATACCCCCCATTGGACGAGGAAATTGTGAAATCATTGCCTCACCTCTCTACCTCATCCAATCGTAGAATGTATCCCCCTTTGCACTGGTGACAGCACAGGGGTACTGTTCTCTTCCAAAGAATCATTATGATTTTCTCTAGACACCATTAACTGTATGCACCAAGTGATGGACGTGAAGGACATTTGAGACAGTCTGTTCCCTCAGATGAAAATAATTAAAATGCCAGCCCAACTATACATAGTAGCAGAATCAAGTTATAATAAATACTGCAGTGGGTATTGAAAATAATTACCCCCCTTTAAAATAATCACATTTTGTTGCTTTGCCTAAAATGCAGACAGACACAAGTTTTGTTTTATCCAGCTGTATTTACTTGCACCTTACTACTATAGCACCTTATAACAACCAAGTGAACAATATATAATCACCAACATGTCAAAAAAATAAAATAAAAAGAAATTCAAAAAACAGAATTACTGAGTTGGAAAAAGGATCACCCCCCCTTATGTCAGTATTTTGCACCACCTTTTGCTTTAAATCACAGCCTTCAGTCTTTTGGGATATGTCTCTACCAACTTTGCACATCTAGACTTTGCAATATTTGCCTACTCTTCTTTGCAGAGCTGCTCAAGTTCTGTTAAATTTAATGGGGATCCTTTGTGGACGGCAGTCGTTAAGGCATTCCACAAATTTTCAATGGGGTTTAAGTCTGGGCTCTGACTACGCCATGCAAGGACACTCACCTTTTTCTCCTTCAACCGCTGTGTGGTTATTTTTTCTGTGTGGTTTGGGTCATTGTCATGTTGGAAGGTAAACCTCCTTCCCATTGATAGCTTTCTGGCAGAGGGCAGCAGATTTTCCTCAAGAATTTGATGGTATTTTGTCCCATCTATTTTTCTTCTATCCTGACAAGTGCTCCAGTCCCTGCTGCAGAGAAGCACCCCATAACAGTTTAATACCACCTCCATGCTTTACTGTAGGAATGGCGTTATCTGGATGGTGGGCTGTATTGGATTTCCGCCAGACATATTTGGTGTTGAGGCCAAATCATTACATTTTAGCCTCATCTGACCAAAACACCTTTTCCATGTATCCTCAGAATCTTCAAGGTGCACTTTGGCAAAGCTCAGTTGTGACTGCATGTGGTCTTTGAAGAGCGGCTTTTTTCTTGCAACCCTCCCATACAAGCCACATTTGCGGATTATTTGTGATATTGTTGTCACATGCACACAATGCTGTAGACATCTTGGTAGCCTCTCTGACCAGCTTCCTCCTGGCTCTTTCATCCAGTTTGGAGTGACATCCTGATCCAGGGAGGGTCGGATGTACCAAATACCTTCCACTTCTTAATAGACTTCACTGTGCTTCTAGACATTAATAAAGCCTTTGAAATTTTTTAGTATCCATCTGACTTGTGTCTGTCCACAACTTTATCCTGGAGATCTTTTGACAGTGCCTTGCCACTCATAGTTGATTGTTTACTCTAGTTGCACTACCAGAGACTGAATACGCCTTTCATGCTGAGCTAATCAAAATGACCACAGCTGATCACAGTTGAAAGTCAAATGGCTTTGTGTGCCATTGAGAAGGTGATTAGCTACACCTGATTAGGTCATTTTTTGGAGGGGGGTGATCCTTTTTCCAACTCAGTGATTCTGTTTTTGAATTTTTTCTGACACAATGTTATAAGTTGCACTGATAAAGTTGCAGCTGGATAAAAAAAAAAACAAAAAAAACATGTGTCTTCATTTCCGGCTGCAAAGAAACAAAATGTGATTTTAACCAGTTGCCGACTGCCGCACGTCGATATACGTCGGCACAATGGCAGCGGTGGGCAAATGGGCGTACCTGGAGGTCCCCTTTGAGAGCCGGGGATAGCAGGTGCGCGCCCGCCATGTACAGCGTGACCATGCGACCTGCGGTCTCCCGGCGATCGTGTCACGGAGCCTCAGAACGAGTAAGTGCTTATGTAAACAAGGCATTTCCCCGCTCTGGCTTGTGTCATGACAAAGAACACTGCTCTCTGTCATCGAGAGCAGTGATCGCTGTCATGCGACTTGAAGCCCACCCCCCCAATTAGAATCACTCCCTAGGACACACTTAACCCCTTGATCGCCCCCTAGTGGTTAAACCCTTCATTGCCAGTGTCATTTACACAGTAACCAATGCATTTTTATAGCACTGATCGCTGTATAAATGACAATGGCCCCAAAATAGTGTAAAAAATGTCCGACGTGTCCGCTATAATGTCTGTCACCAGTGCAAAGGGGGATACATTCTACGATTGGATGAGGTAGAGAGGTGAGGCAATGATTTCACAATTTCCTCGTCCAATGGGGGGTATACTTTGCATTTATTGCGAAACCTAGAGAGGAAAAGAGTGAAGTAGAAGTGAGATATGAACGGTACGATGGTATGAAAGGTTTTTGAGGGACTGTATGAAGAAATGCAACTTATATATGAAATCTTGTTACAAAAATATCACAGAAGCACAAAAAGCACAAGAAAAATTGGTATTGGATTATAAAGAAAGATTACACAAATGTCTATAGAATTTACACAATCAGATTTGGGAAGATTGAATTATAAGCAACTTGGCACATTAAACGGCTAATATTATGCAATCAAAAAAGTTAACTATACGCTCTTGGAACGTCCGGGGATTGGGAGACCCAGTGTAAAAAAAAAAAGCAGTCTTTTCTACAGTAAAAATGTATGGGGTGAGATTGCTCTGCTTGCAGGAGACACCTCACCAAGGTCTCTATACCCCAACTGGGACGTGGAGGCTTTCGAACCCAGTATCACTTTGTTCACACCTCCTACTCTGGGGGGGGGGTGAGCATTTTGATTAGATCTGGGGTGATGTTCACTTGCAAGCAAGTTTGATGAATTTGGAAGTTACATTCTATTACCCTGTATGATAGAGAATAAAACCTGGCCAAGTTATACATTGCCCCATTGCCAAGTTATACATTGCCTACACCAATGGAGTTTGTTCTGGACAAGCCTGGTGTGCCGATAATTGTAATGGGAAACCAACACGGTCATGGACCTAAAAGTTGACAGGCTCCCCTCGGGGATCCAGACGGGTACCGTAGTTGATGACTGACTGTCTCTATTTCAGGGGGAGGCAGGTTTAATAAATATATGGAGAGTGCGGAATCTGGAAGCCCGGCAGTATTCATGCTTCTCCAGAATATGCTCCACGGGGGAATGGAAAATCACCCCCTTCTGGATGGAATTGATGGGTGAGCCGGACGAGGTATTAACAGCTTTAAGAGAATTTGTTGATCTAAATGGAGGCACCGCCTCGTTGGGGGTGGTATGGGATACTTTGAAGGCTTTCCTCCGGGGCATAATGATACAAGTGTCAAAAATTTAAAAATGGAGGGTGGCAACAATGGAAAAACAATATGTGAATGACCCGACCTCTGATAGACTGAGGGCTTGGTCAGAGAAACAACAGAATTATAGGACAATGATGATCAGGAGAGCAGAGAACAACTTTTTCAGAAGCAGAATACCTTTGGGGAGGGGAATGCTGGCCTATTTGGTTAAGACAAACTCATCTCCATCAGTGGTCCCCACGATTAGGATAAGGGAGGGCAGGATCTCCTCATACACGCCAGAAATAGTAGATAAGTTCAAAGAATATTATAAGGATCTGTATAGCTCCCGACAGGAGGAAATGGGGGAGGAATTTGACTTTTTTTTGGAGGGGGCTTAGAAATCCCCACTCTCTCTGAAATTGACAGGGAGGAACTGGATTTAACTATAACCCTAGGGGAACTAGAGCGGGTCACAATGGAGATGGCAGGTCAGAAATCCCCAGGACCAGATGGTCTTCCGGCAGAGACCTAAAAGCGCTACGGGAATGTACTGCTCCCTGAGCTGTTGGGGGTCCTAAACTGGTCGGCAGTGGAGGGAGAGCTTCCCTCATCTATGATGGATTCTACCATAGTAGTAATACATAAGGAAGGTAAAGAGCCACTCAATATATCTTCATATAGACCCATTTCTTTTTTGAGTACAGATATAAATTGTGGCGAAAGTTTTAGCCACAAAGTTAAATAAAATTATTCACAAACTTATTCACCCCGACCAGTCGGTATTTATACCAGGAAGATCCACTAGCACAAATATAAGGTGTATATTTGAATTTACAGTTCCCAACAGATGGGAAGTGCTCAAGGGCCATTCTGACGCTAGATGCTGCCAAGGCCTTCGATAGCCTTGAATGGCAATATCTGTGGTGGGTCTTGGTGGGGTTCCAGTTCGGTTCGACCTTCATCAACTGGATAAAAATGCTATACAAAAACACCAGAAGCAAAAAGGGAGAATGAATACCCTGATAAATTTCGATTGTTGAGGGGACGAGGCAGGGGTGCCCTTTGTAGCCCCTGCTCTTCACGTTCGCAATCAAACCCCTTGCAATAGCTATTATGGCTACCCCTGAAGCGAGAGGATTTAGAAGGGGAGTAGCAGAAGAAAAAGTTGCATTATTTGCAGATGATCTTTTATTTTTAGGAGACACTCAGACTTCCCTGTTAAAGGAAATGGAAATAAACAAAAGCTTTGGCCAATTTTCCAGACTCACCATAAACTGTAATCATAAATCTGTATTGCTACCTGTAGACCCCTTTAAAAAGTCCCTTGCCTGATGAGATCGCCAAGATTAAAATAGTGGACAAAATGAAATATTTGGGAACATTACAAGCAACTCCAAACAATACATTATAAACATTGCCCCACTTTTAGTTAAATTTAAAGGGAAAATTAAAATATGGAACCGACTTACATTATCCGTTGCAGGACGATGCAATTTAATTAAAATGCTATGGATGCCTCAGCTTTTGTATGTACTACACAACTCCCCAGTATGGGGATCTGTAAAAAGTGGTTCCAAAAGATGGATGTTCTTTTTAGACAATTAATCTGGAAATAAGGGCTGGCAAGAATCCATTTGAGCACCCTACAATTACAAAGAGGAAGGGGGGGTTGCACTCCCACACCCCTTTAGCTACTTTCTGGCGGCACAATTACAATACATGGAAGGGAGTAATAGGCTGGAAGGGGGGTATGTAAGGAGGAAAATGTTGTTCAAAATACCCCGCATAGATCAATGGTGGAAGCCATGGAGGCCTGCTCCTTCCCTTCTAGGTTTCCCACATTAAACTTAATGGTAAAAGTTTGGGATACAGTGAAGACATTGTTGGGGTACAGGGGATTCACAGGGTATGCCCCCCTCTGGGAGAACAGAAATTTGGGAGAGATCCAGAAGATGGGGACAATTAAAGGAATGGGAGAGATGTGGCATAAAATTCATCAACCAGTTAAATAAAGATGACATTCTGAAATCCTTTCAGGAACTGAGAGAATATGCTATACCGAATAAGTAATTTTTCAGGTATCTACAGATTAGGCCCTAAGAGAACAATTTAAAGAGGGGACATTCGAATGGAGCAAGATAACTTTGCACCAGAAAGTAATCAATGCAAAAACTTTAAAAGGCTTGATCTCTAGATTATACCTACATACTGTATAGCCAAGTTTTTCAGCCCATTTTTTTTAGCTGAAACCCCCCCCCCCCCCCCTCGGCTTATACTCGAGTAAGCCGTACCTTCCATTACTAAAAAAGCGTGTGTAACAGCGTGCGTCTCCCGCTGTGTATGCAATCTGTTCCGCCGTTCATTGTAAGAAAGCCCCGCCGCCACCTCCTCATCTCTGATAGACGGAACGCTGATACAGTTTCCCAGCATTGTATCAAGATAAATACTTGTTTTACTGAGAAATTGCTATTTTCCCACTTTTTTTTTAGTAACCTACGTATATGTAAGGGGGGAGGGAGAGGGGAAATGGTTGTTTGTAATGATGT
Source organism: Lithobates clamitans (assembly GCA_037952925.1). NCBI lineage: Eukaryota > Metazoa > Chordata > Amphibia > Anura > Ranidae > Lithobates > Lithobates clamitans. The sequence continues at coordinate 4,255,206 of JBBGZY010000742.1, read as the reverse complement.
TAAATGAAAAAGGTCTCAAAAAATGATAAAGTAAAAAAACAAAAACAAAACAAAAACAAACTTCTAGCCAGAATACATCTAGTCTACCAATTTGACTGCAAACAGGTAGGGAGAGACACAGCGGACGCCTTTTGGAATACAAAAGACTGGACATTGTGGCCATATAGCACTTAGGAATTTCTATGTCTAGTTTGGTAGAGTAGTCAGTTTGTTTAATCATCTTCAAACTTGTTATTTATTTAAATAAACATAGAACAGAAAACAATTCAAAATAAAAACCTAAATGAGGCAAACGCCCGGCTCACCTTACCAAGATTGAGTAACACTGATCAAGTCTGTAGTAGTTATGCTGAAGGTTTTAAAAAAAACAAACAAAAAAAAAAACCACTATGCTGGGTGGCTCTGTTCCCCTTTTAAGCCAGCAGGGCCTCGAGAGATGGCCAAAAGCCTCACTTAAGCCATAAGATTTAAAAAGCTCATTAGCAATATAATAAATTATATTTTAACACATACACTTTAACCTTTTTTTACATACTTGCATAGGCTAATAGAATCTAATTTAGGCCTGTGATTAACATTACATGTCATAGCCCAGCCACTGAAGATTACAGTTGGTTTCTGCTTAATGTTTGCAGAGGGAGTTGCTTTCAACAGAATAGGGTGTCAGCCTGAATCTCTCTGTTATGCTACTCCCATCTTATCTAGAATGATTAAGTACAAGACTGTAAAATGGATGGATTACTACAGGCTATGTAAAAGTAGCACTAATCAAAGCAAGAGCCTTAGCCAAAATGTAGTCTTGGGTTTTAGAATATATGAAGCACAGATGTGATAGAAAACGCGCGTGTGCACGTAGTTCTGCGAGTGCACGTAGTTCTGCGAGTACCTGTGTATTGTCTTGTTGAGTAACTGTGTATTGTCTGGAGTATTAGTGTCAGGAAACTAGTTGGCAATTTGGACAGGGTATAATCCCCAATCCTCATTAAATTTAAAGCGGAAGTAAATCCATTGAGTTAACAGTTACAAAAAACAGCTACATTCCAGGCATACTGGGAATGCTAACTGTCACATTGGTTGTGCTCTCAACCAAACTGTCAAACCATCCAATGGCTGGTGTCATAACTAAATCACATGTGCAGCATCATGGCAGCTGAAGATTAAACGGAGGCCAAGATGGCAGCTTCCTTGGCTGAAAACGATAGGAGGGTTTACTTCCATTTTAATAGGTACGATGCCCGGCGGGTGTGGAGAGGTGACTTGTTGTACATCTTGTGGCATGTATGCGTTTCTTGATCATCCGATCGAGGGTGAATACTGCTGTGCAAAATGTAAGCACATTGTTTCCCTGGAAGCCCAGGTTCTGAATCTGGGGAAGCAACTGTCAGCGCTGAGAAGTCCCTCCATACTAAAGGAGAGCCAGAAACATACACGGCAGGGGCCAGCACAGAGGCGGGTGGAGACAAAGGGATGCAGGCACTAGCAAAGAGTAGATGGGTGACAGTCAGGAAGGGTAGAGGGGGAAGTGCCATGGAGGAAGATCCAGGGCTGGAGCATCCCAATAAGTACGCTCCATTGAGTGACATTGGTGAAACCAGTCAGGGACCAGCACTGCTGGAGCTGAGGGACTCTTCTAGCTGCCGGGGGAAGAACTCCTCCAGTGAGAGTGGGGAGAAGCGAAGGGAAAGGAAAGACAGATTCTGGTGGTAGGGGACTCAATTCTTAGGACAGAGAGGCCAATCTGTAACAAAGACCTGAAGTGCCGAACATTATGCTGTCTACCGGGCGCTCGGGTTCGGCACATTACGCATCTGATGGACAGATTACTGGGAGGGGCTGGGGAAGACCCAGCTGTCATGGTGCACGTTGGCACTAATGACAAAGTCAGAGGCAGATGGAGTGTCCTAAAGAACCATTTTAGGGACTTAGGAGCTAAATTGAGGAAAAGGACCTCCAAGGTAGTATTCTCAGGAATACTACCGGTACATCGAGTCACACCAGAAAAGGTAGAGGGAGATTAGGGAAGTAAACAAGTGGCTAAAGAGCTGGTGTAGTAAGGAGGGGTTTGGGTTCCTGGAGGACTGGGTCGACTTCTCAGTCGATAACCAGTACTATAGAAGGGACGGACTGCACCTAAATGAGGAGGGTGCAGATCAGCTGGGAATGAAGATGGGCAAAAAGTTAGAGGGGTTTTTAAACTAGGTGATGGGGGGGGTCCCGAGGTAGAGATAGTCAGCGCGGAACATATTCCAGAGGGTAGTATTGGGGGCATTAGTGGTAGTTTGACCAAAGCACATAAACCCAAGGTAAGTATAGTATCAAGTCCTAGTTGCAATCTCGGAACACCCAATAAGAGGATAACATGTGACCGGTCTAAACTACATGGCATGTTCACCAATGCCAGGAGCCTGGCAGACAAGATGGGTGAACTAGAGATACTGTTGTACGAGGAGGATTTGGATTTTGTGGGAATTTCAGAGACCTGGTTCAACAGCTCTCATGATTGGCTGGCAAACATTCAAGGGTATACCCTTTATCGCAAGGGCAATAACTTCTCCGCAGGATGTGGAAATCTTGCAAAAAGATCTGAACAAATTAATGGGGTGGGCAACTACATGGCAGATGAGGTTCAATGTAGAAAAATGCATAATGCATTTGGGTGGAAAAAATATGAATGCAATCTACACACTGGGGGGAGAACCTCTGGGGGAATCTAGGATGGAAAAGGACCTGGGGGTCCTAGTAGATGATAGGCTCAGCAATGGCATGCAATGCCAAGCTGCTGCTAACAAAGCAAACAGAAAATTGGCATGCATTAAAAAGGGGATCAACTCCAGAGATAAAACGATAATTCTACCACTCTACAAGACTCTGGTCCGGCCGCACCTATGCTGTCCAGTTCTGGGCACCAGTCCTCAGGAAGGATGTACTGGAAATGGAGCGAGTACAAAGAAGGGCAACAAAGCTAATAAAGGGTCAGAAGGATATTGGTTATGAGGAGAGGTTGCGAGCACTGAACTTATTCTCTCTGGAGAAGAGATGCTTGAGCAGGGATATGATTTCAATATACAAATACCATACTGGTGACCACAGGGATAAAACTTTTTTGCATAAGGGAGTTTAGCAAGACCCGTGGCCACTCATTAAAATTAGAAGAAAAGAGGTTTAACCTTAAACTACGTAGAGGGTTCTTTACCATAAGAGTGGCAAGGATGTGGAATTCCCTTCCACAGGCGGTGGTCTCAGCAGGGGGCATTGATAGTTTCAAGAAACTATTAGATAAGCACCTGAACGACCACAACATACAGGGATATACAATGTAATACTGACATACAGTATAATCACACACACAGGTTGGACTTGATGGACTTGTGTCTTTTTTCAACCTCACCTACTATGTATTAGCAGTATGGTGGAAATCAGGACACTTGACCAGCACCACTCATTTAACAACATTAGTCCACTCATTTTAACCCACCAGTTAGGAAAATGTACAGCTGAACGGGTCTTCGGAACATTTGGTCGTCTTAGATATAGTGGGCAAAGTTTAGAACTTCTGTTGGTTTTAATGCTTTATGGGCCGGTTTGAATTTATCTCAACTTCCTGTGAAGCTAATAACGTGTCTTTAGGAAGTACACAAACCACAAATAAAATATTCCTTTTTGTAAAGTGAGGGGAAGGCTAAAACCCCAATATATTTATGGACATCTCTCTACTGGAGATTTTCTCTCATTTCCTATCTACAAGATTTTCCCCCCCCACTTCCTATCCAGGTGACAACATTCACCAGGAAAGGAATTGAGCTGAAACTTCCAAAAGAAAAACCTAAGAATAGTAGAGATTTTTATCCTTCCCGATTCCAATTAAAAAAAACTTGAGTGGCCTTACATTTCAACAGCAATGCTGAAACGGCCAGGCTTGTCACGTCAAACGGCCAGGCTTGTCACGTCAAACGGCCAGGCTTGTCACGTCAAACGGCCAGGCTTGTCACGTCAAACGGCCAGGCTTGTCACGTCAAACGGCCAGGCTTGTCACGTCAAACGGCCAGGCTTGTCACGTCAAACGGCCAGGCTTGTCACGTGAAACAGCCAGGCTTGTCACGTGAAACAGCCAGGCTTGTCACGTGAAACAGCCAGGCTTGTCACGTGAAACAGCCAGGCTTGTCACGTGAAACAGCCAGGCTTGTCACGTGAACTGTTGTGCTTAGGGTTGCCACATCATCCCTTTAATCCAGGACACACAATAATTACACAGGCTCTGTGGCTGAATAAGGTGATAATTAAACTCACTTGGTGCCTTATCTGCATTAAATCAGCCTCAGAACCTGTTTAATTAATATGTGTCCTGGATTAAAGGAATGATGTGGCAACTCTAGTTGTGCAAAATACAGTGCCTTGAAAAAGTATGTTACAACCAAAAACGTAAAATGTATATTTTATTGGGATTTTTTGTAATAGACCAACACAAATGGCACATAATTGTTAAGTAAAAAAATGGTTTTCAATTCTTTTTACAAATGAATATGTGAAAAGTGTGGCGTGCATTTGTATTCAGCCCCAGAACCACCTTTCACTGGAATTACAGCTGCAAGTCTTTTTGGAGAGGTCTACCAGCTTTGCACATCTAGAGAGTGAAATTTTTGCAAAAATAGCTCAAGCTCTGTCAGATTGGAGTGTATCTTAACAGCAATTTTCAAGTCTTGCCTCAGATTGTCAATTGGATTTAGGTCTGGACTGGACCATTCTAACACATGAATATGCTTTGATCTAAACCATTCCATTGTTGCTCTGGCTGTATGTTTAGAGTTGTTGTCCTGCTGGAAGGTGAACCTCCGCACCAGTCTCAAGTCTTTTGCAGACTAACAGGTTTTCTTTTAAGATCGCCCTGTATTTGGCTCCATCCATTTTCCCATCAACTCTGACCAGCTTCCCTGTCCCTGCTGAAAAAAAGCATCATGATGCTGCCACCAGCAGGTGTGTTCAGAGTGATGAGCAGTGTTAGTTTTCCGCCACACATAGCATTTTGCTTTTAGGCCAAAAAGGTAAAGATTGGTCTCATCTGACCAGAGCAACTTCTTCCACAAGTTTACTGTGTCCCCCACATGGCTTCCTGCAAACTGGACTTCTTATGGTTTTCTTTCAACAATGTTTTTCTTCTTGCCACTCTTCCATAGAAGCCAGATTTGTGGAGTGCACGACTAATTGTTGTCCTGTGGACAGATTCTCCCACCTGAGCTGTGGATCTCTGCAGCTCCTCCAGAGTTACCATGGGCCTTTTCGCTGCTTCTCTGACGAATGCACTCCTTGCCTGGCCTGTCAGTTTAGGTGGACGGCCATGTCTTGGTAGGTTTGCAGTTGTGCCATACTCTTTCCATTTTTGGATAGTGGATTGAACAGTGCTCCATGAGATGTTCAAAGCTATCAGAGTAAAGGGGGCTGAATATAAATGCACGCCACACTTTTCAGATAATTAAAAAAAAAAAAAATGTAAAATCATTTATCATTTTCCTTCCATGTCACAATTAAATACCACTTTGTGTTGGTCTATCACATAAAATTCCAATAAAATACATTTGGGTGTTTGGTCGTAACATGACAAAATGTGGAGATTTCCGAGGTGTGTGAATACTTTTTCAAGGCACTGTAAATAGAAATGTTTGAGACTTCTATGACTTGGCCCCTTTCACACTGGCAGAGTCTGCCAGTGGATCCACCTGCTCAGCAAAGGAGAATGAGGAGGATGACAGATCTGTGTCCAATCCGCTGATGCAGAGGGGACATGGACACAGCCGGCTATACACACACATATATATATATATATATATATATATATATATATATATATATATATATATACATACATACATACATACACACACACATACATATATACATATATATATATATATATATATATATATATATATATATACACACACACACACACACACACACACACACACACACACACACACACACACATATATATATATATATATATATATATATATATATATATATATATATATATATATACACACATACATACACACAGCACTATTTTCACAATACAGCACATCATAATGCAAACATTTGCATTTACTGTATGTGCATTTTGATACACTTATGCCGCGTACACACGAACTGACTTTACGGCATACTTGGTTCGGCGGACCGGAGTCCGTCGGACAATTCGATCGTGTGTGGGCTCCAGCGGACTTTTTCCCCCCGAAAGTTCGACGGACCAAGAAATGAAACATGTTTCAAATCTTTTCGACGGACTTGAGTCCGGTCGAAAAGTCCGCTCGTCTGCATGCTAGTCCAATGGACAAAAACCGACGCTAGGGCAGCTATTGGCTATGAACTTCCTTGTTTTAGTCCGGTCGTACGTCATCACTTACGAATCAGTCGGACTTTGGTTGATCGTGTGTAGGCAAGTCTGTTCATTCGGAAAGTCCGTTGAAAAGTCCGCCGAACCAAGTATGCCGTAAAGTCCGGTCCTGTGTACGTGGCATAAGGCTCACTGAATATATGTTTTGTAGTGCAATTAAAATTACCCTAGCATTACAAAAACAAAAAAACAAAAATATATATACCTGCAAAAGAAGAACCTAAACGCATACCTTTCCAGCTACCTACTCAGCCAAATCATTGCTCCTTCACAAGAAACCTGAAGACCGCTGGAAAATTGACACTTTTAGGAGTGTTAACATTCTTGGTCAGCAGTGCTCAGCGGTTTCTCCTACCAAGTGTACCACTGCCATAATTTCCTTCTAAAAATGCTAATGGTTTGGCTAGTTGATGATCTGGAACAAATATGCAGCTAAGAACTACTTTGATATTCTTGATCTGCATAATTATATTGGGTCAATGACTCAAAGCATGAAAGTTAGCAGTTTAGCACAACAGCCAGGCAACAATAATTTTCCGGAGGTGGTCAGTAATAGCTATCCCAAAATTCCTCACAATAAGTTTACTTTAATTTGCAGAATTACATTGTTCGAGAATATAGTGTCCACTCTGCTCATACCACTCAATTTCCTGTGTTTTCAAAGCTCTTCCTTGCTGTCTGTTCTACACCCTTCTGACAACCTATGTGGTCCCTTTGCTTCAATCTCACCTTCTCATCCGCCTTGCTTCTATTATGCTACACTAAAACAACCCCATTTAACCAGTTCACTTCTCTCTTTCTCCAATTTTCAAGTTTAAAATTACCTCGTATTCCACAAAGAGGATTGATGCCATTCCAGCTTCGATCCAACAAGCATTCACTTTAAATACTGTGTGCTGCTGCCTTCTTGAAAGGCAACATCTTGATTACACCACAAATAGAAGTAACAGAGAAGTAAACTGTTACAAGGGTCTAGTAGTTGTAGCATAACATGACACCCTTTACGGTGTTATAACTAAGAAGCACAGATTACCACGTGTTTATCCACAGCAGATATGTACCACCCTTTGGGCACTAGCAGTTGGGGAAGAAAACAAATGGGGGAGCGCTGTTCCAAAGGATGGTTGATGAGAAGAAAAAAAAGAAAAAACTTTATTGGCGAGGGAACAAAAAGTATATGTAGCTGCCAGGAGACGCATACATATCCAGTGCAATAATAAAGTTGGTAAAAAACACACAGTGGCTGTAAAAACACTTAGGAGCCAGGAGAGGTGGAGAGGAGGCTGGCCTTCCTCCAATGCTGAACCTAGAATGCCAGATGTCTGGGAGAGACAGCAGGTACTCAGGGACGTCAAGATGGAACTAAGGTGCCAGAGGCGAGGGACTGTTCAGTAGCCCAAAAGCCTCACTGCACAGGAACCCCAGGGGGAAACTAATGGAAACAGCTGCGTGTTCCAGGGATCCGGGAGAGATGAGCTGCAGCACAGGTACCGTTGAATACAACCAGGGGAAGCGATGCCTGCCGTGGCTCGCCTTCCGGGTCTCAAAGGCTGTAATCAACTTACCGACTACGTCAGTACCACCATACACAAACAAGCTCAGGCAGGCTCCAATGAGTCATATAATCCAGGAACAAGGGTAAGAAAAATTCAAGAGAAGTTGCCGGAGCTTGAACTGTGCAGGGACTACATGTTTCGGGGATTAACCCCTTCCTCAGGACATATTTTCTGAACAAGCATCTTGGTTCCATCTTCACGTCCCTGACTACCTTTTTGCTCTCTCAGACATCTGGCGTTCCCGGTTCAGCATTTGTGGTAGAACAGCCCCCTCTCCACCTCTCCTGGCTCCTGAGTTTTTTTTAACCAACATTATTTACTATTACTCTGGATATGTATGCATCTCCTGGCAGCTACATAAACTTTGTTCTCTCGCCAATAAAGATATATATATGAGAAATATAGGGCACAATTTCTCCCAATGACATCAACAATGGGGCATAATTCCTCCCAATGACACAATTGATGGGGCACAATTCCTCTTACCGACACAGAAGATGGGGCATGGTTTACTTCAACTGATGCTGGGACTTTCTCTACTCCTGATGGCCACAGTCCGGCCCCCCCTAAAGTCTGATGAACAGTAAAGTGCCCTATTGTTTAAAAAGTTTGGAGACCAGTGGATTAGACCATAGGTTTGCAGTGGCTTTTTCTTTAAAGAGAACTGTAAATGACTTGACTCAGCATATTGTGGTCGTGGCTTACATGTCATCGGTCACATGTGCTGCAACAACTCCTGTTTCAAACTAACAAACATGTAAGGTTACATTGGTGTATTTGAGGAGGATGGAAAGGCTAAATAGCGAACAAGCAGGTGCAATGTAGTGTAACATCAGATGACAGGGTGTAATGCTGAAAAACTGGTTCTACTTCCGTTCTAGCAGTCCACAATAAGCAAAGAAAGACCTGTTACATCTATAGAAAGCAAATCAGATGCTGGCCTAATTTAGTGTTCCATCATCTACATCAACTATGCCGTTTGTCAAAAGTAGAGTTATGGTTTCAAACAGTTATTGACCAAACACCAATTCAAGAAATATCATTTGAGAGTTTGGTTGAGTATATACAGTTAGGTCCATATATATTCGGACACTAGCACAATTTTCATACTTATGGCCATGTACGCCACCAGAATAAAAGTAAAATGAAACAATCCAAATAAATTTGAAGTGCAGACTTTCAGCTTTAATTCAAGGGGCTGAACATAAACAAAGTACACATTTTAGGAACAGCAACCATTTTTATACACAGCCCCCCCCCCCATTTTCAGAGGCTCGAATGTAACTGGATAAATATAATCAAATAAAATGTTCATTTTTAATATTTTGTTCAGAATCCTTTACGGGCAATGACTGCCTGAAGTCTGGAACCCATGGGCATTACCAAAAGGCTGGGTTTCCACCTTTCTGACGCTTTGCCGGGCTCTAACAGCAGTGTCTTCAGTTTTTCTTTGTGGGTCTTTCTGCCTTTAGTTGTGCCTTCAGCAAGTGACATGCATGCTCAACTGGGTTGAGAGCCAGTGACTGACTCAGCCATTCCAGAATATTCCACGTATTTTCCATCAAAAGCTCCTGGGTTGCTTTTGCTGCGTTTTGGATCATTATCCATCTGTACTGTGAAGCGCCGTCCAATAAACTTTGCTGCATTTGGCTGAATCTGGGCTGACAGTATATCTCTAAACACTGCATAATTTATCAGGCTGCTTCAGTCTTCTGTCACATCATCAATAAAAACACCAATGACCCACTGCCACTAGAAGCCATGCACGCCCATGCCATCACACAGCCTCAATCATGTTTTACAGATGACGTTTGTGTGCTTTGGATCATGAGCTGTTCCAAACCTTCGCCACACTTTTCTTCCCGTCATTCTGGTACAGATTAATTTTGTTTCATCTGTCCAAAGAATGCTTTTTCCAGAACTGGTCTGGCTTTTTTAGATGTTTTTTGGCAAAGTCTAATCTGAATTATTTTAAAAACAGAACAGAAAATTTGGGACTTTATATGAGGTTAGATAGGGGGCGTTCAACTCCCCTCCTCCATCCCGGTTCAATATATATACCAAAGAAAAAGGAGCAAAGGGCGGGACTTTAAATGAGGCACACGGGGGCAGGTACAAAAGTCAAGTATAAAACAGATTTTATTATATTCAAAATTGTCATATATTCACATGATTTTAAATGTACATGGCTGCTATTCTTACTCCGTTTCATCAAAGTATACATTCCAACAAGGACCTATAGTTACATTGCATGAACAGTTTAATAGCTTGCGCACAGGTAGCGGGGCCCCGCAAGTCAGGTCAGCCAATGATGTCACGCTCCGGAGCTGAGGGGGTCCCCTGGAGCGGCACACCTCCAACCCAAGCACCACTCAAGATGGGTCACAGAGAGGAAGCATGGTGATAATTGGTGAGATGAAGAATATAAAAAAAATGTATTTCTTCATCTCACCAATTATTACCATGCTTGCTCTCTTTTTTTTTTTGTATCTAAAAATATATTTTGTATCTAAGAACTCTTTATGGTGCTAGACCCATCTGATTTTTTGTGGTCTTCTATTCTTATTTTATCTATGTTTTAATATTATTAAATAATTTCTATTAATAATTAATATTTTTCACAAGTTTTTGTTATATTAAATATTGGTTTGATCTATAGCACATTATTTTATATTCTATTTTGTATCCTATGGATACATCTTAAGGTGGTCATATTGTTTTCACGTACTGTTTACACATACATAACTTATTGTTTTGATTCATTTTCATTTGTTTTGGGGTTTATAGCGCTACACTTTTTTGTTTATTGCCTTTAGGTTTACCAAAACTATAGAATAGGATGACCCACCTATCTTATCCATTTACTCTGTACCCAATCAGGCAGGCCCTTGCACTACATCAGGGGTGTCCAACCCACGGTTTGCATGCGGCCCCAGAGAGTTTAGCATGTGGACCGGGCCTGTCTGGAGAGACGCTGGGGATGCCGTGCAAACATAGCAGCTGTGGCAGCCTACATTGACAAGCCAGGCAAACGCACACCTGGAGGAATGCCGTGTAAACATAGCTGATGGGTGCAGGGTGTGTGTGCTAATGAGGTACGCTGGTGAACTGCATCCTGTGCTTACTGGTTTTTACATCCTAAATCTACATACCAGGAAGTCATGAATTTTTTTTTTATGGAACACACCAGGGGCTAAGGTAAGGCCTTGTTCTAAAAATCAAAGAAAGTTTTCATTTTTCTGCAACAGAGGTACATTAATGGTATACTGGTACATAGGATAGCTGTAATGGAGAGAGAAAAAAAAAAGGTGAACTTAACCTTTAATTAGGCAAGCAAGCAGATGTGCTCTTCACTAATCCCCCATTGTAAATAATTAAGCAGTAATAGTGCGCGAATACTAAATTACTGTATCTTCTTGTACAATCAAAAACTTTAGTGAATATCAAAACTCCTGAGTTTATAATGATACAACCATAATAAGGACACATTTATCTGCATCAGTTAATTAGCATATTTACAAACATCACTATCCTAGGAGGGATCGGAAGCAGATTAGGCCAATCTTCTGGGTGAAATAGCAGCCAACACCCATCACTTTTGGGATCATTTAAAAGGTAATTTCAAGCTGGACAATAAAATACAAGGTACCAGATTAACCCGTAGGCAATTAAATATAATACCTATAGAAAACGTTATCTGTGGGAGGGCAGCCACATCGTGAAAAACTGACATCCCACTGGCCACACCTCCGACCTCTTGATAGGTCAGACCATTTTTGTAAACACCCTCCTCATAGACAAGAAATGAGGGGCTTTTTCTGCAGATCTGCAGTCTACAGCTCCCCTTTTACCATCAAAACAAGGAACCCCTGCCAAGATTTGAGAGCCACTGAACCACCTTGCTCATTGACTGGACTGACCAAACAGATTTAGAAATATTTTCCTTTTAAAACCTTTTTTATTTCACTGTTGAATTATTGTCTCTTTTCCCTTGGTAATACCTTTTTCATTAAATATTTTTTAATTTTTTGTTTAAACATTAAACGATATTTCTAAATTTTTCTTGTCTGAAATGCAAAACAAAGAATCCCTGTCTCTTTGAAGAGCAATTCTACATAGTAAATTTCTGGATATACCCGTGTGTGGTGAGGCGTGTGTTAGACATTTTAAAGTCATGATTGTAATCGCTCATATTGTGAACGTTTAATATTTTACAATAAATTATCTGGTGACAGAGTAGGTAATTGCTTAGTTAACCAAACCCAGTGACAATCCTGCTCAGTCAGCTGGCAGTTGATTGTGGTCCCACAAGCTGAAAACTATTTGTGCAGGGTGTGGCTAAGAGTAGCATTGTCACACACCAGTGACAGCGAGGTATGAGTCTGAACGGCCATTTGTCGCTAATTTGTGAAGGTGACCAGGGTCTGACTCTGCGCTCGTCAAACTATCCTAGTTGTACTGGCACTACTACACCCTAAGAAAAGATTCAGAACATTTTGCAAATATGACTGTCCTTAATCAGATTTTGGCTGATTTGATAGAAGAAAGCAGTGAGTGTATAGTGTCTTATACCCTTTCGAAAAAAACAAACAAAAAAAAAAACAAAAAAAACACACGATTGAACCAATAGGTCTGGGACACCTGTGAATCAGACCGGCAAACTGTAACAGACTCTCCCCCCTTAGGACTGAGGGTGCCTGTTTATTGTGAAGAGTGTTTGGAGTAATACTTGGTGGATGTTGTAGGCCAGGTTTTACTCCAAAAAGAACTTGGGCTCAGAAGCTGAAGCCTGGGTAAAGCGATGTGCTGTGCATTTTGAGAAGGTAGAGATTCCTAAGGAAGGGGATTTTTAAACTTTTCTTTGAGGATGAAGAGCCTTTCCTCCTGTGACATCTTTGACAAAGTTGTCAAGTACCTCACCAAGGATATATATATATATATATATATATATATATATATATATATATATATATATATATATATATATATATATATATATATATATATATATATATATATATATATATATACATATACACCTACACACACACACACACTATCTATCTACATATACATTTTATATATATACATATATATACATATATATATATACATATATATATATATATATATATATATATATATACACATATATATATATATATATACATATACACACACACACACACACACACACACACACACGTACATACATACATACATACATACACACACACACGTTCTCCCACTTAAAAAGATGAGAGGCCTGTAATTTTCGTCATAGGTATACCTCAACTATAAGAGACAAAATGTGTTAACAAATCCAGACAATCACATTGTCTGATTTTTTTAAAGAATTAATTTGCAAATTATGGTGGAAAATAAGTATTTGGTCATCTACAAACAAGTACGATTTCTGGCTCTCACAGACCTGCATCTTCTTCTTTAAGAGGCTCCTCTGTCCTCCACTCATTGCCTGTATTAATGGCACCTGTTTGAATTTCCCTCGATCTGGGGCTCCACGCAAGATCTCAACCCATGGGGTCAAAATGATCACAAGAACGGTGAGCAAAAATCCCAGAACCACACTGGGAGACCTAGTGAATGACCTGCAGAGAGCTGGGACCAACGTAACAAAGGCTACTATCAGTAACACACTACGCCGCCAGGGACTCAGATCCTGCAGTGCCAGACGTGTCCCCCTGCTTAAGCCAGTACATGTCCGGGCCCGTCTGAGGTTTGCTAGAGAGCATTTGGATGATCCAGAAGAGGATTGGGAGAATGTCATATGGTCAAATGAAACCAAAGTAGAACATTTTGGTAGAAACACAACTCGTCGTGTTTGGAGGAGAGAGAATGCTGAGTTGCAACCAAAGAACACCATACCTACTGTGAAGCATGGGGGTGGCAACATCATGCTTTAGGGTTGTTTCTCTGCAAAAGGGAACAGGATGACTGATCCGTGTACAAGAAAGAATGAATGGGGCCATGTATCGTGAGATTTTGAGTGCAAACCTCCTCCCATCAGCAAGGGCATTGAAGATGAAACGTGGCTGGGTCTTTCAGCATGACAATGATCCTAAGCACACCATCCGGGCAACGAAGGAGTGGCTTTGTAAGAAGCATTTCAAGGTCCTGGAGTGGCCTAGCCAGTCTCCAGATCTCAACCCCATAGAAAACCTTTGGAGGGAGTTAAAAGTCCGTGTTGCCCAGCTACAGCCCCCAAACATCACTGCTCTAGAGGAGATCTGCATGGAGGAATGGGCCAACATACCAGCAACAGTGTGTGACAACCTTGTGAAGACTTACAGAAAACGTTTGACCTCTGTCATTGCCAACAAAGGATAGATAAAGTATTGAGATGAACCTTTGATATTGACAAAATACTTATTACTTATTTTTTCAAAAATTAGACAATGCGATTGTCTGGATTTGTTTCCACAGTTTGTCTCTCATAGTTGAGGTATACCTATGATGACAATTACAGGCCTCATCTTTTTAAGTGGGAGAACTTGCACAATTGGTGGCTGACTAAATACTTTTTTGCCCCACTGTGTGTGTGTGTGTATGTATATATGTATATATGTATATGTATATACATATACAAGATAATTGATCAAAAAAGTACAATCCTGGAATATAGGGTTAGATTGGCTGTTCTTTGGCTCCTAGTCCAGTTAGCTGTGGTTTGGCAGATAGAAATTGCAGCAATGGTTGGTTGCAGAGCCCATGGATGGCGATTATTTTATTTTGCATTTTTTCTTTTTTTAGATTTAGTCTATTTGTGCACACAGGGGCATGGGTGAGACTGGAGAGATTAAAGCGGGATAATGCTGAGGCTTTTGCACACAGAAGTGAGCATATATCTGTTCATTCCATTCTATGTCTGCCTCTTCTAGGGTGGGCATATAGGGATCTGACTCAGGTAAAGATAGCAGAGCTGGAAAAGGAACCTGGTGTTTGGAGACCAGAACATTGATGGCTGTATTAACACTATTAGTTGTCCAAGGAATTGTGAGTCTGCCTTAGGGCTAGTTGACACCAGACCACGGTGTCACTGCACAAGCGATCTTCAGCAGGTGTCGGTGTTAAATTAATGACACCCCAAACGCAGGTCACAAACGGTGTGTTTTCCTGCAACAGGTTGCATGGTACAGTAGTACCATGCAATCTGGTTGCTGTGCATTTTTTTTTTGGTAGTGCATGCACTGTTTTTGGTGAAGTCTGGTGAGATATCAGCCCATTCAAATGAATAGGCTAAAATCGCACTGCACTCAGATTGCATATGAATTGCACAGGAATGCACAGAAATTTCCTGGTGGTTTATAGTGTGAACAAGAGTCAGGTAGCCCCGCTTGCGGCATGCCTGACATAGAGCTAGAGTAGGATGCAGAGACCAGTGATAAAATTAGGTCCTTCTCCTGCTGCACCAGAGATATCTGATCAATATGAAACAGTGTTGTGCAGGCCTTTGGCAGAGTGAATGTTTGCCTTAGCTTTTGCTGTAGCTGGGCTTCTCCTGGTTTCTGCCATTGCTGCAAATGAGGTTATTCTCCTGTGGGGTAATCAAGTAGGGTACGAAAAAAAGGGGTAAGCATGTTCAAGGAGGAGGAGTACATAGGCCCAGGAGCAGACTGCCCTGTAGCGAAGTCTTTGTGGCAAAAAGGAAAGGTGGAAGCGCCTGACCCCCTATTGAGGGACTCTGGGTAGAAGTGGCAGTAAAGTGTGCAACCTGTGGTAGGCAGTGTTAATTTAGTCAACGGCATTTTTACAGTGATGAAAACTAAAAGTACAGCACATTTTGTCCACTGACAAAAAACTGACGAAAGTAAAATCCGTTTTGGTTAACGAACTTAAACGAGATGAAAATGTGAGGCAGGGATGTTCCGGTTTTCAGAGAGCTTCGCCTGCTTCCGCAATCCGCTCCCAGCAAGCCAGTTTGACTGTGTGCACTGTGACAACTGCCAGAGACCAGCACTGTGCATTATAGGCCAACCAGGCCTCCCGAGTCCCGACGAGATCGAGTCTGTCCAGACTCACCAGACAACCGCCAGGCTCCCAGAACAGACTGAGTGTGTACTGTAGTACATTACAATTACAGCAGGCCTGAAGCCTCCCCTCAGACCACAGTCCATCCAGAGCACTGTGCAGCATTACAGGCCTCCTCTGACCATTGGCAGTGACATCCAGTGCACTGTGCATTACAGGCCATCCCTCAGACCACCATCCAGTACTGTGCAGCATTACAAACAGGCCTCCTCTGACCACCAGCATCCAGGGCACTGTGCATTACAGGCCATCCCTCAGACCACCATCCAGCACTGTGCAGCATTACAAACAGGCCTCCTCTGACCACCAGCATCCAGGGCACTGTGCATTACAGGCCATCCCTCAGACCTGAGACCACATCCAGCACTGTGCAGCATTACAGGCCTCCTCAGACCACTGTCCAGAAAGCACTCTGCAGCATTACAGGAATCTCCCATCCCCACTGCTGCACAAAGTATACAGGAAATGTCGGCATCTGTGACAGGTAGAAAGAGAAGATCTATGGATGTATTTTACATTTGATCTTAAGGACAAGACCCTTTGCTAACCATGTGGAGCGACACTCACTGGTAAAAAAACAAACTTGAAGTGTCATTTGCAGACGACTCATCCTGAAATTTATACCAAAAGGTAAGCACAGCACTTAACTTCTTTTGTTCGGAACAGTCTTATGTACATTGCAGGGATTTTTTTTTAACAAACTTTCTTGCAGTCAGATTTCACACCTTTTGTTATTCTGAATAGCCGTTTGTCTATGTTGTGCAGGTTAGTCACTGAATTTTAATGGGAGTGATTTGATTTCATAATATCTATCAGCTACTGCTTTCTTCGAATTTAAGTATCTCACCAAATATATGTAGAAGGATGTGGTCACTGGGAGGGGCTGGGGCAATGTCAATTTTTGCACGGTACAGGGTGCCTAAAGGTCTAAGGCCGGCCCTGGGAAGGGACATTCATTTAGTGTATTATAGAGAAACAACTTGGAGCTCACTGTGTGTGGTGAGAGAATGTAAAATCAGAATAACTTGAATTATTCCCCCTAATTAAACTCCACAGATACAGAAAACCTCAAATGATGGGCCAAGTCAGGCCAGTGCACCACAGCAAACTATTTGCACTGCTTTTAGGTGCTTCAAAATACAAGACTGACTCTAAGGAACAATAGGCCAGGAAGGAGGCCATGGCCAGATGGATTTGGTGCACCGGATTACCAGTCAGAACGACTGAAGATGAGAACTTTGTTGGCATGATGGAGACCGTAGATAGGAAGCTGACTGGTTTAAAGAAAACTGTAAATCAGATTGCTTATTTTAAACAGTATGAAGATGAAAAACAAAAATTTCAAAAAGACTGGCTGCTGCCTGGAGAGTATCTATTTGAACTGGATTTGTGGACCAAAAAAGACTCTTATGCAGCGTACACACGAGCGTTTTTTTCGACCGGACTGGTCCGATGGACAATCCGATCGATGCTTCATCGGACCTTCAGCAGACTTCTCCAGTCGAAAATCTGACGGACTTTAGATTTGAAACATGCTTCAAATCTTTCCGACAGACTCGAGTCCGGTTGAAAAATCCGCTCATCTGTATGCTAGTCCGACAAATGAAAACCCACGCTAGGGCAGCTATTGGCTACTGGCTATCAACTTCCTTATTTTAGTCCGGTCGTACGTCATCACGTACGAACCATCAGACTTTGGTGTGATCGTGTGTAGGCAAGTCTGTTCGTTCAAAAGTCCGTCAGAAGTCCGTCAAAATCTGACGAAAGTCCGCCAGAATGGCCGTCGGACTTTTGTTGCCGAAAAGTCCGCTTGTGTGTACGCGGCCTTAGGACTTTATAGGTGCATGTTACTTTTGTGCTGAACATCATAAACCTGAACACATATTGTTGGCCCTTCAACAAGTAGCCCACTCATACACTGCAAACAATCAAATCATATGTGGACAAATGCTTGCAAGAGTGGGACATACCAAAGAGGAAGATCCTTACAGTGATAACAGATAACGGAAGCAATATGGTGGCAGCATTTAAACAAACAACTGCAGAACCACCCAGCTCTAGTGAGGAAGGCTCCCCCCATGACAAAAGTGATTGAGGCCGAGTTCGAAATTGATGATCTGCGTTGAGCCATTTTTGTTATTCTTTTACGACCAGTCAATTATCATATGGATAGGAGTTGATTGATTTGGAGGCGCTATCTGCTCTACTCTATGGGTGCATCTGTTATTTTTCGACATTATGTGTAGTTTTGGGCGAAAAGTATTCACATAAGATGTTGAGTGTTAAAATAATAGAATGGAACAGTAACTTTTTCTATACTTGATGCTTATTTGGCTTTGTTCCACTTGTTTAGTACAAACAGATTGACATGGACTGGACACCATGTGTTGCAGAAGGAGGAAAGTGTGAAGAGAATAATAGATAAAGCAAGATCAATAGTGAGCCTCTTCCACAAGTCTTCAACACAGAAGATATTAGAGCCTTGTGGCCTTACTCTTTTAAATGACTGCCCCACATGCTGGTCAAGTACATTCAACATGATCACAAGACTCCTCAAACTGAAAGAGTTAGTCTGCCAAATCGTAAACATGGGATGGGACAGCTTGCTCCCTAGTCAATGGCAAAAGCTTGCATGACCTACTCCTGCCTTTTGCAGAACATACTAAAATCTTCCAGAGTGACAAGTCCATGTCCCCGCCTCTTTGATATGCTCAGCCACCTTGAGGACTTTAACCACTTGTCACCCAGGCCAGTTCTGACATTTCTCTCCTACATGTACAAATATTTTTTTGCTAGAAATTACATAGAACCCCAAACATTATATATTTTTTTAGCAAAGACCCTAGAGCAGTGATGGCGAACCTTGGCACCCCAGATGTTTTGGAACTACATTTCCCATGATGCTCCACTACACTGCATGAGCATCATGGGAAATGTAGTTATAAAACATCTGGGGTGCCAAGGTTCACCATCACTGCCCTAGAGAATACAATGGCGGTCGTTGCAACTTTTTATCTTGCACGGTATTTGCGCAGCAATTTTACGAACACTTTTTTTTTCTTTTTAGGAAAAAAAAGTTTTGAGCTTTAAAAAAAAACAAACAAAAAAAAAAAAAAACAGTAAAGTTAGCCCAATATTTTTGCAGAATGTGAAAGATGAAGTTACGCCGAGTAAACAGATACCAAACATGTCACGCTTCAAAAATTGCACACGCTCGTGGAATGGCTCCAAACTTTGGTACTTAAAAATCCCCGTAGACGACGCTTTAAAAAATTTTACTGGTTACATGTTTTGAGTTAGAGGAGGTCTAGGGCTAGAATTTTTGCTCTCGCTCTAACATTAGTGGCCATATTTCACATGTGTGGTTTGAACACCGTTTTCATACGTGGGCGGAACTTACATATGCGTTCACTTCTGTGTGTGAGCACACGGGGACAGGGGTGCTATAAATTAATTTTTTTTCTTATTATTGTCATTTACTTTTTTTCCAGTTTGATACTTTTTAAAAAAAATATAATTTTTATCACTTTTATTCCTATTATAAGAAATGTAAACATCCCTTGTAATAGGAATATGGCATGATTGGTCCTCTTTACAGTGAGATATGGGGTCATTAAGACCCCACATCTCACCTATAAGCCTGAAATAAAAAAAAAAAATCTCAGCTTCCCAGCCGAGGCGGCTCCATTTGTTTGAATGCAGTGGCTGGGCGTGATTTTATAACATCGCACCCGGCCTCCAAACGATCATAAAGACTCCAGCGACCATCTGGTCTGCCGGAAATCTCTATGGTAAACATTTGGGGGCCAGCAAATCCTGTCTCCGACTCACCGATGGAATCAGCGAGTCAGTAGAAGCACTGGAGGGTGGTGGGAGGATGTCCCCTCTCGCCGCCTGTAAGAATGATCAAGCGGTGGAACAGCCGCTATGATCATTCTTATGGTGTAGAGAAGCACTGGCTGAAGAAAACGATATCTGAATGATGCCTGTAGCTGCAGGCATCATGCAGATATACCCGCACAAAGTCAAGGACGTCATATGATGGCCGGTGGGCAGGAAGTAGTTAAACAGAACACTAGCTACCAAGACCTTGCCACAACTGCACAGAAAATGAAAAGGGAGTGTGAACCAGCGTTTTGCTTCATTATTAGATACAACTGATAAAATGTTCTCGCCACTTGCAGCAGCTGCTTGTTTTATCAACCCTACAGTCTGTGAAACCCTTGTTGATGTGGCGAATGAGAATATTCAGGAACTACATAAAAAGGCAGAGGAGTATGCCTTAAGAAAACCCACAGACACCCATACAACATGAGGAATTTTCTGAAGATGTGCAACCATCGCAGGAAGTGGAAGAAGCACCACCACCGGTGGCATCCACATCTAAGCAGCCAGTCTTACGGTTTCTTTTTAAATGCCGCAAAAGACCCAGGCAGAGGATCTCCCCAAACCGCATAGAACAGCAGATCAGGAAATAGAAGGAAAAGCTTTTGCACCAAGTTGCCACCATCAATAAGGACACCGCAACAGATTTTTGGCTGTCAAAGAGTGACACTTTTCATCACCAGCTAAAACCTTTTGCATTAGACCTGCTGCATTATGTCAGCTTCTCAAGACTTTGCAGAGAGGGTATTCAGGGTCAGAGGTGACCTCTCTAGAGGCCAGCGGAATAGAGCAAGGGTCATGTTGGCACAATGAATCGAAACAAATAGAAAAATGTGTTATTCTCCAGGTATGTCTACCATAAGAAGCAGACCTAAAACTTGCGGGTTGTGCTTATTGCGATAGGAAGAAACAACAGTTTGAATTGTCAAATTCATAGGAAAAATGCACCGGCTACAAATGCCATTAGTATGTGCAAAAAACACACCACCGCCACTTTTTATCAACTCCCTTAGCACTGACAAATTTGACAATAGAGGTAAATATCACACCAATGAAAAAGAAAAAAAACCCATCAGAAACGGTAAAAAAGGGCAGGCTTACTACAGCCCTACAGTAATTTTTGTACAATGTTTTTCACAATGAGGGGAGATTTAGGGGAAAGGGGTGGGGGTATGGAGCAGTGGACGGTGTCAGTAGGTCAGTGGATGGTGTCAAGAGTTTTATTTCTTTTTTACAATTTAAATTTGTTCATTTTTTTTCACAATCCTTTAAAAGGGGAAGGGGGCGCTTGGGGCTCTATACCATGGCAGTAGAGTGAGTGTGTGTGCGTGGGGGGGGGGGGGGGGGTTGGTGTCAGTAGCTTTTATTTTTTTTTTACAATTTTATTTTTTTACAATTTAATTTTGTAATATTTATTGTAGTTTTTTTTTTTTTTTTAAATCGGCCCTGTTGGGGGCTATGGTGAGATATCAGGGGTCAGGAGGAAGACACAGCCGGCCGGATGAGGACAACGGTGAGGGGGGCCAGAGAAAAAGGGGGCGAGGTGATGGAAGAAAACATGGAGGCTGGGAGGAGAAAGACACAGGGGAAAGTCAGGGATGATTGGTGCGGCAGGGGGACAGCTGCTCGCACCGATCTCTCTGCTGGCTTTTCATGGGCCGCTTCTCCTCTCCCTCCGGCGGCTGTCAGCTGAAAAGCCATGCAGGGAGATTGGTGCTCAAAGCTGCCCCCCGCAGCACCGATCACCCCCGACTGTCAAGGGACAAGCATCCATTTGTGCACAGGAGTGACAGGGGGCCATGAGCACGCTCTGAGATTTGTCCTTGCGACGCTACCTGGCCAAGGGGAGTGTAGATTCCAGATTTCGGAGTTTTGCAGGGCTCCATCTGCAGAAGGGGGGGGGGTGACATTTGGAAGGTAGGGATACATGCAGGAGGCATGTATATACATATAGATTAATAGTATGCCATTGGTTTATAAATGATGAGTGTGGGTTTACACCCGCTTTAACCACTGGGCACTTAAACCCCCTTCCTAACCAGACCAATTTTAAGCTTTCAGTGCTCTTACATTTTGAATGACAATTACTCAGTCATGCAACACTGTACCTATATGAAATTTTTGTCCTTTTTTTCACACAAATAGAGCTTTCTTTTGGTGGTATTTAATCCCCGCTGGGTTTATTTTTTGTGTTATAAAAGAAAAAAGACCGAAAATTGTGTAAAAAAATGCATTTCTTCATTTCTGTTATAAAATTTAGCAAATTTGTAATTATGCTTCATATATTTTGGCCAAAATTTATACCGCTACATATCTTTAGTAAAAATAACCCAAATCAGTGTATATCATTTGGTCTTTGTTAAAGTTATAGAGTCCACAAGCTATGGTGCCAATCTCTGAAAATTGATCACACCTGAAGTATGGCCTCTCTCATTTCTTGAGACCCTAAGCCAGGGAAGTACAAATACCCCCCAAAATTACCCTTTTTGGAAAGTAGACATACCAAGGTATTTAGTAAGAGGCATGGTGAGTTTTTTGAAGTTGCAATTTTTTCCCACAATTCTTTACAAAAATCAAGATTTTTTTTCACAAAATTGTTATATTAGCAGGTTATTTCTCACACACAGCATATGCATAGCACAAATTACACCCCAAAACACATTCTGCTACTCCTCCTGAGTATGGAGATACCACGTGAGACTTTTACACCACATACAGAGGACCAACATGCAGAGAGCACCATCAGGCGTTCTTGGAGCATAAATTACACATATAATTTCTTGAATACCTCTTACATTTTGAAGGCCCTGGAGAACCAGGACAATGGAAACGCCCCAAAAATGACCCCATTTTGGAAAGAGAACAACCCAATGTATAATCTATGAGGCATATTGAGTCTTTTGAACATGTAATTTTTTTCTGCAAGTTATGGGAAAATGTGTAAAGAAAATTTTTTTTTTTTTTTTTTACACAACGTTGTCCATTTACACAATATTGCTACCACATAGCATGTACATACCAAAAATTACACCCCAAAATAGATTCTCCTACTCCTGAGTCCAGCGATACCACATGTGTGAGACTTTTCCACAGCATGGCCACATACAGAGGACCAACATGCAGGGAGCACCATCAGGTGTTCTAGGGACATAAGTTTCAAACCTAATTTGACTACCCATTACACTTTTGTGAGGCACTCTAGTGGCATGGATGATAACTGATGTGGCATGGATGAGCTGTGGATGGCCGGGTATGGCTGGGTCCACGGATGTGTTCGGGTGCGCGCCCCAGGGGGCGTCACTGTACGCCCTCCCAGAGTTATGCAACGGCCCTGTAGCCGTCATTCGGCTATGGGCCGGTTGTTAAGTGGTTAATACCATTAATAACATTAGATTTTTTCACTCCAGCAGTAGTATATGAGTTTGGAAATTGTAGAGAAATGCTTAAATAATGCATTACAATTTAACCGCTTCACCCCGAAAGATTTTCCCCCTTAATGAGCAGGCCATTTTTTGCGATACAGCACTGTGCCGCTTTAACTGACAATTGCGCGGTCATACCCAAACAAAAACTTTTTTCCCACAAATAGAGCTTTCCTTTGATGGTATTTGAGTACCTCTGCGGTCTTTAATTTTTACTTTTTGCTATAATATCCCCCAATTTTTTTTTTAATTAAAAACAGAAATGTCTTCATCAGTTTAGGCCAATATGCATTCTTCAAAAAAAAAAAAAAAAAATATTTTTTAACAAAAAATATCGCAATAAGCGTATATTGATTGGCTTGCGCAAAAGAATACATACATTATATATATATATATATATATATATATATATATATATATATATATATATATATATATATATATATATATATATATATATATATATATATCAGACACTTGACACATTTTTTGGAACCATTGACATTTATACAGCGATCAGTGCTATAAGAATGCACTGATTACTCTGTAAATGTCACTGGCAGGGAAGGGGGCGATCAAGGCGTTAAATGTGTTCCCTCGTGTGCGTTACTAACTGTGGGGGGGGGATGTGACAGATTGGAGGAGGAGACAAATCACTGTTCCTAATTACCAGGAACAGACGATCTGTCTCTCCTCTCCTGTCAGAACAGGGATTTGTGTGTTCTGTCTCTCCTGCCCACGATCGCAGGTGGCCGGCGCACATCACAGCCGCCGGCCACATGCATTGGGTTCCCCGCCGTGCAGCAGGCGTGCGCCTGCTATGGCTCTTAAAAAGGAGCAGACGTATAGTTACAGCGATTCGCGGGAACGAGCCAACCTGCCGCCGTGTAATGACGCTGGCTGGTCGACAAGTGGTTAAACTACACCCATTAGATTTTATGCGACTAAAATGTACTGAAGACTAATGCCTCGTACACACATTCCAAATATCGTACGACCGATCGTACGACCGTTCTCGCTTAAATAGTCGCAAGTAGAAATTGAATAGCTAATAAAGTCACAAAAATTCTCGTACGACAGACAACAAAAAAAAAAATAAAAAAATCGGAAGTGATGTAATGTGTATTGTATTTTCGGACAACAACTATACTGACTAAACGAAAATCGTACGATCTGGAATCGTACGAGGAAAATTTTTTGTGTATGTCCGATCGAATAATATTGGATGAACAGTCGTGATCGGCTGTCGAAAGTAGTGTATACACGATCCGAATATCGTACAATCCTTTCTCGGACGACCGTTTGTGTACGATATTCGGATCGTGTGTACGGGCCATTAGTCTACATATGACAAACTAAAAAAACTTGCAGAAGACTAAAATGGGACTAAAACTAAAATGTCATTTTAGTCCTAAGACTAAGCCCTAAGACTAAGCCTAAAACTAAATTAAAATCTGCTGCCAAAATTAACACTGTTGGTAGGTCATACACTTGAAATGAAGCTCTGGGTGGTTGATTTTTAGCACCAAGTTTGAAAAGTTTACACTGTAGAAGTAAATAAAATTCCAAACAGTCCCAGTTTCCTGAAAGTTATAATGCATTACTATTCAGGATTGTGGGGTTTTACAAGAAACATAGTTACAAAATTACATAGTTGGCGAGGTTGAAAAAAGGCACAAGTCCATCAAGTCCAACCTATGCATGTGATTATATGTCAGTATTCCATTGTACATCACTGTATGTTGTGGTCATTCAGGTGCTTATCTAATAGTTTTTTGAAACCATCAATGCCCCCCGCTGAGACCATCTGTGGAAGGGAATTCCACATCCTTGCCGCTCTTACAGTAAAGAACTCTCTAAGTAGTTGAGACCTCTTTCACATTTGTGCTACTTCAAAGTCGCATGATTTTACTGCAATTTCGTGGCCGCGATTTTACCAAGATTTTGCCGCAATTTGGGATCAGTACTACTTTGTACGACTTTACAGGGTTGGGGTTTACAAATGCTTTGACCCTCAGATTGTGCTTACAGCTTGTGCTTACAAAGTCGTACTGAAATTGTGTCTATTATTCAGGTACGATTTGCATGCTACTTCAGGGTTTAACATTGAGGTCTATGGACATCAACTCGCATGGAAGTTGGATCAAAGTAGTGCAGGGACTACTTTGAAGTCGGCATGACCTAAAGTCGTGCCAATATGAATGGTAGTCATTGAAAATCATGGAGAATGACTGGTCATGTGATTTTGCAGTACAAAATCGTGGGACAAGTCGTATAAGTGTGAAAGGGGCCTTAAGGTTAAACCTCTTTTCTTCTAATTTTAAAGAGTGTCCACGTGTCTTGTTAAACTCCCTTCCGCAAAAAAAGTTTTTTCCCAGGTTTATAAACATTGAGGACTTCTCTAAGGGTTAGTTTAAACTTGCTTCAAAACAAGGCTTCGGACATGCTTTGGTAGAGCTCTCTGAATGCCAGTCAAAGCCCCTGACACTAAATAAAATGGTTGGCTTACACTTTGCATTTGCTTTTATATTATACCCCATATCGCTTTAGTGGCACTTGAAAGCATCTTCAAAGTCTCCATAGAACTCTATGACAAAGCTCGCTTAAAGCAACTGCGGCTTTTGAGAGGCTTTAATTCAGCTTCAGCTTTGCTTTGAAGAAATTGCAGGTATGAGATGCAAACATACACACGCACAGGGCATCTGTCAAGCTTCAACAAAGCTTCAAAATAGTATCACGGAAGCATCACCAAAGCTTCAAAAAACACATCAAAGCATGTTAAAGCTGTATGCGCTTTAATGTGTGTTGAAGCCAAAGCAAGTGTAAATGAGCCCTTCGTGTCATGCCTGATTTTAATCTGACCACGTGAGTGTATTTGATTGTTTTTCATATATAAAATGCTTTGGTTTGTTGCACAAGAAAAAGTGGTATTCTTTGTGTTATTACAGAAATAACGGTGGAACGCGCTGTAACTGATTATAAAGCATGAGCTGGAGTTTGGATTCAGTTTGTTAGTGTAATTAAAATCTGTAATACATTTAACACTACCCTCCCCCGCAGACTGACAATGCTGCTCTCTGTGGTGCCTCCTGTGCGCATTCATCCAGAGTATTGTCTCCAATACAGGAGGTGTGTTACTGGCCAGACGACCAGGTAAACATAGATAAAAGGCCAAAGAAAAGTAAACTGATGCAGCAACCACACCTAATGATTGGAAAGCTGAAATACTACATTTTTGGTTTGGGGTTTATTATCACTTTTGGTTTGGGGTTTAATATCTCTTTTGGTTTGGGGTTTAATATCACTTTTGGTTTGGGGTTTAATATCACTTTTGGTTTGGGGTTTAATATCACTTTTGGTTTGGGGTTTAATATCACTTTTGGTTTGGGGTTTAATATCACTTTTGGTTTGGGGTAAAATATCACTTTTGGTTTGGGGTAAAATATCACTTTTGGTTTGGGGTATAATATCACTTTTGGTTTGGGGTTTAATATCGCTTTAAGTCCATGCAGCCACGTGTTCAGAGAGGAAGCAACCTGGACAGACTGTACTGGAGAAAACAAAAAAGCTTTGATAGCATACCTGATTGTGCCCGCTTTAATGCGGTATGATTACTTGGAGCTGGAGGAACTTGGATTAAAGATGGCTGAAGCTACAGTAGTTACTTATTTTTTTGCGGTTATTGGGGAAAGGGATAGCATAAACCATACTTAACCCAGGGTCTTTAAAAGACACCTAATGAGACCCTGTCGTAAATAGCAAAGTTGTAAAACAGCCTGGAGCATAGTCTGCCAGGCTGGGGGTAGTTACCTATATTGACCTAAAACAAGCTCCTTAAAGCGGGGTTCCACTCAAATTTTTAACTTAATCTTCCCCCCTTCAGTTAATTGCATAGATGTTCAAATGCCACACGAAAAAATTTTTTATCGCTGTAATTACCTTTATATTGTACTTTATTGTGGCACTTCCTGTCTCTCCTCCCATGGGAGTAGGCGTGTTTATTGCCTTTCCCCGGCGCCACACTGTCTCCTGGGAGCTTAGTGTCAGGCTTCCACAAGCTGTGAATGAACAGCATTCACCGCATCCAGGAAATCAATGCTTGTGGGCTTCACATGCCCACAAGCAAGATGGAAACAGCCAGCATCACATTTTTTAAGTTGTTCTTCAGTACGAAAACAGACAGAGGTGGAAATATTACACTCAAACTGAGTATTATTTTAGGATTAGCAAAGTGTCTCAAAGAAGATTGGTCGCCGGACTCCCGCTTTAAGAGTTCCCAAGTGAGTTCAGCATGTGGCCTAGGCATGTCTGGAGGTACGCAGTGCAAGCATAGAAGCCACAGCGGCTGTCAGGGAAAACCTAGGCACAGGAACATATAATGGGATGCCGGAGATTCTGTGCAAGAATAGTCGCAGCTGCCAGCACTGAGAATCCAGACACAGGTACAGCTGGAGGGATACTGGGGTTGCTTTTTTGTAATGGCACTGGCAGCAATTAATACAGGGTACTAACTCCAGATACAGTGCATCCAGAAAGTATTTACAGAGCTTCACTTATTCCACATTTTGTTATGTTACAGCCTTATTCCAAAATTGATTAAATTCATACACACACCTTTCTATACAAGGCCCCACAGCTAAGAGTGCATATCAGAGCACAAACCAAGCCATGAAGTCCAAGAAATTGTCTGTAGACCTCCGAGACAGGATTGTATCGAGGCTCAGATCTGGGGAAGGGTACAGAAAAATTTCTGCAGCATTGAAGGACCCAATGAGTACAGTGGCCTCCATCATCCGTAAATGGAAGAAGTTTGGAGCCACTAGGACTCTTCCTAGAGCAGGCCTCCCAGCGCAAACCGAGCGATCGGGGGAAAATAGCCTTGGTCAGGGAGGTGACCAAGAACCCGATGGTCACCCTGAGAAAGCTCCAGCATTTCTCCGTGGAGAGCAAAGAACCACCATCTCTGCAGCACTCCACCAATCAGGCCTGTATGGTAGAGTGGCCAGACGGAAGCCACTCCTCAGTAAAAAGCACATGACAGGTCATCTGGAGTTTGCCAAAAGGCACCTGAAAGACAATGAGAAACAAAATTCTCTGGTCTGATGAAACAAAGATTGAACTCTTTGGACTGAATGGCAAGCGTCATCACCTGGCCATTACCATCCCTACAGTGAAGCATGGTGGAGGCAGCATCAATGTGGGGATGTATTTAAGCAACAGGAACTGGGAGACTAGTCAGGATCGAGGGAAAGCGGAATTCAGGAATATACAGAGACATACTTGATGAATCCTGCTCCAGAGCAATCTGGACCTCAGACTGGGGTGAAGGTTCATCTTCCAACAGGACAACGACCCTAAGCACACAGCCAAAAGAACAAAGGAGAGGCTATGGGACAACTCTGAATATCTTTGAGTGGCCCAGCCAGAGCTTAGACTTGAACCCAATTTAACATCTCTGGAGAGATCTGAAAATGGCTGTGCACTGATGCTCCCTAGACACCTGATGGAGCTTGAGAGGTCCCGCAAAGAAGGATGGGAGAAACTGCCCAAAAATAGATGTGCCAAGCTTGTAGCATGATACTCAAAAAGACTTGAGGCTGTAATTGTTGCCAAAAGGTGCAAGTATTGAGCAAAAGCTGTAAATATTTATGTACATGTGATTTTTTGTTTTTATTTTTAATAAATTTGCTAAGATTTCAAATAAACTTCTTTCACATTGTCTTTATGGGGTGTTTGTAGAATTTTGAGGAAAATAATGAGTTTAATCCATTTTGGAATACTCCAACAAAATGCTAACAATACTTTCTGGATGCACTGTAGAGTCAGGCAAGTAAATGCAGCATAGCTTTATATAGGGGAGTGCTGCGCCCCCAACAGGGTCCCTCATCCACAACTTCCCCACACAGCAAATAGGGGAGCAGCCCACCCCCCTGGCACCCCCCCAGATATAGCCATGTGGCTGTAGGTTGCCCTCTTACTTTTAGAATAAAAAAAAAATTACAATAAAGGTGAATCTTACTCAGATAGGTACATTATCTTTATCAGTGATCGTTAACTTGTGATCTGCCAGACTTTTCTGTTCATCAGCCATCCCTATTGTTGGTGTATTTTATGTGTGGCCCAAGACAATTCCTCTTCTTCCAATATGGCCCAGGAAGGTCAAAACTGGTGAACTGGTACCCAAAGCTGAACTGCATATTCCAGATGAGGTTGTACGAATGCTTTGTACTGGGCAAATTGTCTCCATTTATACTTGATATAATAATGTATTTTTACATTGTATTCTACCAGAACAACCAGATCCTTCTCGACCATTGACTCTCAACTATCCTCCTACTAGAATGTATGATGCCTGCAAGTTTTTAGTGCATGGAATTACATTTATCAACATTTAACCTCATTTGCCCTAGTTTCCCAATTAAACAGAGCATTGAGGTCACCCTGTAAATTGGAAATACCCTGTAAGGATTTTATTCCACTACGTTAGTGTCATCTGCAAACACAGAAATAGAACTTTTAATCCCAGCTCTAAATATGTTAAATAGTAGGGGTCTCAACATGTCACTTTGGGGTACACCACTAATAACCTTAGACCATTCAGAGTATGAGTCACTACTCTCTGCATATGGCATTTTAGCCAGTTTTCTATCCATTTTTTTCTCCTTTAATTAAAAAAAAAATAGATACTTTAAAATCTAATTTCTCAATGCTCTAGTAAATAACTTTGCCTCTATGTGGCAGTGAGTGATCAAGACTCTTTAAAGGATGGTTCATAGACACAGCAATGAACTTCATTTTTTCCAACAGTGGATCAACACAGGTAACCAATATGTGTTGTGTTCACAGAATGCTAGTGTGATGTGCAGTGCAGAAAAATGCTGACATTTTTCTGCAGTTCACTGGATGGTAAAGAAGAGCATTATGTTGCTTTGCAGAGATCTGAATGGAGTGTACACATTGCACACTTCCAATAAAGTTTATAAAAAAAATACATCTTGCAGTGTAAAACACAAACGCACCACTTATCATTGGTGCTACACTGCAGACACCAGCCACACACCAAAATTGACTATTTTACCATGCTGCTAAGGTCAGAATTGCAACAGAAGCTGTGAAAGGTCTGGGTTTTATTTTGGCAAAATCTGTGGTGGCAGCTATTGTGTGTAAAGGGTTAATTTGGTTAACCTGCTCCAGTGACAATCATGGTCAGTCTGCTTGCGCTTTGATTGTTGCCCTGTGAATTGGAAAATCTCTGCACGGGGAAAGCGGTGTGTGTATTTATCAAAGACCACATTTTATGAAAAGCTGAAAAAGAATTCTGGCTGGTCACTGGGTCTTATACTTTGTTTATTTAGGCTCCTTTCACATCGGAGCGTTCCATTCATTGTTAATGGCACCCCAAATGTGGCAAGCAGACATGCGATTAAAAACGAAGCAAAGCTCAATGCCTGAAAAAGTACAGGAGCTTCTTTGGTGTGTTTGTTGCATGTAGGGCTGCCCTATGCATGCAGCAAAAAAACAAGCAAAACTGTTCACAATATCCTGCATAATAGGGATTCTGGCATTATACTATACAGACGCTTCATAGACGACCTGTTAATTATATGGAAGGGGAACATGAATACTTTGGAAGAAATACTACAGACAATGAATGATAATAATCAGAATATTAATTTGACATGGAACGTCAACAAAGATATGGTGCACTTTTTGGATCTGGAGATTCGGTATACTCAACGAGGTATAGAGACAAGAACATATTTCAAAACGACCGATCACAACTCTTACATCCCCACCATGAGCTGTCATTTTAGACCTTAGTTGGACAATATTCCACATGGCCAATATATGAGAAGAAAAATTGCAAGAAGAACATTTTGAGCTACAATCACAACTGCTGACTAACATGTTTAAACAAAAAGGATATCGAGATGACTTCCTAGAAAAAGAGATATAAAATCAAAAATATGAACAGAGGAGATCTTCTCAAGGATAATACCACGCATAATGGTCCAAACAAAGATATGGACACATGTATTGTCCTGGATTTTAATTTGCAGAATAAGGAAGTAGAGGAAATTATCTACAAATATTGGAATGTCCTGAAACAAGGATGTTCACCTTAAAGAGAACCTGTCAGAAACACCAAATATAGTATATAAAAGGGCACCCAATTTAAGGGACAAACTGGTGCATAATGTGGTGAAACCACCTCCCCTTAAACCCAAAATGTTTTGGGACATTAAGAGCTTCCATAGTTGTGGACACAGTTATAGTTGCACCAGGGTCCCTAGGAATGTTAGGAAAGTAAAAAAGTGTTCACTAACCCACAAAACAATAGAGTGTACACCATCAGGGATTTTGTGCGACTTGGTGGGTGTATTCTATGCAGTTAAGTGTCCATGTAATTTGATCTATGTGGGAAGAACCATAAGGGCATTAAAAGCACGTATGGAGGAACATGTGAGGAATATTAGGAAAGGGTATGATAAGCACTTTTTAGGGATGTGCATAACAAAAGCACAGACGGCATGCAATTTTGGGGCATCGAGGCGCCCAAACGCCACTGGAGAGGATCAAACTATTTGAGAGACATCAGCAAGCAAGAATCATGGTGGATACACCAGTTAGGATCTCTCACCCCTGGGGGGTTGAATAAAGAATTCGACCTAAAGTGTTTAAGTAATTTTTAGATTTTTTAATACAGTGGAGAGAGTTTTTCATAATGATGTATTTATTTACCATAAAAGGACACCTTCTCATGGATAAATTAGTAGAAATATATATATTTTGTGATTATATATATGTGTGTTTGTGAATTTTTTTATAGATTTAATGGTAATACTATATTCATTTTTAATTTTGTGTCATTTCTAAGGAGTTCTGACCATTTACCTATATATATATATATATATATATATATATATATATATATATATATATATATATATATATATATATATATATATATATATATATATATATATATATATATATATATATATAGGAATACATATACATATATATATATATATATATATATATATATATATATATATATATATATATATATATATATATATATATATATATATATAGGAATACATATACATATATATATATATATATATATATATATATATATATATATATATACATACATACATATATATCGTATATACTCGAGTATAAGTCGAATTTTTCAGCACTTTTTTTGTGCTGAAAGTGCCCCCCTCGACTTATACTGGAGTCAAGCACTTTTCTGCAACAAAAAATTTCATTTTCCGAACCGACTTTGGGGCCCCATATCTCAGGGATACTTAGTGCTAGGAACCCCAAATTTGGTGTGCAAACCCAGTGGAACTGGTACCATAACATATCCAGCTGGGGTTCCTAGCACTAAGTGGCCCTGAGATATGGGGCCCCAAACCTGGTTTGGAAAATGTCATTCTCTGCTGCAAAAATGTGCTTGACATTTTCTGAACTGATTTTTGGGGCCCTGTATCTCGGGGCCACTTGGGGCTAGAAACCCCAGCTTTGGAAATTTTATGGTGCTAGTTCCACTGGGTCTGCACACCAAATTTGGGGTTCTTAGCGCTAAGTGGCCCCGAGATACGGGGGGCCCCAAATTTGTCAACTGTGTCCATCTGCAGCAATGTCATTTCGGGACCCTTTGGGTTCAGAGACCCCAAATTTTGGCTGCAGCTAGGGGACCCTTAACTACCGAGTTTGAAGTTCAGGGGACCTATGGCTGCAAATGGGCACAGTGAGGCATTGTTGACCCTCTTTTCCACTTACAGTAGCTGTGCATTTCTCACCCTCGTCTTATACTCGGGTCAATAAGTTTTTCCCATTTTTTTTGTGGTAAATTAGGGCCTCGACTTATACTCGAGTGTATATATATATATATATATATATATATATATATATATATATATACATATATACATATATATATATATATATATATATATATATATATATATATATATATACACACACATATACATTGTATATATATATATATATATATATATATATATACATACACACATATATATATATATATATATATATATATATATATATATATATATATATATATATATATATATATATATATATATATATATATATATATATATATATATATATATATATATATATATATTCTGTTTAAGTCAATTTTCCCAGGTAGACCCCTATATGATATACCTTGGTCTCTCTCTATGGGACGCAGCAACTCCCCCCCCCCCCCCCCCCCTCCCTCGTTTTAGTAATCACTCGTACCATTAACGAGGTGTAATTTTAAAATGTATTTACAGTAAAGTATATTTTTAACTTGTAATTATGTTTTGTATATTTACAAGCAATAGCAGCCATAAGTATTTCTTGCTGCTGGTTAAAATTGGGGGATGATCGGTTAATTTCCTTCCGTGACCGTCCTGTTAGTCCATTTTATTTAATCATTCAGTTTGTACCAACATTGGTGTGCATATTAGTAGTGGTGGCACACACAGGACATCATATATGGCAGGTACAATGGCGCATTAATGTATCCAAGCAGTTTAACCTTGGATGTTAATTCCATTGAAGTGCATAGACTCAG
This sequence comes from Lithobates clamitans, assembly GCA_037952925.1. Lineage (NCBI taxonomy): Eukaryota > Metazoa > Chordata > Amphibia > Anura > Ranidae > Lithobates > Lithobates clamitans. The sequence continues at coordinate 4,221,297 of JBBGZY010000742.1, read as the reverse complement.
CACTAGTGTCCCGCGGACCACAACAAAATAGCCGCGGACACCCTATATTGACTGACAGTTTTACTGTCCAATCACATTGCCTCCTGAGGAAGATACGGAAATCCCTAGTATCGACACATGTTGGGGAAGGGGACAGAACGGAACGTTAAGGTGATCGTTCCTAACAGCTGATCTGCTCATCATCCCGTTACCGGCCGGTTTTGCCTACTTGTTTTATGCTTGATGTAGAATGGCACACTAAAGCGCCTGGCTATTGTGAGTACCCTGTGTGGGACTTTTTTTGATTTTAATAAAAAATTGTATAAACACACTATACCATGAAATCCTCTTTTCTCCATTGATTCACTGAGGCATATTGGAGACTGATTCAGGAATCCAGATACATTGCTGAACCCTGTAGTGGTTCTAAAAGTGTGCATCAACCAAGCTTAATAGCAAGGTCACACATCTTAAGGTGAGCCTTCAATACATGGGGGGGAGCACTTGAGTGAAAGACACAGCATGTGGTTATTGGATAGTTTTCACAGCATACTGAATCGCATGAAGTGTGAAGCACCTGTGGATTGCATTAATTTGAACTTTCACAATGCACAGCAGCACCTTTTTAATTCCAGTATTTGGGATTTATTGATATATTTATTGATATTTTTGTTTCCCACTTGATTTAAGCTTTCCACTACTATATAAATGCACATTGTCACTTTATATTTATGATTATTAATCACGACTTTATATGTATATCTTTTTATATCACCAAGTATAGGTTATTTTACCATTTCACAGAAATCTTACGATTAGCATTTATGCTCATACTTTTGATAGCGCAGCAATTGTAATTTGATTCTATTATTTTTGCATGGTGTATGAGACATGTTCATCGCTTGCAGCGGATTCAAAGAGGACTTAGTGGCTTTTATTGTTAGTGGAGGCTCACAGGACGTTTTACACATATTTCCTGTTCACAATACACTAGGTGTGAAGCCATCTTTAATAAAGGTAAAGAACCGTATTCAAACCTTGTTCCCGTCTAGGCCTAGGGATTATCCGCACTGTTACTGTCAGAGGTGATCATCCCCAAAAGAGAAGCATTTATTTTTGCCTAACAAAGCAGTAAAAAAAATATATTGCATCTACAAAAAAAAAAAAAAAAAAAAAGACGTGAAACCAATGGAGCAGCTTAGCCTTTTAGTCATTCACAGTCAACCAACTCACTCCTATAAACCACACAAGCAGAGATGCCTCATGTGACAGTAATGAATAGCTCATATGTCATTAGTAGATACAGACAAAAATAGCGCTCATCACTCTTCAACAAGAATATAACAGGACACGTCATGGCTAGTCTTTCACCTGACAAACATTTCACTGCATTTCTCACATGTTTTCCTCTAAACATACAGAAGCCGAGCGAAAATGGGCTTTCCTGCTAAGCTTCTTATCTCTGCCCTAAAGTCCATGTCTAAGAAGCCAACTGTGTGTCTAAGAAGCCAGCTCAGGTTTTCAAACAGGAAAATATGCATTTTAAAACAAGATCGGAGTCCTAAGATTAAACTGAACACTGAAATTGGGCAAGAGGACCAAGAGACACTGACACTGGCTGGAGATGGGTTCAAATACACAGGTGACATTATTCATGAGACTTCCAATCACTTCATTTGCAATGCACTGAAATCAATGTGCTGCAAACGTAAACATTAGTTAAATCACTTGTCCCAGAAAACTGGTAGACCATTTATAAGGTGCAGTACGCATTGCATATGCGCAGCCAGCTGTGAAACCGCAAGCAGTCACAGTCAGCTGCCACAGTTAAGATGTCGGTGTCGGGCACCAAAGTGGGTCCTGGGACAGGCGAGTGGCTGCTTAATAAAAGCAGGCCCAACCCCTCCCCCCACATTTTATTCATTTATTTTCTCCTCCCTTTTTCCCCTTCTCTTCCCTACACCAATTTTCTCCATATTCAGTCCATCCCCATGCTTGACATTGCTTTTCATCACCCACAGCCTCACAACAAGAGCTCCATTAACAAGTTCTCTCCGCTTCCAGGCCAGTTGTTAATTCATCCACCACCTCAGGCTAGTTGCATTTTCTATTCAGTTTCCCTCCTTATCTCAACAATAAAATAGCCTCTGGAAAGCTCCCATATGCAGCTGTGCCAAATGTTCAAAGTTTCTACGCACGCTAAATTTGGATACCCACACCAAAATCACACACCACTATAAGAATCATCTCCATGTAGTACAATTCTTTCCAAACAGGAAAATAGTCTCTTAAAAGTTCCGCCCAATTATCACCACTAAAACATTTATAAAAGATATATTGAATTTTAGTGTAAACTTTTTGAATTGACTTTTGTCGCCATTTTTATTTATGATGGGTTTTAATATTTTATTGTATACTAGCCTTGATGGAGGGTGTGCCCCCTCCCCCCCGAAATGTGTTTGCTCCATTTTCCCTCTTTGAACTGCAAACTTCAATAAATAAATTGTATAAAAGCCTGAAGTGTGATGTCTCTGCATATCGAACATGACTCCTACCTCCACTACATTAGATTTTGAAATAGTATAGGTACAGCCTTCAGTGGACATAATGTAGCTATCCTGGGGAGTTCTTTAAACTTACCAATTTTCTGGTGGTAGTTTCCTTAGGAAATACCTGCATCTAACGCAGGGTAACATTAGCACCAGTGTTAGTAACATTACTAACGTGTGTGGAAAATTCAGGTAGTTATTACCGCAACTTTAAGAACCTCTTGCCATGGCAGCGACTAATTACTAAAATAATTACCACCAGCTCACAGTTTAGTAAATTAGTGGTAATTAGGACCAGATCGGAGCAGACACATGGAGCTATGCCAGTGCTCAGTGTAGGGCATGTCTGTTGTGAAGCGGTCACAAATGTGACCGGTTCCCAAACCGTGCTCTATCCAGGGCCTCATTTCAGCCGTCAGATTTCCTGGCCAAAAGTTAAATGTGAACAAAGGGGCTGGGGATATCATTCCTCAAACATGACAATGCCCATATTTGGGAAATGATTTGTCACTGGGTAAGCCCAACAAGGAACTGAGACTTGTGCCCTATCAGATCTGCTTTACTTTGATTGACAGTGCATTGCAGTGGGTAGATTCACAAGTCACAATTAGACTGAATAGCCTACTGCTGTAGGCTTTCAATCGAATGTAAAGCAGACCTGATAAGAAACTAGTCTGTTTCCCATCAGGCACTGCCCACCCTAGTACAAAACTCCTCTGCAATGTAACCGTTAGCGTAACAGGCACAGTGGCCAAGGAGGAAGTGCACTGCGGAAGGAACGTCCAGTATGGACACACCAAAATCAGTGTGGGCACCTAAATTCCCAGCACTTCCAAAATAAAGCAGCTTAGGACTCGCCTTCCTTTCTCTTACAACACTGTTAGTTGGCCCAGTGCTGTCACACAGTGGTGGGGGTCCTCTGCTCTATGGAAGCTTTATTAGGAATGATACTGAGCCTAAGCTGGGCATTTTGGCTAGTTTAGCTGGGACTGGCCAAATTTAGATGCGCGCGTGTGTGGTCCTCCCTGTCTGACAGAAGTCGATTGTTATATCAACTTCAGTCAAAGAAATGGACACGGTAGAAAACGCTTGTTGATCAGTGACTGCAGCTGCTGATCAGTGTATTGTGACAGCACAGAACACAATAGTCACCTACCTGCTTCAGTATATTTCAGCCCCACCTTCTCCTCCCCATCTTTGGGTTTAGGCGGTGGCCACACTGCCTGAAGTCTTCCAGGTGTCCGGTCTTCCGGATCTGAGGGACTCGTGTCTGGCTGCAAAACAGAACAAAATTGTAAGACAAAAGGAATTTTGTGTTAAAATTTGCATTTGCTGCACAGATTTCAGTTTAACACAAAGCTGTTAGGATCCAAATTAAAACTACTAGACTTTTCAAAACACCTTAAGCTTAGATTTCAAACTGCTGTATGATCTGTTAAAATAGGAGTCCAGCAGGCAGGCTTGAAAATACATGCAAACAACGTTATTCATGCATCACAGACATACATGCGTTCCTTGGATTTACACAAATGTGCACTTCTAAAAACGAAAAAGCCTAAAAGGTGGAGTTTGCTATTCTGAAAAACTCAGTTAAACAATTTTTAAAGATCAGAGAATTGAATCAATATTTTAAAAAAGATTCATTATAAGATTAGCAAATAGCCAAATGTATGCTGCCATATTCGCTAGATGCAAAAATGCTGGGAAAGGTTTTATTTTAGTTGCCACGGTACAAAAGGTAGCTTCCTTGCTCAACAACAAAGGGCAAACAATATGGAAAAAAAACCTAAATGAACATTTTCAAAACATTAGCTGCCATTTAAGGCCACATTAACATTTGAAAAACATTTTAAAAAAAAGAAAAGAAAAATCGCATACACTTTTCCTTTCAGCATTCTGGTCATTTTCTATAGGTCTGCCCTTTTCAAAGATGGACTTCAGCGATTCCTTTTCACTCTTCTGCTTGCGCTTCACAGCTTCTAAGTCAGGAGAATCCTCTGCTGGCAATGGTTTTTTTGGTGCCCCTGTAAAAAAAGATTTAAATGCCTCCAGTGCTGACTCCGATTTGATCTCTTTGCCCACTGTATCCTTAGGTGCCTCCTCAATTTCCTCTGGAACTTCATCCTTTTCTTCTTGCTTTGGCATATCAAAGTTCAGAAGCTGGGAGAGCTGCTCCATAAATTTGGAGCTTGCTTTGGTCTCCACTGGTGTCTTCACTTCACGTTTTCGGACCGGTGAGACATTTGAAAGGTTTGATTTTTGCACTGGCTGGGAGAGATTTAGTAAGGCCAAATCACTATCACCTTGTTTCACGGTGACCGTCTCCCTGTCTTCTGCAGGGGTTCCTTTCTTGTGCACACGAAAGCTGCTAAAAAATGTTGGCAGCTGGAATGGCTTCTCTCCTGGGGTATCTTTTGTAGGGGTAGTTGGAGTTGAAGGACTGCTCTCTTCTAGTTCCTTTGTGGTGTTGGCATTTTCATCCATATTGGGGCCCGCAGATTCTGGCTTTTTAAAGTCCAGTCCATCTTGCTTTTTTGTTTCTATGGCATCAGTATCGTCAATATCTTGTGTTTCAGACTTCTGCTTAGAACCATTGTTCAGTGATACATTAGAAGCAGATAAAAGTGGGGACACAGGAGCCTTTGTTGCTCCCTGGCAGATATTCTGCTTCGAGCTCTCTGTGTCAGAATCTGAATCACTGGAGATGTGCACTAGAGTACTATGTACTAGGAGATCCTCCTGGTCATAGTCTGTCTGATCTGGGACAATGTCAGTGCTGGAATGCATGTCTGACTTTGCATCCTCACTAATGTCTGCACCATTCAGACGCTTTGTGTACACTCCCTCTTTTTCATCCTTTTGCTCTTGTAAAACCTGTGCTTCTGTCCCTCCCAGATGATCTATTTGTGGATGATCTTTGTTTTCTTCCTGAGACACATCACTTTTACCTTGTCCCCTGATGACTTGTGAATCCATGTCCTCCTCCTCCTCCTGGTGTAAATCTACATCATGCTCCCCCCGGGGTAAATCCACAACACTTGTAATCTCTAAATCCATGCCCAAGTGTTCTTTTGTGACAATTTGTTCATCTTTTACAGGCTCCTCTTTAAGTTCCACGTTACCTTCCTGCATGGTGACATGCTGCATATTTTGCTCTGGGGTGCTTTCACCTTCATCATTGTTTGGTGGGATTGCTTGTACTTCCACTTTATCCTCCAGAGGACGGAATGACTTCAGTACTGCACTGTCTTTGGGTGTTTTATTATCCGACTTTGCGGTCATTCCGAAAAGCGACTTTATGGAAAATTTACCCAACAGGGATGGTGTGGCTGTATCCGGTTCCCTTTTAGGCAAAGAGTCTGATGTTTGGGGTTCTGCTGCAATATTTTCTTCCATTTCCATGTTGAAAAAATAAAAGGGGAAAAAAAAAAAAAAGCCTACAGATTCACATGCAGCATTCCTGGCTGCAAAATGATTTAGAAAGTAAAAACAAATGTCTATTTTTGGTCTCCGTACACAAAAAGAGCGGCTGCAATAGTTTTCAAATAATATGTACAGTCAAGCTAAGTAGAAAAAAAAAAGTAATTCCAAGAAAGCATGCGGGAAACAGATAAAAGCAGCTCTGTGTCAGGGCTGTAAACTCACAGGAGCACCAGCCTGCAGACTCCTGCTTCCTGCTTTTTAAACAGGAGCTTACTAAGTTGCCTGGCAGCTTAATCGCATACATATGACACAGAGTTTGTCAGCAATGACCAGTATGATAGTTATGAAAAGATCTCTGTTCCACTCCAGCTCGACACTAATTAGAAGCCAAGTACAAATTAGAGGAAAACAAAAAATCCACAATACAAAGAAAGCAGCCGACGTGTCACAGAAGAAAAAAAACGAAAAGAAAAATAAGTTGTTTCACAGGCATGCAAGTCCTTTCAGCTGAATCAGGACGGGATCTCCCTCTTCCGCCTTGCTGCAGTCTGAGGAATGTAAATGTCATCGTCTGGAGACAGCCTTAGAAAGAGGCAGGCCTCAAATGACTTCACCTCCCAGCTTTCAGGTAACAGGTAATGAGGGAGGAGGAGTGATGGCTACACCCACTGACTGGGGAGAGAGGAGTGCCACCAGTGCACACAGCAGGAATCAAGTATCACTCCTCTCACAGAACAGATGACAGACAGAAGATTTTACTACAAGCCTGGGGCTAATCAGTCACTAAAGTCACGATTAACTCCTTCACAACCATGGGTGTACAAGGCCTTAGCAGCCGGGCGATTCTAAGCCAAAGGCTTTACAGTCTTTTGCTTCTCAATACTGATATGGCTCTAAAGATCATGTGCAGAGTGTCGCTGTCTGTCCCTCTTGGTGCATATTTAAGGCAGAAATAAACCCTGCAATACTTTACAACCCGAGGAAGGTGCCATCTTCGCCTCTGTTTACATCAGTTGTTGCCGTGGTGATACACACATGGCCAGCTAGGACACCAGCCATTAGTGGGCTCAAAGGTTCAACTGACAGCTGACACAAGCACACTGACAACTGACAGTTATTACCCGTTAGGCCAGCCTTAAGCCCAGGTTCACACTGACAGCGGGAATGAAATTGTGAGAGTTCAGCTGAACTCACATGATTTTATTCCCACATCAGTCCTGACTTTGGGGGCGATTTCAGAGACATCTGTGTGGGTTGCTGCACAGATGTCTATGGAAATCGCACTCCGAAGTCACCAAACGGAATACAGAAACTACTTTTGGGAATCATTGCGGAGCCGCACCGATTCGGACGGTGCCATTGCCGGCAATTGCCACCTATTTGGCATGTCAAATCCCTCCAATGAGAACCTAGGCTAAATGTAACAGTTTTGAGAATCTTTAAAAGCTGTGTGTTTAAGGGCCAATTCACACTGACTTGCGCTAAAATTCATGCAATTTTACCATGCTTATGGTGTGTTTTTCATAGGTCATGTGACTCAAAAACCACATCAAAAACTTAACACGGGTGCGTAATAGCTGCGTTTTTAAAGAGGTGGTGCTTTTTTTTTTTTAACTGACCAAAAATGCAGCAAGATTTTTAACACCACAACGAAAGTGCAACAGACCAGTGTGGAGACACACATAGAATTTAACGGTTGTATTTGGCTTGAGCTTTTCTTGCGCTAAAAAGGTGCCAATAATTGTTGTCAATGAATTCATATTCATTTACATTCATGATATTAATTAAAAAGTCGAATATAATACAATTCTATATACAAATATGCATATATATATTTTTTTTTTTATTTCATTTTCGGTTTTGACCGCTCCGCTCACTCCTCCTCCACTATATGTCATACACAGACTGCGGGCATCTCCGAGCTGAGTGTGAAAACTTTGGCCACGCTGTGAGAAAAGTCCTGCCCTCCTCCTAGATCAGCTCGTGTGATAGACGCAGTGTTCTCTCTATCACACGAGCTGATCTAGGAGGAGGGCAGGACTTTTCTCACAGCGTGGCCAAAGTTTTCACACTCAGCTCTGAGACACACAGCGGGAGATGCCCGCAGACTGTATAATCCAGGCACTGACTACAGTGAGGCAAGCCATTATGGGCACGGTGAGGCAAGCCATTATGGGCACGGTGAGGCAAGCCATTATGGGCACGGTGAGGCTGAGATTATGGGCACGGTGAGGCTGAGTTTATGACGTCCTAATAATTGCCCCGCTATGTCCCGCTTCGGCCGTTGCCATAACAACGGTGCTAAATCAGCTAAAAGTAGTTGGATCTGTATGTGCGTTATAATTAATTGAAATTAGTCGATTGATTAAAAAAAAAAAAAAATCGATTAATCAAACACAAAAATTTTAAATCAGTAACAGCCCTAAAAATTTCCATCCTTCCAGGATTATATCTCTATCAATTTTTCCATATTTTTAATACTCAAGCAGACTGGAGACTAACAACCAATGCCAGATCTTTACATTTTTTTTAGAGCATCTCCTATGTTTATATGTCAGTTCCTTTCATTTTAGATTAAGGTTAATTGCTTTGATCCATTGAGCTATCATTGGTGGATATTTTGATATCCATTTTTGAAGTATAAGTTTACGAGCCATAAACATAGTTCTCAACCACATCACATGCACTTCAACTGGGAGAATATCTTCCGATATAATCCCCAGCAATACAATTTTTGGATCAGACTGTACTTGTGCAGAACACATGAAATTTAAAATATCAAATACAGACTCCCAGTAGCGGTGCAATTTGGAACATCACCACAGCATATGTACCTGTACCAGTATTGCATCTTGGACAATTTGATAAAATTGTACTCCTGGGGTAAAGCAATTGCAACGTATAGTGGGCTCTATGGATAATAAATAATTGAGTCAAACAGTGTGTAGAGGATAAAGATACCTTAAATACATTTTTCAAAACTAGCCCCCCATTCCTCGTCACTAAGTGTCTCTAGATCTCTACACCACCGTCCAAAACTACCCTCTTCTGAACTGATTCTACCTATTGTTTGTATAGAATAGTATATATTTCCTATGAGTCCCTGTTTAGCAGATCTTGGCGTTACTACCAAGCTAGAATTGATGAAGGATTATATTTTAATAAAAAAAGTCTTTGCTTGGCTCTGCATGCCGTAGCTGTAAATATTGAAAAAATAAATTTATAAGACAAATTATATTTCGCTGCCAATTTATTAAGTGGCTGCAAAACATAACCATCATAAAGTTAATTAACCACATAAGGACCGAGCCCCTGAGATTTGGTGTTTACAAGTTAGAGTTTTTTTTAGATAGAAAAAAATATATATAATGTTTGGGGATTCTAACATCCTAGAGAATAAAATGGCGGCCGTTGCAATGCTTTATGTCACACTGTATTTGTGCAGAGGTCTTACAAGCACACTTTTTTGGGAAAAAACACACTTTTTAATAAAAAAAAAAAAATTAGGACAACAGTAAAGTTAGCCAAATTTTTTTTAATGTGAAAGATAATGTTACGCTGAGTAAATTGATACCCAATATGTCACACTTCAAAACTGCGCCCACTTGTGGAATGGCGACATACTTTTACCCTTAAAAATCTCCATAGGCGACGTTTAGAAAATTCTACAGGTTGCATGTTTTGAGTTAGAGGAGGGTGCTACTCACGTATGCATTCGCTTCTGCACGCGAGCTCGGTGGGACGGGGCGCTTTAAAAGTTTTTTTTATAATTCATTCATTTTACTGTGGGTATGTCCAGAAGTTGACAGACGAGAAGGGCAGTTCTCAAAGGAAGCCCAAGCTATATACAAAGGATGGACGATGGAAAAATTGGTAGGTACGTGCTTGTGAGTACATCCAAGCGGTGTGTAGAAAGGTCACAGCAACCGAGAAGCTTGTGGGTCACACTGGTCCTTGAGTAGATTCAGTCACCAAAGCTTCCACCAGCGCTCACCGCCATCCGCACTAGCCAACCCAACTCTGGTTACATCCCCCCGGATGTTGCAGCCTTTCAGGACACTCCTACCCAGCAGTGAGCAGCCACAAGTGTGTTCAGTTCCACTAGGAGAGAGCGGCACGGATGCATCCGCCGATCATGGCACCTTCCCACCTCCTGTCAGCACGCTAGCTGGTCTGGCATCTGACATGTGAAGCACGGAATTCGGAATGCCATCTTCCTGCTGACCGTTGCCGCCACCGCCTCCTCTTCTATCACGCCCAGCTGTCCTCCACACGCCGGTGAGTGGGTCTCCCATTCGGCTGAGCGCAGCAGGGACATATTGGCACCTCCCCTGCTGTGAGGGTTTTTCCCCACACCTGGATACCGTCAGCCCCTCCCCGTTGCTCTGAGGACCTCCAGTGACACCGCAAGCTATTTACTTTCCCTTTCATCTCTCGCCACCTCTTCTTGCATTGACAACAGGATTGGTTCATATGTGTATTATTGAATAAATTATTCATGTTTACATTCCACTACCTGTTGTGAGACTGCCTTCCCTGTCAGCCCATCGAGCACTGGATCATTTTGTTGCAAATTGTTTTATCCATATCCTCCAGCTATGGCTGTCGTCAAGCTGCACTGGATCCAGGCCCCACGTTACTGTGATCCCTTCTTATCCACACATGGCTACGTTTTAGTGCTGGTGACATTTGCTACCTACATCCAGAAGTTGACAGACGAGAAGGGCAGCTCTCAAAAGGAAGCCCAAGCAATATACAAAGGATGGACGATGGAAAAATTGGTAGGTACGTGCTGTGAGTATGTCCAAGCGATGTGCAGAAAGGACCGCTGCATGCCAGAGACAAAATCCAAGTTCATATGAAGCGGGTTCAGAGGTCCTGGAACCATAGAGATCAGATGTAATGCACAGGCCATTCTGAAACATCTCAAGGTGGTAAAGATCAAGCAGTAGGTGACGTGCAGAATCTTACAATGTGCAGCTTTTAGCAAAGGAACTGCATGGATTGGGGCCTTCAAAAACGCTTGTTCCAGTCTGGCCCAGTCCTAGCGAGAGGCATGATTGGTCCAGTTGACCACCCTTGTCAACTGACCTGCCCAATAATACTTCTGCAGGTCTGAGAGACCCATTTCCCCCCCCCCCCCCTTAGCCTTTTTGTTCCACACAAACGTCAGCGTTTATAAGGATTAGTTGGGAAGGAATATCTGTACTGCTTGCACACACATACCAAGAGAGGTTTGAGATCCCACGTCTTGAGATTTTCCTGAATGAACTGCATCAATAAGTGGGGTGGAGGGTAGACCAGCCACGCCAGGGACTAAAACTGAACTGTATGAGCTGTTGGGTAACAAGAGAACAGGAGGGACACTAGAGAGAAGAAAAAAAAAAAAAAAAAAAAAAGAAGAAGAGAAACACCCCTCAAGGAAGATAGATAAGGAGAAAGTAACTGGATAGGTCCTTTAAAAAACTTTGAAAGCTACGCAAAAAACTAGAGTTTTTAACCCTTTGGGTTAAAAGCGCCCGTCGGCCAAAAATCAACTATACAAGCGGCACTTTAGCGCTAATGGCCGGTGCTTTCAGTATGAAAGCACTCTTAGTCGTGCACTCCACAAATCTGGCCTTTATGGAAGAGTGGCCAGAAGAAAGCCATTGTTGAAAGCAAGCCAAAAGATGTCCTGTTTGCAGTTTGTGAGAAGCCATGTGGGGAACACAGCAAACATGTGGAAGAAGGTGCTTTGGTCAGATGAGACCAAAATTGAATTTTTTGGTCTAAAAGCAAAATGCTATAAGTTGCGGAAAACTAACACTGCACATCATGAACATATCATCCCCACTGTAAAACATGGCGGTGGCAGCATGTTGTGGGGATGCTTTTCTTCAGCAGGTACAGGGAAGCTGGTCAGAGTTGATGGGAAGATGGATGGAGCCAAAAACAGGGCAACCTTAGAAAAAAACCTGTTCGAGTCTGCAAAAGACTTGAGACTGTGGCTGAGATTCACCTTCCAGCAAGACAACGACCCTAAAAATACAGCCAGAGCTACAATGGTTTAGAGCAAAGCATATTCATGTGTTAAAATGGCCCAGTCCAAGTCCAGACTTAAATCCAATTTAGAATATGTGGCAAGACTTGAAAATTGCTGTTCACAGACGCCATCTGAAATCTGAAATAGCTTGAGCTATTTTGCACAGAAGAATGGGCAAAAACGTCACTCTAGATGTGCAAAGCTGTTAGAGACATACCCAAAAAGCCTTGCAGTGGTTCTACAAAGTATTGAAAAAGGGCTCCACCGCTCCGGTACATTTGCTTGTTATAGAAACAAAGACAACTATAAATCCTTCAAGGAGAAGAGTCCCAGGTGCTGGCTGATGCAAGATTAAGCAAAGGAAAATGAGGAAATCTGGAAGCCGCACACCGGTCTGATAAGTGCCTTTATTGTCAAAAAGCTGGATCACAGAAGTATACAGAACATCACAGCAGAAGTGTACAGAGATCAGCTGACGCGTTTCGAGTAAGCACTCGTGAGTGCGAAACGCGTCAGTTCTCTGTACACTTCTGCTGTGATGTTCTGAATATCTTTTATGACATGGTAGCCAATCTAACAAGCCAATTTCAGCTTGTTCATTTAAAAGGAGAAGTACAGCCAAAGCTTGTTTGGCTGTACTTCCCCTATGGATCGCAGGAGTGCAGTTCGTTTTGCACTCCTGTGACCCGTTTTCAGCAGAGAGCGGGCTGAAGATCGCTCTCTGCTGACGTCAGTCAGTCAGTCCAGGCTCGGCATCATCACGAACATGGAGTCAGGATCCGCCCAGATACCTGAACTGACATCCGGCGGTGGCCACGCCCACTTCATCCAGCCCAGTGCTCCAGTGAGCAAGAAGGGGGCAGAGTAGAGAGTGGTGACTGACCTTCACTAACTCTCTGCTTGGGGAGCTGCGTGAACCGAGTGATCGGCGATTTGATCACTCGATTCTCAGTGTTAGAGGTGCCGGGGGACAGATGCAGCATTCACCTAGGTAAGTATGAATCACAAAAAAAAAAAAAAAAAATACAACACACACACACCTTCTCTTAAGCAGTGACAAAAAACTGGAATCTGGTTAGTTTCTATGCAGAGCTGCACCAGATTTTGCCCATTCCAGTTTTCGCAATTCAACTCCATAGTCTTCCTGACGTTGAAACCTCCACCAGAGGTTCAGCTACATACAGTACATAATGCTGGTCCAGCTTGGTCCAAACAATTTCAAGTTGCAGGAAACATGGAAATGGACTAACCACTTGCCGCCCACCGTCATATGATGGCTGGGCGGTGCGGCTTTCGTTCTGGGTGGGCGTCATATGATGTCCGTCCATTTAAACAGGGCATGTGTGTGATCATGTGCGCTCAGCCCAGTACTATCAGTGGCAGCGTGTCACCAAGACACCGCTCGTCACAGAGGGGGGTGAACAGCCAATAGGCATGGCTGTTTACCACGTGATTGGCCGTGATGAATTCACGGCCGATCACAGATGGTACTTCCCCCTTTCACAAGGGGCGCATGATCGCGCTGCGTGTGCACGTCGGTGGCGGCGTTTACCACGTGATTGGCTGTGATCCATTCACAGCCCATCACTAAATCCAGATCCTCTCCATGACTCATGAGAGCATCAGATTCCAAAGCCAATTCTGATGCCGAATCAAATTCGCCATTTTAACCGATCGAGAGTAGTGGATTGGCAAATTATTCGGAGAAGGAATGGGTCCCTCCTAAAAGGGCATGATCTGGAAACAAGGCAGCCGCCAGCAACTAAGATTATATTCCCAGGCCCAGTACCAGCGCTGGCACCAGCGATAAAGCCCAGGAACAAATGCCCAGGCCTAGTGCTGCCACATCACTCCCAAGTACCAGCACAGGAAATTCAAATCCCCAACTACTGGAGTGTCACACGTCCCCCAAGAACCAGGGCCACTACATACATTCCAGATGGTCCTGCCAACCTAACATGGCTGCCTTCCGATTTGGGATCACCAATTATTTCCCCTTTCACAGCACAGCCAGGTGTGCATGCCAACACCCAAATGTTCACAGATGGATTGCTTTTATATGTTTTTGCCTGACACTTTGCTGCAATTCATTGTGGACCAGACCAATTTATATGCCCAGCAGTATATTGCCATTAACCCCATAAACATGGGGCTTACAATCATCCAAATTACGATAAGTTACAGTGCCTTGCAAAAGTATTTACCCACCTTGGCTTTTTACCTATTTGTTACTTTACAGCCTTTAGTTCAATGTTTTTTTTAACCCGAATTATATGTGATGAATCAGAACACAATAGTCTAAGTTGGTGAAGTAAAATTAGAAAAATATACATAAAACTTTTTCAGAAATAAAAAACTGATAAATTGTCATGTACGTATGTATTCACCCCCTTTGTTTTGAAGCCCATAAAAAGCTCTGGTGCAACCAACTACCTTCAGAAGTCACATAATTAGTGAAATATCCACCTGTGTGCAATCTAAGTGTCACATGATCTGTCATTACATATACACACACCTTTTTGAAAGGCCCCAGTGGCTGCAACACCTAAACAAGAGGCACCACTAACCAAACACTGCCATGAAGACCAAGGAACTCTCCAAACAAGTAAGGGACAATGTTGTTGAGAAGTAAAAGTCAGAGGCAGGTTATAAAAAAAACAAAAAAACAAAACAAATCTTTGATGATCCCCAGGAGCACCATCAAATCTATCAGAGCCAAATGGAAAGAACATGGCACAACAGCAAACCTGCCAAGAGATGGCCACACACCAAAACTCATGGACTGGGCAAGGAGGACGTCAGAGAGGCAGCACAGAGACCTAAGGTAACCCTGGAGGAGCTGCAGAGTTCCACAGCAGAGACTGGAGTACATAGGACGACAATAAGCCGTACGCGCCATAGAGTTGGGCTTTATGGCAGACTGGCCAGAAGAAAGCCATTACTTTCAACAGAAACAAAATGGCACGTTTTGAATTTGCGAAAAGGCATGTGGGAGACTCCCAAAATCTATGGAGAAAGGTGCTCTGGTCTGATGAGACTAAAATTGAACTTTTTTGGCCAAAGAAAACGCTATGTCTGGCGCAAACCCAACACATCACATCACCCAAAGAACACCAACCCCACAGTGAAACATGGTGGTGGCAGCATCATGTTGTGGGGATGTTTTTCAGCAGTCAGGACTGGGAAACTGGTCAGAGTTGAGGGAAAGAGGGATGGTGCTAAATATAGGGATATTCTTGAGCAAAACCTGTACCACTCTGGAGCAGTTTCGCAAGGAGGAATGGGCAAAAATCCCAGTGGTAAGATGTGGTAAGCTCAGAGACTTATCCAAAGCAACTTGGAGCTGTGATAGCCGCAAAAGTTGCCTCTACAAAGTATTGACTTTAGGGGGGTGAATAGTTATGCACATTGACTTTCTGTTATTTTGTCCTATTTGTTGTTTGCTTCACAATAAAAAAAACCAAACACATCTTCAAAGTTGTGGGCATGTTCTGTAAATGAAATGATGCAAATCCTCAAACGATCCATGTTAATTCCAGGTTGTGAGGCAACAAAACAAGAAAAACGCCAAGGGGGTGAATACTTTTGCAAGGCACTGTATATAAAATTCGCCCACTCATAAATTTGCAGAACTCTATATCCCCCGATCAACATATGTGTGTAGAGGAGTCCCTGGCACCCTCTTCAGGCCGGCTAGGAATAAAACACATTCCTGGCAAAAGGGCCAGATACGGAGTAAAATTTTACAAGCTTTGAGAGTCACAGAATATCTATATGCATTCCACATATACGAAGGAAGAGATTCCCAGCTCCAGCCCTGAGTGCCCAGCCTACATGGGCACAACTGGAAAAATTGTATGGGACCTGGCATACCCACTTCTGAACAAAGGATATCACATATACCTTGATAACTTCTACATCAGACTGCCCCTTTTCAAACACTTACACATCGCAAAAACCCCGGCCTGCAGAACATCCAGGAAGAATAGGAAGGGCTTCCCACAATACATAGTAAACAAAAAGTTGCGAAGGGGTGAAAGAGCAACATTGAGATGCAACGAAGTGCTGGCCTCGAGGTGGAAGGATAACAGGAATGTGCACATGATGTCCACCACCCACAATGACACTACAATTGAGGTTCAAAGAAGATGAGGTCCCACTGAAAAGCCAACATTTGTCCTGTCCAAAATTACAACCTACATGGGGGGGGGGGGGCGTTTTTCAATGATCAAATGATTCAGCCCTATTTGTCAATAAGGAGTTCCCATTTCTGGTACAAGAAGGTAGCAATTTATCTCATCCATTTGGCCATTTAGAATTCCTACATAGTCTACACAAAATCCACAGAAAGCCCCATCCCCTTCCTAAAATTCATTGAAGAAGTTGTCACGTCCATCCATCAACAAAGACCATCCCCAACGCCCCCCCAAGAAGACCTTCGCTCTGATGCCGTTAGCCGACTTCATGAGCACCACTTTTCCAGTGTCTCTCCCAACCTAGCTTTTGCATTGGTGAATGCTTCCAACTTTATCACACATACCTAAAATATTGGCCCATATTTTTAACCATTTCCCCATTTTCACCATCAGTGCTTTTCCATGCTTCCTCAAATAACCGTGCCACTGCCTTCCACCTGAACTGACCCTGGCTTGTTTTTTGACTATGCCTCTGCCTACCATATGGACTGCTTGCATATTAACAGACCCTGGCCTGTTTTATGGACTATGCTTTTGCCTACCGCTTGGACTGATCTGTTGCCCTGCTACTGTAGTATACAGGGGTCTCACCTATGTGAGGGGCTCCAGAATTGTTTTTCCAGATGGAGAAAACATTTTTTTTGTTTACTCTGGGTTTCGTTATTTCTGCATTTGGGTCTGGAGTCCGGAGATTTGGGTGGGTGAAGCCTCCACCCCTGTGCACAGGTCTTACCTGATTGCAGCCCTCAGCCTGCTGCTGACTTACTGCCATCATGCCTCTGCCTAAGGACCACAGCTCTGCCTGCTACCTGGACCATGCAAATAATTAGCTCTAGCAAGAGGCAGTATGTTTATGAAGGGCTGGAGAACAGTACAATAATGAGTATGCAGTTAACAGTGTACCAGGGCCAATATTATCGCTGTGCTGGCTGTCTCTGCCTGGACAATTTCTATGAACAAATGCTTTGGCTTTGCTGACAATATCCTTGTGCTGACTATAGACAATATTCCTGCCTGCTGCCTGAATAATTACTATTGCTAAGCACATCCCTGCCTGATGCCTGGACCAGTGCGCTCCTCTGTGGACACTACTAAAAGCACAGGCAATACTTTTTTTTACCATTTCTGCAATAGAATTTATTTTGGCTTGTAATTCTTGGTATGTACATGATGTGTAAGAAATATGAAGGGCCTTCAAAAATGATAGGTTGCCAGGAAATTATATATGCAATTTATGCTCCTAGAATGCCTGATGGTGCTACTTAGATGTTGGGCCTCTGTATGTGGCCAAGCTGTGTAAAAAAAAAGGAGTAGTAGAATTTATGCTGGGGTGTCATTTATGCTATGTGCATGCTATGTGTTGAAATATCTTAGAAATGGACAACAAAAAAAAAAAAAAACCAAAAAAGTGTTCATTTTCTTCCCACATTTTCCAAAAAAATCTGGGGAAAAAATAAACCATTCAAAAGACTCATTTTGCCTCAGATTATAGGTTGGGGTGTTTGCTTTCCAAAATGGGGTCATTTTGTGGGCGTTTCCATTGTCCTGGTGCTCCAGGGCCTCCAAAAGTGTGATAGGTTGTCAGGAAATAATATGTGTAATTTATGCTCCTGGAACGCCTGACGGTGCTACTTGGATGTTGGGCCTCTGTATGTGGCCAGGCTGTGTAAAAGTCACACATGTGGTATCACCATACTCAGGAGCAGCAGAATGTACAGAATGTATTTTGGGGTGTAATTTGTAGTATGCATATGCTCTATGAGAGAAATAATCTGGTAATATGTCAATTATGTATAAAAAAAAAAAAAAAAAAAAAACACACATCTTCATTTTGCAAAGAATTGTGGGAAAAAATAACTTAAAAAAACTCACCATGCTACTTACTTAATACCTTGGAATGTCTACTTTCCAAAAAGGGGTCATTGGGGGGTATTTGTACTTTCCTGACTTGTTAGTGTCTTAAGAAATGAGATAGGCCTTCAGTACATAAGGAGTGATCAGGTGTGATAAATTTTCAGAGATTGGCACCATAGCTTGTAGACTCTAAGACCCCTTTCACACTAAGGCTCTTTACAGGCGATATAGCGCTAAAAATAACACCTGCATAGCACCTGTAAAGCGCAGCTCCTGTCTCCAGTGTGAAAGCCTGAGTGCTTTCACACTGGAGTGGTGCGCTTGCAGGACGTTAAAAAAACTCA
This sequence comes from Lithobates clamitans, assembly GCA_037952925.1. NCBI lineage: Eukaryota > Metazoa > Chordata > Amphibia > Anura > Ranidae > Lithobates > Lithobates clamitans. Next base: position 4,202,930 of record JBBGZY010000742.1, on the reverse strand, counting down.
GCAAAGCAGCATCTTTGGAGCGGTGAAGGATCGAAGTAGGCCAGTGATGGCAAGTCTTTTTGAGCCAGAGCGCCCTAACCGCTTCACAAAACCAACTAATTTCAAAGTGCCAAACCTGTGTTCAAACCTGAATACTGAGGTTTTATTTTATTAAACGGTTTTGTAACCATCTTTGTCTATGCTGTGCATGTTTGACATACGCCATGTGTATGGTGCCTGGGCCCTTGAGTATGTTTTTTAGGGTGACAACATTATCCTTTTTACATGGTGTTTGGAGGATTGGCATAATACATAGCTGTAATCCAATCACTGCTGCTCCTCATGACACAGACCAATGATTTCTGATGTGTCCCATGATCACCCCCTGACATCACAGCACACTCATCAAGTTCTGTATATATTTGTGTAAATACTCACTAGGAGTCTGTAACGAGCCCCTTGCTCGCTCAGTTCCACTCTCCCAACACTCCTCTGAGGCTATAGAATCAGACTGCAGATCGCAACATCTGATGGTTCGGTCATCCAATGCTCCGGGACTAGAACTACAGCTATGCTCATTTTACTCTAACAATACAGCTGTAACCTAATTAACATAATTAACATGAGCTAACTAATCCCTTTAGACAGCCTAGATGACTCAGACATGACCTTTAGGCCAGACTGGCCGTCTTGTAGCTCAGAAAACCCAATCAACATTATCACAATAGCAGAGTTAATTAACACAAACAACAATGGGGATCTAATGACTCTTGGATAGCATACTAGAGACTTATTTACAATACACATTCTAGCAGGCAACAGACAGACAGGTGTCTGGAATTGACATCAGCATCTCCTAACAGTATTTGTCCCAGCATTATGAATCAGCCACTATTTCTAATATGGCAAATCCAGGGTCCCCAGAGTCTGTGTGTCCTGGGGGACCAGGACCCAAATCCACAGTAATACCACCTCAAGGGTCCCCAGGCATACAGCTCACAAAGAGCACCGTTCCCCCAAATGCCAGGGCCCACGATCGATCGGCAAGAGGCTAGCATTCAGTCCCCTCCAAAAGTCTCTCTCCCCCGGGTCTGTCACAGAGTCCAGCAGAAGTTTGGCAATCTCCTCAGGGCTGACACTCTGCTGTCAGATAAAGTAGATCCGGCGCCCAGCTTCAGCACATCATCCTCCTTTACCTGCTTCTTCAAAGCCGCCTTCTTGGCTTTGCTCTTCTTGTGCTCCCGTGGCAGGTTTTCAGCGCCTCTAGCTTTCCTGATGCCCCCGTGTTCCGCTTCACGGATGCCCGCTTCAGAGATTTATTAGCCTTTACCATCTTGGCTCTGGATTGTTGTCCTTGTTTTCCCCCACGAGGACAATAGGAAGCCCTCGCGGAGTACTCTTCCCTTCCGGTCTGTCTTCACCCGGAGATTGGAGGCTGCCAGGGGCAGATCGGGCACAGGACAGAGAAGATGCTTTTTTGCCTTGTTTGGCCTTCTCTTGCTTCCCTGAGCATCCAGCAGGGGGTGCTGGAGAGCGCAGAGAGGGGAGAGCACAGAGCAAGGCTGATATGAAGGCTCGTTTGCATATAGGATTTTATGGGAGGTGATGTGAAAGTGATGGCCAGTCAGTGCGTGCTCGTGTGCTCACAGAGGGCTCTGCGTGCCAGCTGTGGCACACGTGCCATAGGTATGCCATCACTGGCCTAGGCTGTTTCTCTACATAATTTTTTTCAGATCCTCAGAGTTCTTTGCCAGTGACCAGTATGAGAGAGTGAAAATGATAACACTAAATTTAACACACCTGCTCCCCATTCACACCAGAGACTTTGTAACACAAACAAGTCACATAAAACTGAGGAGGGAAAATGGCTAATTGGGCCCAATTTGGACTTTTACTTAGGGGTGTACTCACTTTTGTTGCCAGCAGTTTAGACAATAGCTTTGTGTTGAGTTATTTTGGAGGGGACAGCAAATTTACACTGTTATACAAGCTGTACACTAACTACTTTACATTGTAGCAAAGTGTCATTTCTTCGGTGTTGTCACATGAAAAGATATAATAAAATATTTACAAAAATGTGAGGGGTGTACTCACTTGTGAGATAATATATATTATGATAGCTTTAAAGCTGAGCTTGGAGATGGGCTTTAAGCTGAACTTAAAATTACATATGTTTTGGAGTTACCCACTCATGCATAATTTATGTTACCAGGTGTGAAACATTTTCAAAATTGACCAAAATTTATCTGAGGTGATCCCATGGCCTTTCTCCACCGCCACGTCTATCAGCAAACCGGTATAAACATGCACTCGATACATCTACTGAATGCCGCTAAATCGTGTACTCCTGTATACTGGAAGCAGCCAATGCCGCCTCCCATTAGGAAAGAGCTTTCCAGAGTTGAGAATAAAACTATGAAAGACGTCTTGGCTATCTTCAATCACAGAGAAGATCAAGCTGGACAGACTTGGTTTTACTGGTTTGAATTTACTGGTTCTCCTGTATGCAAGTCTTTGAGGGGCAAGTCTTTGAGGTGTCCATCTCCTCTCTCAAGCCCCTGCATTCACTTCTGCTTCCTCTTTCAGCCTTTAAACTTCTCCAGCTCCACCCCTTTGTTTTTTCTCCTCCATCTCAATACTGCTCTCATCCCCTCGGGGTTTACACGGAAAGGTCCCTTCTGGGAGTTTTAAAAGGACCCACTTGCCTTTTGCTACTATATATTATGGATTATGGGTGAAATGTGTTAATTTAGTTGAGCCAGACATGTGACTCTAGATCACATATTGTAATTAGTATATATAACCTAGGGAACTTAACCGCTCATGTTCCCAGTGGGGAGACATACAGCAAGACTTGACAACATGAGATCTAAATGGTTTATTGTACTCCGATACCACTTTGTTATGTCTTGGTTCTGTATAGAGCTATGATTACACTTGTAACACCATTTTCTTTTGGTTCCTGTTTTTTTTTTAATCAAGATTTTGAAAAATAAAGGATTTATAAAAAAATATTAGTCACATTACATAAGAAAATTAAATCTAGGTTAGAGGAAAACAAAATTCATTGCTTTTGCATCGTCACTAGTACGAGCAGCTTGCAACAGATGGGTTTAGAGCCATATTTACATGTCTGGCGTTTATAAGCACACGATCATGCCTCCTTAATCCCTGTCTATCAACATATGCCACAATCTATACCGCATCTCAGTTGTAATTCCTGTGCTGACAAAATCCTAGACAAACGTGATGATCCTCATCCCACTGTGACCATATAAGAGACCGTAAATCTTGGGTTACACACAGAGGAAAAATCCTGCCTGCCTCTCCTTCAACTATTCAGCCAGTGTGCAGCTAACACATTCACCAGCAAAACTTTGCTTCAAGGCCTCCTCTGCATATTTCCAACAGGGAATTTTGACACCAGGACTCAGTGCAGTAATTTAGGATGCAGGTAAACATGGTGCTAAAATTCCAAGTTCTGTGTCATTGCCCGATCTGTTGATAAAATAATGGCTTTAATGTTGAGAAGAACTCTGAACTGTGATAGCTGGACAGATATAAAGATATGCGTTATCACAACAGGTAATGAAGGACATTGCTAGTTCTGTATGAATAAACTTGTGCGGTCTCATTTGGTTTTTACACCAACTAAACCAAAAGAAAAAAAAAAAAAAGCTAAAGTCCCAATCTTCTTAGCATGTCACAAAAAGCAATCAAAAAGATAAGAGTCAATCTCACGCTGCATATTATTAAATAAAATATTTACTTTAGATTTGGACAAGATTTACCCAAGATAATCCTGAATGATTCAGAACAATGGCAAATAGAGATTATAGTGGAGTGGATCAGTGCGGGCTGACTCACTTTATTGGAATAAGAACTAAAAAAAAAAAATGGACTTTTCTAGGGCTGCAACTAACGATTATTGTCATAATCGATTAGTTGGTCGATTTATTGTTTCGATTAATCGGTTAATAACCTTAAAAAAAAAGTGTGGTGTATAATTTAGTTAATATGTAAAGTTTTAAAAAAAAGCAATTTATTCTTAAATATCTCTATGCAGTGGTAAGTATAAACAAACTATATGGTTAGGGAGCAAAATATTGAATCCACTCTGAGAACAGACAGAAGAGATATATACTGTATATACTATTAGAAGAGAAATACAGTTTTTTGGCCAATTTGTTGTTGGGCAAAAAAAAAAAATACAAATTGCTGCAAAAACGCATTACATGCTTTTCTGCAGCTTCTCCATTGAAGTCTATTGAACCAAAAAAGCACCGTTTTGCGGTAAAAAAAAAAAAAAAAAAAAAAAAAAAAAGTCCTTGACCCTTTCCAAATACGCAGCTGCTGCAAAAAAAGCATAGATGTGAATGTGTCCCATAGAAAACCATGTTAAATGAACTGTAGGGTGTTTCTGCAAAAAGCACCAAAAAACACAAGGATGTGAACCAGGTCTAAGACGTTTAGTAACATAATAGGGTCAAAAAAAAAACTAAAATGAGCCCTTTATAGTACAAAAAAAAGCAAATAAATCGCTACTGTAAGGGGTTCATTTTTTTACTGTAGAACTGTGAAAATAATATTTACAGTAGCGATTATTTGCTCTTTTTGTACTATAAAGGGCTAATTTTATTTTTAACCCCATTATGTTACTGGCCGATTATTCGATTATGAAAATAGTAATCGATTAATTTCATAATCGATTAGTTGGCGATTAATCGATTAGTTGTTTCAGCCCTAGACTTTTCCTTGCATTATTATGCCACTTGTAGACTATTACATATACTGTACATGGGGCATCTTCAGCTATCAATGATATAAACACATATAATATAAAAAGGAGTCTTGAGTATCCATCACATAAGAAACAGTTCTATGACTCTACCACCATATATGCAGCACTTAATGCCCCTCCCACACGTTTCATGCACATCCTCAGGTGTTATGCCTCCTCAGAGGCGGACATCTTATGAGCTCTTCTATTGTTGCACTTTGATGGGACTGTGATGCTCTATACTGGAAAGAGTGGAGGCATGGTGGACCATTCAAAAAATGATGTGATTATGACATGCGTATACATAGTGTACTTCTGGTAAGTCCATATATGGTGGTGGAGTGATCGCACTGTTGATTCTCATGGTGGATACTCAAGACTTTTATATTACATGCATTTATAACATTGATTTCTGGTGACTGTATAAGGGTAGTGGATCAGTAACACCATTTTCATCACATGATGGATTCTTCTTCTCATTCTGGAGGGTCTTCAAATTGAACTTTTGATAGACTTAGAACGCTGTCTATTACAATATCAATTTTTGACAAACTTTATTTTTGTTAAACTTATTGTACACGTTAAGCTCTGCACTTTGGCAATCAGAATGTGCAGAATTCAGCAATCAAGTTACATTCACATCTGGGTGCTGAATGGCAGGTGTGTTTACAGCATACAGGTGCATTAGGGCGTCATTCAGAATACATGGCACTGTACATATACAATGTTGTGGTTCACAGTTACCACCTCATATTGCACCCAACAGGTGTCAAGGGAGTCTAAATTTTTAAAAGGTAGTGCACACTTTTCAGAACATACATTATTAGAAACTATATTCTGATTTAATAATCCTTACATGTAATTCCAGGGTTAGGTGGAGATGGTTTCTTTTGGGCCATGTTTGCTGGTCCCATGATCTTGTATCAGAAAACTTAGACAAGTCACATAGCGAGCCTACTGGTGACCTGGTAGAATGTCTCCGTACAATTCCATTCCCTGGATAAGTAAAAAATGGATAAAAAGGTCATTTAAACTGTATCAAGAAAAAGAAAAGCAAAAGTCATCAACTAAGCAAGGCATATTGCATAATATAAACCCATTTCAGACAACTTTAAAATGGTTAAAACCCTCAATGCATCATTCCATCCAGCTAAAAGAAAAAAATGAATGGGAGAAAAGTGCTTAGGACTATTACAAAGGTTACAGCATTGAAAGCTGCATTAACAAAGCTCCAGCCATCCATCCCAGTAGATAAGAGCATATAAATGGGCACAGTTCAGCTACCTGTGCACTTGTAGTAACATTTCCCCTTGATCCTATATTTTTACAATTGGATTATAAATGCCACAATGAAAAATAATCATCCAGATAGAGCTTTTATTTTAGGATAATACTATAAACAAAGTTCTCATTTTTTTCAGGGCAGAAAAACACCCCTTCAGCAGGACAGCTTAGCAAATTCTGACATTTTTTGGGGACGTACTAAACTGCATATTGGGATGATGGGATGATTGGAGTATTGGCTGCAATACTCAAAACTCTCACTAGATGTCAGTGTACTCTATACACATATATATGGTAATGGCTCTGTTTCTCAAAATGTTATTTTCCTGCAGTGCTTGATACAATGTTGCAAGAAGCAGTTGCTAATGTTTAACTGTTCACTTGCTGATGTATATGCAGCTGTACAACAGGATCATAGTAAATTATACAGAAGTAATAGAAACATTACATTTGACCTGTTTTTGATGGGAATATGGGTAGAATTATTTTTTTTCATGGTGATCATAGGAGGAATATCATGTTAACACCTAACAATGAACATATTTAAACTATTTCTGATAATATGCATATAATATTTTTTTTACATGGGGATTATGGGTGGAATATTGTAGTTAAAACATACCTAGGAACATATTTAACCCATTTCTGATAAGAATATGCATATATTTATCTACATGGTGATTTTTGGTGAAATATTGTAGTTAAATATACCTAGGAACATATTAAACCATTTCCTTTAAGATTTTGCATATAATTATTTTTCTATATGGGATTATGGGTGGAATATTGTAGTTACACATACCTAGGAACATTATTAACCTATTTTTGATAGGAATATGGGTATAAATATTGTTCTACATGGGGATTATGGGCGGAATATCATAGCTGCACATCCTATGTAATACATTTGACCCGTTTCTCATAGGAATATGGGTATAGTTATTGTTTTTTAGGGTGATTATGGGTGGAATATCATGTTTACACCCAACAATGAACATATTTAAACTATTTCTAATAAGAATACGCACATCATTTTTTTTCTTCATGGGTGCAATGTCATGGTTAAACATATCTAGGAATATAGTTAACCAATTTCTGATAAGAATATGGGAATAATTGTTTTTCTAAAAGGAGATTATGGGGAGAATATCATGATTACACAATTTTTGATTGTCCCTCATTACAATTGAAAATTTTTACCAGGATGGAACATATGAAGGGTTGAGGTGCTTTTAGGAATGTCTGGGGCTTTTGAAAACAAAAGCGGTTTTATGGCAACCTAAACGTTACATTTTACATTTTTATTTTTTGCTAGAAAGTTTCTTAGAACCCTCCGGTTGGGTTCACACTGTTGTGACTTGGATGAGGGATTCCCCACATCTAATTCACATAGCAGAAGACTGCGACTGGCTCACTTATCTCTGGAGCGGCTCCGGTGCAAATTGCACTGGGGTCCTGTGCATCTTCAGGTCCATTTCAGTTCCGAATTCAGTCAAAAATTTGGGCTGAAATCAGACCTTAGGCGGTGAATGGGGACACACCGGACCCCTGCTGTGAGCCGCTCTGATGTGCAGTGTGAACCCAGCCTCAAACATTATACCGTATATACTCGAGTATAAGTCGTTCCGAGTATAAGTCGAGGCCCTAATTTACCACAAAAAAAAAATGGGAAAAACCTATTGACCCGAGTATAAGACGAGGGTGAGAAATGCACAGCTACTGTAAGTGGAAAAGAGGGTCAACAATGCCCATTTGCAGCATCACTGTGCCCATTTGCATGCCTCACTGTGCCCATTTGCAGCCATAGGTCCCCTGAACTTTAAAAACTCGGTAGTTAAGGGTTCCTAGATGCCCCCTAGCTGCAGCCAAATTTTGGGGTCTCTGAACCCAAAGGGTCCCGAAATGACATTGCTGCAGATGGACACAGTTGACCAAATTTGGGGCCCCGTATCTCGGGGCCACTTAGTGCTAAAAAACCCAAATTTGGTGTGCAAACCCAGTGGAACTAGCACCATAAAATTTCTAAAGCTGGTGTTTCTAGCACCAAGTGGCCCCGAGATACAGGGCCCCAAAATTCAGTTCAGAAAATGTCAAGCACTTTTCTGCAGCAGAGAATGACATTTTCTGAACCGGTTTTGGGGCCCCGTATCTCAGGGCCACTTGGTGCTAGGAACCCCAGCTTTGGATATGTTATGGTACCAGTTCCACTGGGTTTGCACACCAAATTTGGGGTTCCTAGCACCAAGTGGCCCTGAGATATGTGGCCCCAAAATCGGTTCAGAAAATGTCAAGCACTTTTCTGCAGCAGAGAATGTCATTTTCTGAACCGATTTTGGGGCCCTGTATCTCGGGGCTACTTAGTGCTAGGAACTTTAGCTTTGGATATGTTGTGGTACCAGTACCACTGGGTTTGCATACCAAATTTGGGGTTCCTAGCACCAAGTGGCCCTGAGATACAGGGCCCCAAAGTCGGTTCGGAAAATGAAATTTTTTGCTGCAGAAAAGTGCTTGACTCGAGTATAAGTCGAGGGGGGCACTTTCAGTACAAAAAAATGTGCTGAAAAATTCGACTTATACTCGAGTATATACGGTATATATTTTTTAAAGCAGAAGCACTAGAGCAGGGGTCTTCAAACTATGGCCCTCCAGTTATTCAGGAACTACTATTCCCATCATGCCTAGTCATGTCTGTGAATGTCAGAGTTTTACAATGCCTCATGGGATGTGTAGTTCTGCAACAGCTGGAGGGCCGCAGTTTGAGGATCTCTGCACTAGAGATTAAATTGCTGGGTGTTACAATTTATGTCACATGGTATTTTTGCACAGCAGTTTTTCAAACGCAATTTTTTGGGAACAAATATACTATAATTTTAATGAAAAAAAATGTATATAACCATATTTTTGATAAAATATAAAAGATTATTTTACACAGAATAAATAGATACCAAACATGTCAAGCTTTAAAATTGCGCATGCCGGTGCAACGGCAACAAACGGCATAAATGTTATTAGCCATAGGGAACGGTTTAAAAGCCTTTACAGGTTACCACTTTAGATTTACACAAGAGGTCTGGTGCTAGAATTACTGTCCGTGATCTGATGTTCGTAGTGATACCTCAGATGTGTGAGTTGATCGATGCTTGCGTGTGTGCAGCACCGACGCGTGCATTTGTCTTCGCGCATGAGGGATGTGGGGGTGCTTTAAATTTCTTTATTCATTATTTCACTTTCTTTTATACTGTCACTTTAAATTTAAATTTTTTTATCACTTTTATTGCTGTCACAAAGAATGTAAACATAAAACCTGCGCTGGCAACTCACTATAAAAAGTAAATAAAAATAAATAATATATATAGAGATATAATTCATGAAATATACACGTGCATAAATGATATCAACTGTGTACGATTAGAAGAAGAGCCACTTAAGAGCCATGCGACTAGAAGAAAATTCAATGTCGCTACACTAGTGCAATTAAAATGCGACATATAAATCGTTAATTCTGACCACAAACACAGGTGTAAAAATAGTAATAAATCATGATGAAGGTAAAATGTGCACAAAATAGTGTAGACTGTGTAGAATTGGCTGAAGAGCCACTAGGAACTATGCGACTAGAGAACAATTGTATGTCGCTGCACTGGTGCAATTAAAAAAGGTGTGACATAGATTGGCAAACGTAACCACAATTAATAAAAACTATGCGACTAGAAAACAATTGTATGTCGCTACACTAGTGCAATTAAAAAAGTGTGACATATGGATTGACATTCGTGACCACAAAAAGACTCGTGAGATAAATGCCAAATAATATGTAAAGAGAATAGATGAAAACATAAAGTTCTATTGACGGAGAGTCCTTTACATCAAGAGGTTTCTTCACAAAAACTTTCAACAGACTTCAGGTTTTCCAATCCACACACTAGATCTGGGCATAAAGGTAGGCTAATGCTGATAGTGGTTATGAAGAGACTTTGGGAACCACAAATCTCATGTTCCACCAAAAAAAGAGAAGAAAACATATAGTGTAAAACCTTGAGATCACCTGCGCATATAAGCGCTACTCACGGAACCGATGTGCAAAGCAGGCATTCAGATATTCCGTCGGTGTTCGCTGTCCTGGGCATGCGTTTGTCTCCTTCCACCAGACTAGCACTGATCACCCATCTGCTGTGTTGATCATACCTCATCCCATGGATGATCTCTCGACTTAAGCGACGTCCGGTGTGACCACGTCATAAGGTGCGATCACACCAGACGCCGACAGATCCGCCAACACAGCAGATGGGTGATCAGTGCTAGTCTGGTGGAAGGAGACAAACGCATGCCCAGGACAGCGAACACCGACGGAATATCTGAATGCCTGCTCTGCACATCGGTTCCGTGAGTAGCGCTTATATGCGCAGGTGATCTCACGGTGTCATAGGTTTTACACTATATGTTTTCTTCTCTTTTTTTGGTGGAACGTGAGGTTTGTGGTTCCCAAAGTCTCTTCATAACCACTATCAGCATTAGCCTACCTTTATGCCCAGATCTAGTGTGTGGATTGGAAAACCTGAAGTCTGTTGAAAGTTTTTGTGAAGAAACCTCTTGATGTAAAGGACTCTCCGTCAATAGAACTTTATGTTTTCATCTATTCTCTTTACATATTATTTGGCATTTATCTCACAAGAGTCTTTTTGTGGTCACGAATGTCAATCCATATGTCACACTTTAATTGCACTAGTGTAGCGACATACAATTGTTTTCTAGTCGCATAGTTTTTATTAATTGTGGTTACGTTTGCCAAGCTATATGTCACACCTTTTTTAATTGCACCAGTGCAGCGACATACAATTGTTCTCTAGTCGCATAGTTCCTAGTGGCTCTTCAGCCAATTCTACACAGTCTACACTATTTTGTGCACATTTTATCTTCATCATGATTTATTACTATTTTTACACCTGTGTTTGTGGTCAGAATTAACGATTTATATGTCACATTTTAATTGCACTAGTGTAGCGACATTGAATTTTCTTCTAGTCGCATGGCTCTTAAGTGGCTCTTCTTCTAATCGTACACAGTTTATATCATTTATGCACTTGTATATTTCATGAATTATATATATCTATATGTATTATTTATTTTTATTTACTTTTTAAAGTGAGTTGCCAGCGCAGGTTTTTTGTTTTATACACCACTAAAGTCGTAGCACTTGTTTCCAGCAGCTGCAACACGATAGTCAGAATATAATATTTTTTGCGAGCGCTGTTATTTTTTATATATTTTTTAAGAATGTAAACATGCCATGCGACAAATAGGCAGTGACAGATACTCTTTATAGAGACCCCAGATCTCTGCTCTGCCCTTAAAAGCTTTCAATTTTTAAAACCGGCACCGGGGAAACCGGAAGTAATGTATGCCAATCGCTTCATGTTTCATATATCATAGAGGAAGACAGAGCTGTTCTGGTCTTTGTCCACCTCTGATAATCTGATAAGCCGGTGGAAGTGCTGGCTGGTCGATCGAGTGTCAGGACAGCCCGCTGAAGGCAGTGGAAGGGGAGGGACGTCCCCTCCCACAGCTTGTAAAAGCGATCAAGTGGCTAGTTAGCTGCTTGGATTGCTTTTACAAGGGAGCCGACCGTTGGCTGTAAACTTTGCTGCTTGCACCTTAATGCATTCTATGTATTAAGGTGAAAAACCTCCTGTGATGCAGCAGCCCCACCAGAGCCCCCCCTTTTACTTACCTTAACCCAGTCTTTCCAGCGACAGGGACGAGCACACCAGCTCCAGCCAGTGTCCTGATGGGATAGATTGATAGCAGCGCAGCCATTGGCTCCCGCTGCTGTCAAGTAAATGCAACGACGCAAAAGCAGGGGGCAGGGCCGAGTCCTGCTGTCTGTGTCGATGTACGCAGCAGAAGAACCACGGGAGCATAAGTGCACCAAGGGAGAGTGGCTCTCCAATGGGGCACTCGAGAAGAGGAGGAGCCCAGGAGCGCCGCTGAGGGACCCCAGAAGGGGAGGATCGGGGCCACTCTGTGCAAAACCAACTGCACAGAGAAGGCAAGTATGACATGTTTGTTTATTTATCCTGTTTCTAAAAAAGATTGTGTATAATTGTTTTTCTGCATTGGGATTATGGGTGAAATATCATGGTTACACAAGCCAAGGACCATATTTGACCTGTGTCTGATAAGAATATTGGTATAATTATTAATTAGGGGGTTAATATTATCACACATCCTACATAACATATTTGACCTGTTAATGATAGGAATATGGCTATAATTATTGTTCTACATGGGGATTATGGATGACATTATGGAAACACTTAAAGCGGAGTTCCACCCAAAAAATGGAACTTATCCTGTTCCTCCCCCCTCAGGTCTCACATTTGGCACCTTTCAGGGGAGAGGGGGGAGCAGATACCCGTCTAATGCAGGTATTTGCTCCCACTCCCGGCGATAGATCGCCGCAGAATCCCATCAACGCCATGTCCAGCCCCTCCTCCGCTCCTCACGGTCTTCTGGGAGACACACCAGTCCCAGAAGACAGCAGGGACCAGTCAGGATGCGCGGCGTGACTCGTGCATGCGCAGTAGGGTACCAGGCTGTAAAGCCGCAAGGCTTCACTTCCCGATACCCTTACTGAAGATGCTGGCGCCTGCACCCAGGAGCCGAGGGACAGGTCGGCTTTGGTTGAGGACATCACGGGCGCCCTGGACAAGTGCCCTTATTTTAAAAGTCCGCAGCTGCAGTATTTGTAGCTGCTGACTTTTTTTTTCTTTTCGGGGTGCTATGTCTGTCAATGAACTCAGCTAAACGGATTTTAGGGTAAATCAAAAAGCCTATTTTCTCATTCGTTCATTGACAGACACAGCCTTCTTTATTCCGAACCATAGGGATGTCCCAAAGCAGTGCCAAACATGAGGGGTGGGCAGCCAACAAAAAACCAGGCCAACCAGACAACCTGGAGCTCAGTGAGAACAACCTGGAGCCCACCTGACCAGCCAAAGAAAAAAAAAAAAAAACAACCCTTCACGAGGAAAAAACCATCAGACCACAGCCTGCAGAACCTTGCGGCCAAAAGAAGCGTCCGCAGATGCCAGCACATCGACCTTATAAAATTTTGTGAAAGTGTGCACCGACAACCAGGTGGCTGCCTTGCAAACTTGCGTTACTGACGCCTGATGACGGAAGGCCCAGAAGGCACTCAGCACCCGAGTCGAGTGTGCCTTCGCCGAGAAGGGAGGAACCCGACCCTTGATAAAATAGGCCATAGTCACCGTCTGCCTGATCCATCTAGAAATGGTCGCAGAGGAAGCAGATAGCCCCTTCTTTGGTCTGTCCATGATCACGAAAAGGGAGTCTGACTACCGAAAAGACTCAGTGGCTGCCAAATACACCCTGACAGCCCATACCACTACACTAAGGTGTGCAAGGCAAATTCCCTCAGATGTTGCGGCCTGGGACACAGAGGGCAACACGATGTCTACATTTAAATGGAAATCAGAGACAAACTTTGGAAGGAAAGAAGGACAAGGACGAAGCACCACCTTGTCCCTAAGAATAAGTAGGGGGTGCGACAGGATAGCGCCGTCAACTCTGACACCCTACCCTGCGAGCAGAAGTATTTTCAAAACGGAGGCTTCTGTAGAACTGAAAGTACAAGATTCAAGTCTCACTGTGGCAAGGGAGATCGCACCAGTGGAACCACACGTCTCACTCCCTGAATGAAGATACGCACCAGGGAATGCGAAGCCAGGGAGCGTTGGCAGTTTTCTTTCAAGACTGACATCTGGACAGTGCTCAAGGCCAAATTCTTTTCAACGCCCCGCTGAAGAAAAGTCAAAATCAGAGTCACCGAAAAGGAACGTGGGTGAAACCCCACTGGCTCACACCATGAAATGTACGCTTTCCATGTCCTATAATATACCTTCCTGAAAGTAGACTTTCTAGCTTTGAACAGCATCGGAATCACCGGCACAGTTAAGACCCTATCCCTTCAACACCTGGCTTTCAACTGCCAGGCCATTAAAGCCAGTGACGGTAAAGTAGGGTGGAAGATTGGCCCTTGGGATAGCAGTTTCTCCATGAGAGGCAGCTGCCAGGGGGCGCACCAGGTCCACGTACCAGGGCCAACGAGGCCAGTCCAGGGCCACTACAATGACCGGAATTCCTTCGGCCTCAATCAGAAGCTTGAGAGGAGGAAAGGGGTAGGTCAGATGATACTGGCCCCACAGAGCGACCAGAGCGCCTGAGGCGTCCGCCAGGGGGTCACGAGATCTGTTAATGCTATCCAGAATATCCACCCCTCTAGTAACATCATAAAGCCAAATTAATTTCCCCCCCTCGGTATACTTTCTAATAAACCCTCCAGCCAAATTTAGTAGGCTTTTCACACAAGACTGCTATATTTAGTGTTGGGAGATTGACAAAATAAAATTTTTCACCTTGTCAGAAATTGGTGTTCACAACTAGCATGTAAGTAGTGGCTAATGGCACACCTGAGAAAGCAGAAAAATCTCTACTGAAACAGTTGGGCTCTACTTCAAGATATCAAGAGACACTCGAATCACATTGAAGTCACAACCTGCAGGGATCACTTTTATAGCGCCTGCTTTTATTAGCAGGCTGAAATTAAAAACAGTATGGAAAGCAATTGAATACCAGCTTCACTACAGCTTAGTTGCACAGAAGCATCTGAATCTCTACATAAGTAGTAGCCACATTAGTTGCTATTAATATTGTCTGAAAGAGTAGCTGAAATTAGAAGACAAGGAGATCGGTTTTGCTGTGCAGGACCATCAGTAGCTCAGCAAAGCTGATAGAAGTCAGGAGAAAAAAGAAAAAAAAAAAAAATGTCTGGCAACTGGGCTCCCTTCAGCCTACATACATTGACTACTACTCAACAACGGAAATTAATGTGTTCTTGCTCCATCTAGTGGCCAGTCAGAAAAATGTTTGGCCTTTCAATGATATAGATACATTTATAAAAAATAAAAAGCAAGAGAGATGCTTAAGCAGCAAGTTCAGGAATAGACTTTACAGGCAATGTTGGTACTTTTAAGTTTGGGGCCTCACAATACATTAACATTAGGTGACCTATATGACATGGCATACATAAATAACTCTTCAATAGTTAAAAGTAGGGTTGTCCCGATACCACTTTTTTAGGACCGAGTACAAGTACCGATACTTTTTTTCAAGTACTCGCCGATACCGATTACCGATACTTTTTTTTAATGTCACGTGACAGTGGGGTTTTTTTTGCTATTTTGGGGGGGGGGGGGGGTGAACGTTGTATGTGTGTGTGTTTTTTTTTTACAATTTTTATTTTTTCCAATAATATTTTTTTTATTCTTTATTGTTTTTTTTTTTTTTTTTAATCAGCCCTTTTGGGGGGCTTTGGTGAGATATCAGGGGTCTTAACAGACCTCTGATATCTCCCCCTTGAGACAGAGAAAGAGACCGAGGATAGAGATTCCCCAGTCCCTTTCTCTGCAGCGTCAGCTGCACTGAGAATGAATGGAGAGAAGACAGCGGCCCCTCTCCATTCATAAACTGACACATTGTAATCACAGGAGATTACAATGTTTCAGTTATGTGAATGGACAGAGTCAGCTGACTCTCTCCATACACAAAGGAAGGAGGAGGGGGACGGAGGAACGGAGGGAGAGAACGGAGGGGACAGATAAGGAGAGAGGAATGCAGGGCACAGATAAGGAGAGACGAACGGAGGGGACAGATAAGGAGAGAGGAACGAAGGGGACAGCGGAGAGGCACAGAGGAACAGAGGGGGCACGGAGGAGGATGCAGTGACAGTCAGCTGTGAGCGATCACCGCTGTATGTCACTAAAGCTGGTGAAAGCCGCTGGGGGAGAATCTTGTAACTCCCCCAAGCGCCGATCACAGCTGTCCTCTAGGTATTGGGGGAAGTATCGGGAGCATTTGCCCGAGTACAAGTACTTGGGCAAATGCTCGGTATCGGTGCCGAATCCGATACCGATACTAGTATCGGTATCGGGACAACCCTAGTTAAAAGGATAAGTTCACCTCTTAACAAAAAATAATAAAATCCAATTTTTTTTGCAGGTAAAAAAAAAAAAAAAAAAAAAAAATATATATATTTGCATTTACCATTTTTTATTTTGGAAAAAAGGAAAGTCTGAAAGCTGCTCCCTCACATGAAACACCTCCATCCCTATATTGCACGGAGAAACAAAAATTTGCCCATGGGACTTTGAATGAAGTGTCCATGATGATCACAGGTAAATAAGATATAAAGGTGTAAAAAAGTAGTAATGAAGTGGGGCGAAGACCACAGCATTGAGGACCTAGGTCAGGCCCCTTCAGCTCCCGGGGGAGATGTTTTTCCGCTGACCCTTGCTTGAGGTCAGCCCCTGGAGCCAACCGTCTGACAAGTATGGGATCACTAGTTCTGGCTTAATGCTCCTGTCCAATCATAACCTATGCTCCAATATACTCTTTACTTGTTGTTACAGACATCAGATATACACATCAGCCTCTGATGAGGAGAGCTTGCGAAACGCGTCGGTTAGAGATGTATCATGTATATATGTACTCTCAATACTCTGATATTATGTCATTATGGCTATGTTTTTAGGACTATCATGTTATGCTGCTGTTCTTATGAATTTGTCACTTATGTTCATGACCTGTACTGGATGATATTGATTCCAATAAACTTCGTTACTACTTTTTTACAGCTTTATATCTTATTTACCTGTGATCATCATGGACACCTCATTCAAAGTCCCATGGGCGAATTTTTGTCTCTCCGATTTTTTATTTTGGGAGACTGTAAAGCATTGCACCAGCGAGCAGATCGCTGGTACCATGCAGGTCTCCTGCAGAGCTCTCAGTGAATCTGTGTGCCCGTACATATAAATAAAATAAAGTAAAAGAATAAATAAACTACCAGAGCCATAAAGGGCACCGTGGTAGTTCAAGGAAAACTACAAGCCGACAGCCACAAAGACTGTCGAGACTTGTAGTTTCCCATTCAGAGGAATTTGAATGAGTGAGACATATAACCTGTTGCAAAAGGTGAACTTATCCTTTAAAATGTAAAATTTTAGTGCGTGTCATTCCCATACATACCAACACCAGCCAGTATATTCCATGTTTCGACAAATCTGGGACATACGTACCTCCCTCCTTGGATACCACCAGAAGTTATCAATCTGCTGTCACTATATTTTTAGCTGTGTTTAGTCTGAGCTGTACTGTTCAACTTGAGCCTCGGTCCAACACCGATGTAATCAGATTCTGGTGCGGCCAAAAAAAGGGTCCTGTACGAGTTTGGTGCAAATGTGGTGGGATTTGAACCATACAAATCTATGGCTCAAATTGCACAGCATGTAATGCTGTGTGAATTACATGCGGTGAAAAAGTATTCATACCCCTTGAAATTTCCCACATTTTTTCAGGTTACAAACAAAAACTTAAATGTATTTTATATGATAGGCACATAATTGTGAAGTGGAAGGAAAATGATTAATGGTTTTCAATTTTTTTTTACAAAAATATCTGAAAAGTGTGGTGTACATTTGTATTTAGCCCCCCTTTACTCTGATACCCCTAACTAAAATCTAGTGGAACCAATTGCCTTCAGAATTCACCCAATTAGTAAATAGAGTAAACCTGTGTGTAATTTAATCTCAGTATAAAAACAGCTATTCTGTGAAGCCCTCAGAGGATTGTTAAAGAACCTTAGTGAACAAACAGCGTCATGAAGGCCAAGGAACACACCAGACAGGTCAGGGATAAAGTTGTGGTGAGATTGAAAGCAGGGTTAGGTTATAAAAAAATAATCCAAAGCTTTGAACATCTCCCGGAGCACTGTTCAATTCATCATCCAAAAATGGAAAGAGTATGGCGCAACTGCAAACCTACCAAAACATGACCGTCCACTTAAACTGACAGGTCGGGCAAGGAAAGCATTAATCAGAGAAGCAGCCAAGAGGCCCATAGTAACTCTGGAGAAGCTGCTGAGATCCACAGCTCAGGTGGGAGAATCTGTCCACGGGACAACTATTAGTCGTGTACTCCACAAATCTGGCCTTTATGGAAGAGTGGCAAGAACAAAGCTATTGTTGAAAGAAAGCCATAAGAAGTCCCAACTGCAGTTTGCGAGAAGCCATGTGGCGGACAAAGCAAACATGTGGAAGAAGGTGCTCTGGTCGGAGACCAAAATTTAACTTTTTGACCTAAAAAGCAAAATGCTGTGTGTAGTGGAAAACTAACACTGCGCATCATAATGAACACACCATTCCCACTGTTAAACATGGTGGTGGCAGCAGGATGGAGCCAAATGCAGTGCAGTCTTAGAAGAAGACCTGTTATGGCGTGTACACACAACCAGACTTTTAGACAGCAAAGGTCCAACGGAACGAATCCATAGAACAATTCGATCGTGTATGGGCTTCATCGGACCTTTGCTGTCGAAAAATCAGACGGACTTTAGAAATAGAACATGTTTCAAATCTTTCCGACGGACTCGAGTCCGGTCGAAAAATCCATTTGTCTGTATGCTAGTCCGTTGGACGAACGACGACGCAAGAGCAGCTATTGGCTACTGGCTATGAACTTCCCTACTCTAGTTCGGTCGTACGTCATCACGTTTGAATCAGTCGGACTTGGGTGTGATCATGTGTAGGCAAGTCCGTTGCGTCAGATTTCCGTCAAAAGCCTGTCAAAAAAGTCCTTCGGAGTTCAGTCCGTTGAAAGTCTGCTCGTGTGTACACGGCACAAGAGTCTGAAAAAGACTTGACTCGGTGGTGGAGGTTCACCTTCCATCAGGACAAGACCCTAAACATACAGCCAGAGCTACAATGTAATGGTTTAGATCAAAGCATACTCATGCGTTAGAATGGCCCAGTCAAAGTTCAGACCTAAATCCAATTGAGAATCTGTGGCAAAACTTAAAAATTGCTGTTCACAGACGCTCTCCATCCAATCTGACAGACCTTGAGCTATTGTGCAAAGAAGGGCAAACATTTCACTCTCTAGATGTGCAAAGCTGGTAGAGACATCCCCAAAAAGACTTGCAGCTGTAATTGCAGCAAAAGGTGGTTCTTCAAAGTATTGACTCAGGGGGGCTGAATACAAATGCAAATGCATACCACACTTTTCAGATGTTTATGTGTAAAAAAAAAAAAAATTGAAAACCATTTATCGTTTTCCTTCCACTTCACAATTATGTGCCACTTTGTGTTGTCTACCACATGAAATTCCAATACAATACATTTATGTTTTTGGTTGTAAGATGACAAAATGTGGAAAATTTCAAAGGGGTGTGAATACTTTTTCAATGCAATGTACATTTAAAAGAATGCTCAATTAGAACACATACAGGTGCATCCCAAAAGAATTAGAAAAACAAAACGTTAATTTCAGTAATTCAATTCAAATAGTGAAACTCATTTTATATAGATGCGTTACATACAGAGTGAGGATATTTCAAGTAATCCTTTCTATCAAATGTTTATGATTATGGCTTACAGCTAGTTAGAACCCAAATGCAGTATTTCAGAATATTAGATTAAACAAAACCAATAAAAAAAAAAAAAAAAGTTTAACCACTTCCGGACCAGCCGCCACAGTTTTACTTAAAAACTTTACCTTACGTCACTTTTCCTTTTGGCAACTAGGGGGGCGCGCGCACGCGCAGCGTGTGCCCGAAGCCGATGCACGACCGCTCGTGACAGAGCGACAACCAGGATCTTTGTGTGTAAACACACAAATCCCAGTTCTTTCAGGGGGTTAGAGACAGATTTGTGTGTTCATACCAAGTATGGGCACCGATCTCTCTCTCCTCCTAGACAGTCCCATCCCCCCTACAGTTAGAACACAGTGAGGGAACACAGTTAACCCCTTGATCACCCCCTAGTGTTAACCCATTCCCTGCAAGTGACATTTTTATAGCACTGATGGTCCCAAAAATGTGTCAAAAGTGTCCAATTTGTCTGCCACAATATCGTAGATCGCCGCCATTACTAGTAAAAAAAAAAAAAAAAAAAAAAAAGCCAAATCTATCCCCTACTTTGTAGATGCTATAACATTTGCGCAAACAAATATACGCTTATTGCGATTTTTTTTTTTACCAAAAATATGTACTGTAGAAGAATACATATTGGCCTAAACTGAGGGGAAAAAATATATATATTATATATATTTTTTTTTTTTTTTTAATGTTGGATATTATAGCAAAAAGTAAAAAAAATATAGTTTCTCAAAATTGTTGTGCTTTTGTTTATAGCACAAAAATAAAAACCGCAGAGGTGATCAAATACCACCAAAAGAAAGCTCAGTTTGTGGGGAAAAAAAGGACATAAATTTTGTTTGGGTACAGCGTCACACAACCGCGGTCAGTTAAAGCGACACAGTGCCATATCGCAAAAAAATGGGCTGGTCATTGAGCAGCCAAATTTTCCAGGGCTGAAGTGGTTAATACAGACTGTTGGCTTACTGAAAAGTATGTCCATGTACAGTATATAGTATAGTATGCACTCAATACTTGGTTGGGGCTCCTTTTGCATGAATTACTGCCTCAATGCAGTGTGGCATGGAGGCGACCAGCCTGTGGCACTACTGAGGTGTTATGGAAGCCCAGGTTTGATTGTGGCCTTCAGTTTGTCTGCATTGTTGGGTCAGGCGAGTTTTTTGGTCAAACAAGCAGTGATACCATGATCATTAAACCAGGTATTGGTAATTTTGGCAGTGTGGGCAAGCGCCAAGTCCTGCTGGAAAACGAAATCAGCATCTCTATAAAGCTGGTCAGCAGGGGGAATTTCCTGGTAGAGGGCTGCACTGACTTTGGACTTGATAAAACACAGTGGACCAACATCAGCAAATGACATAGCTTCCCAAAACATCCCCCACAAAACTGATTTTTAAATTAAATGCAAAATTTTCAACAAAGTCCCAGAGTCTGGAGGAAGAGTGGAGAGGCACAGAAACCAAGTTGCATGAGGTCCAGTTTGAAGTTTCCACAGTCAGTGATTATTTGGGGAGCCATGTCATCTGCTGGTGTTGGCTCACTGTATTATCAAGTTCAAAGTCAGTGCAGCCCTCTATTAGGTAAATTCTAGAGCACTTCATGCTTTCCTCTGCTGACCAGCTTTATGGAGATGCTGATTTCATTTCCAGCAGGACTTGGCACCTGCCCTCACTGCCAAAGTTACCAATGCCTGGTTTAATGAGCATGGTATCACTTTACTTGATTGGCCAGCTAACTCGCCTGACCTAAATCCCACAGAGAATCTGTGGGGTATGGTCAAGAGGAAGATTAGAGACAACAGCCCCAACAATGCATATGAGCTGAAGGCTGCTATCAAAGCAACCTGGGCTTCCATAACACCTCAGCAGTGCCACAGGCTGATCGCCTCCATGCTGCATTGATGCAGTAATTCATGCAAAATAAGCCCCGATCAAGTATTGAGTGCATACTGTACTGTACATACTTTCCAGTAAGCCAACATTTCTGTATTAATAATCCTTTATTGATCTTATGTAATATTCAAATTTTCTGAGATACTGAATTTTTGGCTTTCAAGCCATAACCAAAATAAAAAAATAAAAATAAAAAAAGGCTTGAAATATATCACTCTGTGTGTAACGCATCTTAATAAAATATATAGGGCTACTATTGCACTAATGTACCAAAATTAAAAGTTACATAAATAAAAAGCAGCAGCTTAATGTGGGATACACAACACAGAACAAAAAAAAAAAAAAAATTAGAAAAGCTGCGCTAAATAGTCCCAACTGAAGTATGCAAAAACCTTGATTGTTCAGCATAAATATTTCAATTCCATATCCGAGGATGAAGCCGGCTGGCTTTTTTATTCATGCGAGTTTTAAATTATGCAAGTGCATTACTTTTATACGTAAGGGCAGACAGTATTACACTACAGCAAGTTCTTCTTTCTGGGTCCTTTATTGAGCGGGACGAGACCGGACTCTACAGTGGTTGATAGGCGTGTCAGAATCAGTGCAGCGATCCATCCTGTGGCCAATTCTCCATACAAGCATCTTTGCAAGTACAAGGCCTTGGCTGGGCTATAGCCACACGTCTGGTTTACTTGCTTTTTGGTAAGCAAATATTTCTTAACCCCCCTGGCGGTATTCCCGAGTCTGGCTCGGGTTGGATTTTACATACCAAAAGCGGTATCCCCGAGCCAGACTCGGGCTTGCATTGCAGGATCCAGGAAGAGTTTACTTACCTTATCCCCTGGATCCTGCGATGTCTCCCCGCTGTGATCGGCGAGCCGCTGTGTCTCGCTCGATTCACAGTGCCGAGCTCCGTTCCCTGCGAGCGTTGCGACGCAGGGGGACGGAGTTCGGCGGCAAATTCAAAAAGTGAAACACACAGTACAGATACAGTATACTGTAATCTTACAGATTACAGTACTGTATCAAATAATGACACATCCCCTTTGTCCCTAGTGGTCTGCCCAGTGTCCTGCATGCAGTTTTATATATATAAAACTGTTCTTTCTGCCTGGAAACTGGAGATTGTCCATAGCAACCAAAAAGTGTCCCTTTACGTCAAAAGTGGCTTTAGACCAGCTAGAAAACAGCGATAGTAAATTAGAACACTTGCAGAATTGAGCGATAGTGAATTGTGGGGAAATTTCTTTTATTACTATTTTTTTTTTTTTTTAATTATTTATTTTTATTTATTATATTATAATTTATGTTTTTGTGTTTCAAACTTTATCATACCCGGGATATCTACTAGACTCTGGTTTGGACAGATTTAAGTGTGTTATTGTTAAGAATTACAGACCTACAATATAAAACGCCAAATTTCCATGCAAAATAATGGTACCGCTTTCAGCACCTAAAATCCGAAATAATCATACCGCCAGGGAGGTTAAGGTGGTGGTGCACTTATATGACATGAATCACTGTGGTGTCACAGAGGGATCTTCATATATCATCCTCACATATGGAATTGAAATATTTATGCTGAATAATCAAGTATTTTGCATATTTCAATTGGGACTATTTAGCGCTGCTTTTCTAATTTTTAATAAAATACATGGAGTTTCACTTTTTGAATTTAATTACTGAAATTAACTTTTTGATGATATTCTAAATTTGAGATGAACCTGTATATAAAATGACTTGACATTTAAAACCATTAGGACTGGCTACATTTGACAAGGGTTTGACATCCTAAAGCATATCTAACACTAAACTAAAAAAAGTATATATTGCATCTGACCAGTTTTTATATGTGTAGTCTGCATTTTTTTTTTATTTCAGCATCAAAAACATTTCAGCAACTACAGATCCCGTCGACCTTGCCAAAAAAAAGTGTGCAGCCATGAAGGGACAGAAGTGTGTTATTTGCAGAACTACCTGGTGAAAACAAAGGGCACAAAACCTGAAAAGAGGAAACCAACGCAGCCACTGCATCCAAGCACTGCTACGGTGCATTAAGGTTTACATATGCTTTAAGTAGGACTCTATTTTCATGCAATCATTAGTATGTTCAGAATGCCTGACTCTGTTCCAACCAATTCATGTCCGACTGTCCCCTAATCTATCCATCTTTAGGCGATCCCTGAAAACCCTTCTCTTCATAGAAGCTTATCCTGCTTCTAAACACGGTTTTACTTCCTCCGTCAGCTCACCCCCCCCCCCCCAGCTATTACCTTTTGTATTAATTGACCCTTCCATTTTAGATTGTAAGCTCTAACGAGCAGGCCCCTCTGATTCCTCTTGTACCAAATTGTAACGTAACCAATGTCTGCCCTCATGTTGTAAAGTGCTGCGCAAACTGTTGGCGCTATATAAATCCTGTATAATAATAATAATAAAAAAGTTAGCTGAGCAGCTGCCACACAGCTCACCAAGAACAGACATGTACGGGTACTTGCCGGGAGAGGGAGTGCTTGGCTTGAAGACTGCAATTGTAGACAAGAACAAAAGTTCACTGAATCAGAGAAAATCCAAACTGACAGAGGAACCTGCACACAAGGAAGTCTGACCGCTTACAGGGGCCAATTACGTAATGATGCAGACATAGCAACAAACATCAGGCAACGGGGTGGAAGAAATAATGGAAAATCTTCAAGAAAATTAAACTGCTGCACTATTAAGCATGGACCCAACAGAGCTCTCACAAAAAGGTGGGGTGTGTGGATGGATGTTTTTTAATGTCACCGCATTATAAAGCAGTGTTTATGAAAGATATCTAGGGTAAACATGCTACTTTTCCGATGATCTCAAAGCTATTACGCCCAGCAGATTAATAACGAAAAAACACCCAAATCAATGCATGAAACCATAATTTTTAAATGCACATGGTGTGTTCACCTGAATTTGTCTTAATATCAGCTTTGTGTAAGATACACAATATATACACACATATATATATATACATACATATATATACATATATACATACATATATATATATATACATATACATACATATATATACATATACATACATATATATACACACACACACACACACACACACACACACACACACACACACACACACACGCACGCACGCGCACACGCACAGAATTTAGGCTTTAAAAAAGCCCTCACATCTGGTTTACATTAATTTAACCTATTGTAAAGCCTGAAACTAATCAACATAATTGTTTATGAAAATAATTTTCAACTATTTTCATAATCAATTAGTTGGTCAGCCTGCATACACAGATGCATGGTTTCCATGCTGTGCCTGAGAACTTGTGACTGAGTGAGGAGCAATACCTCATGGGACATGTAGTCCTGGGCAGGAAAAGTAAATGATTTAAAGGGATTCTAAAGACAAAAAGTTTTTTTACTTTGCTATAGGGGCATTCTATACTATACTTGCTGTCTGCCATAGGGGCACTCTGAAGCCAGGAAGAACCCCAGAAGAGGAGAATCAGGGCTACTCTGTGCAAAACCATTACACAAAGCAGGTAAGCCAAGTTTATGGTTTAACCACTTCAGCCCCGGAAGGTTTTACCCTCTTAATGACCAGAGCCGTTTTTGCGATTCGGCACTGCGTTGCTTTAACTGACAATTGCGCGGTCGTGCGAAGATGTAACAAACAAAATTGACGTCCTTTTTTTTCCCCACAAATAGAGCTTTTTGGTGGTATTTGATCACCTCTGCGGTTTTTATTTTTTGCTCTATAAACAAAAAAAATTGACAATTTTGAAAAAATCTTTTTTTTTTTAACTTTTGCTACATCACCCCAAATTTAAAAAAAAAAAATTCATCAGTTTAGGCCACCAAGTATTCTTCTACTTTTTTTTTTATAGCAAAAATATTGTAATAAGCGCATATTGATTTGCGCAAAAATTATAGCGTTTACAAATAGGGAATAGATTTATGCTATTTTTTTTTTTTTTTTTTACTAGTAATGGCAGTGATCTGCGATTTTTATCATGACTGCGACATTGCGGTGGCACCAGAAGTTTGACACCATATGGTCCCCGGCAATCCTTAGGATCGTCGGAGGCCGGGCACGATGTTATGACGCAACGCTTGGCCTGGCAGTTGTAAATACTGTTGTGTAATCAGCAGGAAGGGCCGAGATCAGGTTTTTTTTTTTGTTTTGTTTTTTTCATCTAAGCCTTTCCTGCCTAGAGGAAAGATGTGGGGTCTTCTGGACCTCACATCTCTCCATAAAAAGGAATTGTCATGTCCTATTCCTATTACAAGGGATGTTTGCATCCCTTGTAATAGGAATAAACGTGCATAAAAAAAATATATATAATAGTAATAAAAAAAAGGAAAAAAAGTGTAAAAAAGAAAACAAAAAACAAACTGTAAAAGTGCCCCCCATCCCTGCATGCACAAGCGAACGCATATGTACCGTATATACTCGAGTAGAAGTCGTTCCGAGTATAAGTCGAGGCCCTAATTTACCACAAAAAAAAAAAAAAAATGGGAAAAACTTATTGACCAGAGTATAAGACGAGGGTGAGCAATGCGCAGCTACTGTAAGTGGAAAAGAGGATCAACAATGCCCATTTGCAGCCTTACTGTGCCCATTTGCAGCCATAGGTCCCCCGAACTTCAAACTTGGTAGTTAAGGGTTCCTAGATGCCCCCTAGCTGCAGCCAAAATTTGGGGTCTCTGAACCCAAAAGTTCCCAAAATGACATTGCTGCAGATGGACACAGTTAACCGACTTTGGGGCCCCATATCTCGGGGCCACTTAATGCTAGGAACCCCAAATTTGGTGTGCAAACTCATTGGAACTAGCACCATAAAATATATATATATAAAGCTGGAGTTTGTAGCACCAAGTAGCCCCGAGATACAGGGCCCCAAAAATCGGTTCAGAAAATGTCAAGCACTTTTCTGCAACAGAGAATGACATTTTCCGAACCTATTTTGGGGCCCCGTATCTCAGGGTCACTTTGTGCTAGGAACTCCAGCTTTGGATATGTTGTGGTACCAGTTCTACTGGGTTTGCACACCAAATTTGGGGTTCCTAGCACCAAGTGGCCCTGAGAGGGGCCCGAAAGTCGGTTCGGGAAAATGAAATTTTTTGCTGCAGAAAAGTGCTTGACTCGCGTATAAGTCGAGGGGGGCACTTACAGCACAAAAAAAAATGTGCTGAAAAACTCGACTTATACTCGAGTATATACAGTAGTACATCATGCCCACATATGTAAACAGCGTCCAAACCACATGTGAGGTATTTCCGCAAGCGTTAGAGCGAGAGCAACAATTCTAGCCCAAGACCTTAACTTTAAACAGTTAACCTGTAAAATTTTTTAAAGGGTCGCCTATGGAGATTTTTAAGTACCAAAGTTTGGAGCCATTCCATGAGTGTGCGCAATTTTAAAGCGTGACATGTTAGGTATCCATTTACTCGGCATAACATCTTTCACATTATACAAATAAATTGGGCTAATTTTAGGGGTTTTGTGTTTCCCTCCAAAAAAAATGCCTTTGAAAAATTGCTGCGCAAATACAGTGTGACATAAAAAGTTGCGACGACCATTTGATTGCCTAGGCTCTCTGTAAAAAATACATATGTTTGGGGGTTCTGAGTAAGACCCCTTTCACACTGGGGTAGTTTACAGGCGCTTTAGCCTCTGCTAAGCTCCTGAAAAACAGCCTCCCATTCATTCGTGTGACTTTTCACACTGGCATGTTGTGCCTGCGGGACGTTCCAAAACGTCAATGTCCTGCAAGCATCATCTTTGGGGCGGTTTGGGAGCACTGTATTTAGTGCTCCCAAAACGCCCTGCCCAATGGAATAATTGGGCAGCACCTGAAAAGCGTTTTGGAAGCGTCGCAATACAGGAGTTTTTAACCCCCTTCTTTGGGGTTAAAAGCGCCCCGTTAGCGGCCGAAAAGCTTTAGCACTAGCGTGGCCCCAGTGTGAAAGGGGTCTGATTTTTTAGCAAAAAAAATGCTTTCTACATGTAGGAGAAGAGTGCCAGAATAGGCCTGGTATGGAAGTGATAAAAGTAAACGTTTACCAGTATTGTGAATTATATTTAAAATAACTATATCCAAGATAAAAAAAAAAAATCAGCAACTTTAATATAAAAGCTTTATATTCCCCCTCCACCCTTCATATAGCTTCATGTCTGACTGTAGGGGTGCAACGGATCGTCACCGATCCGCGATCCGAACAGGCCAACCTGTTCGGAGCGGCACACCCGTGATCCGCGGCCTCGGGTTTTAGGAAAGGCCGCGGCTTCGGCCTAGCTCCGGAGCCGTGGCCATCTTGGTACACCCGGCGGCGCTGAGCATTGTGCTGACATCATCACCCCGCCCCCAACTCGTGGGTTTTTCGGCTTCTCTAAAGCAAGCAAGGTATGACTAACAGGCACAGAAGCACTAATGTATACAGTGGGGGACATGTGGACTGGCTGTATTACAGTGGGGGACATGTGGACTGGCTGTATTACAGTGGGGGACATGTGGACTGGCTGTATTACAGTGGGGGACATGTGGACTGGCTGTATTACGGTGGGGGACATGTGGACTGGCTGTATTACGGTGGGGGACATGTGGACTGGCTGTATTACGGTGGGGGACATGTGGACTGGCTGTATTACGGTGGGGGACATGTGGACTGGCTGTATTACGGTGGGGGACATGTGGACTGGCTGTATTACGGTGGGCGACATGTGGACTGGCTGTATTACGGTGGGGGACATGTGGACTGGCTGTATTACGGTGGGGGAAATGTGGACTGGCTGTATTACGGTGGGGGACATGTGGCTGTATTACGGTGGGGGACATGTGGCTGTATTACGGTGGGGGACATGTGGCTGTATTACGGTGGGGGACATGTGGCTGTATTACGGTGGGGGACATGTGGCTGTATTACGGTGGGGGACATGTGGCTGTATTACGGTGGGGGACATGTGGCTGTATTACGGTGGGGGACATGTGGCTGTATTACGGTGGGGGACATGTGGCTATATTACGGCGGGGGACATGTGGCTATATTACGGCGGGGGACATGTGGCTATATTACAGCGGGGGACATGTGGCTATATTACGGCGGGGGACATGTGGCTATATTACAGCGGGGGACATGTGGCTATATTACAGCGGGGGACATGTGGCTATATTACAGCGGGGGACATGTGGCTATATTACAGCGGGGGACATGTGGCTATATTACAGCGGGGGACATGTGGCTATATTACAGCGGGGGACATGTGGCTATATTACAGCGGGGGACATGTGGCTATATTACAGCGGGGGACATGTGGCTATATTACAGCGGGGGACATGTGGCTATATTACAGCGGGGGACATGTGGCTATATTACAGCGGGGGACATGTGGCTATATTACAGCGGGGGACATGTGGCTATATTACAGCGGGGGACATGTGGCTATATTACAGCGGGGGACATGTGGCTATATTACAGCGGGGGACATGTGGCTATATTACAGCGGGGGACATGTGGCTATATTACAGCGGGGGACATGTGGCTATATTACAGCGGGGGACATGTGGCTATATTACAGCGGGGGACATGTGGCTATATTACAGCGGGGGACATGTGGCTATATTACAGCGGGGGACATGTGGCTATATTACAGCGGGGGACATGTGGCTATATTACAGTGGGGGACATGTGGCTATATTACAGTGGGGGACATGTGGCTATATTACAGTGGGGGACATGTGGCTATATTACAGTGGGGGAAATGTGGCTATATTACAGTGCGGGACATGTGGCTATATTACAGTGCGGGACATGTGGCTATATTACAGTGGGGGACATGTGGCTATATTACAGTGGGGGACATGTGGCTATATTACAGTGGGGGACATGTGGCTATATTACAGTGGGGGACATGTGGCTATATTACAGTGGGGGACATGACGTGGATATTACAGTGGGGGAGATGATGTGGATATTAAAGTGGGGGAGATGACGTGGATATTACAGCAGTGGGGGAGATGACATGGATATTGCAGTAGGGGAGATTGTGGATAACTGGATTACAGTGGGGACTATATGGTGGTGGAATTTTCACAGGTTTTTGCAAATTCAATTAATTGCATTTTGCACATTTATCCAAACTGACTTTTAGATTCATAAATTTTTCTAATTATTTTTCATATTTACGTTGTTCACTATTGTAATATTACGTTTAGCGCAATCCTATTTTTTCTATATTTTTTTCCTTGTATTGAGGTTTTGCAGAAGGATTGCTGCTTCCACTGAGTCTTAGGCGATTTTTGGCCACACAAGATCGCTTCTAGGTCTTAGCGCAGTTTATTTCCTTTTTTCCAGGTGAGCTCCCCTGCCTTCCCTGACTGGCGAGTCGGGCAAACGACTGCCCACTGTTTCGTCCTCCCCTGGAACGTCCTCCAGGCTACCGAAGCGCTTCCACATCTTGCCTCTACTTTGGAGAAGGAATCAGTCCACACACACAGTGTGGTTATGGCGAGCGGAGGAACGGAGGAGCTTGAACGCCCCACGTCATTGAAATCCCCTGTATGGGAGCATTTTGGCATCCCTGTCAAATATGATGATGAAGGAAAGAGGTTAGTGGATAAAACCGTGACGGCGTGTAGGCACTGTGGCACAAGAAAGCCATATGACACTGGAAACACATCAAGCATGGCTACGCATTTGAAGCGACATCACCCCGGTGTTTCACTGACCGGAGTGAAACTGAAAACGAAAGCTACTCAACAACCGCTTATCACCGCAGCATTTACGCAGCCACTTGTTGCACAATCAGACCGGGCTAAAGCCATCACAAAAGCCATTGGTGTGTTTATAGGTGCAGACATGAGGCCATATTCGGTTGTGCAAAACGAGGGCTTTAAACACATGCTGAAAGTGCTTGAGCCACGTTACAACATCCCGTCGCGCACCCACTTCAGCGAAAAGATTGTGCCAGATCTTTATGAGCAGGAGAAGAAAAAAGTTGTGGATGAACTATCCCGAGCATCCTCTGTTGCGCTCACGACAGACAGGTGGACATCCAGGGGAGCACAGAGCTATGTGACGATAACCGCTCACTTCATCACAGCAGACTGGGAGATGAGAAGTCCGGTGCTGCAGACAGGTCCCCTCTACGAGAGTCACACAAGCACTCATCTTGCGCAGATACTGACTCAAGCAGTGGAGGAATGGAAGTTGAAGAGGCCCAGTACTAATATCCCAGTCACAACTGATAATGCCAAAAATCAAATAACTGCAGTGAATGAGGCAGGACTGGGCCCACATATAGGGTGCTTTGCACATGTAGTGAATTTGGCATCACAGACGGGAATCTCAATCAATAGGATGGACCGCCTCCTTTGGAGGATCAGGAAGGTGGTTTTCTACTTCCACCGAAGCACAACAGCTGCTCATGTGCTTAAGACAAAGCAAGAAATGCTAAAGCTGCCTACTCATAAGCTCATACATGATGTCCCAACAAGGTGGAACTCTACTTATGATATGATGGAGCGTTATCTGGAGCAGCAGGCAGCTATATACTCTGCATTGACCGACAAGACCCTGAAGAAAAATGTCAAAGACATCATTACCCTGTCTGATGATGATGTGAGAGTGGCAGAGGAGGTCCTCCAGGTGCTTAAACCCCTCAAAACTGTTACATCTCTGCTGAGCACTGAAAGTTCACCATCTGTGTCAATGATCCTGCCGCTTAAAACAAGGATTCTACAATCCATGGCTCAAAGTGTGGAAGACAGCATCATCACTCGAGATGTCAAGACTGCCATTAGAGAGGACCTGCAGCACAGATACACTTCACCCCCTACTCTACAGGACTACCTTCACAGATCTACTGCCCTGGATCCGAGGTTCAAGTCCCTGTCTCACATGGACCCTGCCCTACGCCAGAGGACATACAGTGACCTCACCACTGAGATTGTGAGCAGTCTGGGCACTGAAGACTGTGATGAGGTAAAGAAAAAGATTATTATTTAAAAATCATAAATTTAAATCTAAATACATTTTTTATTTTCGTAATAATGGCTTTTTTTAAATGTTATTATTTTCATGTTTCATAGACATGAAAAATGTGGCAATAATATTGCCACATTTTTCATGTCTATGAAACATGAAAATAAATAGGTTTAATTAATCAATTTTTTTTTTCTGCAGGGTCAAGCTGCAGAACCAACAGGAGCAAACTTGGACTCATCATCTCCTCCACAAAAGAAGTCGGCGATGGCAGAGCTTTTTGGAGAGACCTTTGCCACTTCCAGCAAAGACAACAAGACTCCTGCTGACATCAAAGAGGAGGTGGCATCCTACCTGGCAGCAAGCGGCATTACAGTGGATGGTGATCCGCTGACATGGTGGAAAAGCAATGAGTGTAGATACCCTCATATTGCCACGATGGCAAGATGCTATCTCGCTGTGCCAGGCTCTTCAGTTCCTTCCGAGAGAGTGTTCTCAACAGCAGGGGACATAGTGACTGCAACGAGGTCCACACTCTCCCCAGACAATGTAGACACCCTTGTCTTTTTGAAAAAGAATTTGAAATTATAAGCTCAGGAATGCTTTGCTTTCTTTTATTCTTCTTTGATGGTGTGGACATACTAGGCTTTCACAATCCACGTTTCAAGGAAGATGATGTGCCTTCTTATGTTGCACTTTAAGTTGTTTTTGGCTCATTGCCCATCGGTCCATGTTTGAAGGAAGGAGATATGCCTTTTTTCTGTTGCACTTTAAGTTTTTCATTATGTTACAAAGAAGAGATTATGCTTTGTGCACTTTAACTTAATTTTATATATTTTCAAGTAATGTAAAAGTGTTAATAAACAAAAAGACAAAACTTATGTTTATTTGTCTTGTCTTTTTTTTTTTTTTGATCCGAAAATGATCCGATCCATGACTCTGATCCGAGGAACGATCCGAACCGTGAGTTTTTTGATCCATTGCACCCCTATCTGACTCCCATGTAAAAATACCCTGTACGTAAATACAACTTCTGGATAGAGAGATCGAGAGAGAGAATAGATATACACAGAGTTGTGCTGAGAAGTTTACATACCCTGGCAGAATTTAAGATTTTATGGCCACTTTGGCCATGAGGTTGCTGGACTCCTGACAGACCCTTGCATCTTTCATCCAGTGCTGCACTGACGTTTCTGAGTCATGGGGAAAGCAAAATAATTGTCAAAGGATCTGCGGGAAAAGGTAGTTGAACTATATAAAAAACAGAAAAGGGATATGAAAAGATATCCAAGGAATTGTGAATGCCAATCAGCAGTGTTCAAACTCTAATCAAGAAGTGAAAATGAGGGGTTCTGTTGAAACCAACTAGTTTCTGTTGAAACCAAACCAAGGTCAGGTAGTCCAATTCAAATTTTAGCCACAACTGCCAGGAAAATTGCTTGGGATGCAAAGAAAAACCCACAAACAACAACTTCAGGTGACATACGGGACTCTGAAAACATGTGCTGTTTCAAGATGCACAATAAGGAGGCACTTGAAGAAAGATGGTCTGCATGGTCGAGTTTCCAGAAGCCATTACTACGCAAATGCTTACAATACGCCAAACAGCACAGAGACATGCCTCAAACCTTCTGGCACAAAGTCATTTGGAATTAGGAGACCAAAATTGTAGCGTTTATGGTTGTGGCCAAAAAGCTCATTTGGAGAGGAGTCAACAAGGCCTATGATGAAAGGTACGGAGGTGGATCGCTGATGTTTTGGGGATGTGTGAGCTACAAAGGCACAGGAACTTTGGTGAAAATTAATGGCAAGATGCAGTAGGTTATCAAAAAATACTGAAGGGACATTTGCATCCATCAGCCAGGAAGCTGCGCATGGGACGTACTTGGACATTCCAACATGACAATGATCCAAAACACAAGGCCAAGTCGACCTGTCATTGGCTACAGCAGAATAAAGTGAAGGTTCTGGAGTGGCCATCTGTCTCCTGACCTCCATCTTTGAGCCACTCTGGGGAGATCTCAAAACGTGCAGTTCATGCAAGACAGCCCAAGAATTTACAGGAACTGGGAGGGAGACTTTTAGCCAAGAGGAATGGGCAGCTTCTGAGAAGATAAAGAGCCTCATCCACAAACGACTTCAAGCTGTCATTGATGTTAAAGGGGGCAATGCACAGTATAAAGAACTGGGGTATGTAAACTTTTGATCAGGGTCATTTGGGTAATTTCTGTTGTCATTATAGAGTTAAAAAGAGTAAACACAGTTGATTGATAATAAATGGCTTCAGCCAAACACTAACCATGAGTGAAAGTAAAGTTTTTGTGTTATTCATATTCTCTGAAAAATGACCAAGAAATCATAAATTCTGCCAGGGTATGTAAACTTATGAACACATATATAAATAATTTTATTATACACACACCTGTGGCCAAAAGTTTTGGGAATAAAACAAATAATTATTTTCACAAAGTCTGCTGCCTCAGTTGTCATGGCATTTTGCACGTATTTCAGAATGTTATGAAGTGTGATCAGATGAATTGCAATTAATTGCAGGCCCTCTTTGCCATGAAAATGAACTTAAGCCCATAAACACATCCACTGCATTTGTGAAGGAGGCTTCAGGGACCCCAAGAAAGTCCAGAAAGTGCCAGGACTAGAGGTTGACCGATATGGGTTTTTCTCTGGCCGATGCCAAAGCCGATATTTAGAAATCGCGGTGGCCGATATATGATGCCGATTTTTTTGGGCCGATATATTAGGCCGATTTCTTTTTTTTTTTTCCCTTCATCTCATAAAATCTAACAGTTAGACCCCTTTTACACTGGGGCGATGCGCTGGCAGGATGTTAAAAAAAAGTCCTGCAAGCAGTATCTTTGGAGTGGTGTATACCGCTCCTCCACCACTCCTGCCCATTGAAATGAATGCGCACCGCTGCCGAAGCGCCTGCAAAGCGTTTTGGCAGCAGCGCTTCAGGGGCGCATTTAATCCCTTCTTCGGCCACTAGCTGGGTTATAAGCGCCCCGGTAGCAGCCGAATAGCGCCGCTAAAATGACGGTAAAGCGCCGCTAAAACTAACAGCGTTTTACCGTCAACGCCTGCCCGCTCCAGTGTGAAAGCAGCCTTAAGTAATAAGTGATACAGAAAATTTTTTATATTTAAACATTTATTAAACAAAACAAACCTCCAATCATTTCACTTGTATGTATAATTTAAATTTAAAAAAAATAACTATATCTTAAATATTTAATACACAAAAACAGGTAATCAATACTTTTGGACGAAAAAAAATGGGCTAACTTTACTGCTTTTTTTTTTTTTTTTATTTCATTAGTGTATTTTTTTTTTTTTAAATTGCGTTTGAAAGACCGCTGCGCAAACACCGTGTGACATAAAATATTGCAACAACCGCTATTTTATTCCCTAGGGTCTCTGCTAGAAAAAAATATATATAATGTTTGGGGGTTCCAAGTGATTTTCTAGCAGAAAATACAGGATTTTTACTTGTAAGCAACAAGTGTCAGAAAAGATTTAGTCTTTAAATGGTTAAACTGAGAACTTCTCCACGGAGTTCAGTCTATTGATAAAAGAACCTGAAAGAGATACAAATGTATCTTCTTATCAGACTTGGCAGGCTGCCCAGAGGAGGAGAGAAGAAAACTTCAGACAACTTGCATTGACTATTACAGAAGTCATTTGCAAGTCCCGCTGAAGGTATAATCGGCTTTTTTTATCAGCACAATCGGCCGATGCCGATTAAGTAAAAAGAGCCAAATATCGGCCGATATATCAGTCGACCTCTAGCCAGGACCATCTCCTACATTTGATTCAGTTGCGGGATCGGGGCACCACCAGTGCAGAGCTTGCTCAGGAATGGCAGCAGGCAAGTGTGAGTGCATCTGCAGGCACAGTGAGGCAAAGATTTTTGGAGGATGACCTGGTGTCAAGCAGGGCAGCAAAGAAGCCACTTCTCTCCAGGAAAAATAATCAGGGCCAGACTGATGTTCTGCAAAAGGTACAGGGATTGGACTGCTGAGGACTGGGGTATTTTCTCTGATGAATGCCCTTTCCGATTGTTTGGGGCATGCAGAAAAAAAAAACAAACAAAAAAAAAAAAACACATCCATGAATAAAGAAAGGTACAAAAACATCCAGAGAACAAGTCCTCCCAACCATCCAAGAACAGTTTGGTGACTAACAATGCCTTTTCCAGCATGATGTAGTACCTTACCATAAGGCAAAAGTGATAACGAAGTGGCTTGGGGAACAAAATATTGACATTTTGGGTCGATGGCCAGGAAACTACGCAGATAATCACATTAAAGTGGGGTTCCACCCAAAAAAACAAAAATACTTGAATAATTCTAAAAAAACAAAAAAAAAAATTGGATTTTTTTTTTTTACTTACCTCTAAATGCCTGTTGCTAGGTGGTCCCTTGTAGTCTGCCTCTTCCTTTGCCTGGGCTGGTGACATCACTTCTCCCTCAGCACAGGAAGGGCTCCGCTCTGCTCCCTCCTGTCAATCATGTGGGACCCATTACAGGTCCCAGGTGATTGAGCGGCCAATCACGGCGCGTGACGCCGCTCGCACATGCGCAGTGGGTGCCAGGCTGTGAAGCCACACCCGGCGCCCACAGTTGAAATGCCGGCGCCGACGAGCGGAGGGGGGGGCGAGCGGGGCTTCGATCCCCCGCATCGCTGGACCCAGGGACAGGTAAGTGTCCAATTAAAAGTCAGCAGCTGCAGTATTTGTAGCTGCTGACTTAATTTTTTTTTTTTTTTTTTTAATGGACCCCCTGGGTGGAACTCCTCTTTAAGAACTTGTGGTCAATCCTCAAGAGGCGGGAGAACAACCCACCCCCCCCTCCAAATTCTAACAAACTCCAAGCATTGATTATGGAAGAATGGGCTGCCATCAGTCAGGATGAGGCACATAAGTTGATTGACAGCATGCCAGGGCGAATTGCAGAGGTCGTAAAAAAAGAATGGTCAACACTGCAAATACTGATTCTTTGCATAAACCTTATGTAGTTGTCAATAAAAGTCTTTGACACTTATGAAATGCTTGTAATTATACCTCAGTATACCATAGTAACATCTGACAAAAAGATCAAAACACTGAAGTAGCAGACTTTGTGAAAATAATATTTGTGTCAGTCTCAAAACTTTTGGCCACAGATATATATCTCTATACAGTATATTTTATTAAATTTCACAGTATAAACTAACCTCTTATAATAGTGATTTTTTTTTTTTACCGTTTACCGATTAATACTGCTGTTTTTGTACTATAAAAGAATCTTTTTTTTTTTTTTTTTTTTTAATAACCTGTCATGATGGGGTTTAAAAAAAAAAAAAAAAAAAAAAGCATACTGCTACTTAACCCTCCTGGTGGTACCTGGTGACGTGGCGAGTCCCATAAGTGCAGTTCAAGCTGGTGAAGTGGCTAGCACAAGTAGTGTACCGTACCGCAGCCACGTCGAGCCCATAGTGCCCTTCCCGCTGCATTTGCCAATCCGAATTGGGAGCCCACCACTTCTGCAGCACCTGTACTTCTGCCATTCACTGGCCAACCCAGAATTCAGATGTAAACTGTTGATTTTATGTCACTTGATTTTTATTCGCTGTTTTTCACGGAAGATCTATTGTGGACCAAAGCAATTTGTATGCTGGTCAATTCATCACTGCTAATCCCCAGTTGGCCCTTGCCAGAGATTGGAAACCTATTACGGTTTCCGAATTTAAGACCTTCCTGGGCCTAACTAAAAAAAGTGAATTGCAGTCATATTGGTCCACTGACCCAATTCATCAATGCCTGTGTTCTCTGCCTCCATGACCAGGACACGATACAAGCAGATCTTGCGATTTATGCACTTCAACGACAATGAACTCTGTCATCCTCGGGTTGACCCTGGATTTGAACGGCTCTACAAAATTCGGCCCCTCGTAAACCACTTCAACCAACAGTTTGCAGCCTTGTTTACTCCCAATCAAGTTGTCTGCGTTGATGAGACCCGATGAAATTTTCTGGCCGCTTGTCTATCAAACAGTATCTTCCCAGCAAGCGTGCCAGATATGGGGTCAAGATGTACAAGCTCTGTGACAGGGCAACAGGCTATACATATAGTTTTATGGTTTAGGAGGGAAAGGTTTAGGAGGGAAAGTCACATGGAGCCGGAGAACTGCCCAGACTACATAGGGAGCGCTGGTAAGTCTGCGTGGGGCATGGTGTCACCCTTATTCGGAAAGGCGTACCACTTGTACATGGACAATTATTATACGAGCGTGACACGTTTTAGTCACCTTTTTGATTGTGGAATTGGCGCATGTGGCACCGTGCGATCTAATTGCCAGGGCTTCCCCTAACGGCTTGTAGAGTCCCGACTTAGACTGGGGGAGAAAGCCTGCTTGAAATGTAATTTGCTTGCAGTGAAGTGGAGGGATAATCGGAATGTTTTCGTTCTGTCCTCCCTCCACGCAGATACGACAGTCGAAATTACAACAGCGGCTGGTGTTGTGGAGAAACCCCTCTGTGTCCACGAATACAACCTTAACATTGGAGAGGTGGACCCTCAATGACCAGATGTTGGCGCCGTACTTAATTGCCCATAAGGCCAGACGCTGGTATGAAAAAAGTACCTGTATATTTATTCCAATTGACTCTGCTCAACGCTTATGTACTATATATACACAAAAGAGTCAGGACGAACTGGATCCTTCCTAAAATTTCAGGAAGAGATCATCACTGCCCTTCTGTTTCCAGACGGTGCTGTGGCCCAACTTCCCAACGCAAATGCAGTGAGCCGGCTGCATGAGAGACATTTTCCGTATGTCCTCCCTGGTACCCCTGCCCAAAGAAGATGTCATGTAGGCGTGACACCCGCTTTTATTGTCCCTCTTGTCCTGACCAACCTGGTCTCTGCATTAATGACGGTTTTAAACGCTACCACACACTAGTGGAGTATTAGCGTAGTGTACAGCACTACAGTCCTAGGGCACACTTGTACAGGGTCTCAAAAGATGAGATGGCCATTACATTGAGAGACCCTAATCTGGAACGTTTACAGTAACAGTTTATAAAGGTGCAAAAAAAAAAAAGCCAAAAAGTTTTCGTTTTACTTTTCTTCTCTCTATTGTTCTCTTATGTTCACCCTCTATTGTTACTGTATTTTGGAATTGTAATGTTTTATTTTTACTGTGTTTTAGTGTATTTGCTTTGCAGGTATGACATGTCTTACTGTTGTACTGTAATGTTACTTTATTGTTAACCATAATTTGCTTAGCAGGTACGCCATTCAGCTGCAGCACGGATTTATTCTGACAACAACAGCGTTTGCTCCCACAATACGCAAAGCCATGACTCCAGCGCTGTAGGAGGCGATTTCACCACCACAGTTAAAAAAAAAAAAAAAAGAGCATATATGCCAAAGCATGGGGGCCAGGGGTGGAGGGGCAATTTGCTCCTAACATTAGGGGCTGATTGGCCCCATGCTTTGGCATATATTTTTTAGGCACAGATTACGATAAAAAAAAATAAGTTGTTTTATTGAGTTAATGTTTTGTTTGCTTTTCAGTTACGCCATTCAGCTGCAGCACTGATTTATCTTGACAGCAACAGCATTTGCTCTCATACGTAAATCAGCGACTCCAGCGCTGTAGGAGGTAATTTCACCACAGTTAAAGTGTGCATGTATGCCCATCGTATGCTTCATCCACAAGTGAGTGGATGAAGAGCGGTATTCTAATGGTGGGCGTACCCACCAAAATCAATCTTTTTTTTTGTTCAGCCGACAGGCTGCATGAGAAAAAAAACCCCCAAAACATTACAATATATGCCCAACAAGGACCAGCAATGTACTGGTATGTTGCTGGACTGAGTGGTTATACCAGAAGGATGCCTGCAGGTTTAGGCATCATCTTGGTAGCATTCTTTTCAGCCAGCGGTCGGATTTCATGTAAAAGAAATCCTAGCGGCTAATTAGCCTATAGACTGCTTTTACAAGCAGTGGGAGGGAACACCCCCCTCCCGCCATCTTCCATGGATTTCTCTGGCTCTCCTGTCCCACCAGGGAACCCGAGAATGCAGCTGGTGGTTCCGCCAGCTGACTATAGAGCTGATCGGAGACCAGAACGGTTCCAATCATCTCTATGGCCTAAGAAACCAGAAGCTACGAGCATTTCATGACCGGTTTCTTCGGATATAAACAGAGGCCATAGGGAAATTGGGAAAGCATTTTATCACACCGATCTTGATGTGGTCAGATGCTTTGAGGGCAAAGGAGAGATCTAGGGTTCAATAAAAAAAATTAAAAAAAAAGGGTGGGGGGGTGGGGGGGGAGTACCCGTCACTACCTATTGCGATCATATTTACATCCCATTGAAATAAAAAAATGAAAGGAACAGTTTAAAAATAAAATAGCAAAACAATTAAAAAAAAAAAAAAACACACACACACAGATAGAAAAAGCACCCCTGTCCCCCTGCACAAAGGCGAACACAAGTGTCTGTCTCGTGTCATATGTAAAAAGCAATTTCACCATGCATGTGAGGTATCACCGCGAACGTCAGATCGGGTAGCAATTTTAGCAGTAGACCTCCTCTGTAAATCTAAGCCTGTAAAGGCTTTTAAAAATGTATGTAGTTTGTCGCCGCTGCACGTTTGTGCGCAATTTTAAAGAATGTCGTGTTTGGTATCCATGTACTCGTCATAAGATAATCTTTTTTATTCCATCAAACATTTGGGCAATATAGTGCGATTTAGTGCATTCAAATTTAAAAAAAAAAGTTTTTTTTTACAAAAAAATTGTATTTGAAAAAATTGCTGCGCAAATACTGTGTGAAAAAAAAACTGCAACACCCACCATTTTAATCCGTAGGTCCTTTGCTTAAAAAACAAAAACAATGTTTGGGGGTTCAAAGTAATTTTCTAGCAAAAAAAATTTTTTTCATGTAAATAAAAAGTGTCATAGCTGCATAGTAGCTGAGGTTGAGAAAAGACACAAGTCCAACCTATGTGTGTGTGATTATATGTCAGTATTACATTGTATACCCCTGTATGTTGCGGTCGTTAAGGTGCTTATCTAATAGTTTTTTTTAAACTATCGATGCTCCCCACTGAGACCACCACCTGTGGAAGGGAATTCCACATCCTTGCCACTCTTACAGGAAAGAAACCTCTACGTGTCAGAAAGGGCTTTGTCTTCAAGTGGTTAGAAGAGTCGGCGATGTGTGACATAAGCTTCTAATGTTGTGCATAAAATGCCAGGACAGCTCAAAAACCCCCCAAATGACCCCTTTTTGGAAAGATACCCCAAGCTATTTACCGATAGGCATGTTGAGTCCATAGAATATTTTATATTTTGCCACATTTTTCAGGACAATTCAAATTTTTTTTATTTTATTTTACACAAAGTTGTCATTAAATGATATATTTTTTTAAACATGGCATGGTTATATGTGGAATTACACACCAAAATACATTCTGCTGCTTCTCCCGAGTACGGGGATACCACATGTGTGGGACTTTTTGGGAGCCTAGCCACGTACAGGACCCCAAAAACCAAGCACCGCCTTCAGGCTAAGGGCGTAAAATGGTGATTTTACTCCTCTGCACCTATCACAGTTTCAGAGGTCCTTAAATGTCAAGATAGCACAAACCCCCCCAAATGAGCCCATTTTGAAAAGTAGACACCCGAAGCCATTTGCTAAGAGGCATGGTGAGTATTTTGCAGCTTTTATTTGTTTTTGAAAATGAAGAAAGGAAAGTAATTTACCGTATATACTCGAGTATAAGTCGAATTTTTCAGCACATTTTTTTGTGCTGAAAGTGCCCCCCTCGACTTATACTTGAGTCAAGCACTTTTCTGCAGCAAAAAATTTCATTTTCCGAACCGAATTTGGGGCCCCGTATCTCAGGGCCACTTGGTACTAGAAACCCCAAATTTGGTGTGCAAACCCAGTGGAACTGGTACCACAACATATCCAAAGATGAAGTTCCTAGCCCTAAGTGGCCCAGAGATACGGGGCCCCAAAATCGGTTTGGAAAATGTCATTCTCTGCTGAAGAAAAGTGCTTGACATTTTCTGAACCGACTGTGGGGCCCCATATCTCAGGGCCACTTGGTGCTAGGAGCCCCAAATTTGGTGTGCAAACCCAGTGGAACTGGTACCATAACAAATCCAAAGCTGGGATTCCTAGCACCAAGTGGCCCTGAGATACGGGCCCCAAATCCGGTTCGGAAAATGTCATTCTCTGCTGCAGAAAAGCGCTTGACATTTTCTGAACTGATTTTTGGGGCCCTGTATCTCGGGGCCTCTTAGTGCTAGAAACCCCAGCTTTGGAAATTTTATGGTGCTAGTTCCACTGGGTTTGCACACCAAATTTGGGGTTCCTAGCACTAAGTGGCCCCGAGATACGGGACCCCAAATTTGGTCAACTGTGTCCATCTGCAGCAATGTCATTTCTGGACCCTTTGGGTTCAGAGACCCCAAATTTTGGCTGCAGCTAGGGGGCATCTAAGAACCCTTAACTACCAAGTTTGAAGTTCAGGGGACCTATGGCTGCAAATGGGTACAGTGAGGCATGCAAATGGGCATTGTTGACCCTCTTTTCCACTTACAGTAGCTGTGCATTTCTCACCCTCGTCTTATACTCGGGTCACTAAGTTTTTCCCATTTTTTTTGTAGTAAATTAGGGCCTCGACTTATACTCGGAACGACTTATACTCGAGTATATACGGTATATATTTTTTTTTCTCTTTTTTTCAAAGCTTTGTGACAAAAAGCGAGATCTGCAAAATACTCAACATGCCTCTCAGCAAATAGCTTGGGGTGTCTACTTTCCAAAATTGGGTCATTGGGGGGGGGGGGGGGGGTTACTGCCCTACCATTTTAGCACCTCAAGAAAGGAGAAAGGCAGCCAAAACTAAAAGACTATTAAAAAAACGTTTGCGCAAACCAACATACGCTTATTGACTTTTTTTTTTTTAATAAGTAGAAAATATTTTTTTTTCAAAATTTTCGGTCTTTTTCCGTTCATATAGCAAAAAATAAAAAAATTGCAGAGAAAATCAATTACCACCAAAATAAAACTATTTGTGGGAAAAAATGATGCAAATTTCATTTGGGTACAGCATTGCATGACTGCGCAATTACCAGTTAAAGCAGCGCATTGCAAAATTGTAAAAAGTGCTCTGGTCATTAAGGGGCCTTTTCTTCCGGGGCTGAAGTGGTTAAACGCGAGGTGTAGTGGATTCA
Organism: Lithobates clamitans; assembly: GCA_037952925.1. Classification (NCBI taxonomy): domain Eukaryota; kingdom Metazoa; phylum Chordata; class Amphibia; order Anura; family Ranidae; genus Lithobates; species Lithobates clamitans. The sequence goes on along the minus strand of JBBGZY010000742.1, from coordinate 4,160,249 downwards.
TACTACTAGGAAACCATATGGCTTGAACGATAGGATGGAAATGAACATTATTGTTTTGTTACATTAGTTGGAATAATGTGAAAAATGTTCCAAATGTCCATATATCTATATATGTCTTTCATATGTCTGCTGTCTTTTTTTCTCCATGTGTTTTTAATTGATTTGATTGTTTCTAATTAGGATATACCCGCTCCTCTTCTGAGAGCTTGTTTTGCTATAAAAATGCGTGCTTTGATGAATGACGAAGGCTCCATAGCCAAAACATGTCAGCATATAGCCTGTACCTGTTTATCCATGTAACAAATAAAGTACTTTTAATTTGAGAGCAGCCGAGTTGCCAGCCTTCCCGATTCAAGAATTTTATCTATGGGTCCTGAATACCCTGGCTAGAGAACTGGATTAGAGTTCATGGACTTTTACATTAGCAGTAGGGCTGGGGTAACAATTTGCTTTCTCTTACTCCTGTCTAGTGTGGACAGTTTTCAAGAGGAAAGCCGAGGGACTGGCAGGAACACCAGGGATTTCACACAAAGTAAGCAAAAAAAAAAAAAAAGGGGGGGGGGGACAGGATACTTTATACAAATACATGGTACAGCAGGCACATATCAGGAATTTGAAATGCTGGGGTAACAAACACTTTAAGTATGGATCCATACATAATAAAGGACACACATCCCAGGCTCTGGGCAGCTGTACCTTGTGAACAGATCATACCAGCAGAAGATATTTTCCAAAAAGTTTTGGGCAGAAAAGTGGACACCAAAGGGTTTCTAGGAAGAGGAGGAGGGAGACGGAAAGAGCAAGGAGGAAGAAAAGAAAAATTGGAAAGGGGTGGGAAGCCACTGCGGGGGTCGACAGCACACGGAAACAAAGTTACAATTTTTATTTTGAAGTAAATCTATAGTGAGAAAAATGTGGAGAAGCCACCATCACTGACTTCCTTCTGAAAAAGCTGGCTGCCTAACTAGTCCACTGATGCCAATACTTTTAGCGTCCCTGAACTGGAAAAAGTATGCCGATCAGGAAAGGCAGAGAATGCACTTTACTACAGACAGTATGGCAGCCATGCAACTAGCATTTCAATAAGCAGAGGTTGCAGTGGCAGCCTTCAGTTGGCTCATTACCGATTTCTGGTAAGTTAGGATAGCTAGGATTTGGCACACAGGGTCTAAACTGCCTGTGTGCAGGTGGCCTTAATGAAGTGCACGCTATGAATTTGACTGTTCAGGTAAACAAAGAACTCACTGAAAATTCACTATAGACTCCCAAGTGAACCGGACATGTTATAAAAAAATAAAAATAAAAAAAAATGGACAAATCAAAACATAAAAGCTGAATACACAATGCACGTGAAATGATCTAACACATACTTCAAAAGAATAGCACCAAAAGGATGTCCATTGGCTACATTTTCTCCTAAACACCCATCTTTTAGTTGTGCTTTAGGTGGTCTTCCAAGTGTAGACAAAATTATATAGAAATCTCAACGTGTGTGGGCTCACATGGTTCAATATATTTATTGCAAAACCACAATTGGAATTTTTCTTCATTAGGCTGGTCATACGTTATGTAATATGCTTTCCTTCAACCACAGGTTGAAAGAAAAATACAAATAATATTTATATCTATCAATTATCGCATCAACAGTCAGTCAGTGTTGACAGGGGGATTCCTCCCACTGCACTATAGTATTCTGACAGCGAGAGGTTTCCCCACCATCAGAATACATCGATCACTGCTGCCGGCTATAGCCAGTGGAAGTGATCGTAAGAAAAATCCTGAAGGCTGGTTGTATTGAAATCATTCAACAGATCAACTTCAGTATACCCAGGCTGCCCGGAGATGGATTAAGATTTGGACGGTTCCTGCTGATATACAATGTGTTGAACCCCATTTGATGCAATTAAATAATTAGTTCACGTTTAAAAAAATAAATAAAATAAATGCACTTTTTTTAGACTGTCAGTGTAAGCTGTCTGCCTGTACATCGGGCAGTTTCACAGTGACAGGAAGAATCAATGGACTACCAGAGCGCTCAACAGCATCCTGGGGGTTCATTGAGAACTACAAGTCGACAGCCGCAAAGGATGTTTTTACGTGTAGTGAATTCGTTCACAGAACATTGAATGAATGATGCAGCCTTGTAGGCGGAGCCCCACATGGCCGCATTCTTTTCAAAAAGTTACAGCTGGTACTGGGAACTTCTCCCCGTACTGCTGTCACACAGAGGGCTCGGCTTGCTGAAAGGCTGCAGGAGCAGGAACAGGTTACATGTTCCTGATGTTGAACTTATCCTTTAGGTAAAGCAATGCTGGACTAAAAAAATTCTTAAGGCCACAGTCACACCACAACAGTGCTTTACGTTGTATGCATGTGCGTATGTGTGTGTATATTTGTATATTGTGACAGCGTCGTGCCCAGTCAAGATTTTTAGGGCACCTAGGATACTCAAGGCGGGTTGAGGGGCTCCAGGATGCTCATTTTATTCTGAGGGAACTGGGTTTGCCATTTCCTCAGTGGTTGGTACAACCTGGTTTAAGACCTTTAGCCCAGGGATTTCATAGAGATTTGGAAGGAAGAAATCTCCAATCCTGGGACCTGGATTTGCAGGCAGCCAGCACACTGATAGCACAGGTGGCACACTGATAGCACAGGTGGTGTTTACACCTGTAAGGCCCCTTTCACACTGGGGCGGTAGGGGGCGTCGGCGGTAAAACAGCGCTATATTTAGCGATGTTTTACCGCGGTATGCGGCCGCTAGCTGTGCGGTTTTAACCCCCCGCTGGCGGCCGAAAAAGAGTTAAAACCCCTCGTATAGCGCAGCTATAGCCGCGGTATAGCCGCGCTGTCCCATTGATTTCAATGGGCGGGAGCGGTTTAGGAGCGGTGAATATACCGCTCCTTCACCGCTCCAAAGAAGCGGCTGACAGGAGATTTTTTCTTCTCCTGCCAGCGCACCGCTTCAGTGTGAAAGCCCTCGGGCTTTCACACTGAACAAACAGCGGAGGCTGTTTAGGGGCGGTTTGCAAGCGCTATTTTTAGCACAATACCGCCTGTAAACCGCCACAGTGTGAAAGGGGTCTTATAGGCTGGCACCTGACAGTAGCTCCCCACTCTCCCAAGGGTCCATGTGGTTGGAAGGGATAAGCCAGTGGTGTGCATGTCTGGAACTAGCAGATGGTGACAGAGTGGCAAAGAGTGGAAAGAGTAAGCTGTGAAAGTCCAAGCAGACATGTGAGTTGGTCTGTGGGATCAGACCTAGGACTTAGGCTTGAGGTCATGTGGCAAAAGTGAGCCAAGAGGCTGTAGTTTTGTTTTGATATTTTAAATGATGATGGAAACCCCTGCAAGGGCTACTGATTGTATGTGAACTTTTTTCATTTTACTAAAAGTAGGCCAACCATCCCTAAAACTACATACACACGCTCAAACACTGCAGATGGCAGATGTGTATTGGGGGGGGGGGGGGGGTGCAATTTCCAATAACAAGGCATCCCAAAACAAATGCAGTGCATGCACATGAGTTATTGGAACACGTATTATAGTGCCCATTATGATACACATTGTGGGAATTGTGGGAAACGCTTGGCTTGCATCCTCTATTACTCAGAAGAACTACCACTGCCTTAAATTACAAATAGAAGCAGTATGTCAACAACCTGGCTTGTATACGCAGAGAACCGTCATAGCCAGGATGCTGCAATGTGAAGTTACAGCCAAACATCAGACTCTGTAGACATTCCTCCCATCCTGCAAGATTTCTTCTATCCAGTGACTGGAAATCCTTACACCCGACTGCTTATTCTTATTAATATCTACTGGTCACCCTTCACTAATCAGCTTTGAACTTCGTCACATGGGTTGCCAACTGACTCAACATGAAATAACTGTTGCCACAAATCCCATAAAATCTCTGGCAAACATTTACATTACAGCCAGGTACTCAAACGCTACGATATTCTCTAACTTCAGGACTAAATAAACCTGTAAGTAAATATTTACAGCTCCTCAGTTCTGCACACTGCTGTAAATCGCACCACATTAGTACTGGAACCTTATCCAAAATAATGCGGTGCCAAGATGCATGGATTTCAGTGGGCACCATTGAAAACAGTGAGATTTCCATTGTCATGCGATTCTGTACAACTCAAGTCACATCCGAAATCGCACTAGTGTGAAATGCACGTTACAGATAGAACTCTTCTAAAAACAAAACTGGCACTTAAAGAGGAACTTCAGTCTGCTCACATAATTTGTAATAAAAACATCCTTGCCATTCTGAAACTTCCCTCCAACCACTTTGCATTTTTTATATATACTGCGATTCTTTACTTGCCAAATATGCGGCAGAAATCACCCTCCAGAGTCTGGCTGCAAACATTTTAACTGTGGGCAGCTGAGGCTGCTGCCTGTTCACTTCCGGCATTTACACAGACACACACCTCCAGCTCTGCAGCTTTCATTGGCCCTCTTATGACTCATTTCCCCTCCCTTTCTGGCAAACTCTCACAAGAATGAGAGCTGTGCAGGATGCCATAAGCCTAGGCCAATGACCAGACAAGAAACAGGAAGTGGGCTGTATAAGGTATTTACTGGCAAAAAAAATGTACTATCCAAAGTTAAAACAAGGGCAGAGGATTTAATAGAAAGATTAAAAAAATGACTGAAGGTCCGCTTTAAGCTTAACATATCAAATGTATTTAAACAAGAGACTACAAACTTTGGGGTCACACTTCAGGGAAAAGCTGCGTTTTTTTCTGCAAAAAAAAAAAATTAATAAAAAATTCTCCGCAAGGGAACACCGAAAACAAGGATTTTCTGTGGGCCCTGTTCACACCAGAGCAGTGTGGAAATAATGCAACACCTCTGCATTTTTTTCTGCACCTCTGCCGCTTCACAAGTCTGTGCAACCCTGCGTAATTTATACAGGGCAGCTGAGCTGCTATGCATAGATATGAATTGAATGTCACTGAAATTCCATTAAAGTTTAGAGAAAAATAGGGGGGGGGGGGGGGCAGAGACAGTGCCTTGTATTGTAAAAATGCAAGGCACTTTCCCCCAGCTAAGATCACTACCTGCAGAGAAGAAACAAATTTTTTCTCTGCAGGTAGTGTGAACGTCCCCAAGTATGTGATGCAAAGGATGCCACGCACACGGTACAATCCGATTACACAAAAACTGTACACTCCACTTAAAGCGGAAGTCCACCCAAAAATGGAACTTCCGCTCATTTGTCTCCTCCCCCTCCGATGCCACATTTGGCACCTTTCAGGGGGGGAGGAGACAGGTCTTTGACAGGTACCCTGTCGCCACTTCCAGGAGACCGGGTTGCGGCAAATTACATCAGCAGCTCGGCTCCCTACTCCTCCCTCCCCGCTGCCAGGCCAGTAGGAGAGTGCAGCGGTGCCTCGTGCATGCTCAGTAGGGACCCGTAATGCTTCACTACCAGGTTCCCTTACCAGCAATGGTGACGGCAGCACCCGACAGTTGATGGAAACATCAGGTGTGGTACCAACGTCGCTGGACTCCAGGACAGGCAAGTGTCCTATTATTAAAAGTCAGCAGCTTCAGTATGTGTATCTGCTGGCTTTTTATTTTTTGTAGGGGTGGGCAGACCTCCACTTTAAGATTTGCCAACAACTTTGAAAGGGCCTACAAAAGCAATCCATGCAATTCATATGCAGTCAGCTAGTCCCGCCTTCTACACAATCACCGGCAATAAAGCAGATTGTACAATTATTTTGTGAAAGGTTTGCTTAGCTTACCTCACTTCTAGAATAAATTTTAGCAATCTCAGATCCGTATTTTCCCCCCACTTTGCACCTTATTAAATACGGCCTAAAAATGGTTTATGCATGACCAAGTTGAATGTTACTGTAAAATGTCCTAAATATTATAAATCAGAAAAAAAACATTAACCTATTTTGAGCTGAACATAACAGTTTCATAGTTCTATAATCTCTTCCCACCACGCCAATTGCTCAAATCAGTGCTAATGAACAGAGCTGCAGTACTGTCACTATTGTTCTGCTACCCACATGGATAGAAAAGGATAGACTAACCTGAAAATGGAGTACTTGGATGCAAGGGCAAGATTTTCCCTTTCTCCCTTTTCTTGTGCCCGCCATTACCACATGCGTCAGAAGCCAGGTTAGAAAGGCTAGATGCTCTGATTTTACCCTCTACTGAGGATTCTTTATCAAAGTCACGTGGCAGGGTCCAATGCATTTCCCTTCCCCAAGTGCCTGGATCTTCATGGGAACGCTTTACTGACAAGGGGAAAATCCTGTGGTGAAGTTGGGGGCTCCGCAGCTGGGGTGAAAAAGACGGACCAGAAGACAACTCTTTATTATGTAATGAGGAGTGACTAGGCAGATCACCGTCTGCATCAGAGCTTGTGCATTTCTCAATTCTGCCATTCCGAGGAGTCACTGTGGGTAAGCTCAGTGATTCCAGTGAACTTATTTGTTTCATCAGACTGGGACTGATATGGCCATGCCCTCCTTTACGATCCAGCTGCCCTAACCAATATTCTGTTTCCTCCAAACTGTCACTTTTAAGAACTTTAAGGAGCTTTTTGTTGACAAAACCATTTAACTGGCCAACCTCCTGATCAGCCATGGCATTAACATCCATTTTTTTCTCACAGGCTGACTCGCCCACGGTGGGCAGTTCAATGGGCTCAGGCAGTGTAAGAACATCTGCTTTTGGAACAAACTCATTTGGCGGTACAGACAGAACAGCTGTGACATTTTCATCTGCATCATCTTTAAGTGAATCCTCTGAGAAACTGTATGTGGTTACCACCTTCTGCACACAGGGATTAATGGTCTGCACTTTAGCTACAACAGTCCTGACCTCTTTACTACTAGAAGACTGATCACTCCCATCCGGTTCCATAGAACGCCTTTTTGATAAATGTTCTGGAACTGCGGGCTCATTTTGTTGTTCCTGCATAATTCTGAGGACACCCTGGAGGTCCCCCATAGGACTGCCATTCTGTGGATGCAAATTTAAATCACTAAATACATCATTGTCATACAATGACTGGGAACTGCCTGTTGCTGACTCCGCACTAAGCATCCCCGAACTTTCACTGCATTTACCATGAGAATTTTTCACTGAAAGACTTGCAGCATAACTGCACTTGTTTTCTAGAGACTTAAGTCTTGGGCGTAACAAGTCATCCATGGAACCTGCCAAGGAAATTCTTATAGATGGCGTTCTCTCTCTGCCTTGTGCCATTCCAGTCTCTGGGGCCCCCTTCCACTTCATCTTCTTGTTCACAAAGTCCTCTATGCTCTCTTTTCTTCGGCTGAACCTCCTCCCTTTTTTACCTTTAGTTGAAGTCTTTTTTTCCACAGAGGCCATTAATGACTCATGAAAATCAATAGGAACAGAAGAGTCCTCTAAAAAATGGGATGCTCCAGGCAGGTCATGAAATTTGCCGTCCTGATTTCCCATTTTAAGCCCTGGGTTGTGGATGGTGTGGAGGAGATCGGTCAGCAATTTGTCTTTGGCAGCCGTGAGCTTGTACAGCTCTGTGAGCAGGTCCCTTGTTGTAGATTTCTTTAAGGCCTCTGAAAAGCTTCCATAAGGTGGATCTTTGTGCTGTGCCTGCTCCGTCTCCTCCCTGACTCGAATGCAGTTATCAAAGCATGCTCCAGCCTTGTCTCGAGTTACACAGCGTTTGTACGTGAATCCCCTGACATTACCCGAAGGAAGATAGAATCTGACGTAACAGAGTTCCATAATGGGCTTGTGCAATTGGAGAACAGAGTTTGCACTCTCCATTTTCCGCCTCTAATTATTTCAAAATTTAAATAATGTTGTTAATGTTCTCTGTGCTTCATGGCAGAGCATGTGATAACCAGGCTGAGAATCATCTGACTGATATCCACAATAGCTTGGCCTGTTAGAGCAAGAACAGAGAAGAAAAAAAAAAAAAATCAGATAGATGAAATGCTAGATACAGATAAATATAACCACAAGTCAGTCTCCATCCGTGCAATAAACTAGATTATGTACATTTGTATGAATGACTAACAGGGAAACTGCTGGTGGTATACAAAACATTTCTAAAAAAGTTTTAATACATTAGGACTGCTGCAATACACATGCATTTAAGCAATAAAACGGAGCAACACTGCACAACGTTTATTTAAATATGTCAAACATTTTAAATATTAAGCTTCTGTCAGAGAAAAAAAAAAAACAAAACAAAACCGGTGTTATATTTGTATATTGCTCATTATCTTCATAAATCTGTAAAAAACAGAATGGCTATATTAAAAAAAAAAAATAAAAAAAAAAAAAAAAAAAAAACGCACTTTACACGCTAAACAGGGTATAAAAATTACCAAATTTGTGCAGATTTGAATACTTAAAAAAATGGCATGCACTTTTAAATGCAACTGAAGTACATGATCAGCTTGTTAACCTGTAATCCCCTGTACTGAAAGTGTGGAGAATGCATTAAGCAGAACCAGATTGGTTGCTGAGAATGTCTCCTTCTGTCCCTATACAGCCCAATCAACAGGCCAGTGTTCCTGACCAAGCTGTGCTGCAGCAGTCATGGACCAGGCTTTGCTGTCTGGCAGAAATGCATAGATAACCAGACTGGCTTCACTGAATTACAAATCCTTTGGCAAGTACAGCAGTCCCCATCCATGTGGATCAACTGTATATAAAAGCTATATTAGTTTAATCATAATGGTCATGGGTAAATTAAATATGTATAAAAAAAACAAAAAAAAAAAAACTTAACTTCTTGGTTATAGCATTAAAATCGGAAAACAAAAACAGAAAATATTGTATAGAAATATTTCATTGAAAAAGTAGAGATGCATGATTAATCGCTAAAGAATCTAAATCAAGATTTTACTCCCTCCCGATCTTAAAACAGCATTTTCCCGATTCTATGTAACAAGTGCAGAGTTCTCTGCTCAATTCTGACAGCAGACAAAAAAAAATAAAATCCTGGTTTTCTGCCAAGCTTCTCATCAGAGATGACTATAAACAAAGTAACATTTCGTTCTTAGATCAAAAAGGAATGAACTTCGGTCTGTAGATGAGAGCAGTTTAACCACTTAAAGACTAAACCTTTTTCTGACACTTGTTGCTTAAAAAGTTAAAATCAGTAAAGTTAGTCCAATTTTTTTGTATAATGTGAAGGATGTTACGCCGCGAGAATCATGAGAGAATCGTGATTTTTATTCTCAAAATCCTGGTTTTGATTTTAGCCAGAATCGTGCAGCTCTTTTAAAAAAAAAAAACGTAATCCTTAAGAATACATTTACATATAGAAGAGGATACATTCCATTTACTGTAACTTTGTTATTTAGCAAAAAACACAAAACTGTAAAACGCTACCACTGACTTTTTTCAGATTGGATTTACATACAAGTTTTCTATTGAAATCATACAATCTATTCATATAATCTAAAGCAATCAAGCATGGACATGTAGCGCTAGTAGATTTTTCAATCTACCGCTTCTAGGTAAATCTAGTGGATCATCTGTTCTGTATATAGTTCAGATTTAATTTACAGTTAGATTAGTCTCTGTTCTAGCTTGGTTGTGTTGCGTGCAGTTCCGCATTCTGCCTGTGGGTGTCGTCACCATGGGTCAGTGTTGGAAGCCAATAAGCTGAAGTATATGAGTGCTCTTCTGTCCTGTAGACAACTCGGCGGAGGTGGTCCTCCGGATTGCATTCTGGGAGAGAGTATTTATGGGACAGACGCCATGTTTCAGAAAGCTTTACCTCGTGGCCCTCCTGGCCTAGAGGCATGTGTTAGTGAGTTCTACCTAGTGGCCTTCCGTCCTGGAGGGTTGCGTTGCGGCAGCCGAGCGCATAGACCCAGAAGCCTGTCTGGGGCCTGCTCTTGCTGGGATGGTCCTGTGCTGTCTGTCCTGCGGGAGGAACCCGCACAATCGGGAAGATCCAGGGGAGGACCCATCTTGGAAGGGACCATGCAAGGCTGGTATTGAGAAGGGCCTGGTGACTCAACTGGAGGATGCATCCTAAACTACTCTACCGCACAAGTACTGCTGGGTCGGCTTAAAGGTTCTGGTACTGCGTTTGCTGTTCATTCAAAACTACTACATCCTGTGGCAGAGGATCGTACAGTTTTGTTTCACCCAAGTCCGTGGCAGAGACTTTTTGTTCGTGCTGCGTTCCGGCTGCTAGGTTGGTGAGAGAGACCTATCCGGGCGGGCAAAGATTTAATCCTGAGCTGAGGATATATTCATCCCAAAGATTTCAATTTCTTAGTGCTACGCCAAGAAAAGGTATTTGAACTTCCCTGCAACTCTTCTTCTACCTCTTTCCTGCTACTTCTTCCAGTTATCTCCCACTAAAGCATTGGAAAAGTATTCAAGTGCCTACATTGTCTGAAAATAAGCTCAACGGGACCCTAGACCCGGTACTGGTGAAATTACAGGTAAAAAGGTGACGGTAACAGCCCGCTAAAAATCAGCAGCTCCACCGTGAGTTAGTGCTACAGACATAACCATTGTCCTGTTGCCCTTCAATTCATAGTGGTTTTGCCAACTAGAATTTCTGATGCCCACATCAACTTTATAGAATTCATCAGGTTTATAGTTGGCTCAAAATCAAAGAAATTTGCACCACCTATGGCCTAAATAACAGGTTACAGATTTAGAATGAAGAGTTGTTGTAATTGCTAAGTACTTAAAAGTATGGGAATCAGGGTTTTTGTATAATTATACTTACCTAGCTGGATGCAGGATCGATGCATGGATCGGTTCGATGTTGCATCTGTCCCCCGCCGGCTCCAAGACTGAGAACTGAGCGATCAAACACCGCTGATCGATCGGTACTTAGGAGTTCTCTGCTCTGAACCCCCCCACCCCGTGCTCACTGGAGCGCTGGGCTGTGTAGGGGGTGGGAGCGAGTGGTTCGCTGAGAGGTGGAACCGGGTGCCAGTCCAGGCATGTGGGTGGGTCCCGACCATATGCTTGCATTCTTGCCAGAGCCTGGACCGGCTTTGCGACATCAGCTGACAGCAGGCTTCAGTCCCCTGTCAGCTGAAAACGAGTCACAGGAGTACAGAACAGACTGCACTCCTGTGATCCACAGGAGAAGTATAGCCAAGCAAGCTTTGGCTGTACTTTGCCATTAATTCTTGAAATTGGAGGGCACATAATACACAACAGCTCTTTAGTACCCAAAACATGATCTAGATGCCTGCAACAACTCACTTATTCCATGGATAATGACAATATATGTTTCAAGCAGGTGCAGAACTGGTTATGCACCCATCCAGAGCTTATCTTCGCTCTAGACCTACTCAGCTAAACCATGCTAAGGACAAGTAGTGACAGCACAAAGGACTAAAAATCAAGTTTGTCGGATGCAATTTCTCCACAGCATTTTTTTTTTTTTTATTAAAGAAGATTTAAGGCCTTATGCACACTATGTTTTTGCAGCTATGGACATCAGATATTTTTCCTGCCTCTAAACTCCCCTACATGTTAGGGCTCATGTACACCTGAAGCTTCTAAACTTGAGATTTTAGGAGCTTTTGACTTTTTTTTTTCTTAAACTCAACTCTATAAAATGTGTCCATGTACACACAGGCTTTTACAAGAGTTTAAAAGATGCTGCGGTTAGGGGAGGCTCAACCTCCCTCTCCTGAAACGCAGAAGAATTACATTCAGGATAGGAACATTTTGACCGCAAAACGCAGTAAAATCGTGACTTGATTTTACAGCTTTTTGCGTTTTCCCACGGCCAGTGGTCAGCCTAGTCTGTGTGTACCTAAGCCCTTAGGCTATTTGTCCATGCACACAGGCTTTTAGCAGCATTTAATGGCAGTGGCTTTTAGAGGCAGGAAAAAAAAAAAAAAAAAACACAAAACACTGCCAAGTGCATCCAGGAGGAGCAGCATTCTGGGGCAGAAAAAAAAGCTTGTTAATGAATCTAAACGCTTGCTAAAGCTAGGCACGTTTAGCTCTTGAGCATTCATTACCGTATATAATCCAGTATAAGCTGAGTTTTTCAGCACTTTTTTTGTCCTGAAAATGCCCTCCTCGGCTTATACTCGAGTCCTCCTCTGCAGCCTAATCCCCTGGCGCTGTGATACAGTCTAATCGCATGCCATGCCTCTTCCTCATGCCCCTTGATAGGCGTTGTGCCAGTGTTATCTCCTGGCGCTGTGCCCATCTGCAGTCTTATCCCCTGGCGCTGTGATACGTTCAGTCTAATCGTGACCATGCAGTGTAACCAAGCACCTAGTCATCCTCGTCCCTGATAGGCTGAACACTGACTCACTGCTGGGAAACCGAGTCAGTGTTCCGTCACGGAGGAGGACACAGAGGACGGCGAGGAGGCGGCGGCGCTTGGTTACACTGCATGGCCGATTAGACTGAATGTATTACAGCACCAGGAGATAAACGCCAGCACAATGCCAATCAAGGTACAAGAGGCCGAGACCTGAGGCCCGAGGCATAGGCATGCAGATGGACACAGTGAAGCTGCAGGTGGGCACAGTGAAGCTGCAGATGGGCATTGTTGACCCTATTTTGCACTTACAGTAGCTGCTGCATTCTCACCCTCGGCTTATACTTGAGTCAATAAATTTTCCCATTTTTTTGGGAAATTATTATTCTGCCCAATGAAATTAAAACACCCAAGTGCTTGATGCCTGTAAACATGCCTAAACCAGTTACATGCTTTTACAAGCTTTTCTGCCAAAATGCTGCTGCCGGGAGGAAAGGCTTTTAGGCGTTTGCAAAACATCCTGTGTTTATAAGGCCTTAAAGATGAACTTCAAGTGGTTGCAAAAGGCAGAAGGTTTTTTATCTTAATGCACTGCATGCATTAAGATGAAAATCTTTCTGTGTGCAGCACCCCTCCCCCCTTACACTTACCTGAGGTCCCCCACTGTCCAGTGATGTTCACAAGTGTCTCAGCCGCCAGATTCTCCCCTGTGATTGGCTGAGACAACAGCGCCGCCATTGGCTGTCACTGCTGTCAAAGTCAGCTAGCCTATCAGAGGAGAGAGGGGGAGAGGCTGGGTCGGGGCTCAGTGTCTGAATGGACACAGGGAGCTGTGATTTGGCTTGGGTGCCCCCATAGCAAGCCGCTTGAACAGGAGGGAGGGGCCAGGGGCACAGACGAGGGACCCGGGTTGCTCTGTGCAAATCCACTGCAGAGCAGGCAAGTATAACATGTTTGGTTTTTTGGTTTTGTTTTGTTTTTTTTTGGGAAAAAAACAAAAACACCAATGAGACTTTACAATCACTTTAAGTGCCCAAAAAAAAAAAAAAAAAAAAAAAAAAAAAAAGGCATTGGCCAACAAAGCACTTTAAAAAAAGAGAAACCATCACTTTGGCCACGTTCTCAAACTCAAACAGGCGTAGGATTCAGCATTCCAGGGGGTGCACAGGGTTCTTCAATATCGAAGCATACTAAGAAGTCTATAGGAATGGACAGGATTGCAGAGAACACGCACAGGCCTAGCAATCTAATGTGTAATCTTGCCGAATTGAGGATAGGTGAATAGAAGTCTTAAAGGGGGTCTGCGGCTGTTCTAATATAGGCGTAATGCCTCGTACGAAAAATGCCGCATTCGAATCCATCGTACGATAATCGGATCGTTAGTACAGAGCTTTCGAGAGCCGATCAGGACAGTTCATCCGATATTATTCTATCGGACATGCACGGAAATTTTTTTCGTACGATGCCAGATCGTACGATTTTCATTTCATCAGCACACCTATCGTTCGAAAATGCAATACAAATGCATTACAACACATGACATCACTTGCGAATTTTTATGCTGTCGTACGGGAATTTTCGTGGCTTTAGTAAACTCATCAGATTCGACGTGAGATCAGCATGCAAAAAAAAAAAAAAAAAAACGGCCGATCATTCGTCCGATAATCGGATCGTGTGTACGGGGCTTTACTCTACACTTTATGTACATATATATAGGTCTACCAAAGAATTCGTAATTCTCTACAAGTCTTGTGTACACACCAGCTTGCTTATTGGGTAATATTGTAGAAGCAGCACACTGATGAATTCTACCCTTTGATCTCTCTGCTAGACACCATGTTCAATGCCTGTACATCATGATGCCCTGTCAAAGAATCTGACTGGATTTTAGAATTGACAAAAAAAAAAAAAAAAAAAAAAAAAAAACACAATATAGGTAAATCAGATGCGTAAAAAAAAAAAAATAATAATAATAATAAGAAGAAATACATGTTCTGTAAATACTATCTACAATTAAGAAACACCATCCAAGCACAATTTAAACCCAAGATGCACACTTTTCCCCATCATCCTCTGATCGGCATCTTGAGATCACAAGGCCCTAAAGGTCTGATTTCTTTAGTCTACTTCCATTTAAAGTGTTACTAAATCCACAACAGTAAAATTAGTGCGTATAAGCAGTAAAGCATGCTGGTTATACTCACTGTGGAACCTAAGGGGTTAGTCCTTTGCATTGTGTATAAAAGTTGTTTGATCATGTCTTTGATACTCCTCTTCTTCCACCGTCCCCAAAAAATAACCTGATATTTACAGAGCCAGGGGATCGGTTGCACATGCTCAGTTTGGTGTGTATTGTTAGAGAGTTTTCTTTTTCTTGGGAGGGTACATGTGATCAGCACAGAGCCAATTGACACTGTCCAGACAGAGGATCGGGGCATAATGAAAACTCCTCCTACAAGCTTTACTAGAAACTGATAGAAGTCACAAGGCTGCTATATACACAGCTGAAGAGAAAAAAGCTATCAGTTTATAATTTACTAAAATAACTGCATTTCCATGTTCTGTGTACTGTGGGAGACCAGATACAGTGAATGCAGTTTCTGGGTTTAGTAACACTTTAATGTACGCTGAACTTAGTAAGGCCCCACTTGGTGTCTGCTCCAAATGGAAAACTCTAATCCCCAACTTTTACTACGAGGACTGAGATGAAGTCTGCTCTTCACTTGACAGTATCCTCAGCTAGTAATAATAGGTTAATATTGATATATCAAAATCCAAAGGGCGGATATCAGCGCAACAATTTCAGACCTGCCAGGCTGAGAGTCCAGGGTAGGTAACCTGCAGCAGGAATGTCCACAAAGACTTGGATGATAATGGTTAACACACACAAATATACAGTGCAATGGAAACCTTGACCTACTGGCCTCTAAAGTCCTTATAGGGGTCAGCTTAATGTATGAAGTTTCCAGTGACTACCTCAAAAAAACCTGTGTAAAAGCACATAGACCAGTGGTGGTGTGTCCATTAGGGGTGCCGCCTCCTGTCACACCACCCCCTTTGTGTAGAATGGATAGATTCATGCATAGCATGAATCTATCCACGAACCCTGTAGCCACCCCCCATTCAGGCGCCTGGCCCCTTTTCAGATGCCAGACACCTGAATTCCAGCGGCGGGGGTGTGTTTTTGAAGCACCCGATTAGAGCCTTAGGCTTAAAAAAAAAAAAAAAAAAAAAAAAAGGGGTACTTGGAGCATAAAGCATTGCGCTCGCAGTCCACCCAGGTGTGTTAGAAAAGTGAATACTAACTGACCAATCCCATCTCACAGTCTATGGGCTTTTACACAGGTAAAAGCCCCTATAGGGACTTTAGAAACCAATAGGTCAAGGTTTCCATTGCGCTGTAGGTTTGTGTGTTTTTACCATTAATACAACTATAGGTCTTCCATCAGTCTTAATTTAACCCCGGTTAGATTACATGCTATGCACCGTCTTCCTAACTGGAATTGTATTAGTTGTGCCAATACAGGAGCAGACTTCATCCACATTATCTGGTTCAGTCCAGTAATTGCTAGATACTGGAAACAAAATAGAACTATTATTATCAACTATATTGTTGAGACTAGTCCCTTTTACTCCTGAAATCTGTTTGTTTCTGCCTTCTAGACGAACAATGGCCAGATATGCGAGACTACTACGTGAAATACTATTTCTAGCCCATATCAAGGGTCTCAAACTGGCAGCCATCCAGCTGTTGCAAAACTACAAGTCCCATCATGCCTCTGCCCGTGGGAGTCATGCTTGTAACTATCTGCCTTGCAATGCCTCATGGGAAATGTAGTTTCGCAACAGCTGGAGGGCCACCAGTTTGAGACCTCTACGGCATAAATAATTGCTCTTAAACAGATGCAAATCCAGCCCACCCTCCCTCGTTTAGTGAATCCATGTTGTCAAACAGATTTTGCCATATGAAAGGGTTATCTATGAACTTAGTGTCGCCCCTTAAACACAAAATTTGGGATGCTTAGTGTACCTCTGCTCTTACTACGACAACCTCAGAGAATTAAGTGGCGCCCTCTTCACTTCCCACGTTTGAATTTGATACAGAAGACGTGAACCAAAAAGTACTATTTTTTTTGTAGGATATTGAAATGACACCAGGGAACACTGTTAACCCCTTGGTACCAGCAGTACTCAAATATGCAGCCCCACTGGACCAGGATTTTTTTTCTGTGGGGCCGCATGTTTGCACATCTCCCTTTGAGTTGATAGCGTGCCGCAAGGCACACTCCCAGCACAGAGACCGGGGGTCACACTGAGAGCCCCAAACCCCGTACTAGCGATTGGGGTGCAGAACTCTGATTCCAGATCACCTGATCATTGTGATGGCCTCCGATTGGCTGATCAGTCACTGTAAAGCCGTTCCCTGTGTTTTCTCTCTTTCTGTGCCTGGAGGAGAGAGAAACATTGCATCTCTTCCCTGTCCTTGCAGAGAGGAAAAAAAAAAAAAATTGGTGTAAAAAATAAAATACCTGGATCAAGGTTTGATCTAGGCAAGTGCCAAGGTTAGTATTTGGGTCAAGGTTGCCTGGCTGCTTTTATACTTTTAGACCCCTTTCACACTGAGGCAGTTTTCAGGCATTTTTGCCCTAGAAATAGTGTCTGTAAAGGGCCTGAAAACTGCCTCCCATGTCGCCGGAGTGCTTATGCACTGGGGTGGTGCGCATGCAGGACGTTAGAAAGTCCTGCAAGCAGCATTTTTGGGGCGGTTTGGGAGCGCTGAATGGGCAGCACTTCCGCAACACAAGCGTTTTTTAACCCCCTTATTTGGTGCTAAAAGCGCCCTGCTAGCGGCCCGAAAAGCGCCGCTTGAACAGCGGTAAAACGCCGCTAAAATGAGCAGCGCTTTACCGCTCACGCATGGGCAGCCCCAGTGTGAAAGGGGTCTTAGACCCAGAAGATTTAGAGAATATATGTTCTGAGACAGCAACCCAATATTTAAAATTATAACACCAGTATAAGTCAGTTAATTAGTATATTTACTTTTAGTAGTTTTATTTCAAAAATCCAGAATGTTCTCTAGCTGCCTCCAATGTACTCCATTTTTCTGCAAAATAGTATAATATAGTACAAAGAATATAACGACCCATTCAGGTTTCTAGCAAGCAGATTGACCATAGTTCACATATAATATAATATAATATAATATATTTTTATCACACACAAGCCCATGTCTTTGCATAAAAAGGAAAGTCTACTTATCTTATTTGCAGTGGGTTAACACAGGATGAAATCAGAAAGTCGCACTGCATCCAGGCGGATGGAGCAGTATCACACAGACCAGAATCAGACAACACAGCCATACATCCTCTTGTGACTCACCATTGCAGAAACACCAATGAGTGCTGTGGGAAGACAGAGCTTTCATCCTGCTGCTTACCATGATCTATTCTATACAGTTAGAAGCAAGGTAACTGTTCCAGAGGAGAGCAGCCACAAGTAGCACGATCAGTCTACATTGGGTGGGGTATGCAGGAGCATTAGGCACTTCATCTGGCAGTATAACATACTCTTACAGCTACTGGGTGAGGCAGCTCTGTCGGGAGACTGCTTGCATTAGGAGGTACGAGACCTTTGTCTTTACATCTTAATCTGTAAAATATGAAACAAGGGCTCCACTATTTTATGCATACTACTCCCTGGACAAATGGAAAGCTATTAAGCATCAAGCTTTTTTGCTCCCCCAAACGCCAATGATCTCAAATGCACACAAATAAAATGTACTTGGCCAGTAATAACATTATTGTCTTCTCTCAGGGCTATGGAAAATTTCTTGATTTGATTCTCTACAGAGCTGCAGACTGTTTGCAAGCTCTTAAACAAATTACACCAGAGCTGCCTTTTCTCTACCAAGTGCCAGGCAGGCGGCACAGACTGATGCAGCAGGTAAAGTAGAAGCTTCCTCGGGGCAGATTAGTCTCTGTCAGTTGGTAGTGGTGGATGATGTACTGGAAACATACCTAGTCTTAGAGGTCCAAATAATGGGACAGATTCATCCTAACTGAAATGTAACTGCTGCCCATCAAAACCAGATTTCAGCTGTTAATCTTTCTACTATACATGGAATCAAATCAAAAGGTTTCTCTCTGGTTGGTTTTAATTGCCATCATTTAACATCGTGTTAGATATAAATTCATTTTCTGAAGTTCTGATAAATCCACCCATCCTGGAATATGGTAGTTCTATAATTCACAAAGGATCTAAAACATTTGGCATCAGAGGGGCAGAAGAACTGAATGCGCGTGTTTTATTAAAAAATACCACCTGGTGCCTTTTGGCCCTACTCCTCCTGTGTCACAGGATTACACTTAGTTCTGCACTTGACTCCTGTGACCCAGATTCAGCTGACAACAGGTTAAAGTCTGCTGTCAGCCGACATCACAGAGCCGGTCCAGGCTCTTTAGGATCTGCCTAGATGTCTAACCAGCAGCTCCCGCTCCAGTTCCCACCCCCTTCACAGTCCAGCGCTCCAGTGAGAGCTGGAGGGGCAGAGCGCTGGAGTCACTGTTATGTGCTCAGAGTTGACCGAAGAACTGAGCAATCAACAGTCTTCAATTGCTCAGTTCTTGGTGTAGAGCTGGTAGGGGACAGCTGCAGCTTTGCATCAAGGCTGCAGCCATCTAGGCAAGTATTTAGGGCTTTTTATGAGTCCTGCACTCTTAAAATCTTTTAAGACCCATTTCTCAGTTGTACTCCTGTGTTGTCACCCGGTCATGCAAACTTCCAGTGATAATATTCAGTGCTCATTGCACAGGCATGATCCACTATTGTTACCAGCAGAAAGCCTGCTCTGAGCAACACTGTGAAAAGCTGTGAATGTAGACATGAAGTGGCAAAAAAGGCTGCAGGAGATCAGCAGCACTGCAATTTAACAAATTATTTAAAAAAAATAGGATATTTAAAACAGCTTACCTGTAAAATCTTTCTTGGAGTACATCATAGGACACAGAGCCTCAAGTAATTACTTGGTGGGTTATGGGCCTACCTTCAGGTGTTGACACTGGTATAACCAATGCAGGAAGTTGACTCCCCTATATAACCCCTCCTCCTTCCAGGAGTCCTCAGTTTTTGTAGCCAAGCAATATAAGTAATATACTCTCACCCCATAAAACAGAGGGGCGGGAGCTCTGTGTCCTATGATGTACTCCAAGAAAAGGATTTTACAGGCAAGCAGTTTTAAAAATCCTATTTTCTTTATCGTACATCATAGGACACAGGGCCTCAAGTAATTACTTGGTGGGATGTCCCATAGCAATGCTACTTGAGGGGAGGGAGACACAACCCATAGGGCACCCCCAGACCTTGAGGAATTATACTGCTGCAGCACATTGCGCCCAAAGGCGACATCCTCATTCCATCTTACATCTACTTGATAAAACTTTGTAAATGTATATACTGAAGACCAAGTTGCGGCCTTGCAGATCTGAGACATGGAGGCCTGGTGACACAGTGCCCAAGAAGCACCAACCGCTCTGGTAGAGTCCGCCTTAACTTGAAAAAGGGGGAATCTTTCCCCTTAAAATCACAAGTTTAAATTATAACTTGCCGAATCCACTTAGCCACAGTGGATTTTGACACTGCCTGTCCTTTCTTAGGACCCTCTGGCAGAATAAATAAGACACCAGTCTTACGAATCTGAGCAGTTTTCTTTAAATAGATCTTCACTGCTCTCACCACATCAAGACAATGTAGTGACTTTTCTTCCTTGGAAGATGGTTTTGGAAAAAACGATGGCAGAATAATATCTTCATTCAGATGAAAGCCTGAAACCACTTTTGGCAAAAAGCCTGGACGAGGGCGTAACACCACTCTGTCCTCATGAATAATCAAATATGGCTTTTTACAGGAAAGAGCAGCCAATTCTGAAACCCTCCTTTCTGGGGATATCGCAACCAAAACTATCTGCTTCCTAGTCAGAAGGACTAAGGAAATATGCTGTAATGGTTCGAATGGCGGTTTTTGTAACACTGACAAAACTAAATTCAAGTCCCAAGGGCTTAAGGGCGATTTAACTGGCGGATTAATCCGCATCACTCCTTGCATGAAACCCCAGACTAAAGAATGCGTAGCAAGTGGAGACTTGGCCCTTAATGGTACTCAGGGCCAACTTCATCTCTACGCCTACTTGTAGAAAGGCAAGAATTCTGCCTTTAATAGATCTCCAAGGGTGCCAACCCTTGGATTCCCACCAGGAAACATAAGCTTTCCAGACTCTAATATATAGCTCTAGAAGCTGGCTTCCTAGCATTAAAGTAGAAATAACTGCCCTGGAAAGCCTACGTCTTTTCAGAATGTGGGTCTCAATAGCCAGGCCGTTAAATTTAGCATTCGTAAAGTAGGATGGAGTATCAGCCCCTGTGAGAGCAGGTCTGGCCTTAGTGGAAGGGACCACAGATCCTCCACTGCCATCTTTATGACCTCTGCATACCATGACCTTCTGGGCCATGCTGGTGCTGCCAGAATTACCTGTTTTTCTTTCCAGCTTGATCCTGCAAAGAAGAAGTCGAGGCAGTAACTGAATAGGGGGAAATGCATAGATCAGTAAAAGCTGATCCCACAGTATCACCAACGCATCTGTTCTGCATGCAAATGGATCCTTTGTTGTGGACACAAAGTTGAATAACTATGTTGCACTGGATGCTATAAGATGTACATCCGGAGTCCCCCATCCTTGACAAACAGCCCGAAACATGTCGGGGTGAATAGACCATTCCCCTGGGAATAATCTGCTGGCGGCACATGTAGTGCGCATGCCAATTCTGTATTCCCGGAAGGAAGACTGCTGATGGGCACGGAATATTTCTTTCTTTCTGCCCAAGTTAGAATATGGTTCACTTCTCTGCACTGAGAGATTCTTGGTGCCCCTTTTGGTGATTGATATAGGCCACAGCCGTGGCATTGACGGATTGGATTCTGTCGGGACAATCCCTTAACCTGGAAGCCCAGGCTTTTAGAGCCAGACGCACTGACCGAAACTCTAGGATGTTTATGGGCAAGGCTCTTTCGGTTCTTGAACACCGTCCTTGGACAGTTGTCTTCTCCGTCATTACCACTTTCCAGATAAGTGGTCTGAAGGATTTACCCTTTAGGACATTCTTGAGTAACCACAAATTGAGGCTTTGGGACACCCTTGGGGACAGCCGTATTGGCAAGTGCAAAGCTTGGATTGTTTAGTTCCAAGCAAATAGAATACTGTTTTGCAGCAGTCTCGAATGGAACTGGGCAAAGGGAACTGCTTCGAATGAAGCCACCATCCTTTCTAACAACCTCATGCAAAGGCGAATGGAGGGACCTCCTTTTGATCTGACCATCCGCACCAACTCTTTTATGGAGTTGTGTTTTTTTTTTCTTCTGGGCAAGAAGACCCTTTTTCTGGGCTGTATCTATGGTCAGACCCAAATACTGCAGCCCTTTTTTAGCAATTTTAATGGAGACTTTACTAGGTTGAGAACGCAACCCAGACCTTTCCAGGTAACTGGTTGTAATGCGTACACCTTACTCCGAACAGCGATTGGTCCATTAGCAAATAGTCTAGGTATGCCAAGACTGTTTAAGCCCTGTGCCCTTGACCTGGCTACAGGTGGGGCTAGCACTTTTGTGAACACGCGAGGTGCTGTAGCTAGCCCGAAGAGGAAAGCTATAAACTGAAATGCTGCTGTTCTACTTCGAACCGCAGAAACCTTTGGTGAGCGGGAAATATATGCATATGCAGATATGCATCCCTGATGCCGATAGGCACCAGAAATTTTCCTCCTTGCAGGATAGAAACTACTGACTTGATCGACTCTATAGAAAGGAGCGGATCTTTAGGAACCGATTTAGATTCTTTTAGATCTAGAATGGATCTGTTGAATTTCTGCGTGGCTCTGTACATGTACAGGAAACGCATGAAAAAGGCAGTGAAGGTTCCAAGGAACCTAAGAAAAAAAACAGAACTATCAGCCGACTCTACTAGAGGTAGCTTGAAAGAGGCACAAATCATCTCTGTAAGAGGTTTGTACCAGCAATTTCTCAGATTGCGAAGCTGAAAAAAAGTTCAACTCTAGTTCGGTTTGCCTTTCTTCCCGATTACCTGAGGGTAATCCTTCATCCTCTACCCACTGTTCCCTTGATAAAGGGATATCAGGTGGGGGAGGGGGATCTAACACGCTTCCTATCCTTGGATAGCGGATGCGATTAAAGTCGCTAATTTTCCTTGTAGGCCCTGCAGGGCGGAGGAAAAACGCATTTTCAATCATGTATACAGGGGCTGAATATTTTCTCCTCTTAGGCTCAGTTTCCACTATTGCAACCCCAAAGTTGCGTGATTTTACCGCGATCTTTTGCCGCCGAGAATATGTCGGGATGCGATTTTGATGTGCCAGGAAACAATGCCTGTGTATTCTAGAGGTCTATGGACCTCAAGTCGCATCAAAGTGGTACCAAAGTAGTGCAGAGACTACCTTGAAGTCACACAGATCTGAACAGTACTCCTTGGAAATCATGCCCTAGGAGTCTGACGGTGGAGGCAGTCACCGCTGCCTAGAGGCAGCTACCCCTGCACAGGGGAAGGAATCAGTTTAAGTGACTTGTCCAAGGTCACAAGGAGCCAACGTGAGGACGAGGTCCCACGTCTTTCAGGAAGCCTCCCATGGCTACGCTGGCCATCAGAGTAGTTAACCTGTGAGGAGTGGCTCCTTCACTAGTGAACGCCAACATGTGGATCTGAACCCATGTCTGTCAGGAAGTCTCCCATGGCTGCACTGGCTGTCAGAATAGTTAACCCGTGAGCTGTTGTGGCTTCACTTTAAATAAAAAGGACATTTATACCTTCTTTTGGACAAAAGAGCTTTACTGCTAGAAATAATTTGGATGTATTTCACCAAACCTTCCCCAATGAAAAGGGAAACTAGTCAGACACCCTTTTTTGCAAGATGCTTCCGCTGACCAACCCTTTTAACCACAGGGTCCTAAGCATGCGTTTTAGCACAAGCGCAAGGCGAGACGCCTGATGGAAAGGGTCTTTTATGGCATCTATGGCAAAACATAGCGCCATTGGTAAGAGGATTTTAGCCAAAAAAATTATGCATCTTTATTGATGCTGGAAATCGCAGCGTCTACTGCTGGTACTTTCCAACCTTTGTGAATTTTTCCTCCATGATAGAGAACTGAGAAACTCTTTGGAGGGAAAAAATGCTTATCCAGATGATCCCATTCAGCATAAATAAGAGCTGTAAAAAGGTTTGATTTTTTTTTGTTTTTTTTTTAAAAACCAAAGAAGGGACCTGGACTTTCAGCTTACTCTGTTAGGAGTAGTATAAAAAGTGGAATGAACCATCTCTGTAAGAGTTTGTACCATCAATCTGTCAGACTGTGAGGTTGCATAAGGTTCATCAAGTGTTGTTTCCTCCACAGAGGAAAAATTTGGCTTGTTTTCCCCTGTGATCACCTGAGGATAACACCTCATCCTGTGCCCACTGTTCCATTGGAAAAAGGGGGTTTGAGGTGGGGGAGGGGGATCTAGCATGCTTCCTATCCTCTTGGATGGAGAATGCGATTAAAGCCGCTAATCTTCCTTCTAAGCCCAACAGGGCAGAGGAGAATGCATCTTCAGTCACATACACAGGGGCTGAAGTGTGAGAAGCAGTTGCACCACCAATTGCTTCCAATGACTCACCCTGGCTTGCCATGTCAGGTATCTCCGGAGAGGATGACAGTGTGGAGGCATGACTGGAGTTCCCAGCGCCTGGGGGTGGAATCCTTGGTACCTTTGCGGTACACTGGAAATCAAATGTGCTAAGCACAACAGCAGACGACTTTAACAAATTATGGTATTTGCTGAACAATAGTTTTATCAAAAGAAAACAATGTCACCATAAGGATCAGCCTTTGATGTGGAGTACCAGAATATTTCCTGTGCTGGAAATGCCCGTTTACACACCTTTACATGCCCATCGCTCCTGTGTCTTAGTGTGACAGACTTCTGTCTTCAGCATATGAACTGAGAGCGTCTGTGTTAAACCTCAGGTGAGAACCTGATTACACATAAGTGTCAGCTGTTACCGCACCTCTCCAGGAGGAGAGGGGAGGGGGAGGGGAATTTTAATCAGCAGTGTTTGTTAGGCTCCTAGTTTTAAAGGAAGACTTCACTTTATACAAAAAAAATGCAAATGGCTGGTTTTGTATGTTCATAAACTACTGCTGTAACCCCTTTAGATCCCTCAGAAGAGGAACACCATCTGTTCAATTAAGAACTCCCCTCTGGCTGCAGGGACCACACCCGCTGCTATAGCCAGATACAGAGCTGCTGAAAAAGGCATCGTACTAGGTAAGTAATACACTCCCTCTAGAGGAGACATTTTAAGGCATACAGTTATGCATTTTATATATGTATTTTTTGGAGAAAATGGCATAGGACTTTTTACAGTTCCTAGGCTTCTCCCCTTACCTTATCCTCGCTGCAGGATACTGCTGATTTAACAGACAGATCCAACTTTGACCCATCACGTCGGGCAGCGTAGTTAAACCTTCAAAGACTGGGGCCCTTTTTAATAGGGGTTCCGCTCCTTTGGACCTGTATAGCACCCCTCAGGAACACCTTTAGGTAATATGAAAAACCAAAAAGAGTCCTGGTTCCTAGGGTCCAGCTCTCAAAGAGAAGCTACAGGTAAAACCTCGTTCTTCAATGCGAGGCCCAGGTACCATCCTTTGGCCTCAGTGGCGAGGATGGATCCGGTTGTGGAAGTTTTTTTAAATACAACATGGATTCCTCCCTGGAGCTCCTCAGAGCACATCTTTACCCGTGACCAACACCTTAGACACTGGCAAAAAAACTGAGGACTCCTGGAAGGAGGAGGGGTTATATAGGGGAGTCAACTTCCTGTATTGGTTATACCAGTGTCAACACCTGAAGGTAGGCCCATAACCCACCAAGTAATTACTTGAGGCTCTGTGTCCTATGATGTACGATAAAGAAATTAACATTTTCTAAAAAACATTTTACAGAATGCTTCAGAAAACCCCATAGTCTTTCCATTAGGGCCCTTTCACACTGGGGCGGGGGCGGCGGTAAAGCGCCGCTATGGTAAGCGGCGCTTTACCGTCAGTATTCAGCCGCTAGCGGGCGGTTTTACCCCCTGCTAGCGGCCGAGAAAGTGTTAAAAACCACAGCAAAGCGCCTCTGCAGAGGCGCTTTGCCGGCGGTATAGCCGCGCTGTCCCTTTGATTTCAATGGGCAGGAGCGGCGAAGGAGCGGTATACACTCCGCTCCGAAGATGCTGCTAGCAGGACTTTTTCCCGTCCTGCTAGCGCACCGCTCCAGTGTGAAAGCCCTTGGGGCTTTCACACTGGAATCAAAACAGCGGCACTTTCGGGTCGGTTTGCAGGCGCTATTCTTAGCGCAATAGCGCCTGCAAACCGCTCCAGTGTGAAAGGACCCTTAGGGTTTTTAAATCTACTTTAACCCTTTAAAAAGATTACCTGTGACAGTACATTTGTTAGCCTCTTTAAAAACGCAATTTTGAGTCAACTTCAACTCCTATGGAATACCTCTGCAGGAATTTATAATCCTACAGGCCACATATCTAAAAAACGTATAACATAAGCAAATCTGTTTGCCAAATTGTTATAGAATGGAGAAATGGGAACGAGACATAGGTGAGACACTTGGAAATGGACAATTGGTACAAGCTAGGGCAGTGCACTTCTAGGACATGCATCAATACCTCAATAATAGAAACCAAATACAAAAGTACTGTTGAGGTGGTATCAGGTTTCCCAGAAGCCTCCCCACAGTGTTTTAGAGGTTGGGACCAAAAGGGTACAGCTGTCAATACCTGTTGTATCCAAAAAGGAAAAACGATTTTGTATATGCATATACAACTTTGTCTACTCTTATCCAAGTAAATAAAATCCCCATAACAGGCTCTACTATGTTACGTGGAGAAGGCACCGGGACACACAAGGAGAGGTTTTATCATATTTATATTTGTGGTGGCAAGAATAGTCATTGCCAGGTCCTGGAAGTTGCCTGCACTTCATTTGAATAGGTGAAGGCTAAGCAGTCCTGGATAATGGTTAACGAACAACCCTCAGCTATCCTAAATAAAAAGGTAAACTGAGGAAAAACTGGAATCCTGTGATATGCTAGCGATCGTATAAATCTGAAACAGATAGGTTGCACTTTTTTTTCACCCCTTTATTCTTACTTCATTTTTTCTTGGCTATTCCCTTTGCAACTTTAAAAGGATGTCCATAAGGAAGACACACATGGGAGGGCTGCATATGGACACTTCTTCAGTTCTAATGGAGGGAGGAAAACACCCCAGCACTTATTTCCTAGTTACATAAATCAATTCTCAGAGTAAAAAAAAAAAGTCAAATAATAAAAAGTGTGATCCAAATTCAAATCCCCAAAAAAAGTGAAAACGAATGGTGGCGCTCAGATGTACATCCCTAATAAAAATATACAATTGACTGACACTTGAATAAATCATGGTGGAACCTCAATGTATAAAAAAGTGAAAATGAAAATCCAAAAAATACAAAATGATGTGATTAAACCAGTATATATCACACTAAGACAAGTGTAACTATATATGTGTCCTTATACACAGTGGGTAAGAGAACACAAGGAAATATGAAACATAAAAAAAAAATGTATATACAAATGATACACCTCATGACAAATGTGATCCCATGATTAAGTCCCAGTGACGAAACATGTCGGGGCGTGGCTATACGGCAACCTAACACAGAGGACGGAGTGACGGGTTACGGAATGGTGTAAGGTGGAGGAACGATTCTAGGAGTGGGTGAGACGCTCGTTAGCATCCACACTCCCTGGGTCCGCCGTGGCCATTCGTAGTTGATTTTTAACCACTGCATGGATTATTTTGATGATATTTGCCTTCTGCCTGCTGTGAACTTTTTATTTGCGAGTACAATGGTGTTGGTTGAGAGTTTTAATAAATTTTTGAATGATATCACACGATTGGAGCGTTTATTCTCATTCACCTGTGGAGCCACTACTCCAGGGTGAGTGCTTAATATATACATCTTTGGATACTGGAGATCGTATTTAAACCCCCGTGTGAGTGGGTTAAGGCGATTCTGGCCAAACACGAGAGTGTGAGGCTATAGCAGCTGGTGAGTTTGAATTTTGAAGGGAGTGGAATCATGTCACTGAGGTGTGGTGGATGAGTACAAGAATCACAGTCTTCCCACCGGACATCTTATCACTATCTTGAATTTCCGACGATCACACTGCACATGGACTGATTTCACCCATCGGTTTTATATTTTGTGTATTATTGATACTCTCATCTCACATTTGTCACGAGGTGTATCATTTGTATATACATTTTTTTTATGTTTCATATTTCCTTGTGTTCTCTTACCCACTGTGTATATGGACTAATTTAAGCATTTTTATTAGTCGCTTATTTGTTGGAGAAGTGACACTCATCTCACTAGGTTTCAGCTTTTGTGTGTTCACTCACATTATCACATGCACTTTTTTTAATGCTAATGTATAGGGTGTTTATTTTTCTTGAGAAGTGACAATTCGGATCACATACCGTATTTATCGGCGTATAACACGCACCGGCGTATAACACGCACCCCAATTTAGGAGGGAATTTTAAGGAAAAAAAACTTTTAGGAGGGAAGTTGAAGGGAAAAAAACTTACATTTAAATGCCCTTCATTGCAGCCTTGTCAGTGCAGCCATGTCAGTGCAGCCATGTCAGTGCAGCCTTGTCAGTGCAGCCTTGTCAGTGCAGCCTTGTCAGTGCAGCCTTGTCAGTGCAGCCTTGTCAGTGCAGCCTTGTCAGTGCAGCCTTGTCAGTGCAGCCTTGTCAGTGCAGCCTTGTCAGTGCAGCCTTGTCAGTGCAGCCTTCCTCAGTGCAGCCTTCCCCAGTGCAGCCTTCCCCAGTGCAGCCATGTCAGTGCAGCCATGTCAGTGCAGCCTTGTCAGTGCAGCCATGTCAGTGCAGCCATGTCAGTGCAGCCATGTTAGTGCAGCCATGTTAGTGCAGCCATGTTAGTGCAGCCATGTTAGTGCAGCCATGTTAGTGCAGCCTTCCCCCGTGCAGCCTTCCCCCCCGTGCAGCCTTCCCCCCGTGCAGCCTTCCCCCCGTGCAGCCTTCCCCCCGTGCAGCCTTCCCCCCGTGCAGCCTTCCCCCCGTGCAGCCTTCCCCCCGTGCAGCCTTCCCCCCGTGCAGCCTGGGATCCCCTGTCCCTGCTGTCACATCTTCAAAATCGCGGACCGCGATTTGAAAATGGCGCCGCCGGCGCCGAAGTACACAGAGCCGGTCCTCGGCTCTTTCCGGCGGCTCTCGTTTACTTTCGGTTTCACTCGTAGTCCGGAGCGGAGCTATCCGAGTAGGTTCGGATAGCTCCGCTCGGGACTACGAGTGGAGCCGAAAGTAAACGAGAGCCGCCGGAAAGAGCCGAGGACCGGCTCTGTGTACTTCGGCGCCGGCGGCGCCATTTTCAAATCGCGGTCCGCGATTTTGAAGAAGTGACAGCTCCGGATCGGCAGGGATCGGCGTATAACACGCACCTGCAACTTTCCCCTGATTTTAAGGGGAAAAAAGTGCGTGTTATACGCCGATAAATACGGTATTTGCATTCTTATAAGTGGCAGCTATAGTATTTTCTTCATTCTCCAGAGCGCAGAGGTGGTTTTACAAATATAGGCGGATTCATTTGTAAACCAACAGTTTCTACAATTATATTACAGCTTACAAAGCCTTGTGGTGGCTGCACTCTTTTTTTCTTCACTTTCATTTATGTGAAACCTTCATCTCAAAAAAGGGAAATAAAATGTGGTGTGCCTAAATCAATCTCCATCCTTTACACTATGCTTAAATTGTAAGGGTTTTTTTTTTTTAATTTAAACAAACAAACCATACTTAACCCCACTGTGCAGCTCGTTTCGCACATAGTGGCCCCAAACCTGCTCTTCTGGGGTCCCTCGGCGGCTCCTCTTTAAATCAGATAGCCCCCTAGGGGAAGCGCTTCCCTGAGGGGCTTACCTTACGGGCACGCTCCCGAGTCCAGCATTCGGCGTCCATAGCCGCCGAAACACTTGGCCCCAACCCACGTCATTAGATTTGATTGACAGCAGCATGAGCCAAAGGCTGCGCTATCTAGCCAATCAGGACACAAGACACTGGCTAGAGCTGGTGTGCTCATCCCTGTGAGAAAAAGGGTTCAGGTAAGTAAAATGGGGGCACTGGGGGACTGCTGCACTGCAAGAGGTTTTTCACCTCAATGCATAGAATGCATTGAGGTGAAAAACCACAAAGGTTTACAACCCCTTTAACCTCTTAACGCCAGCACCTACCGGCCCTTTAGGAGGTTTTATGACGCTGGGAGGCAGGGCGGGGCTTATGAACACTTGATAGCCCTGATTGCCAATTGATCCGAAAAGCTTTGGGTTAGGCGCTGGTAACTGTCAGGCTTGATTTCGGCACAGCTGTATTGACAGCAATTCACACAAATATGCAGCCCCTTGGACAAGGGTCTAACAATCGAGGTTCCCTGGAATCTCTCTGATGTAATGAGCTGGACAAGTGAACAGACAACTCCAATTAAAAAAAAAAAATGTTTTTGATTTAGATCAAATTTATTTTAATAATAAATGATTAAAAATGCAATGCTTTTGGAGTAAAAATCTATCTAAAAAGATAATTTTCTATTTAAGATACATTATTAATTTAGTTTATTCAGCGTGAAATGGAGTTTAGTTATTGTAGCATGGGGCTGTATATTTTGCAATATTTACATTTTTTCATTCAATGAATCTAAACTCCACAAGCCGAGATGACATGCACTGCATTGATGCATTCACACAATTTCACAGTAACCATGACACAAAACAAAGTTCAGGAATATTCCTTTATCCCATTGTTTTGCAAATCTATGTACACTAAAAACTGTATGATTGAATAGGTTCTGATATCGCTGTTTTACGAACCTGACATATTAGTCTAAATAGAATCTTTATTATTTGCAAACAAAATGAAGATTTCTAACTACCAGCAAGAATAAGTCCTTCCATTTAAAGAGCACCTGTCATTTCAGATCCATCATGGCAGCGCCTGTTAGCAGGGAACCACTCATCTGCTTCTGCCACGTCCCTCACCTTGTTGTGTCACTGTCGCATCACCAGCCGCCCCATTAAAGTGAATGGGACTGTCGGTGAATCAACAGAGGGTCAGAGCAGGAGAAGCCGCAACAAGAAAGATGACAGTTGCTCTTTAAACATTATGATTTAAAATCGAGTTGATTTAAATCACTAGTGATTTCAATCAAATCCACCCCGAGACACCCCTAAGAGAGAAAGAAAGGGTGTTACTGGCTGAATCAACAACTGAAAATAAGAAAAAAAGGAGGCCTAAAAACGGAAAGCAAATGCAGCCAACACATCGACGGATTGGTAAGCTGAAATATATTGCATTATTGTTTTTGGGTTTAATACCGTTTTAATCCTCCAGTTTACATGACTGAGTGCTAGTTCACACCAGATGCAGTTCCGTGTGCCTTTATTCCTGCACTAAAAATGCATGCAGTGTTTTCTATGTATTCCAATGATTCTAGTGCACACCAGTGCAGTCTGTTCCAGTCAGGTTTCGGTCACTTTCCGGTACCAAATGAAGGTGAATAAATCCAAAAATAGTCTAAAAGTGCATCAAGATGAAAAAAAAATAACAAATTTAGAATATCGCATGAGATAAAAAAAAAAAGTCACATGCCGTAATCTTACTCCGTGGTGCGCCACACGTTTCCCCCAGTCTCTCACCTCTAGCAAAGACCCCTAGGGTCAAGTCGAGCCTGCAATCAGGAAGTGATTGTTAAAAAAAGTACTGGGATCTGCTGTTCATTTTATGCTGTACATGTAAGTTACTATGTTGTTTTGAATAAACCTGTTTTGAATACTGCACAATGGGGATACTCCTTTCTTCTGCATGCCTTCACCCAACTTGCCGAACTTGAGGCCTTCCATTGGAGATTTGCCAGACCTGTGAGGATCGGAGGAGACTGATCGATTGATGGCGTTTCATCCACTTCCTGATTGCAGGCTCAACTTGACCCTAGGGGTCTTTGCTAGAGATGAGGGGCTGGGGGAAATGTGTGGCGCAGCACGGAGTACGATTATTAAGAGGAATCTGTCACCTATCATCGTTTGCACTTGCACTTTTTTCATCTATTTTTTTGCACAAACTGTTTTATGAAGACTCACTTTGTTCACGTTGGAACTGTATTGCATTAATTGGATCGACTTGTGGCTATTTTTACATCGTTTCTGCACTTTTTTGCACTCTATGCGATTTTTGTTATTGCATACAACTATCTCATGCGATTTTTTTCAATTTTTTCTAAATTTGTGATTTTTTTCATCTTGATGCACTTTTAGACTATTTTTGGATTTATTCACCTTCATTTGGATTTGTTTGATGTCATATTTCATGAATTTTCACTGTTATTTATCCGATGTCCCTTCTTATGAATTTAATGGATGTTTAGTCACTTTATGTGATTTTGCTCTTTACGTATATGCACTTTACTTGAAGAATTGGACTATATTTATTTCATTACATGTATGCACTTTGAGTTACCTTATTCTTTTTCTGTGTGGGAACACTGCCGTATGTGTGGCGGCCTCTTAGTCCTCTTTAGCTGCTTTGGCTCGCCTTGGTTTTGCGCATTAGTTTTCTTCTTTGTTTCTCAAGTTTTCTAGGATGCCTCTTGCCACCTGTAGATCCTGGGACAACTGCTCCGGGGAAGAGGCAGTAGGGGTGCTGAAATTAATCGCTGCATCGCGATTCAGGGGTCCCCGATGCGGCATTGATGCATGCGACCCCAAAAATCGATGTCGGGTGACCTCATCCCGACTTGCCCCGCCCCTCCTGGAAGAGCGCTCCGAGCGTGTCTGTCAAAATAGATTTTTGTAATAAATGCAGAGTTGTAATCTATTAAGTGACCACCGCTGTATGTTTTTTTTTGTTTTTTTTTAAATATATGCAGCTTCATACCTTATTTCTTATTCTGTGTATATAACTGTATATCCCGCTCATGTGACTGCCAGGTCCGGCCCCCCTCTCTCCTCTCACGTCTCTCGTAATGTCAGCCCCACCCGCCTCTCTTCTTATCTGATAGCTACAGTCGGTGGTCGGGGCTGAGAAATCCCACTGAAGTCAGGAGAGGCGGGCCGGACCGAGCAGAGCAGTCACATAAGCAGCATATACAGTTCTACACAGACTAAAAAAGGAGGTATGAAGCTGCATATATTTTAAAATGTACATACAGCGGTGGGCACTTTTACAACTGCATTACCACACTTACTTACACTGGCTCCTACACGTGCTGACACATTTGCCGGCTCCCTGCACCCCCACACCCCCTTTGCACATTCCAATGTGTTAGAGAAATGCCATCACAGTGACAGTACAGGAACTTCACAGGGCTGTTTGTCAGTTGTGGATTCTAATCCCTCCTGACCTCCCAGCAGCCATGTGTGTGAATTCCTGTACCCTGTAGTGCACCGGATTAGTGCACTTAGTAAAGTGGAGTTCCAACTTTTTTTAGTTTATTAAAAGTCAGCAGCTACAAAAAGTTTAGCTGCTGACTTAATAAAAAGACACTCACCTGTCCTACAATCCAGTGACGTGGCCACCCAAACCCTTCATTCTCTCCCCCGCCTGTCCACGGCGCTGGCAATACTACTGTGGGCATCCGGCTGTGAAGCTGCAAGCTGTGCGCATGTCTCACTGCGCTGTCCTGCACAGCGGGGCAATCTTCTGGGACCTGTGATGTGTCCCAGAAAATTGAAGGGTGGAAGGGCCGCCTAGGCGGTCCAAGCAGAAGTGGGAGCTCGTCGGTAATCGTGATGCATCGCGGAATCGAATCGTTGACCAGATAATCATAATCGAATTGTGAGACCAGTGAAGATGCGCACCCCTGAGAGGCAAACAGGAGTAGATCGTCCAAGTATGCGACTACAGAGATGCCTCTGATCCGCAGAAAAGCCAGGACCTCCACCATGACTTTGGTGAAGATGCGGGGGGGGGGGGGGGGCGGATAGGCCATAGGGGAGGGCCCTGAACTGTAGATGGAACGTCCCTTCTCTGGTTTTTACCACCACCCTAAGGAACTTCTAGTAGCCCTCTGCGATAGAGATGTGCAGATAGAAGTCTTTAAAATCGAAATCAATGCCATGAAGCAGTTCGGGGGAAGAAGTGCCTTCACCAAGACCGAGTCCATTCGGAACCTCCTGTAGGTTACCAAGACATTCAGAGGGTTCAGGATAAGCTTGAAACTTTCCTGAAGGCTTGCAGACCACAAAAGATGTGGGAATAGAAGTCTCTGCCACGCTCTCCTGTTGGGACTCGTACAACCACCTCCTGTTCCTCCAACTCCTGTAAAAGGAGGACACAAGAGCTGATGACTGTTCTGCGCCCTTTGGCAGCTCGGTGACAAGAAGTCTGTGCGGAGGAGATTTTGACAACTCCAGCCGGTATCCTCTTATTATGATCCCTAAAACAAACTGGTTGGAGGTGATCATCTCCCACTGTGGGAAGAAAGCCCCCAATCATCGTCCCATGGTGGTTAACCCGTCATTGTGTCTTTTTGGGCTGTTCGAGGGTGGAAAATTACCCCCCCGCCACATCCCTTGCCCTTCTGACCCCAAGCCTTCTTCTGGCGTTCAGCTTTTGGGGTTTCAAACTTCCTCTGAGGGTGAGACTTTTAGTCTGCTCCCCAAACTCCTTTTAATGGGAAAGGGCTTTTTCTTGTCGGCCATCCGATCCAAAACGGCCTCCAACCCTGGCCCAAACAATAGGTCCCCCGTGAGTAGAATCCCATAGAGT
Source organism: Lithobates clamitans (assembly GCA_037952925.1). Classification (NCBI taxonomy): domain Eukaryota; kingdom Metazoa; phylum Chordata; class Amphibia; order Anura; family Ranidae; genus Lithobates; species Lithobates clamitans. Next base: position 4,126,095 of record JBBGZY010000742.1, on the reverse strand, counting down.
TTGACCTTGGCCACATTTTAAGCCATAAGACCCTTCTTGCCGAGTTATAAGAAAAAGGAAGGTGGGACTGTAAAGGAGGCTATTGATTTGTGGGGGTGAGATAATTAGAAAATATATTTAAATGGCATATTTTTTTTCTTATACCTGAACCAGGGATGGAGGCACACACTGTATGCTTCATTTAAAGTCCCAAACTCCCCCCTGCTATTCTTCTTGGCAAGTTGGTGAGGGCTGCGGATCTTGCGGACATGCGCACTGATTCAGCTGAAGCGTCCACAATGTACGCCACCCCTTTAAGTAGCAAGGGGAAGGAAGTCAGGATAGCTTCAATGTGCGCCTTAATCTGTGTAAGCCAATATTCCATGTTGCGGGCCACCACTGTGACCGCCATGGCGGGCTTAAGGTTTCCCGCGACGAGTCCCAGAAGAGAGTCCATCCTTCTGTCCATGGGGTCTGAAAGTGCCCCCATGTCCTCAAAGGTCAGGTGAGTATGCCTGAAAACCTGTGAAAAGTCTGTCTAGCCTAGGAGATTTATTCCAGACTAGAGCTTCTTCCTCCGCAAAGGGAAGACTTTGTTTCAAAGCCCTTGAAAAGAAAGGTTTCCTTTCGGGATCTTGCCATTCCCTCTTGATGGCTTTGACCAAGACATTGTGGACTGGGAACACCCTCTTCTTCTGTTCCCCCAGGTCCTTGTACATCTGGTCATGGAGCGACAATGCCTTCTTTTCTTCTTGTATTCCCAAAGTGGTATGGATAGCTCCCAAGAGATCCTCCACTTCATCAAGGGAAAGCTTATAATGAGAGGTTCTTGTGAATTCCCCATCCACTCCCTCTCCTTCCAACACCCCCTGGGAGTCTGTAGCGGTGCTGCCTGGCTCTTCCTCAATTTCCTCTCTGGAGCCCCCTGGTCTCTCCCCACTAACGGAGGGAGTATCCCCTGGGCTAGGTGTAACACTCTGCTGCGCTAGTGGAGGATTGCTCTGGGGCTGCGGCAACTGGAAAAAAAAAAATAAAGCTCCTTGAGAGAGATAGAGATGATAGAAGGCCACCAGCACTACCACAGAGGACCAATGGGAGTGCCCCCCTCCCCCAAGGGTCCCAGACGCACTACCCTTCCCCCTCCAACCACTAGGTAAGGGAACACCACCCCAGGGTTCCTCTTACCTTGGAGTGGCTGGTGCAGTTATCGCCTGGAGCTGCTCGTGAAGCCTCCGACATCTTCTGCTAAGGATGAATGGTCGTCTGTGCCTCTGACAGCTCTGTACAGCGACAAAAAAATGCCGCACCAGCCCGGTGCTCGGCCCACTTTCGTATCTCGCGTCCGGAACTGGAAAACGCGGGTCCATGGGAAGTGCCCGCCCCCACTGGAACTGACGTCGCCCATCATCCGGCCCGGCTTCTAGAGCTCCAACGCTGGCTGCATAATACGCGGGGGACCTGGCGCACCTCTCGCAGCGCCCCCTGGGTGGACGAAAAGCAGACCTTCCCCCAGGCTTCCTCCTTCCCCAAGAGAAACTGGGGTGCGCAAGATGCAGCCATACTGGTAATCTCAGGCTCCCTAGCCTACCTGGCTGCGGAAGCAGAGACCACCATCTCCCCCTTCTCAGGGAACACTCCCCGGCTTCTTAGCAATGTCTCCCCGCCGGAGAAAACATCAGAACTGAGGGGCCAGCGGGACGGTGAGGCTTAAACCTTGCAATGCAAGGGGGTGTTTCCTGGGATGGGAGGAGCCAAGGTCTCTATGATGGCTGTCTTGAAAGACAAACAGGGGAAAAAAAGCGCACGGAACTGCATCCAGTGTGAACTGGCCCTGAAGGTGTGAACCGTTTTCAAAATGCTGGGATAGAGATCTTAAAATGACATTATACACAGAAGACAGATTGAACAGGACAGGGGAATACTACAATGATGGCTGTTCCAGTTTAATGTAGATGGCCTCTTTCAAGCCTTCTGCAAATCATTTTGGAGTGTATACCCTGAAACTTGTGTGGGAATATGAGAAATCAAGAAAACTTGTGGATATATATCTCTGGCTATGCAGGTCTGCGGTGTGCGCGTGTGATTTATTTTAAGTAATAATTGTTATTGTGAACATTTTATATTTTACAATACAAATATCTGGTGGCAATGATTGATTTGGGGTAGAAGAAGCTGTGTAATTATACCATATCCAGCGACGCTCGCTCTCAGTTGACTGGCACTTAGATTGTGGTCCCACAAAAAAGGCTGAGGTGAGTATTTGTTGCTTATCAGTGCCAGCACGGGGTGAGTTTGACCAGCTATTTGTTATAAGTTGGTGAACGTGGCCAGGGTCCGAAGTAGTTTCCACCACAACTACCATAAATAAATACAGTTTTCATGAAGGGGTGCATTTTGTTTCAGCATCAATGTTTAGGTGGGTGGTACATTTTAAAGGTAACATCCACCCAAGGTTTCACAGGAGAACATTACCCAAAAGCATCACACTGCCTCCCCCGGCTTGGCATATAATCAATCATGGTGCCATGTCTTCCCTAGGTAAGAGACGCACACATACCCAGCCATCCATAGGATGTAAAAGAAATGATGATTCATCAGACCAGGCCACCTTCTCCCATTGCCACAGTTAATGCTCATGTGCTCATTTTAGGCGCTTCTGGCTGTAGATACAGGTTAGCATGGGCTGACTGGACTGAGGCTTTGCAGCCCCAAACACAACAAACTGCAACACACTGTTCTGACATCTATTAAAAATCAGCATAAACTTTCAGCAATTTGCACTACAGTAACTCTTCTATTGGATCGGACAACACAAGCCAGCCTTGCTCCCCAGGCTCATTAGAGCAGCCCATAACTGTCTCTGGTTGACCAGTTTTCCTTCCTTGGACCACTTTTGGTAGGCTCCGAACACTGCAGGCTGGAAACATTCCACAAAAGCTGCCGTTTTGCAGTTATCCTGATCCAGTCATCTAGCCATTACAATTGTGCCCTTGCCAAAGTCACTAAAATCCTTACACATTTTCTGCTTTCAACACATCAACTTCAGGGACAACAAAGTTAATTTGCTGCCCAATATATTCCACCCACTTGCAGACGCCATTGTAACCAAAAAATCACTTTCTCTCTAGGTGGTGATAAAGCTGTGGCTCATCAGTGTATGTAAGTTTACTATTTTACCTGGCAAGAGATATGCAAAATTGGACAGCCATTCTCATGACAAAGTTGGTCATAGCCTTTGGTGAGTACACTAAAACCTGACCAACTTTCTTCCACTTCAAGTAGTCCCCTCACTGTACGGTGTGTGTGTACGAGAGTTTTATACTACATACACAGATCTCTGCTTTTCTCCTGAAGTCTCTTTGCATCCCCTTTTCCCGTCTATGTGCATCCACTGTGGTGTTTACTGCACGGTAGAGCTGCACGATTCTGGCCAAAATGAGAATCACAATTTTTTGCTTAGAATAAAAAAAAAAAAAAAAATTGAACACGATTCTCACGGCATAAAATATTTCATACTATACAAAAAATTGGGCTTACTTTACTGTTTTTTTGTTTTTTTTTTAATTCATTAAGGTGTAATGTTTTCCCAAAAAATTGTATTTGAACGACAGCTGCGCAAATACAGTGCGACATAAAATATTGCAACAACCACCATTCTATTCTCTAGGGTCTCTACTAATATAATATAGAATAGAGATATATAATGGAGATATCTAGCAAAAAAAAAAGAATGAAAAAAATAGATTTTAACTTGAAACCAACAAAATGTCAGAAAAAGGTTTAGGCCCCTTTCACACTGGGGCGGTAGGGGGCGTCGGCGGTAAAACAGCACTGTTTTACCGCGGTATTCGGCCACTAGCGGTGCGGTTTTAACCCCCCGCTGGCGGCCGAAAAAGGGTTAAAACCCCTCATATTAGCGTGGCTATAGCCGCGGTATTACCGCGGTATAGCCGCGCTGTCCCATTGATTTCAATGGGCAGGAGTGGTTTAGGAGCGGTGTATTCATCGCTCCAAGGATGCGGCTTGCAGGAGATTTTTTCTTCTCCTGCCAGCGCACCACTTCAGTGTGAAAGCCCTCGGGCTTTCACACTGAACAAACAGCGGAGGCTGTTTAGGGGCGGTTTGCAGGCACTATTTTTAGCGCAATAATGCCTGCAAACCGCCCCAGTGTGAAATGGGCCTTAGTGTTTAAGTGGGTGAACTTCCCTCATTTACACACCAAAGTGTATTCCTTTGATCTAAAGGACAAATTGTTACAATGTTTATATCCACTGCTAAAGAATGTTGTGATTCTTGGCAGACTGCCGTTTTACTTTTTCCTTTCTTTTGACCACTGTCGGCTTTAGCAGAGCACAGAGAATTCTATGCATAGAAAGAATCGGGAAATACTTTGGAAAAAAAAAAAATGCGCTAACGATTCTTAACGATTATTCGTGCAGCTCTACTGCACAGAATTTCTCAGGGTGGATGTCTTGATTGTAACAGTGTACTTTTAAAAGTATGACATCTTGACAATGCAGGGGTAAAAAAAAAATAAAAAATCATAGCAATTGCTTCTGGCACAGCGCTTTATCTAGTAATGCATTATACTATCCCCCCCAACCTGCAATGCCAACGCTATGTCCAAAAATTATAAATCCTTACAGAGCTCATCTGCAAGCATGAACAACTTTTATACTATAAACCACATCACCATAACTCTCCAAGATTAAAGCAGTCCCCAAATATATGAATGGCTTTGTGTAATATAGATATACTTGGGGAAAAAAAACCCTCTTAAAATGAAACAAACCAATTAGAAATTAGTAATTTGAGATCACTCATACACATTAATCATTTATCCTTTTGTAAAACAATCTGCAGTTTTCTGATAAAGCAAAGCTTAAAATATCTTGAAAGAACAAAGGATAGCAGATAATTCTGTTCTTTGCTTTACTAAAAATGTCATCTAATTATAGAAAATCCAATCACGAGTATAAAATTACTTATCCAGGCAAAGAAAGCTGGATGCAAAGTCAGTACCGTCAGTACTGTAGTACTGTGTAGCTTCAATAGCTACGACAAGGCAATGTACACCTAAAACCAGAAAAATAAGCCATTTTGCCACAGATTCACCTTACAAATAATGAATGGGATAAAATCTTTCCCTATGGCAGGCGCAGAATGTAAATTTTTGTCTAAAACCCTCAACTGTGGGGCAGAAAATATCTGGCAATGCATCTGCAGTAGAACACCCGTACAAAAATCAACAGTTCACGTTTTGTTTTAGTTGTAAACTGAAATATTCCCATATTTTAAGATTTGAAATTTCTTAGAAATCCCCACTGAAAAATTCAAAACTCATAAGCAGAGTGAACAGTGGCAAATGCCATTATATTTTGTGAGCATGCAGCCTACAAGATTTTGATGCGATTGGGCCCCAGAGAATAAGCAGCAAACTGAACTATTCTAGTTCAGGGGTCTCTAAACAAAGAGCCAGCTTACGGTCCTATAATCTTTAGGGGGCCGGACTGTGGCCAGCGAGTAGATAATGCCCCAACGTCGGCGCCAGTGGGAGGAACAGGGCCCTATCTTTGGTATCAGTGGGAGGAATATTGCCCCATCATTGGTATCAGTGGGAGGAATATTGCCCCATCATTGGTATCAGTGGGAGGAATATTGCCCCATCATTGGTATCAGTGGGAGGAATATTGCCCCATCATTGGTATCAGTGGGAGGAATATTGCCCCATCATTGGTATCAGTGGGAGGAATATTGCCCCATCATTGGTATCAGTGGGAGGAATATTGCCCCATCATTGGTATCAGTGGGAGGAATATTGCCCCATCATTGGTATCAGTGGGAGGAATATTGCCCCATCATTGGTATCAGTGGGAGGAATATTGCCCCATCATTGGTATCAGTGGGAGGAATATTGCCCCATCATATGGGGTCAGTGGTAGAAACTATGACCCACTGTTGCTGGCGGGGGGGGGGGGGGGGGAATAAAAGCAAGCAACGGGCCACATTCCCCATGTCATAGTTTGAAGGACAACCGTTCTGGTCTATTAAAATATTCCCCTAAATATTGAGGGGAAATATCTTGCTTGTTTAAAGTTGTTGTAGTAAACTTTTTTTCCCCAACTTGTACCTACAGGTAAGCCTATAATAAAAGGTTTGCGACTTTTGATTGCTTTAATACAGCTTTTATCACAAGATAGCTATTCACTCAAAAATCTGTTTGGCTGGATACACATTTCTGCACTTTATAAATAATTTGACATGCAATGCCATGTTTAAACAAAGCCCTTATAAAACGTACTCAATGGATGAAGAAAAAATAAATAAAAAAAAAAAAACAGGTTATGGACTTTTTTTGTAAAATGAATGTCAACAGGCTGAATATAAGTGTCAACTAGAACCCTTTAAAAACAATTATAAACTTGTACACAAGCATTAACATGTGCTAAGACACAAAGGAGTCAGTCAATGAGCCCCAATGGATTAGGAGAGGGGCTACTTTTTTTTTTAATGATGGGCAGTGCTGGTTTAGCTGAAAACCATTTACTTCTAATCTACCACATACAATTTTGAAGGTATTAAAAAAGCTATTGTAAAAAATAAAAATCTAAAAACCACCAAAACGCTTAACTTCCACGTGCAATACCCTAGTTTTGCGAAAAATGTAGTACCAAAACGACCAACAATGTTCCAGGTGAAAGTTGTCCCTAGCATTCTAGTTTTACTGTACAATGACCTTTGAAAAAAGATACAAGTTTTGATTCTCAACTAAAGGGGAAAACCAACAAACAAAAAAACAAAACAAAAAACACAACACAACACAAGTTCTACTTCCCAATAGTTTTGCACAAAGCAGCCCTGATCCAGCTCTTCTCAGGTGCCCTACTGACACTCCTGGCTCCTCCCTTCTACTGAATGCCGCCATAGCAAGTTGCTTGCTGTGCGGGCACGCATGCCTGCTTGCTCCCAAGACCCGCTCTGTGTCCATAAGACAGCACAGTAGCAGACTTTGAAAATGTCTTAATTGCAGGACAAACACGCCTGCGGTTCTCTGCTCAGTCTTCCCCTTTTGCACAGCTGGAAGCAATCATTTTATGCTGGCTCCATGTTTCCAGGTATTGCCATTTGCTGGTGTACGATGGTAGTCATTGGAGAGAAGCTGCTCCCCCATCCCCCTACTATGCATCAATAACCCCACTGACTCCAACAAACAGCAGTGCCCTTTTATGTCCCACTGAGCATCCATACCCCACCTACAGCACCATTGCCCCCCTGTCCACCCTCTGAGCACCAGTTGACCCTTACAACCCCCCCCCCCCCAATTGAGTACCAGTGTTCGCCCTCCATCCCTCTACTAAAGGACCAATGCCCCCCACTGACCACAAACAGGCATTCCTCCCCAGAAAAAGCACCAACACCTTTTTAGCCCCTGCTTACTGACCCAAGGTATTTTTTTTCTCCCCCGACCACCAGCAGTATAAGCCATCTATCAGCTACCTATAAGATAAGACCATATGCAAGTTGCATAGTGGTGGTTCTGGGGTTATGGAAAGGACTCCTAGTCCTAGGTGATACATACACACCAATGAAAATGATTCATTAGGAAATTTGAATTTTACATATGGGACAAACGCCACCACAAACAAACATTCTTAAAAAAAAAAAAAAGTATACAAAGAAATAAAAAATACCGCACACCCCAGGTCTGATTTTGTAATCACTATACTACTCATTTAGCTCAAAGATCTGTATACAGATGTCCTGCTGCATGCCTAGTTTGTATATTGAATTACTCTGCCCTTTGTAAAGATAGTAAACACATTGCAGATTAATACTGAACACTAAATATCCAGCTCAGAGAACCCATAATTAATCTATACATCGTTAATACAGATTTACCAAACCGCATAAAAATCAGCATCTGATTCTGCTATTATTCATGTGTCTTAAATACCATCTGCCACAATTAAGACAGAATTACCAAACAGCCCCTTCCCCGCATTGAAATAAGATTATAGAGAAGAACTCACTCAGCAGTTGTGCAGTGGAAGCTATGCATAGACTAGAGAGACACAAGGGACTTATAGTCTTTAACTGAAAGGATACACAGCATGTGATCTCTAGCACTATAAAAAAAAAATCACTAGCAACTCTAGATAAGACAACGATTTATTAAATGAATGGAAAAAGCGTGATTTTGAAAACATCTAAAAATATTACAGGGTGTCTCCACCCAGCTAAAACTGTGAACTGAACTGTGCTTCCAGACAAGTCATTAAATTAACTATCCTGTAACAACCATCTTAATAAAACACACTTTTAAAAGAAGAAAAAAAAAAAAAAAAAAAAAAGTACTTAAAAAGTGGTTCTAAAGGCTCAAGGAGTGACACTAAAAAAAGTGAGACACTAAAAATGTATTTTTTTTTTTAAAATGTAATTGACCTCCACTGTGCAGCTTGTTTTGCACAGAGTGGCCCCGATCCTGGTCTTCTGGGGTCCCTCGGCGGCTCTCTCGGGTCCTCCCCAAATCAGATAACCCCCTGGGAGAAGCGCTCTCCCGGGGGCTACCTTGCGGGCGCGCTCCCAAGTCCAGCATTGGGCGTCAATAGATGCCCATGCAGGACTCGTCCCCGCCTGCCGGCGGCCGCGTCAATAGATTTGATTGATAGCAGCGGGAGCCAATGGCTGCGCTGCTATCAATCTATCCAATGAACAGCCATGAACCCCAGGCAGAGAGACGGCACGTCCCCGTGGTAAAAGTTCGAGGGTTCAGGTAAGTAAAACGGGGGGGGGCTCGATCTAGCGATGTAAATGAGAGCAGCATCACTCCAGGGCCTCTCTCCTCATTGGCTCACCCATTAGCTCCTGCTGCTGTCAAATCACAGCCAATGATAAGACAGCAGAAGCGGAGCTGAGCCGCACTCTGTGTGTGAATGGACAAAGCACAGCTCAGGACTGAACCTGCTTAAGTGCTCCCATAGCAGGTTTGCTGCTGAGGTGGAGAAAAAAGAAAAGAAGAAAGAAGAAAGAAGAAAGAAGAAGAAAGAAGAAGAAGAATGAAGAAGAAAAAAAGAAAGAAGAAAAAAAAAGAAGAAAAAAGAAGAAAAAAGAAGAAAGAAGAAGAAGAAGAAAAAAGAAGAAAGAAGAAGAAGAAGAAAAAAGAAGAAAGAAGAAGAAGAAAAAAGAAGAAAGAAAAAAGAAGAAAGAAAAAAGAAGAAAGAAAAAAGAAGAAAGAAAAAAGAAGAAAAAAGAAGAAAGAAAAAAGAAGAAAGAAGAAAGAAGAAGAAAAAAGGGTGTACTCACTTTTGTTGCCAGCGGTTTAGACATTAACCACTTGCGGCACGCCGATATATGTCCTTACTTTGACGGGGGATATCGTTATAGCAGCTAGCTGCCATAACCCCGGTTATCCTCTTGTTGGGCCAGTGGTCCGCTTCAAGATAAAAGTGGTCTCTGCTGTGGATTCGCCGCAAAATCACTTCTCGGCGGTGGGAGAGGGCCCCCACCCCCTCCCTCCAGTGCCCTCCACCGCTTACCAGAGCGGTGGAGGCAATCGGTTGTTCCTCCTTCCTTGGCATGGAGACGAGTGAAGGGAAGATGGCCCCCACCTGTCTCCATGACATTGCAGGGCGGAAGCGATGTCAAAACATCACTTCCGCCCATAGCTCTTAAAAAGGGCCATTTTTTACTACTTTTTAAAATAAATAAAAAAATAATAATATTGTCATTGCATCTTAGTGTAAATATGAGATCTGAGGTTTTTGACCCAAGATCTCATATTTAAGAGGTCTTGTCATGCTTTTTCTATTAAGGATGTTAAGAGATGTTTACATTCTTTGTAATAGGAATAAAAAAGGGACACAATTTGTTTTCTTTTTTGAAAAACAGTTAAAATTCTTTTTACTTTTTTTTTTTTTTTTTAAATGCACCCTGTCCCGAGCTCGAGTGCAGAAGCGAACGCATATGAAAACTGTGTTCAAACCACATGTGAGGTATCGCCACGATTGGTAGAGCGAGAGCAATAATTCTAGCCCTAGACCTCCTCTGTAACTCAAATTACGCAGCCTATAAAAATTTTTAAACGTTGCCTATGGAGATTTTTAAGGGTAAAGGTTTGTCGCCATTTCACAAGCGGGCGCAATTTTGAAGTGTGACATGTTGGGTATCAATTTACTCGGCGTAACATTATCCTTCACAATATTTTTAAAAAAATTGGGCTAACTTTACTGCAGTCTTATTTTTTAATAAAAAAAAGTGTATTTTTTCCAAAAAAAAAAAAAAAGACCACTGCACAAATACGGTGTGACAGAAAGTATTGCAACGACCGCCTTTTTATTCTCTAGGGTGTTAGAAAAAAAAAAAAACTGTATAATTCTAAGTTCTAAGTCATTTTCTAGCAAAAAAAACTGTTTTTAACTTGCAAACACCACATCTAAAAAAGAGGCTCACTCCTTAAGACCTCTTTCACACTGGGGTATTCTTCAGGCGCTTTAGCGTTAAAAAAAGCGCCTGTAAAGCGCCTGAAAGAAGCCTCATCTGCAATCCCAAAGTGAAAGCCGAGCCCTTTCACACTGCCAGCACCCGAAAAACGCTGGTAAAGCGCCGCTTAAGGCCCCTTTCACACCGGTGCGTTTTTCGGGCGCCGGCAGTGTGAAAGGGCTCGGGCCATCGGTACACCCAGCCTGGTGGCAAAAACACAAAAGCGCTGCAAAGAAGCTGCTTGTAGGACTTTTTTTGACGCCCTGCTAGCGCAGCGCACCAGTGTGAAAGCACTTGGGCTTTCACATTGGGAGTGCAGATGAGGCTTCTTTCAAGCGCTTTTTTTAATGCTAAAGCGCCTGAAAAACGCCCCAGCGTGAAATGGGTCTCAGTGGTTAATGACTGTGTGTTATTTTGAGGGGACAGCAAATTTACACTGTTATACCAGCTGTACACTCACTACTTTACATTGAGAAAAGTGAAATTTCTTCAGTGTTGTCACATACAATAAAATATTTACAAAAATGTGAGGGGTGTATTCACTTTTGTAAGATACTGCAAGTATAACTTTTTTTTTTTTTTTTTTCCTTTAGGCCCCTTTCACACGAGGCGGGCTCCGTTTCTACGGAGCCCGCCTCGGTCCGCCGGCTCAGCGGGAGATCTGTCCGTTGATCTCCGCTGAGCCGGCGGATGACAGGTCCCTCTCTGCTCACTGAGCGGGGAGGGGCTTGTCAGGCGCCGCTGCCGCCTATGGAGGGATCGGACGAAACCGGACAGCGTGTCCGTTTTCGTCAGATCTCACCCGATCCGATAGCGACGGATCTGGACGTAGAGCCATACGTCTGCTTTTAGCGTCTCCGCTGACATCCGACGGTCCATAGGCTAACATGGAGCGCCCATTCAGGTCCGCCGTCAAAACTGACAGGCGGATCTGAACGGTCCGATCGTGTGAAAGGGGCCTAAGAAACACTTTAAGACCCCTTTCACACTGGAGGCGTTTTTCAGGCGCTTTAGTGCTAAAAATAGCTCCTGTAAAGCATCTGAAAAATGCCTCATCTGCAATCCCAGTTTGAAAGCTTTCACACTGGGGCGCTGCGCTGGCAGGACGTCAAAAAAAGTCCTCCAAGCAGCTGCTTTGAGGCGCTTTAGGAATGGTGTATACACTGCTCCTAAAGCGTCCCTGCCCATTGAAATCAATGGGCAGCGCCGCCGAAGTGCCTTAATTCGGCCGCAAGCGGGGGTAAAAAGCACCCCGCTAGTGGCTGAAAAGGGTCTCTAAAACAACGGTAAAGTGTTGCTAAAACTAACGGCGCTTTACCACCGACGCTCCAGCGCTGTCAGTGTGAAAGTGCTTTAAGTGCTCATTCACACCAGGTGTTGGAGATAAGCTGACAGCCATTTCCAACGCAACCCTGACACATAGAAAAAGGCAAAATCTGGATTCTGATGTGGTATATTTATACTTCAGCTTTTGTCAGCACAGCAGGTTGCTAAACATACTATCGCAACAGTACTGCAGTGAATAGAATGTAAACAGTGTGATACACTGAGATCGGAGCATCGGCGCCGTCTCAGAACTCACGCCTGCCACCATGCAATCAGTGCAGCTAGTTGGTATGATCAAGTCCCAGTAGGCATTAGTTGAGGCAGTATAATAAGCAATATTCAAATGTACAATTGCAGTTTATAACAAAAGCAATGTGTACCCGTTTTGAGAGAAAAACCCAAACATGTACTGCATATAAAAAGACCAAGTGGATAAAGCTACGCTATGATATTAAATGAGAAAACTGTTTGGAAAACTGTAACTCTAAATGAACCAAATGTATAAGTTGTAACATACATTATACTTCACTGTCATTACTATTTCTTTATAAAAAAAAAAAACGTTTGGGGAAAAAAAAAAAAAACAAGTGGAAAAAGTAACAGAGAAGTCATTCCCAAGTCATGTTGCTCGATCATGTGCATCTATATTTTAAGGATAAAAGGAGTCACAAGCATATGTGGGTCATGCGTCAAGTCAAAAAAAAAAAATATTCTAAAAAGTCTACAAATCATTTATAGTGGGATAAAAAGCAATGCTGTTAACCATATTTTTAATAAATAAATATTATTAATAATATTATACAGGATTTATAAAGTTTCTGCATCGCTTTACAACGTAGAGAGACACTACACCAACAGTACAATTCAAAACAAGAGGGTTAGAGGAGCCCCTCTCCTGCAAGCTTACAATCTAAGAGGGAGAGGCTGGTGAATCAAAAAGGTAGGGACTAAAGGGATGAACTGATGAAGGGAGTAGAAGATTTGGTTGTTAGCTGGAGGCAGGAAAGGCTTCCCTGAAGAGATGAGTTTTCAGGGATCGCCAAAAAGTGGACAGAGTAGGAGATAACCGGTCAGATTGGGTTAGAGAGTTCCAGAGGATGGGAGAGGCTCTGGAGAAGCCCTGGAGATGAGCATGGGAGTAGGAGACAAGGGAGCTAGAAAGCCGGTGGTCTTGGGAGGAGTGGAGAGGACAGTTGGTGATGTAGCTCAGGGCAGAATTGAGAATGGCTTTGTATGTTATTATAAGAGTTTTGAATTTTATTCATTGGGCAATGGAAAGCCAGTGGAGGGATTGGCAGAGAGGAGGGAGTGAATAAGTTGCTTAGTGGTCTCAATAGTTAGAAAGCGGCATAATTGGAGAGGTCTGGACGATTTGGATTTCGGGGTGAAAGGACATGTCAGAGTCTAGGATTACACCTAATACCCTGGCATGAGGGGAGAGACTGATTGTTGTATTCTTGATGGAGAAGTCAGGGGGAGGGGCACGGGCTGGAGGAAAAATTATGAGCTCGGTTTTAGAAAGATTGAGTTTGAGGAAGTGGTGTGGCATCCATGTTGATATGTCAGTTAGTAATGTGAGAGGAGACTGAAGGAGTGAGGTGAGGAGTAGGGATAGATGTGCGTCGTCAGCATAGAGGTGGTACTGGAAGCCATTGGAGGAGGTGTAGAAGAGAAGGGGTCCGGGGACAAAACCTTGAGGTACCCCTACAGAAAGAGGAAGTGGAGAGGCTTAAACAGAGTTATAGGTCACACTGGAGGAGCGCTGTGATAGGGATGAGAGCCAGGAGAGAGCAGAGTCTTGAAGGCCAAGAGAGTGGAGTTATTTGAGGAGGGGATGGTCAACAGTATCAAAGGCTGCAGAGAAATCGAGTAGTACAAGTATGGAGTAGTGGCCATTAGTTTTAGCAGTTAGTAGGGCATTAGTGAGTTTCAGTAGGGCAGTTTGTTGAGTGTAGCAAGCGAAAGCCTGACTAAGGGGTCAAGAAGGTTGTGGTCAGTGAGGTAGGCGCCAAGACGATTGTAGACTAAGAGTTTGAAACGTTTTGACACAAACGGGAGCAAGGAGATGGGTCTGAAGTTGTTCAGGCTGGTGGGATCCAGTGAGAGCTTTTTAAGTATGGGGGTGATCAGGGCATGTTTTAGAGGGGTGGGAAAAGTGCCAGTAGAGAGGGAGAGATTGAAGATGTGAGTGAGGGAGCATAATATATAAGAGCGTGACTGCAGTAGATGTGAGGGAACAGGATCCAGGGGACAGGTGGTAAGGCAGGCCTCAGAGAAAACTTTAGAGACCTCTTCGGTAGTAGCAAGGTCAAAAGAGGAGAGTGTTGAAAGCAAATTTGTACAGGGTATGTTAAGTGGGTTAGATGTCCCCACGAATCGGCATCAATCTTGTTTTTGAAGCGATTGGCAAAGAGAGTTAAAAAGAGACAAGGACAGGAGGACAGAGTAATCTTACTTTGTTATCTACATTTTACTGCCATTAAAGGGATACTAAAAACACACACACACACACACACACACAATATCCTCTCTTTCTGTAAGTGGATGATGGCACTGTAATTATATATAAAAAAAAAATCCAAGTACCTTTTTTTTTCCTAATCTATATACAGATGCCACGTGACCCAGCTCTTTCCTAGCCTGTCTGTAGGGAATACGTAGCAGAAGGAGCTTCTAGCCCTCTGCTGCTTGTCACATATTAAAAAAAAAAAATTAATATCAAACGGTTTTAAAATTGTTAGATACAGGCAGTCACCGAGTTACGAACAGGTTAGGGACTGCCTTGCCTGTTTGTTCTTAAGTCGGATTTGTTCATAAGTTGGAAGCGCATGGGCGGAACGGCAGAGACATAGTTTTCCAATGTTTTCCCATGTGCCCGCCGACACCGCCTCCCGTTCGTAAGTAGGAGTCGTTCGCAAGTCGGAGGTTCATAACTCGGGGACCTCCTGTATTTGAAAATCAAATCCTTATCTTTTGGCAATAACACGGTGTGGGTGGATTTTTGCCAGTCACAGGTTGTGTCACGCCCCTCCAGCATGTGCCTTAGAACAGGGGAGGTGATGCCTCCATCAATCAAGATGTAATATCCCCCTCTCCCCCATAGTGTTTAGCTGGTTAGTGGGCATGGAGGAGGAGGGAGGGAGTGGGCTGTCATTTACCACTGTGTGTACACCCACATGTGTCACTATAGCAGTGATGGCGAACCTTGACACCCCAGATGTTTTGGAACTACATTTCCCATGATGCTCAACTACACAGAGTGCATGAGCATCATAGTAAATGTAGTTCCAAAATATCTGGGGTGCCAAGGTTTGCCATCACTGCTCTATAGTCACATGAGCTTAGATGCAATAGGGAGGAAATGCTGGGGGTAGAAAATACACTGGAAACGGAAAATGTGCACTAGCTGCTAACAGTTGCTCTGCAAAAGCCCCAACTACAGTGGGGACATGGACAGCAGGGGGAGATGGAGTATAGCAGGATCAACCACATTTTTTTGCAGAAAATAAATCCCATAGTGAACAGGTATGAACAGCATGTACTGATCGTTTCTAATGATGTGGATTTAATGACCCTTTAACCGATTCAGCCCTGGAAGATTTTACCCCTTCTTCCTGACCAGAGAACTTTTTGCGATTTGGCACTGCGTCGCTTTAACTGACGGTTGCGCGATCGTGCGACGTTGCACCCAAACAAAACTGATGTCCTTTTTTTCCCCACAAATGGAGCTTTCTTTTGGTGGTATTTGATCATCTCTGCGGTTTATTTTTTGCGCTATAAACAAAACAAAAAAAAGCGACAATTTTGAAAAAAAAAAAAGCAAACTTTTTTTACTTCTTGCTATAATAAAATATCTCCCAAAAAAAATAATATTTTTTTCCCTCAGATTAGGCCAATATGTATTCCACATATTTTTGGTAAAAAAAAAATTAAATAAATAAATCGCAATAAGTGTATATTGATTGGTTTACGCAAAAGTTATAGCGTCTACAAAATAGGGGATAGTTTTATAGCATTTGCATTTATTTATTTTTAATAATGGCAGCGTTCTGCGATTTGTATCATGACTGCGATATTATGGCGGACACGTCGAACACTTATGACACTATTTTGGGACCATTGTCATATATACAGCGATCAGAGCTATAAATGCACCGATTACTGTGTAAATGACACTGGCAGGGAAGGGGTTGAACACTAGGGGCGATCAAGGGGTTAAGTGTGTCCTAGGCAGTGATTCTAACTGGGGGGGGGATGGGCTACCACTCACAGGACAGCGATCACTGCTCCCGATGACAATGAGCAGTGATTGGTGATGTCACTAGGCAGAACAGAGAAATGCCTTGTTTACATTTTTTTTTTTTTATGTTTTGCGGCTCTGTGACACGATCACCGGGACACCAGCGGACAGAGTCTGCAGGCACGGTCACGCTGTACACGGTGGGCGCGTGCCCGCTAGCCCTGCCAATTAAGGGGGACATACAGGTACGCTCATCTGCCCACCGCTGCCATTGTGCCGACGTATATCAGCATGCAGTGGTCGGCAAGCGGTTAAGGTGTGTTTAAGCTCCCATGAGTAAGTCGTTATGACGAAACGTCGGGATGTGGCTGTACGGCAACCAGTTTTTCATGCTTGACGCTATACCGGTAGTGCCACTCAGAGGATCGCAATCTTTTCTTTCGCTGGTGAGATTCAGTTCACCTATGCTATGTCTGCTGAGACCACATTACACCAGTTCTTGCTGCTACAAGTGTATGCCTCTAGGCTTCACTGATTTTGTGTTTGTGTGAGTGCAATGTTTGAAGCCGTTTTAATAGAATAAACTTTTTACAACGATGCTGCACTATTGGAGCACTTTGTTTCATTATATGTGGAGAGTCCATGATATTGAGTGTCACGTCTGGATATTACCTAACCGTGTAAAGGGTTGATGCTGTTTTGCATTGTCATTTGGTGAGTTTTTAACCAAAGGGGAGTGGAAACACTGAGTGCACGCGGTGTGGTGAAAGTTTTGAAGATCCCACATCAGGATATATGCAGCTTTCCTTGTTTGAGACAATCCAGTCTCATTTATGCACTATTTTTGTACAAACTGTATTATTAGTTGTTGATGTATTTAGTGTTGATTATAGGTCGACCGACATGGGTTTTTCTCTGGCCAATGCCGGTATTAAGAAATCGTGGCGGCCGATGGCCGATAAATGATGCCGATTTTATGGGCCGATATGTTAAGCCCATTTTTTTTCCCTTCATCTCACAAAATCTAACCGTTAGACCCCTTTCACACTGGGGCGTTTTTCAGGCGCTTTTGGGCTAAAAATAGTGCCTGTAAAGTGCATGCAAAACGGCTCCCCTGCAGTCTCAGTGTGAAAGCCCGAGTGCTTTCACACTGAGGCGATGCGCTGGAAGGATGTTAAAAAAAGTCCTGCAAGCAGCATCTTTGGAGCGGTGTATATCGCTCCTCCACCATTCCTGCCCTTTGAAATGAATGGGCACCGCTGCCGAAGGGCCTGCACAGCAATTTGGCAGCGGTGCTTCACGAGCGCATTTAACCCCTTCCTCGGGCGCTATGTCCAATCACAGCCGCCATGTGATGTAAATACAGAGCCGGTTGCTAGGCAATCGGCTCTCCTCACACAAGTTGTCGGTGAGGAGAGGGGATCGCTGCAGCCGGCTGGTGACCTGTGAGTATGAGCTGTTTTTTTACAGCTTTTTACTCACTGATCACTAACTTTGTGTCACCACACAATGTAAAAAACACATGTCCTCAAATAATAAAAAACACCTGTACCCCACATATGTCCTACTAAAATCACATGTCCCAATGATTATCTGCTCACACATGTCCGTGATCACCTGTGTACATCTGTACATGATCATTTGCGTACATTTGTCTGATCACACAAACCATATATTATACAGTTAATGGAAATTTTACCAAAAACCATGTAGCAGAATACATTTTGGCTTAAATTTATGACAAAATTCGATTTTATTGGATTTCTTTTAAAACAGAAAGAAGAAAATAGTTTTTTTTACGCTTATATCGCAAAAAATAAAAAAAAACTGAGTCGAGAATAAATATCACCAAAAGAAAGCTCTATTTTTGTGAACAAAAAATGATAACAATTTCATTTGGGTACAGCGTAGCATGACCGCGCAATTGTTACTGAAAGTGCGAGAACGCTGAAAGCTGAATATTGGTCTGGGAAGGAAGGGGGCGAAAGTGCCCAGTATTGATGTGGTTAAAGTTTTTTTTTTTTTTTTTAAACAAACATGTTATACTTACCTGCTCTGTGCAATGGTTTTGTGGTTTTGTACAGAACAGCCTGGATCCTCCTCTTCTGGAGTCCCTCACCGATGCTTCTGGCTCCTCCTGCCTTTAGAGTGCCCCAATCGCAAGCTGCAAAGTAATATAGAGAGACCCAATAGCAAGGCAAAAAAAAAAAAAAAAAAACCCACACACACTTCTGGACTTTAGAACCACTCACTTCCTGCCCAGGACTACATGTCCCATGAGGCATTTGCTCTTCACACATTCACAAGTTCTCAGGCACTTACTGACATGTGTACTGAGCTGTATATGTGCTGCACTGTATGCGTGTTTTTTTGACTATTAAATAAATCAAGCGCTTCTAAAAAGCAAAACGTAACCCAGGGCTCGACAAACCCCGGGCGCCAGGTCGCATTTGCGACTAGAATTAGCGACCTGGCGCCTGGGGCGGCACAGCTGGGGTATCCTGTGTCCGTTCGACACCGCCCCCCCTCCCGCCGCGATCGCGCTGGGCCGCGCCGGTAATTGAGGCCCCGGCTTTGCGGCCTACTGCAGTCCTATGGTTCCTGGTTCCTTCTGCAATCGGGCGCCCTCTGGTGGTGGCCGTTGGTATGAAAAGACATCCACCAATGCTAATGGAGCAGCTTTCCCTACCTGTTTTCACTGCCTGCTCATCTCCTTCCCTTTACTTAAAACCCCCAAACATTATATATATTTTTTATTCTAACACCCTAGAGAATAAAATGGCGGTCATTGCAATACTTTCTGTCACACCGTATTTGCGCAGCGGACTTACAAGCGCACTTTTTTGGGAAAAAATACTTTAAATTAAAAAATAAGAAAACAGTAAAGTTAGCCCAATTTTTTTTATATTTTGAAAGATGTTACGCCGAGTAAATTGATTCCCAACATGTCACGCTTCAAAATTTTATCCGCTCGTGGAATGGCGACAAACTTTTACCCTTTAAAATCTCCATAGGTGTCGTTTAAAAAATTCTACAGGTTGCATGTTTTGAGTTACAGAGGAGGTCTAGGACTAGAATTATTGCTCTCGCTCTAACGATCGTGGCGATACCTCACGTGTGGTTTGAACACCGCTTTCATATGCGGGCGCTACTCACATATGCGTTCGCTTCTGCAAGCGAGCTCGGCGGGACGGGGCGCATTTAAAAAAATTCTTATTTTTTCTTATATATTTTACTTTTTATTTTTTATTTTTACACTGTTTTTAAAAAAAAATAAAAATTGTGTCACTTATTTCTATTACAAGGGATGGGGCACATTTAAATTTATTTTTTTTTCTTATTTATTTTAACTTTTTTTTTTTTTTTTAAAAGAACAGTGAAAAATTAAAAGTCACTTTTATTCCTATTAGAAGGAATGTAAAAATCCCTTGTAATAGAAAAAAAGCATGATAGGTCCTCTTAAATATGACATCTGGGGTCAAAAAGACCTCAGATCTCATATTTACACTAAAATGCATTAAAAAAAAAAATTGTCATTTGAAAAAAAAAAAAAAAAAAAAAAAAAAAAAAATGTCCCTTCAAGAGCTATGGGTGGAAGTGACGATTTGACGTCGCTTCCGCCCTGCAATGACTTGGAGATGGGCGGGGGGGCCATCTTCCTCTCACTTGTCTCCATGTCAGGCCAGGGACAGATCCGGATCGCCTCCGCCGTTACCGACGGCCACGGTAAGCGGTGAAGGGCACCGGAGAGCGGCGGTAGGGGGGCCCCTCTCCTGCCGCCGATAAAAGTGATCTCGCTGCTAATCTGCTGCAGAGACCACTTTTATCTGAAAGAGAACCGCCGGCTCTTGAAGAGAATACCAGGGTTATGGTAGCTAGCTGCTACCATAACAACGGTATTTCTCTTCAAAGACAGGACGTTTATAGTCGTCCTGCAGGAAGGAAGTGGTTCATTAAAATGAATTTATTATTTGTCATCTCCCTGCTTGGCCCCTTTCACACGGGCTGTCTGATCAGGTTCGCCTGTCAGTTTTTTAGGCGGACCTGATTGGATCCTTAGCGGGAATATGGTGGTCTTGTGTACCTGCATGGCAGGAAATAAAAGCAGTCACATTAGTTCTAGTCGTCTCTGTGTAAATTTAGGATTGGTTAATTTTTATATTCAAAATAAAGCTTTGTCGGTCGTTTAAAAAAAAAAAAAAAAACCTGGCTCCTAACTTTTTTAGCTGGCTCCTAGATTCCAAGCAAATTTGTCAAGCCCTGACGTAACCGTCGGTTACTACATGTAAAGTTGAATCATTCAGGAGAAGCTGTAAAACGTCTTCTGTACATTAAGCCTTAGTAACACTTTAATGCTAAACACTTGAAAGGATGCCACAAGGTTAAAAAACAAAAAGCTTATTTTCTACATACTCATACCACATGTAATATTGAAAATATTCCATAACATGCACGCAACAACAATTTTTATTTATTTTGACACATAATTGCACCCAAAAAGATAAAAATGAATGACCCATTAAAATGATAAACAAAAACAGAACATTCACCTTCAATCCACACAATATGGATTACAAAACTGCATTGTGTCTTATATCTGCCTAGATTTCATCTTTTAAAAATCTACTGTAGACATTACAAAATCCAAAAACAAAAAAAAAAAGGGAAGAAGTGTCAACGTGTCATTCTTGTATACACATATGAACATCTACATGCCGGCAGTTTTTTCTTAGGCCGTCATGAGCTACAAATCCTGAAGCACGTCTACACGCTGAAAACTATCACTAATCTTATCACCATCACATCCCCTGTAGGTGTCAAGAGATGGCGATGATTCAGTAGTGTTAAAAAAAAAGGATGCAAGTTAATTTACAAAAACGAGGGGAGGCAGAACACCGAGTCTTAGGAAAACTGAACCCAGACACACTGAGCATATATAAAAAGTTGCTTCCTAAAGAAAAAACGCCATTTCCATTTTACCGATCTAGAGGTTTACCTTTGTCATATCAATAACCCTTTGTAAATTCATTTAGGATATCAAAGTCAAAAAAAAAAAAAAAAGGGATGGAAATGTCACCAGAGGATCAGCATTTCAGCAATGTTGGGCATGTTTAAGGCCTGGTCCAAATCTATCCATTCCAGATATTTTCATCCAATTTTTTAATGTTGTTTCAGATGCACCAGCAGGACTTTACTAAAAAATGAAAGCTAAACTCCAGCTCACACTTTAAGCAGTTACAGCAGTTTTGGAATAAAGGTTTTGGCTAAATAAAAGCCAATCCATTGTAAGCACCAGTTTTCTCAATGTTCTAAGGCTGGATTCACACCTATGCAGTTTTAGTGCTTTTTGCATTTTGCAGATTTGCACTAGAGTCCATTCACCATGGTTTCCTATGGAACACGATCTGTAGTGCAAAATGCAAAAAGCACAAAAATGCATAGGTGTGAATCCAGCCTAACTGCCACATTTGCTGGACAGACCTACTGGCTGGAACAACAGGTTAAAAAAAAAAAAAAAAAAAAACCACCACACAAATACAATCACAACATCTAGAGTTTATAAGCTACACAACACACACACACACACACACACACATCTATATCAGCAATGGCAGCCTCCATGTTTCTGGTTTCTTTCAAAACAACATTACTGCTTACAAGTGCAGAAAAAAATTATTAGGTATTAACAACCACTTTAATATAGGCCACTTTCCCCCCTCCTGTTCTGCCCAGTCAAGCTATCAGCGCTATCGCACTTCGAATGACAATTGCGCGGTCATGCAACGCTGTACCCAAACATTTTTTTCCCCACAAATAGAGCTTTCTTTTTGTGGTATTTGATCACCACTGGGGTTTTTACTTTTTTCGCTACAAATTTAAAAAAAATAAATAAATATTTTCGGTCTTTTAAAGTTTTTAGTTTCTGTTACAAAACTTTTAAATAAGTAAGTTTTCTCCTTCACTGATGAGCCTGCACTGACAGGCACTGATGAGGTACTTTTATGCAGCACTGATGGGCACTCATAGGTGGCACTGGCAGGCATTGATGGGCACAGAACGCCACCCTAATGGGCACCAATTGGCACCCCTGGTGGTCTGAGGTGGGCATCTCTCGATGGGTCTGCACTGATAATCAGCGCAGACCCCCACTGTGAGTAGAGCAGCCGATCAGCTATCCTCACGCCCGTCAATAGGAATGGAGGAAAAGCCAATAAACGGCTCTTCCTGTTTACACTGTGATTGGACACAGCTGAACACGTGGCAAAGAGCCTACGTTACGCCATAGGCCCTTTACCTATATTGGAAATGCGGTGTGTCAGACTGACACCACCGATCGTTGTGGGGACGCGCAAGCGGCTTATCCTGCTGAACATCATAGGATGCCCAGTCAGGATAATGAGACCACTTTCCAGCCTTCATTTTGCAGGCGGGAAGTGGTTATGTAGAACCAAAAAGGCAAAAAAACGTTATTTTTATTTTTTTTTAATTTTGGATAAATAATTTTGGATAGGAGATGGATTAGAACACCCATTAGTTTCACCCATTAGTTTCTACTATGTTAATGAGATTCACCCTCTTTCTCCCGTTTACCGTTATCATTGAAAGTAAAAGAAAATACCCAAATTTTGGGTTGTCCCAGAAAATATAGGAGAAATCTTCTCCTGGAGACACCCCATCTTATTTATCCATATAGAACCCTGTGCAAGGTTTACTTCTACTTCAGCATATTCATAGGATTTGTATGGAGCCACTTAGAGCGCAGGAGCTGGTTTCCAGGTCAATAAGCAGGTTTGATGGAAGCCGGAAAAGATTTTTGTTTGAAGAGAAGACAACATACAACTGATATAGTGACAAGCAAGCTGAGTTGGGCAACATTGATGTAGGTTAACCACTCTACATACATATACTGTGGCAGGGGGGCCCTTAGGCGAGAAATCACGTACCTGTACGTGATTCTTTTCCTCGGCTCTGGGGCGCACGTGCCACTGGAGCTCACCTCCTGCTGCGATTGGCTCCCGCTGTTTCCAATCAGCCCAACGATCGTTCCGAGAGGGGCAGGACGGCAGTCTGCCTACATAAACAAGGCAGATAGTCATTCTGCTAGTAAGGAAGAACGATCTTGTGTTTCTGCTAAGCAGATCTCAGTCTTCCTTCAGTTAAACCACCCCCCATGCAGTAAGAAAGCGTTCCCAGGGAACACATTTAACCCTTTGATTGCCCTTGATGTTCACCCCCTTCCCTACCAGTGTCATTAGTACAAGGACAGTGCAGCTTTTTTTAGCACTGATCAATGCTATCCCATAGTTTGGTTTGCGCAAAAGTTATAGCGTCTGCAATCAATATACGCTTTTTGGATTTATTTTTTACCAAGAACTTGTAGCAGAATACATATTGGCCTAAATTGATGAAGAAATTAGATTTTTTATTTTAAAATTTATTGGATGCATTTTATAGCAGATGTAAAAAAAAAAGTTTGTTTTTTTTTTCCCCAAAATTGGTCGGACTTTGTTTATAGTACAAAAAACAAAAACCACAGGAGGTGATCAAATACCACCAAAAGAAAGCTCTATTTGTGGGGGGCCACGCAATTGTCAGTTAAAGCGAGGCAGTGCCGTATCGCAAAAAATGGCCTGGTCAGGAAGGGGGCTAAGCCCTCCAGAGCTGAAATGGTTATTTCAGAAGGGTTAGGAGGACTGATGAGTAAAGCTGGCTGTAGAAAAGGAAAATGTGTCCTTTTTCAGAATGTTTGCTTTCATTATCGAAGAGTTAAAAAGGGACAATTCAACAATTGGTTTCAACTGGAGCAAGCAAAGAAAAATCAAAGGACAAAAAAAAAAAAAAAAGGAAAAGTTGTTGCATCTAATTTAATGCATCTAGAAATTTTAATTATTGAATTGCCTCCCGGCTAAGAAAATGTTAAACTAAAACTAGTCTAATGCACTTGTCTAAAGTATAACTAAAAAGGCAATTTTTTTTTTAGTTTTGCATTGAGTGGAGAGGGATTAGAACCCCTGTCAGTTTTTATTGTTGTCTGTCCCGTTACAGAGATTCACTCTATTTGTCCCGTTTTCCATGATCATTGAAAGTAAAAGAAAATCCTAAATTTTGGATTGACCCCAGAAAAGTAATATAGGAAGAGAAATTTTCCAATGGGCAATTGCCTCTCGCTTCCTGTTTTGGCTATGAAAAATCTCCCCAATTGGATAAAAGGTGGCAAAAAAACATTACAGGATTGACAAAAAATAAATAATAATAATAATAATAATAATATATATTTTTTAATGTATTATATATATTTATTCTTTTTTTTATTAATTACACACACACACAGTGGGGCAAAAAAGTATTTAGTCAGCCACCAATTGTGCAAGTTCTCCCACTTAAAAGATGAGAGGCCTGTAATTGTCATCATAGGGATACCTCAACTATTAGAGAGAAAATGTGGAAACAAATCCAGACAGACAGACAATCACATTGTCTGATTTTTGAAAGCATTTATTTGCAAATTATGGTGGAAAATAAGTATTTGGTCACCTACAAACAAGCAAGATTTCTGGCTCTCACAGACCTGTATCTTCTTCTTAAGAGCACTTTCACATCGAGCCGCCCATAGCATCGGCACTAAAACGCCGCTGTGGTAACTTACAAAAAAAAAAAAAAAAAGCATAATATTATTCTTGATATCACTAGAAAAAAATAAAGCCTTTGAAAATTTGTTTGTAATAACTCCATCAGTATCACCAGCAAAGCAGCTTCATTATTATCCCATTAAAGAAGAAGAGAATTGTGTGCTGCATTTGGAGATTTCATAATTTACCACGTCACGAATGTTAATTCTCCATTACAAACGCTAGTTTACAAGACTGACCGCATGCATGTTTGTACTTTGGACATTTGTCCAACAGACTTGTGTACACACGAACGGAAAATCCGACAACACACATTGGTTGGCAGAAAATTTGAAGACATGCTAGCCAACATTTGCTTGCGGCAAGTCGACAATTGTCTGATGGAGCATACACACGGTCAGATTTTCTGCCAACAGCCTCACATCGAACATTTCCCGTCGGAAAATCTGATCGTGTTTACGGGCCTTTAGACCTTTCTGCTGCCTTTGACACAGTTGACCACCCACTCCTCAAACTCCACTCCCTTGGCCTCCGTGACTCTGTTTTTTCCTTGTTCTCCTACCGATCTTAACGCACTTTTAGTGTCACATAAAACATCTCCTCCGCTCCTCTCTTTCTGTTGGGGTACCCCAAGGCTCTGTCCTTGGGCCCCTCCTATTCTCTCTCTATACCTCTTCCCTGGGCCAGTTGATAACTTCCATGGCTTCAAATACCACATCTATGCTGATGAGGCCCAGATCCATTTCTCAGCTGCTCAACTTAGCACCTCAATCTCCTCCCGCATCAAAAACATACTGATCGACATCAGTATGGATGTCACACCAATTCCTCAAGCTCAATCTCTTTCTAAAACTCAGTTTGTAATATTTCCTCCTCCCTGATCCCCTCCCTATGACTTTACACCTTAGAGATCAACAGCACAAACATTGGTCCCTCCACACACGCAAAAGGTGCTGGGTGTAATCCTAGACTCTGACCTCTCTTTCAGCCCCCACATCCAATGGCTAAATCTTGCTGCCTAAACCCCTACAACATCTCCAGAATTCGTCCCTTCATAACTAATGACACCACAAAACAGCTTATTCACTCCTTGGTTATTTCCCGCCTTGATTACTGCAACTCCCTCCTCACTGGCCTACCTTTTACATAGGCTATCCCCCCTTCAGTCTATCAGGAATGCTGCTGCCAGACTAATACACCTTACTAACCTGATCCAGGACTGCTGCCCCTCTCTGCTAATCTCTTTACTGGCTTCCCCCTACACCACCTTATAAGATTCAGAAATACTGACCACAACATACAAGGCCATCCACAACATCGCTCCCAGCTACATCACCAATCTCCTCTGCAGATATTGCCCAAATCGTCCTCTCTGCTCCTCCCAGGAGCTCCTGCTCTCTAGCTGCCTTGTTAACTCCTCCCATACTTGCCTACAGAATTTCTCCAGAACCTCACCCATCCTCTGGAACTTCCTGCCCCAGTATGTCCGGTCAGCTCCTACCCTGTCTGCATTTAGGCAATCCTTGAAAACTCACTTATGCAGTAAAGCCTACCCCACCTCCACTTAAGAACTGTAGTTGACATGAATCAGATCATCCCCTGTAGCCATTACCTTTTGTACCACCTCCCTTAGACTGTAAGCTCCACAAGCAGGGCCCTCCTATTCCTTCTGTATTAAAATTGTACTGTCCCCATTTTTTAAATTGCAAAGCACTGCATAAACTGTTGGTGCTATATAAATCCTGAACACACTAATTTTCCATGAGCTGTAGATGTCAATATTTTTTCTGGGTTTCACTGAGATCTCAATTTGACAGGAGTTCCTCCAAAAGGTAAAAAAGGTTGAGAAACCCTGACCTATACTATATACAGTGCCTTGAAAAAAGGTATTCCTACCCTTGAAAATTTTCCACATTTTGTCATGTTACAACCAAAAACGTAAAAAAAAAAAAAAAATATATATATATATATATATATATATATATATATATATATATATATATTTGGAATTTTATGTGATAGACCAACACAAAGTGGCCCATAATTGTGAAGTGGAAGCAAAATTATAAATGGTTTGCAAAATGTTTTACAAATATGTGAAAAGTGTCGTGTGCATTTGTATTCAGGGCCCCCCCCCCCCCCCCCCATCCCCCTCTCTACCAGCTTCGCACATCTAGAGAATTACAGTTTTGCCCATTATTCTTTGCAAAATGGGTCAAGCTCTGTCAGATTGGGATGGAGAGCGTCTGAACAGCAATTTTCAATTCTTGCCACAAATTCTCAATTGGATTTACTGAATGTCTGGACCATTCCAACATAAGAACATGCTTCGAACTAAATCATTTCATTGTAGCTCTGGCTGTATTGTTTAAGGTTGTTGTCCTGCTGGAAGGTGAACCTCCGCCCCAGTCTCAAGTCTTTGCCCTGTATTTGGCTACATCCATCTTCCCATCAACTCTGACCAGCTTCTCTGTCTCTGCTGAAGAAAAGCATCTCCAAGACATGATACTACCACCACCAGGTTTCACAGTGGGAATGGTGTGTTCTGGGTGATGTGCAGTGTTAGTTTTCCACCACACATAGCATTTTGCTTTTAGGCCAAAAAGTTAAATTTTGGTCTAATCTGACCAGAGCATCTTCTTCCACATGTTTGCTGTGTCCCCCACATGGCTTCTCGAAACTGCAAACGGGACTTCTTATGGCTTTCTTTAAACAATGGCTTTCTTCTTGCCACGCTTCCATAAAGGCCAGATTTGTGGAGTGCATGACTAATAGTTGTCCTGTCGACAGATTCTTCCACCTGAGCTGTGGATCTCTGCAGCTCCTCCAAAGTAACCATGGGCCTCTTGGCTGCTTCTCTGATTAATGCTCTCTTTGCCCAGGCTGTCCGTTCAGGTGGATGGCCATGTCTCGGTAGGCTTGCAGTTGTGCCATACTCTTTCCATTTTTGGATGATGGATTGAACAGTGCTCCGTGAGATTCAAAGCTTGGAATAATTTTCTTTTTTTATAACCTAACCCTGCTTTAAACTTCTCCACAACCTGTTCCCTGACCTGTCCGGTGTGCTCCTGGGCCTTCATGATGCTGGTTGTTCACAAAGGTTTGCTAAAAAACCTGAGGGCTTCACAGAACAAATGTACTTGTACAGAGATTAAAACTACACACAGGTGGACTCTATTAAGTGACTTTGGAAGGCAATTGGTTACTCTAGATTTTAGTGAGGAGTATCAGAGTAAAGGGTGCCAATACAAATGCATGTGACACTTTTAACATATTTGCAATACAATTTGAAAATCATTCATCATTTTCCTTCCACTTCACAATTATGTTCCACTTTGTGTTGGTCTATCACATAAAATCCCCCCAAAATATATTTAGGTTTTTGGTTGTAAAATGGCAACATTTTAAGGGGCATGAATACTTTTTCAAGGCACTGTAACTGTACAAAGACACATTAGTCTCCAAGGTCATCTCTGTTCATGGGGCAGCTTTAAAAATGCTGTATGTAAATGTAGTTACTCTAATACGGCTTAATCAGAACAATAAGCTTCCTTCCATATGACATCACCACCCTTGACAAGGTATATGCAGCGTTACCATTTAATAAGTCTCTCTGCATGTACCATAATCTTTTATGCTCTCTCAGAAATCCCTCTTTCTGGGGGGAAGGGGGGGGGGGGGGTGATGAACAAATACACAGCACAGTGTGCTTGGCATACAGTGGTTAATCTGACTGACTCCTATTCTTCATTAACAAACATGTTTTATTAATGAAGATCTAAATTTAAAAAAGTGATACTAAAGTCTGTTTTTTTTCCCATTTAAAAACAAAACATGTTATACTTACCTGCCATGTGTAATGGTTTTGCACAGAGCAGCCCCCATCCTCTTCTCAGGTCCCTCGCTGGTGCTCCTGACTCCTCCCTTGTGCCCCCACAGCAAGTAGCTTGCTATGGGGGCACCAGAGCCTCAGTATGTTCATTCCGACATGTAGCTGCGGTTCGGCCCTGCCCCCTCATTGGCTCACTGACTGATAGTAGCGAGAGCTAATGGCACCATGCTGCTGTCTCAGCCAATGAGGAGGCAGAGTCCTGGGCAGCCAAAACTCTCCTGCAACATTGCAGAATCAAGATGGGGCTCAGGTAAGTATTAGAGGGGCTGCTGCGCATGTTTTTTTTTATCCTAATGCAGAGTTTCTCAACTCCTGTGCTCAGGACCCACTAACAGGCCAGGTTTTATGTATTACCTTAGGGAGATGCAGACTAGAATACTGCAATCACTGAGCAGCAAATGGTATCACCTGTGATGTATTTCAGTTATCTTGCAAACCTGACCTGTTAGTGGGTCCTAAGGACAGGAGTTGAGAACCACTGTCCTAATACATGAAGATAAAAAACCTTCTGACTTTATAACCACTAATGCATTTCTCCCCACTAGATGACTATTTTTTCTTTTTTTGCTCCAATTCAACCTGCCCCTTCCCTCCTAGACAAGAATGACCCACCCAAATTCCTAAAGCTTCCACGCACTTCAGGAGGGAGAGTCATCAGGGGGATGGTGGCCTGAAACTTGGAGACAACTGACTCCCCAAGTGGCTATGATCATCCTGCTGTAGTTACCACAGTAACAGTGAAGTTAAAACTTTAATATATTTTGCAGCTTACACACTATTATATGAAGTGGCTGCATTCGTTTAGTCTTTTTTTTTTAAATTTTCTTCTCATCTGGTGATGTGGACATCTCCTGTGTAATGCCCCATACACACGATCCAATTATCGGACGAGTGATCCTCCGTTTTTTTTTGCATGCTAATCTCATGTTGAAGCTGATGAGTTTACTAAAGTCACGAAAATTGCTGCACGACAGAAAAAAAATTCGGAAGTGATGTCATGTGTTGTAATGCATTCGGATTGCATTTTCGAAAGATAGCTGTACTGATTAAAAGAAAATCGTACGCTCTGGCATCGTACAAAAAAAAAAAAAAAAATTTTTGTGCATGTCCGAATAGAATAATATTGGATTGGATGAACTGTCCTGATCGGCTCTCACCAGCTCTGTACTGACGATCCGATTATCGTATGATCGATTCGAATGCGGCATTTTTCATACGACGTT
Organism: Lithobates clamitans; assembly: GCA_037952925.1. Classification (NCBI taxonomy): domain Eukaryota; kingdom Metazoa; phylum Chordata; class Amphibia; order Anura; family Ranidae; genus Lithobates; species Lithobates clamitans. The sequence continues at coordinate 4,096,326 of JBBGZY010000742.1, read as the reverse complement.
CGGATTGTGTGTACGGGGTATATGGCTTCACATACATTTGCCTACATTAACCGTGGCCACGGGAAAATGTGTCAAAAACATTCCACGGTTTTGCGTTTAACTGTAGTCAAAACATTCCCATCCTGAACGCGATTCTTCCACATTCAGGAGAAGGAGGTTGGAGCTCATCTAAAATGCTAAAAGCCTTTGTGTACATTGACACGTAGGCTTTTATGGAGTGGCGTTTAGGAGCTTTGGCAAAAAAAAAGAAAAGAAGGACGCCAAAAGCTCATAAACTCAAGTTTAGGAGCTGCAAGTGTTCATAAAGCCTAAGAGTAACTACATTCACTTCTTCACTGTATCAATGGAGGAACAATGTAACCACCCCTGAACAGAAGCATTGTCTACTAGTGGAGGGTGGGGTTAGATGGACTACTAGATTTAGTCACCAATGAATTAAAAAGGTCCAGATATTACAGAAAACTTTTTATTCCCCTATTGGGATAAAGGTTTATCTGATCAAATAAAAGCTCAACCCTCTAATGCTGTACTCACACTACAGTGTTTTCTGAATTTGTGCAAAAAAAAAAAAAAAAATTAAACAAAAAATTTTGCATACCTTTACAAAACCCTTAAAACTCATCATACTTACAGTACCATTCATGGTTAATGGCACCCCAAGAAAGCACAGCAAAACCATAGTTAAAATAACAAAAACAAAATGAGCTTTTTTGTCACATTTGTTGCCCACTGAAATAATTGTGTTTCACAATTCAGGTCACATGACAAAGCACAAGAACGTGCATACGCGGGGTGCAATTTTGCACACAATCACAAAACGCTATAATGTGAATGCAGCCTAACTGCTATGTTAAAGTTAAATAATAGACTGAGGCCAGCCATAGACAGAGGAGATTTCTTTCCTGCGACCACGGTTCACTTCTAATTTAAACTGTTAAATTCTTTATTCAGGCCTTCTTATAAAAAGAATGAACATCAGACTGGTGTAAACCTCGCAGTGGGCCTTCCACACTGCATGGGTTAATGCTGAACAGCATACTTACAACATTATAAGACACACCTCTGAGTGTATTTTCCTCCAGCAATTCGAGATTCGCTCCATCTCCATGCTTTTTTCTATTACAAGGGATGTTTACATCGCTTGCAATAGGAATAAAAGTGACACAATTTTTTTTTTTTTTTAAACAGTGTAAAAATAAAAAAAAAATTTTTTTAAAACCCCCGTCCCGACGAGCTCGCGCACAGAAGCGAACGCATACGCGAGTAGCGCCCGCATATGAAAACGGTGGTAAAACCACACATGTGAGGTATCGCAGCGACCGGTAGAGCGAGAGCAATAATTCTAGCCCTAAACCTCCTCTGTACCACAAAATATGCACCCCGTAGAATTTTTTAAACGTCGCCTATGGAGATTTTTGAGGGTAAAAGTTTGACGCCATTCCACGAGCGGGCGCAATTTTCAAGCGTGACATGTTGGGTATCAATTTACTTGGCGTAACCTTATATTTCACAATATAAAAAAAAAATTGGGCTAACTTTACTGTTGTCTTATTTTATTCAAAAAGTGAATTTTTTCCAAAAAAAGTGCGCTTTTAAGACTGCTGCGCAAATACGGTGCAAAAAAAAAAAGTATTGCAATGACCGCCATTTTATTCTCTAGGGTGCTAGAAGAAAAATCATAATGTTTGGGGGTTCCAAGTAATTTTCTAGCAGAAAAACCTGTTTTAAACATGTAAACACCTAAAATCCAAAACAAGGCTAGTCCTTAAGTGGTTAAAGCGACTTAGTTAAAGTGACGCAGTGCCGAATTGCAAAAAGTGCTCTGGTCTTTGGCCAACCAAATGGTGCGGGGCTGAAGTGGTTAAAAAAAAAAAAAAAAAAAAAAAGTTTTTTTTTTTTTTCTTTTAATGGCATAAGAGACTTACAAAGCCTCTTCTACCAAAAGGCCCTACTTGCAATTTTTAGTTTAAAAAAAAAAAAAGGTAATTTCTGCTTTAAATGTTCATTTTGTATAGAGAGATAAGTGTGGACAAGCCGTCGCATATCTACTTGCTTCTGAGCCCTACCCACCTCTCCACCTTGTCCAATCAGAGAATGCTTTGCAATTTCTGAACGGCGCCTGTGCTGAGAGCAGCTGACCTCCTGTTTTCACAATGTATCAGGCCGGCCGCACAGCATGGAACCCAGAAGCACTCAGATCACTGGAGTAGCTGTGCCTACTACAGTGATTTCCAGCTTCCAGGAGCACTGGTGAAGTATAGTATATACATAATTACATTGGTCCAAGCAGAACCAATGTAACCTTGTCTAAAATATCTATACTGTACCTGGAATTCATCTGTAAGCATTACTGCTTATTCCTAAACCCCTAGACAAATGAGCCTTTACCCATCGAGTGCTGGAGGGAGCTACTGCACGGTTAAAAGGTGACACCCACTAGTAAAATAAAAAAAAAATTAAAAAAAAAAAGTTTGGGACTTTATACGAGACAAATATCATACAAATGTGCCTCCATCCCTAGCGGTATGGAATGGAAAAGAGATTGGGAGTTTGAATGAGGCATATTATTGGACGATGAGTAATTAAACAAATATTTGTTCCGTCTACAATGATGATTTTCCAAGTATATGACAATAAGTACATGCATAATTACAAATTTTGCAATAAAACATGATTTTAAAAAATAGCATGACACATAACATAACATAACATGGTATGGAAGAACCTCTGACAGGATTTCCTATAGGACTTTATAACATGTTGGGTCTAAAATGTATCGCATTAAAAGCATGGTACACCATCTGTAGGACATGGTGCATCTGTGTAAGCCGGGCACGTGTCGTGGGACAATACCAACTCTTCAGGGGCTGATGCAGCATCATTCTTTAAAAAAATACAAATGTATATGAGTAGCCCAATCTAATAAGTATACCCAAAGATTGGGTAAAGTAGTAGGTATAAGGGACCAAACTGACAACGATGGAAATACTCGCATCAACTGTGCATGGAAGCCAAAAGGACAAGGACTGTATAAGAGGGTCCACCACGGGAGCTGAGGATGGGGCACGCTAAAGGGAGCCAAGAGCACTTGTGAATTTCTCCTATGGGGGGCGATTGATGAACTCAACTTCTGAAAATATAAATGAGTGGGTGAAACTGAAAAAAAGGAAATGGGAAAAACCCATAACCAAATGTGGCGAGATTGAATATTGTACTAGTGAAGGATTCGACTTAGACCAAAAAATTGTGATTGGCTGAAAAATAGTAAACAAGTGTATGGCCATAAACAAACATGTGAAAAAGTGAAATCGTGTGTGGCAAATTGGAGAAAAGCACTTACCAAAGGATTTCCTTCAAATTGCACAGGAAAAGGTCCAAGACCACGGTGCATGAAAGTATGTAGTGTGCTTGTGAAAGGGCTGACTGACCTCTCATGAGTGTTTTTATGCTCTCAGCCTCATCAGCGCGCCCCACCCAGCGCCACCCTGGCGTGACAAAGGGGGGGGGGGGGGAGCAGCATCCTCGCCGGAATGGCCTAAACCACCAATTGAGGACCAATAGAACTCCCGTCCGTCAGCCGTGGTGACCAGATATACTCGCACCTGCAGCGCCCCGCGTACAGGGTGGTGACATGGTGCCGACGCACGAAGGATACATCCGCCCAATCCCCCATCTCCAGCCCCATCTTTCATGTACCCAGCGTTCCATGGTTTGGCATGTCCTGTGGTGCCTGGGAATTTTTGGCTGTTGTGTCCACCTTGGGAGCTGCAACGCGCCTCTGGGCTCATCCCACTTCCTCCCGATTGGCTGAAGATGGGGGAATCGGGTGAATGTATCCTTCGTACGCCACCGCCCCGTATCTGTGCCCTCCAGTGCAGCCTATCAGCGCACATCAATGAAGGCAAAAAAAAATTACCTGTTTGCAAAATGTTAACTACAAAACTGTTTTGTTTAGCAAAAAATAAAACCCAGAAGTGATTAAATACCACCAAAAGAAATCTCTATTTGTGGGGGCGGGGGATGAAAAAATAATTTGGGTACAGCGTTGCATAACCATGCAATTGTCAAAGAGTGACAGCGCTGAAAACCGGTCTGGGCAGGAAGCGGGTTTAAGTGCCCAGTAAGCAAGTGGTCAAATAAATTAAAAACCCTCTGTGTAAACTAGGCCCAACATAGACAAAAGAGCATCAATGCGTAGTACATGCTATTAACAAGGTGAAAGAGAAAGGGAAAACAAGTTTTTTTTATCCTCCCAGACCGGAAAGCCCTATTACTTCTTTACTATAAAGATCGCCCATCACAGAAGTACAAAGGCAGGAATCAACACGGGGGGATGAAGGCTGAAAGGTTAATCTTATTCATCCTTTCAAAGCAAGCACGAATGAAAGGTTGGAAAGACATGGATAATGAAGCAGAAAACTGTGTGGGCGATGGGGCAGCATAAGGCCGAACACAATAATGCCAGCCACATACACAGGGCTCAAACAGATAAAAATGGGCATAACACAAGAATAAATCAAAGCATCCTAATAAGTGACCATTTTGCACTTACTGAAAGTATGGCTAAACTCAGTCACTAAAATCTGATATACTTTTTAACATGTGCATTATTGGTTTCTAATCCTAAAAATAATAATAATAATAATAATAATAATAATAATAATAATAAAAAAAAAAAAAAAAAAAAGGTACGCATGCAGGACTTTTTTTGAGCGCACCTCAGTGTGCTGCACCTAACAGAGCTTTGAGTGGGTATAAAGGTGGAAGGCTTTTTACCTTAATACCTTCTATGCTTTAAAGGTATTGTGTACAGTTGCCCTCCCTTATACTTACCGGAGCCCAGTCTGAATCCAGCACATGTTTGAGAGCAGCAGCTCTCTCTCCTCAAAGGACAGAGGCAACAGAAATAGCCATTGGCTCCTGCTGCTGTCAATCAAAGCCTGTGGCAAGGGAGTGGGAGTCGGGCTTACCATGGTGTCAAAGAGGGAAGATGAAGAGCCCGGAGGACCCCAGAAGAGGATCCGGCACTACTGTGCAAAACCAGCGCATCACAGATCAGGGTAAAAGGGACAATCAATTTAAGCAGCATCTCCAGGCATTCTAGGAGCACAAATTACACATCTAATTTAATTCCTACCCGTCACACTTTTGAAGGCCCTGGAGCACCAGGACAGTGGAATTACCCACAAAATTACCCCATTTTGGAAAGCAAAAACACCCCAACGTACATTCTGTGAGGCATAATGAGTCTTTTGAACATGTCTTTTTCCCACAAGTTTATGGAAAATGTGGAAAGAAAATGAACTAATTTTTTACAACTTTTTGCGTCACTGATGAGCAGTGTAGTGGCACTGAAAGGCACACAGGAGTGTGCCAGCTCACGCTGCTGCGGGGTCTCCTCTGTCCTCTCATCACCTGTTTTAATGGTGTGAAAAAGTACAAAAAAATTACAACTTTTAAAAAACTCACGATGCCTCTTACTAAATACCTTGGACAATCTACTTTCCAAAAAAGGGTCTTTTTGGGGGGTATTTGTATTGTCCTGCTTGTTAGTGTCTCAAGAGATTAGATCATCAGGTGTGAGCAATTTTCAATGATTGACACCATAGCTTTTAGACTCTATAACCTTCACAAAGACCAAATATACACAGATTTGGATTAATTTTAGCAAAGACATGTAGCAGTATAAAATTTATGAAGAAAAATAACAAAATTTTATAACCGAAAAGAAAAATACAATGTATTTATAGCGCAAAAAATAAAAAAAACCCAGTGGTGAATAAATACCACCAAAAGAAAGCTATATTTGTGCGAAAAAAAAAAAAAAGAAAAGACAAAAAAAACTCATAAGGGTACAGTGTTGCATGAATGAGTAATTGTCATTCAAAGTGTGAAGTACTGAAAGCCAGCATAGCTATGCAAGGTTAGTCCAGCAATCCCCCCACTGAGCTGTTGTATGTCGCCCCCCCCACCGAACACTCCAATTAGCACTCTCAGCCATTGGCAGAGAGCGCTGATTGAGAGTCAGTCGGGTTCTGGTTTTCCATCATGCCCATCTGACAGAAGCTGGCCAAACGGCTGGCTTCTATCGGACAGACCAACATACACACTGGCAGAAGGTCGGCTGGTATTTTTTGTCCAGACATTCTGCCCATGTGTACGGGCTTAAGGCTGGCCATACATTATACAATTTTCTTGTACAATTTCCCTTTAGTCACCCAAACCATATAGTATGAGGTCAAACCTAAACACTTAATTTGTATGCAATACGGCAGGCCCTTGCACTATATAGTTAAAAAGGTAAATATAAAAAGAATAAGAAAGTTGTATAATGTATGGTCAGCCTTAATTGGGGGGGGGGGGGGGGGTCATAAGATTCTAGTAAGCCTCCCTCTATTACACACTGAGGTGCTGTGTGGTTTATCATTAAGTAGTTTGGTGTCATTTTGTAACCACATCTGTCATTTCACAAAAAAAAAAAAAATCTCTGAATTCAGTTTTTGGCTTCACATTTGGATTTCTTTGTTTAATTTACGGTGACACATAATAGTCTGATATATTTGCATTGCACATACATTTTAATTTATCTTGCTGCTGCACTATGGTTTCGGGATATTTTTTTTTTCTCCCTGTAAACTCCTATGTGTGCATTAGAGGTCAAGGTGAATGAAAAATGGAACGGACAAGTTTCATCCAAGAAGCAGAGCACTGCCAGTCTATATTCCAGAAGGAGAATTTGTTAAAAATAAGCAAGGCTTTATTACCACTATAGTGTATAAACATACAAAAAAAAAAGTTACTGATCATATAAACTGAACGAAAAAATAAATAAAAATAAACGTACCATCAGATCTGCAAGAAGGAAAATATCTATAGCTTTAATAAAAGGCAATTTAAATGGAGTAACAGTGATAAAGTATGCGTCTAGGTACGTAACAAACCCAACTAGGTAAGAAATTAAAGGGTTACCCAACGCAAAGCTAATCTCATGTTTATGGAGACTTATAGCAGGATCTCTGTTCTCAAGTATATAAGACTAATGCCGCGTACACACGGGCGGACTTTGACGGACTAGGTCCGGCGGACTTTGACAGACTTTCAAATGAACGGACTTGCCTACACACGATCAACCAAAGTCTGACAGATTCGTACGTGATGACGTGCGACCGGACTAAAATAAGCAAGTTTATAGCCAGTAGCCAATAGCTGCCCTAGCGTCGGTTTTTGCCCGTCAGACTAGCATACAGACAAGCAGATTTTTCGACCGGACTCAAGTCCATCGGAAAGATTTGAAACATGTTTTATTTCTAGGTCCGTAGGACTTTTGGGGAAAAAAGTCAGCTGGAGCCCACACACGGTCGAATTGTCCAGAGTCCGGTCCGCTGGACCTATTCCGACGAAAGATCCGCCCGTGTGTACGCGGCATAACACTACAATAAAGCAAATATTAAATGTGGGGGGTCAGCTTGAAGAAAATCATTGTTACAGGTTCAAAGCTGCAGAACACCGCAGCATGATCAATGCTCAACAAGTTAGACAGGCACAGCGTGTTATAATGTGCAAGATTAGCAGCACACAGAGCCTGTAGCTGCCTGAACTCAATAAGCCATCAGAAATCCCTTACAGAGCACTCAGCCAATTTTGCTGCATAGTAATCAACCTATGCAGAACAGCTGCTGTACTCAGAACAAGGTACACCGTTGGCTTCTCATCCCTGCCACTTACATTATCAATCAACAAAATAACATCCTTCAATATAAACATATTGATAAGAAACCTACAAATGGAGCAAAGCACACATCTCATACTCCTCTTACACACTAAGCTGCTATACAATGCTGTGCACATCACTGTGTGTGGTACCTGTGCCATCCTCCTAAATATTTACTGCTACAGGAGGGACACTATATAAATCATTACTAAATCACCAGGAACATCAAAGTGCTGCACAATTTACTTAAGTAGATACAAACAGCAGAACTGGTAATTGGAAAGTGCCCTGCATCAAGCTAGAGAGGTTCTCATCATGACTGGACATGCTGGGGTGAGGGGGGATGCTCTGGGTGTACAGGGGTTGGGATGAGGGGGGGGGGGGGATGCTCTGGGTGTACAGGGGATGGGGTGAGGGGGGGGATGCTCTGGGTGTACAGGGGATGGGGTGAGGGGGGGTGCTCTGGGTGTACAGGGGATGGGATGAGGGGGGGGGGGGGTGCTCTGGGTGTACAGGGGATGGGATGAGGGGGGGGTGCTCTGGGTGTACAGGGGATGGGATGAAGGGGGGGGTGCTCTGGGTGTACAGGGGATGGGATGAAGGGGGGGGTGCTCTGGGTGTACAGGGGATGGGATGAAGGGGGGGGTGCTCTGGGTGTACAGGGGATGGGATGAAGGGGGGGGTGCTCTGGGTGTACAGGGGATGGGATGAAGGGGGGGTGCTCTGGGTGTACAGGGGATGAGATGAGGGGGATGAGATGAGGGGGATGCTCTGGGTGTACAGGGGATGGGATGAGGGGGGAGTATGCTCTGGGTGTACAGGGGATGGGATGAGGGGGGAGTATGCTCTGGGTGTACAGGGGATGGGGGGGGTATGCTCTGGGTGTACAGGGGATGGGGGGGGGTATGCTCTGGGTGTACAGGGGATGGGATGAGGGGGATGCTCTGGGTGTACAGTGGATGGGATGAGGGGGATGCTCTGGGTGTACAGTGGATGGGATGAGGGGGATGCTCTGGGTGTACAGTGGATGGGATGAGGGGGATGCTCTGGGTGTACAAGGGATGGGATGGGGGGGATGCTCTGGGTGTACAGGGGATGGGATGGGGGGGATGCTCTGGGTGTACAGGGGATGGGGGGGATGCTCTGGGTGTACAGGGGATGAGATGGGGGGGATGCTCTGGGTGTACAGGGGATGGGATGAGGGGGGAGTATGCTCTGGGTGTACAAGGGATGGGATGCGGGGGATGCTCTGGGTGTACAAGGGATGGGATGAGGGGGATGCTCTGGGTGTACAAGGGATGGGATGAGGGGGATGCTCTGGGTGTACAAGGGATGGGATGAGGGGGATGCTCTGGGTGTACAAGGGATGGGATGAGGGGGATGCTCTGGGTGTACAAGGGATGGGATGAGGGGGATGCTCTGGGTGTACAAGGGATGGGATGAGGGGGATGCTCTGGGTGTACAGGGGATGGGATGAGGGGGATGCTCTGGGTGTACAGGGGATGGGATGAGGGGGATGCTCTGGGTGTACAGGGGATGGGATGAGGGGGATGCTCTGGGTGTACAGGGGATGGGATGAGGGGGATGCTCTGGGTGTACAGGGGATGGGATGAGGGGGATGCTCTGGGTGTACAGGGGATGGGGGGGATGCTCTGGGTGTACAGGGGATGGGGGGGATGCTCTGGGTGTACAGGGATGGGATGAGGGGGAGTATGCTCTGGGTGTACAGGGGATGGGATGAGGGGGGAGTATGCTCAGGGTGTACAGGGGATGGGGGGGGGTATGCTTTGGGTGTACAGGGGATGGGGGGGTATGCTCTGGGTGTACAGGGGATGGGATGGGGGAATGCTCTGGGTGTACAGGGGATGGGATGGGGGGGATGCTCTGGGTGTACAGGGGATGGGGGGGGATGCTCTGGGTGTACAGGGGATGGGGGGGGATGCTCTGGGTGTACAGGGGATGGGGGGGATGCTCTGGGTGTACAGGGATGGGGGGGATGCTCTGGGTGTACAGGGGATGGGGGGGATGCTCTGGGTGTACAGGGGGATGGGGGGGATGCTCTGGGTGTACAGGGGATGGGGGGGGATGCTCTGGGTGTACAGGGGATGGGGGGGATGCTCTGGGTGTACAGGGGATGGGGGGGATGCTCTGGGTGTACAGGGGATGGGGGGGGATGCTCTGGGTGTACAGGGGATGGGGGGGGGATGCTCTGGGTGTACAGGGGATGGGATGGGGGGGATGCTCTGGGTGTACAGGGGATGGGATGGGGGGATGCTCTGGGTGTACAGGGGATGGGATGGGGGGATGCTCTGGGTGTACAGGGGATGGGATAGGGGGATGCTCTGGGTGTACAGGGGATGGGGGGGGATGCTCTGGGTGTACATGGGATGGGGGGGGATGCTCTGGGTGTACAAGGGATGGGATGGGGGGGGGGATGCTCTGGGTGTACAGGGGATGGGATGAGGGGGTTGCTCTGGGTGTACAGGGGATGGGATGGAGGGATGCTCTGGTGTACAGAGGATGGGGGGGGGTGCTCTGGGTGTACAGGGGATGGGATGGGGGGGATGCTCTGGGTGTACAGGGGATGGGGTGGATGCTCTGGGTGTACAAGGGATGGGATGGGGGGATGCTCTGGGTGTACAGGGGATGGGATGGGGGGATGCTCTGGGTGTACAGGGGATGGGATGGGGGGATGCTCTGGGTGTACAGGGGATGGGATGGGGGGATGCTCTGGGTGTACAGGGGATGGGATGGGGGGATGCTCTGGGTGTACAGGGGATGGGATGGGGGGATGCTCTGGGTGTACAAGGGATGGGATGGGGGGATGCTCTGGGTGTACAGAGGATGGGATGGGGGGATGCTCTGGGTGTACAGAGGATGGGATGGGGGGATGCTCTGGGTGTACAGAGGATGGGATGGGGGGATGCTCTGGTGTACAGAGGATGTGGGGGGGGGACCTCTGGGTGTACAGGGGATGGGATGGAGGGATGCTCTGGTGTACAGAGGATGGGGGGGATGCTCTGGGTGTACAGGGGATGGGATGGGGGGATGCTCTGGTGTACAGGGGATGGGGGGGTATGCTCTGGGTGTACAGGGGATAGGGGGGGGTATGCTCTAGGTGTACAGTGGATGGGATGAGGGTGAGGGGGATGCTCTGGGTGTACAAGGGATGGGATCAGGGGGATGCTCTGGGTGTACAAGGGATGGGATGAGGGGGATGCTCTGGGTGTACAGGGGATGGGATAAGGGGGATGGGATGAGGGGGATGCTCTGGGTGTACAGGGGATGGGATGAGGGGGGAGTATGCTCTGGGTGTACAGGGGATGGGATGAGGGGGGGTATGCTTTGGGTGTACAGGGGATGGGGGGGTATGCTCTGGGTGTACAGGGGATGGGGGGGTATGCTCTGGGTGTACAGGGGATGGGGGGGTATGCTCTGGGTGTACAGGGGATGGGGGGTATGCTCTGGGTGTACAGGGGATGGGGGGGTATGCTCTGGGTGTACAGGGGATAGGGGGGGGGGGTATGCTCTGGGTGTACAGGGGATAGGGGGGGGGGTATGCTCTGGGTGTACAGGGGATAGGGGGGGTATGCTCTGGGTGTACAGGGGATAGGGGGGGGGGTATGCTCTGGGTGTACAGGGGATAGGGGGGGTATGCTCTGGGTGTACAGGGGATAGGGGGGGGTATGCTCTGGGTGTACAGTGGATGGGATGAGGGGGATGCTCTGGGTGTACAAGGGATGGGATGAGGGGGATGCTCTGGGTGTACAAGGGATGGGATGAGGGGGATGCTCTGGGTGTACAGGGGATGGGATGAGGGGGATGCTCTGGGTGTACAGGGGATGGGATGAGGGGGGGAGTATGCTCTGGGTGTACAGGGGATGGGATGAGGGGGGGTATGCTCTGGGTGTACAGGGGATGGGGGGGGTATGCTCTGGGTGTACAGGGGATGGGGGGGTATGCTCTGGGTGTACAGGGGATGGGGGGGTATGCTCTGGGTGTACAGGGGATGGGGGGGGGGATGCTCTGGTGTACAGGGGATGGGGGGGGGGGATGCTCTGGTGTACAGGGGATGGGGGGGGGATGCTCTGGTGTACAGGGGATGGGGGGGGGATGCTCTGGTGTACAGGGGATGGGGGGGGATGCTCTGGTGTACAGGGGATGGGGGGGGGGGAGATGCTCTGGTGTACAGGGGATGGGGGGGGGATGCTCTGGTGTACAGGGGATGGGGGGGGATGCTCTGGTGTACAGGGGATGGGGGGGGGATGCTCTGGTGTACAGGGGATGGGGGGGGGATGCTCTGGTGTACAGGGGATGGGGGGGGGATGCTCTGGTGTACAGGGGATGGGGGGGGGGGATGCTCTGGTGTACAGGGGATGGGGGGGGGGATGCTCTGGTGTACAGGGGATGGGGGGGGGATGCTCTGGGTGTACAGGGGATGGGATGGGGGGGGATGCTCTGGGTGTACAGGGGATGGGATGGGGGGGGGATGCTCTGGGTGTACAGGGGATGGGATGGGGGGGATGCTCTGGGTGTACAGGGGATGGGATGGGGGGGATGCTCTGGGTGTACAGGGGATGGGATGGGGGGGGATGCTCTGGGTGTACAGGGGATGGGATGGGGGGGGGATGCTCTGGGTGTACAGGGGATGGGGGGGGGATGCTCTGGTGTACAGGGGATGGGGGGGGGGATGCTCTGGTGTACAGGGGATGGGGGGGGGATGCTCTGGTGTACAGGGGATGGGGGGGGATGCTCTGGTGTACAGGGGATGGGGGGGGGGGGGAGATGCTCTGGTGTACAGGGGATGGGGGGGGGGATGCTCTGGTGTACAGGGGATGGGGGGGGATGCTCTGGTGTACAGGGGATGGGGGGGGGATGCTCTGGTGTACAGGGGATGGGGGGGGGATGCTCTGGTGTACAGGGGATGGGGGGGGGATGCTCTGGTGTACAGGGGATGGGGGGGGGGATGCTCTGGTGTACAGGGGATGGGGGGGGGGATGCTCTGGTGTACAGGGGATGGGGGGGGGGGATGCTCTGGTGTACAGGGGATGGGGGGGGATGCTCTGGGTGTACAGGGGATGGGATGGGGGGGGGGATGCTCTGGGTGTACAGGGGATGGGATGGGGGGGGGATGCTCTGGGTGTACAGGGGATGGGATGGGGGGGATGCTCTGGGTGTACAGGGGATGGGATGGGGGGGATGCTCTGGGTGTACAGGGGATGGGATGGGGGGGGATGCTCTGGGTGTACAGGGGATGGGATGGGGGGGGGATGCTCTGGGTGTACAGGGGATGGGGGGGGGATGCTCTGGTGTACAGGGGATGGGGGGGGATGCTCTGGTGTACAGGGGATGGGGGGGATGCTCTGGTGTACAGGGGATGGGGGGGGGGGATGCTCTGGGTGTACAGGGGATGGGATGGGGGGGGATGCTCTGGGTGTACAGGGGATGGGATGGGGGGGGGATGCTCTGGGTGTACAGGGGATGGGGGGGGGATGCTCTGGTGTACAGGGGATGGGGGGGGATGCTCTGGTGTACAGGGGATGGGGGGGATGCTCTGGTGTACAGGGGATGGGGGGGGGGGATGCTCTGGTGTACAGGGGATGGGGGGGGGATGCTCTGGTGTACAGGGGATGGGGGGGTGCTCTGGGTGTACAGAGGATGTGGGGGGGGGGGGGATGCTCTGGGTGTACAGAGGACGGGGGGGGTGCTCTGGGGATATGCTGTCACCATGGCCGGACGCGGTGTTCTCCCTTCGGACTCTCTCAGTTCTCCTCCTCCATTGGTCTCTGAGCTCCGATCACACCTCTATGTGAACCTCTCGGAGCTCTGTACGGTTGCAGTCCCCCCTTCCCCTGGAAGCTCCCCTGTGATGACCTCAGTGAGGAGTACGTACACACAGCTCTCAGGCTCCTCTCATCCCCGCTCACCGCACTGCTCAGCACTCGCCTGTAGACGTCAGTCAGTCCGCCGGGTTGTTCTCTTCTCCGGCTCACCGTCACCTCTTCTCCCTCTTCGACGGACAGATTGTACTGGCAGCTCGTCCCCCAATCAGAGCTCCTGGGGGGCGTGGTTTATCCGGACAGCCGCTTGAAGGGGAAAAGGCGGGAAGAGGGCGGACAGGACAGGTGGAGGTGCGGCTCGTCCCAGGAGCTCTGTGCAGTACTTTTCATATAGGTACAGTGTGATGGAGGGATATTTATATGTATAGTCATAATAAAGAATGTTTTTTTGTTTACAAATAAAGGAAGAGGTTATACTTACCTGGTCTGCACATGGCTATAGAAAGCAGAGAAGTGAAGGCAGAGTATATAATATAAAAAAAGAAGAAAAATACCAGAGAAAAAGAAAAAACGATCAAGCTTTGAGGGCCATAGTTTGGTGACCTGGGGTCACAGAGACCCCAAATTTGGGGATGTAGGTAGCTGAAAATCTACCCCACCACTGGTCAAGTTGGGGCTCCTGCCACCTATAGTTATATATAGCTCCTTGCACAGTCTGTCAGAGGCCACATACAGAGCATCCAGTTTAAATACAAGCTGGCACACTCTGTAGAAGACTGAGAGGATGAGCTCACAGTGCCTCTCCTCACTTCTTGTCTGAGGCACTGAGCTCAATGGACAACTTGGAGCCTTGAACCAATGGTAAAGCACCATTGGAACAAGCTATCCAATAAAAATGTTGCAGTGGAGGCTCTCCTCTGACTGCAGTGTCATAGAAGGGGACCTGTCTAAAAGACAAATGCTCCATTCCAGCCCAGCCCTATTAAATACAACGAAAAAAAACAAGGGTTTATGGGTATAAGATTTTCTCACTCAGTTAAGAGGGAGAATGAAAATCTGCTGCCTGCTGAAAAGGTACTGTTAAGCTAAATCATATACAGTATTATTATTAGAGGTCGACCGATATATCGGCCGGCCGATATATCGGCCGATATTTGGCGTTTTTTACTTAATCGGCATCGGCCGATAAAAAAGGCCGATTGTAACTTCAGCCGTGACTTGCAAATGACTTCTGTAATAGAAGTTAATGCAAGTTTCCTGAGGTTATCTGTGGAGAGGATTCTCTCCTCCCCTTGGGCAGCCTGCCAAGTCTGATAAGAAGATACATTTGTATCTTTTGGGTTCTTTTTATCAATGAGCTGAACTCCGTGGAGAAGTTCTCAGTTTAACCATTTAAAGACTAAATCTTTTCTGACACTTGTTGCTTACAAGTAAAAATCCTGTATTTTCTGCTAGAAAATCACTTGGAACCCCCAAACATTATATATATTTTTTTAGCAGAGACCCTAGGGAATAAAATGGTGATTGTTGCAATATTTTATGTCACACGGTATTTGCGCAGCAGTCTTTCAAACTCAATTTAAAAAAAAAAAATACAGTAATGAATTAAAAAAAAACCTAAGCAGTAAAGTTAGCCCATTTTTTTTCGTTTTGATTACCTGTTTTTGTGTATTTAATATTTAAGATAGTTTTTTTTTTGTTTTGTTTTTTTTTTCTAAATTCTACATACAAGTGAGCTGATTGGAGGTTTGTTTTGTTTAATGTTTAAATGAAAAAAAATTTCTGTATTACTTAAGGCTGCTTTCACACTGGAGCGGGCAGGCGTTGATGGTAAAACGCTGCTAGTTTTAGCAGCGCTTTACCGTCATTTTAGAGGCGCTATTCGGCTGCTAGCGGGGCGCTTATAACCCAGCTAGCGGCCGAGGAAGGGGTTAAATGCGCCCCTGAAGCGCCGTTGCCAAAACGCTTTGCAGGCGCTTCGGCAGCGGTACGCATTCATTTCAATGGGCAGGAGTGGTGGAGGAGTGGTATACACCGCTCCAAAGATGCCATTTGCAGGACTTTTTTTTACATCCTGTCAGCGCATCGCCTCAGTGTGAGAGCACTCGGGATATCACACTGAGACTGCAGGGGAGCCGTTTTACAGGCACTTTACAGGCCCTATTTTTAGCCCAAAAGCACCTGAAAATCGCCCCAGTGTGAAAGGGGTCTAACTGTTAGATTTTATGAGATGAAGGGAAAAAAGAAAAAAAAAAAAAAAATCGGCCAAATATATCGGCCCAAAAAAAATCGGCATCACATATCGGCCATCGGCCACCGCGATTTCTAAATATCGGCATCGGCATCGGCCAGAGAAAAACCCATATCGGTCGACCTCTAATTATTATGCTATATGTTAGAGCTGCACGATTGTGGCAAAAATGAGAATCACTATTTTTTTGCTTAGAATAAAAGATTGCGATTCTCTCACGATTCTCACAGCGTAAAATATTTCACATTATGCAAAATAATTTGGGCTAACTTTACTGGTTAGTTTTTTATTTAATTAATTTAAGTGTCATTTTTCCCCCAAAAATTGCATTTGAAGGACTGCTGCGCAAATACAGTGTGACATAAAATATTGCAACAACCACCATTTTATTCTCCAGGGTCTCTACTAATATATATATGTATATGTATAGTATAATGTTTGGGGGTTCTAAGTAATTTTCTAGCAAAAAAATGATTTTAACTTGCAACCAACAAATTTCAGAAAAAGGTTTAGTGTTTAAGTGGTTAAACTTCCCTCATTTACACACCAAAGTGCATTCCTTTGATCTAAAGAAAAAATTGTTACAATGTTTATACTTAAGTTCCACTGTTAAAGATGAATGTTGTGATTCTTGGCAGACTGCCAGTTATTAAATAAAAATCTCCATAGGTGACTCTGTAAAAATGTTTACAGGTTAGATGTTTAGAGTTACAGAGGAGGTCTAGTGCTAGAATTATTGCTCTCGCTCTAATGTTCACATCGTATATATAACCTGTGTGTATCTGGCTCTGATACTAACCAGTGCCTCACCAGCCACTGACCGCACCACACGTCCCTGATAGAAAGGGATGGCCCTACACCTCATCCTATGGTGTCCCAGTCAGCCCTGCCTGCTCCTCCTTCCTCTGGGTGCCCCTTCTGAGGAAGACAAATTCCCTCTGGACTTATGCAGCAACAGGGTATCTTTTACGGACTCCTTCAGCTATGGCTGGTTGGACCGCCTGGAGGTCGCTCCTTAGAGGGGGGTACTGTCAGAAAAGGGTTCACCTGCTGGTGGCACTGTGGCTCCCAGATCTATAAGCTGCAGTTCCAGTGTCTACCAGCAGGTGTCCCCCAGCAGCCAGAAGCTGACATCATCTCATGCAATCATTCATCACCTGATGATGGTTGCAGGAAGTATATTTAAGCCCTGTAAGTATCCTGGACCCTGACCCCTTCCTACCTGCTCTCTCCATCTCCTGTTTCCCTCTCCCTATCCTGTCGTGTTCCCAGCTCCCTTTGCTTGATCTCCCGTGTATGACCCTGGCCCTGTTACGACTACAATTTGTTTATCCTGTTTACTGTATATACTTGATTTGGGCAGTTGTTCATTGTGTGTCACTATTGTTTGGCTATCCAGTTGGCTATCTGGTTTGATTTACACAGTATTGGTAAATAGCGGGTGTGTCTACTTTTGTATTATTCACTTATTTTTTTAAAAATTATATTATTTTACACTTTACTTGTGCCTGATATTCTCTGCGGCTGTCCACATTTCTGGTCACACCTGTTCTTTGGGGGAACCTCTTTCTCCTAGTTGTTTTGTATGCTTTACAAGGCAACCCAAACTGCATCCAAGAATTCTATGTGGATGAATATCTGATCCTATTAATTATCTAGACTTTATTCATTGGTGGTTGATCCAGGCAAAACTTTTTTCTTTCTATAGGAACTGTTCCTGACAGGTGGCAATACCTTCTGATCACCTCCCGTATGTCACTATCATGTCATGGTCATGTCACCTTTGCCGCTACTCTTGGAAGCTTCTTCTGCTACTACCTCACACCGCTATACCTGAGTCTCCACAGCCTTCACCTGCACAAATGGAAAAGTTTGCGAAGGTATCATGGAACACCGTCATGTTTGGTAGCAGCGAGGATGAACGTCCCACCTCTCCTGAGGCTGTCATGTTTTTACCTTTTGGTTCCCTAAGAAAGTATTGGCCCTGGCACCATCTGCATCTACCTCATAGGGTGACTGGCTCCATCAGCGACCACACCAACCTGGTTATTCACCAAGTTGCAGAAACTCACCCAGTTAATGGAGAAAAGATCTGGTCACCAGATCTAAACTTTTCTTTCGCTGCCAGAGTCATTTTTGCATTTTTTGCTCACATGTTTAAAAAATAATATTAGTCCTGAAAATTACATAAAACCTCCAAAACATTATATATTTTCTGAAAGCAGACACCCTAGAGAATAATGCATACTGGGTAGGGCCAGACCCACCCTACCTGTAGAGCAGGGATCCTCAAACTACGGCCCTCCAGCTGTTGCGGAACTACACATCCCATGAGGCATTGTAAAACACTGACATTCACAGACATGATTAGGCATGATGGGAATTGTAGTTCTTGAACAACTGGAGGGCCATAGTTTGAAGACCCCTGCTGTAGAGAGTTTTACGGTCATAAGTGCCATTCTGGGGGGCCTACTCGCCCATATAAAGATTGATAATATTGTGACTGAAAGATATACTGGGGATCCAGGCTGTGGATTGTCTAAAAACATAAGTAAAATTAGGTAGGGAGATCATTTTGATAAGGTTCTTTCTACCTACAGTACTACTGATAGGGGATGAGACTGTTAAGTTTCTCATTTAGAGCTGATTTGGGCGATCTGAGTGAGATTAAGCTCTAAAAAGCATCTGAGATTTAGATTTTTAGGTTTTTAAATTGTTGAACCCACTGCAAGGGTATGATCTGCTAGAAATTGTGTATTATTGTCTAGGGGGAAGATTTGGACCAGTTTTTCCAAATATCAGAATAATGGCAAAATCAAATGTAGCCGGTGCCGCCACAGCAGTGCAGGACACACATGCAGTAGCACTGCACACAGGGAGACACTGACACAGCAGCAGCTGCAGGGGTTTTCTCCCCCTCCCTCTCCTCTCCAAGTCCTCATGCTGGTGTGGATGGTGCTGGCAAGGACAGCCGCCCGCTCTGCTCCTTCCTCTGTTTCCTCATTGGCAAGGGTACGGGGACCAACCAGGAGCCAGAGGAGCTGAAGAGGAGCACTGTAGGACATGTAGTCCTGAAGAGAAGTGGCCCCACTACAGTGGATGTGTATTGGACTGCAGCCCCAATCTGCTGAGAGAGGGGCTGCTGAGAGAGGAGCTGAAGCCGAGGGAGTAAGGGGCAGCGTTACCCAGGAAGCTGGGAGAGAAAGGACCACAAAGCATTGGGGACCACGAGGCGGCCAGTCAGAAGGGCTGAGAGAGACCTGCTGTGGAGAAGGTATTCCCGCCCTTTGCTTGCAACAGGAGAGCTGGAGTAGTGACCCTCTCAACCAGCCCATTTCATCTGTGGACACGGGTCACCAGTGGCGGACATCTTAACGGTCATCTCCAGCCGTATCTGTACAGACATTGCTGGGTAATCGGGTTGCCAGGCAGGCATCCATCATCAGCGGACCCTTTGAGAGCCTGTTCCGGAACATCCCTTTTTCCCTTGGGTCTTGGTGTTCCCTGGATTGGTGAGCGGGCAGTAGCCCATCTTGCACCTGCACTTACAGAGAGACACTGCATGCAGACACCTTTACTTTATACTTTATTGGAGCCTTTACAGGAGACACTTTATACCAAATATCCTCTGTCACTAAGTGTCACTACATCTCTTTGGGCCTTTTAAGCTAGCTGTAGATACCGCACATCTCCACTATAAGGACTCCCACATATCTC
The DNA here is from genome assembly GCA_037952925.1 of Lithobates clamitans. Classification (NCBI taxonomy): domain Eukaryota; kingdom Metazoa; phylum Chordata; class Amphibia; order Anura; family Ranidae; genus Lithobates; species Lithobates clamitans. The sequence goes on along the minus strand of JBBGZY010000742.1, from coordinate 4,076,867 downwards.
CTTCTACTACGCCAAAGACTCCGTGTGAATATTGCTGCCCATTTAAGAGGAACTCTCACTTTAGAGTTTTGTAAAGTTCATATTGCCCATTTTCGCATATCACACCACACATTTATGTTCTGGGCCTGTGGGTTCAGGATTTTAGGGAAATAGACTGACCTGCAACAAGTCATCTTTATTTCCCTCAAGCGGCTCCTTCGGGGTGGTACTACACTCGGGGCTCATCCAGGATACCTTTGCTCTGCTATCAAATCTGCAAGACAGTACACCTGAAAGCACCAAGATGGACCCTGTTACTGTGATCCAGTGGTGTGGAGAAGAAAATGGCAGTCAAAAGTCAAGTGTGGTAATTGAGCTTCCTGGAGAGGCCTGGACTAAAGAGCAGATCAGTCAGGCGGTGAAGACATTGGTCTCAGACAAGAGGGTGTGGGTTATCAATGTTAGACAAGACTGTGGGACCTCCAGCACATATGCACTGATAGAGTGGAAGCGAAGAATCCCTGACATTGGCCTTAGAGGAAGAAGTCACCTCGACTGCACTCCTGGCCATGACTGGGACAGAATTTTTTGCTGCTTTGGGAGACTTTGTGTCAAAATGTCAGAAGGACACTCCAAAGTGCTCTGGGACTGGGTACCGAAAACTTAGGAAGCCTTTTCCAGGAGACAACCAGTGCCAGCAGGAGAGGACAGCTTCGAAGAGTGGCTGGAGCAGACCACACAAGCCCTGGATGAATGGAACATTCCTGAGGCCCACAAGAAACAGAGAATTACAGAGAGCTTGAAGGGCCCTGCCTCAGAAGCTATTCGCAATCTGAAACATAGCAAACAAGATTGTGTTGCTCATGACTAACTGAGTATCCTGAAGGATGTGTCTGAGCATACAGAGAAGGCCTCTGACCTTATTTAACATAGTTAGTGAGCATAATTATCAAAATGAAGGAGTGAAGCTATCTAACTATATGAGATGTTTAGAAAACATAATGGTTTAAATATTACTGAAAAAAGGCTTGGATCCCCGGAAGGTGGATGAGGTTCGTGCACAACAAGTCTTGAGGGGTGCCCAGCCTCTGGACCTTATTACAATCCAGTTGAGAACTAGATGGGGGAATCTTGAAGTACCCCGCTTTAATCTGGATTGTGCGTGAAGAGTAGGCTATGCTGGGGAGCAAAAAGAAGAGCCTGAAGTCAGAATCTGTTGCTGGGGTCAGAGTGGTTAGTGCATCCAACAGCAACCCAGAGATAAAGCTTCTGACGATTCATGTTTCTCAGCTAATAGAGATGATGACCCTACTGACTGCCAGGACCACCGTTCCATCCAGTGATGAAGTTTCAGAGTCCAAAAAGTCCTCAAACTTTACAGTTGCTCAGGTTGAGAAGCCAGTAAACCAAGGAGTCTGTTTCAACTGCGGAGGAGTGGGACACTATCGACGAGTGTGTCCGAGCCCGGCGATATCTGAAGCCCAACGTCCAAAGCAGGCAGGAAAATTCAGAGGGCCCAGTGAAGGAGCCAACCGGGTGTCCATCTACAGTAGCTGTTGCCTCTGAGCTACCCATTATCCCGCTTCCCTTGACCCATGCTTCCCAGCATCGGAAAGTCAGTGCACACCAACCTTCCAAAGCTTAACAGAGACTCAAGCCGAATCAGAATCCCCACAAGAAAGGGGCACGGATAGAAACCACAGAACAGGCTAAGGCTACCACTTCTCGCAAGTTCTCTGCCAAGATTGTGGGATCTTTTCCTGTTGTGCCTATCCAAGTAGAAGGAATCTACACAAAAGACCTCCTGGAAACATCTCTACCAAGACTTGTACGACAAGCATCTCAAACACTTGCCCTTGCAGAAGTTGGAGGAGTTAGAGGTATGGGGCATTGGGACCCAGAATTTCCCCTATGATGGCTATTTGTCAGTTAAGCTAGCTTTTGACCCCTCCATGGCTGGAAAAAACAGAAACGTTTGACAACCTATCAGTGGTCTGTCCTCGCCCCCCCAGGGGCCAACAAGAATTCCCAGGTCATAGGAACCAACACTGATCTTGTCAGAAGGTTGCTGACCCCTCTTGTCTTGGAGCCTGACACTCCAACTATGGGTATACATCCAATGCTGAAACAAGCATACCAGTGCCTGGTGCAAGAGCAGAAAGATATGACGCTTGGACGGTTGTGAGAAGGTATTACAACCCAGTGAAGTGGCGTGTTTACGAGCGTCAGTCAAGATCAATTGGAAGCAACCAGGCCCAAAAGTAATATCAACTAAAGCGTAGCAGCGAAGTCACGGGACGATTCCAGTTAGTGTCCACGACATTACGGCTTCACCACTGAAGATGCCGGTTTGAATGTTGCTGGGGCAAGTGAATCCGGCCACCCCACTCTCACCGTCTGATTTGGTGGGGGGGAGTGAAGGATGGAATCCCTGTTGAGGAGCTCTACCCGAAGAACACTCCACTCTCAACTGAATGGAAGGAAAGAGCCGAGACTCAGTTCTTGAGTGGCAGAATACATTCTCCAAGAGTGAAATCAATGTGGGGTGCGCAAAAAGTGCCAAACACCAGATCTGGCTTAAAGAAGACAAGCCATTTAGGAAAAGGGTCCGGTGGATTCCTTTGGGGAACTTGGAAGACCTGCATGAACTGCTGAACATCTGGCAGAACGGAAGAGAGCAGGTATCATCCGAGATTCCAGGAGTCCATATGCTTCATACAGTGAATACTATAATTTCTATGCTCAAATAAGTGCATATAATGTTTATGTGAATAGGCTACAGGAGAGCAGAGGAATGGCTCTTATGAGTGTCAGACCCATCTCTACTGCTCCTTCACACAGACATGAAAAAGCACAGATAAACAAGTACAACTTTAGCAAACAGGAACTGTATTACAATTCAACCTGCTCTTACATAGAGTTCTTTGGTGAACTGCAGCTTTACAAGCTTTAGCAAAACAAATCCCTGATGTGGGGAGGGAGGTGAAAGTAGTGCTCTGTTGCTGTGTGGCAATCCAGTTAATCTTCAGCTAGCTCTTAGGTATATAATTGCATGCAAGGAATATTAAATAGTAAAGCAAAATAGCTGATCCGATAGATGGTGTATATTCAGCAGACAATATTCATGTGTAAATCATTGACTTAAAGATGTTACATTTCTGTACAGGCAACAGCAGAAAATGGATGGCAAAGATGTCTGTATATAGTGTCAATGATATGCTGGAACAGATCCTTAAACTAAAGATGGTAGTGAATGCAGGAGGCAATGATGTCTATATACAGTGTCTATAAGACTGGGCTATTGTCCGCTCACCACACTGGAACAGATGATGAGGATGATGATCTCTCAGGAATTTTGGCCTGATGACATCCGGCCTCCGCCACACCGCGCCACGGCTCACACAAATCCGATATCCCTGCAAGGTGGATGGAACAAGAATGGCCTCCGGGCTGTCGCCGGACAGTGAAGGGGAACTGTCCGCAGGTGTCCTTCCAGATATCTGCTGGGTAACTCCATCAGAGCAGGCCACAACACAGTTGCAGCTTACTTTGTAACAGGTTCTCTGCATGCAGATCCATGACAGTCCCAAGAGAGCACGCCAGGCCTTATGCCTTCCCTCTTATAGTCCCTCCCAGCAGTCTACTCTTCTCCATCAGCCAGCTGGTAGTTGTAGTTTCACATAATACAGCCAGAGGGCAAATCCGATCCATCTGGACTACATTTCCCAAGATGCTTTGCTCTGTCTTGTCTCTAATTAAGAAAGTAACAGGACATCCCACACTGGAACACTAGAGGGAAACAGCTTCCCCTGCAACAATGCCACACAGCATCTTCTGATTGCAGGAATAGGTAGGTATCCAGCTCCTGGCTACATCCCCCTCCCACTTAAAATCTTTGGTCCCCAAAGAGGCAGGGATTTTAAACTTTTACTAGAAAAAAAGGGTTAGTCATCTCTAACCAGTATTCAAATTCAACAAATATTGACAAACATCAGGACTCTGCTTAAACCACTTGTACACATTTTCAGTTAACTCCTAATGAGTTTTCTGACAGTCCAGGGCAATAGCCGTGTCCCACCCAGTGGTGTCAGAGGTCACATCAAGGCCACCTTCTACCCAGTTGATGGGTCAAGCGTAGGGACTGGCCTTTAAATAGTGGAAATCAACTTGTCAGAGTTCTCCCCCAGCATATCATAGGTAAGTCTTCTAGGAGGATGGATATTTCTCCTCAATCTGATAGGAGAATGAGCTTTTGGATTTGGTGTAAGATTTCTTTCAGGACTTTTTACAGGAGTAGAGCTCTGTTCAGGACTTTTTGCAGAAGTAGAGTTCCTTTCAGGACTTTTTGCTGGGGTAGAGTTCCTTTCAGGACTTTCCACAAGAGTAGAGTTCCTCTCAAGATATCTTACGGGAGTAGAGTTTCTCTCAGGACTTTTCATGAGGGTAAGGTCATGAGTAGAGGTCGACCAATATGGGTTTTTCTCTGGCCGATGCCGATAGTTAGAAATCGCGTTGGCCGATGGCCGATATATGATGCCGATATATTAGGCCGATTTTTTTTCTTTTTTTTTTCCCTTCATCTCATAAAATCTAACAGTTAGACCACTTTCACACTGGGGCGTTTTTCAGGTGCTTTTGGGCTAAAAATAGCGCCTGTAAAGTGCCTGTAAAACGGCTCCCCTGCAGTCTCAGTGTGAAAGCCGAGTGCTTTCACACTGAGGCGATGCGCTGGCAGGATGTTAAAAAAAAGTTCTGCAAGCAGCATCTTTGGAGCGGTGTATACCACCACTCCTGCCCATTGAAATGAATGCGCACCGCTGCCAAAGCGCCTGCAAAGCGTTTCGGCAGCAGCGCTTCATAGGCGCATTTAACCCCTTCCTCGGCCGCTAGCTGGGTTATAAGCGCCCCGGTAGCAGCCGAATAGCGCCGCTAAAATGACAGTAAAGCGCCGCTAAAACTAACAGCGTTTTACCGTCAACGCATGCCCGCTCCAGTGTGTAAGCAACCTTAAGTAATAAGTGATACAGAAATTTTTTTACATTTAAACATTTATTAAACAAAACAAACCTCCAATCAGTTCACTTGTATGTATAATTTAGATTAAAAAAAAACAACTATATCTTAAATATTAAATACACAAAAACAGATAATCAAAACTTTTGGACGAAAAAAATGGGCTTACTTTACTGCTTAATTTTTTTTTTTTTTTTATTTCATTAATTTTTTTAAAAAAAATTGCGTTTGAAAGACCGCTGCGCAAATACTGTGTGACATAAAATATTGCAACAACCGCTATTTTATTCCCTAGGGTCTCTGCTAAAAAAATATATATATATAATGTTTGGGGGTTCTAAGTGATTTTCTAGCAGAAAATACAGGATTTTTACTTGTAAGCAACAAGTATCAGAAAAGATTTAGGCCCCTTTCACACTTATACGACTTCAAAGTCACACGATTTTACCGCGATTTCGCGGCCGCGATTTGCCCGCGATTTGGGAGCAGTACTACTTTGCCACGTTTTTGGCATTAACAAATGAAAACATACAGTAGTTGGTATGAATCATAAGGGGGAACTCCATGCCAAGTTTTAAATAAAAAAACCTGCGTGGGTTCCCCCCCAGGGGCATACCAGGCCCTTAGGTCTGGTATGGATCTAAGGAGAACCCCCTACGCCGAAAAATCGGCGTGGGGTCCCCCCCAAAATCCATACCAGACCCTTATCCGAGCACGCAGCCCGGCCGGTCAGGAATGGGAGTGGGGAGGAGCGAGCGCCCCCCCCTCCTGGACCGTACCAGGCCGCATGCCCTCAACATGGGGGGTGGGTGCTTTGGGGCATGGGGGGGCGCAGTGCGGCCCCCCCACCCCAAAGCACCTTGTCCCCATGTTGATGAGGACAAGGGCCTCTTCCCGACAACCCTGGCCGTTGGTTGTCGGGGTCTGCGGGCGGGGGGCTTATCGGAATCTGGGAGCCCCCTTTAATAAGGGGACCCCCAGATCCCGGCCCCCCACCCTATGTGAATAAGTATGGGGTACATGGTACCCCTACCCATTCACCTAGGGAAAAAAGCGTCAATAAAAAACACAGTACACAGGTTTTTAAAATAATTTATTAGGCAGCTCCGGGGTCTTCTTCCGACTTCGGGGGTCCTCTTCCGACTTCGGCAGTCTCTCCGCCGTCTCCTCCCGGTGTCCGCATCTTCTGCCGACTCCTTCGCTATCTTCTGCAGCTCAATTGCTAGCGGTGGTCTGGACTTCTGCCTTCTTCTTTTCTTCCAGAGATGTTGACACGACGCTCTCTCCAGCCAGAATGGTCTCTGTGCGCTTCGCAAGGGACTTATATAGGCGGGGGCCCCGACCCCGCCCCCTAATGAGGTCACTGTCCCGGGGCATGCTGGGACTGTGCCGTCATAAGGGGGCGTGGTCATCACCCAGTAATTACAGGTAAATTTTCATCTGTAAAGCCAATCAAGTCTCCTTCAGCTGAGTTCAGAATTGATCCAGTATTTCCAGTTTTAAGAGGCTCTATTCCCCTAGATGATAATATAGCTTTCATTTCCTGACCAGGTGACTTTTCCACTTTTTTGTTGATCTTTTTTTTCTGGTCCAGTTACTGACCCCTGCTTCAGCATCAACAGCTGGGGATCACAAACAGCAAGGCACTATCTCCTCATCCTCACTCTCTTCTCACTCCTATATATTCAGCTTTTCAGGCGTTAAAGCTTGCACTCCTTCTGTAGGCACAAAAGTCCATTCTCTGAATCCTTCCACTGGCCGATGAGGTGCATCCGGATCTCTATTGCCAGTTCCAGGCTGATACTTCAAACTAAACTGTAACCCGGCCAGTGCAGCTAACCAGCTTAGCAGAAGTCAAGAGGTAGGTCAAAGGATTATTGTCTGTCTTCACTAAAAACTTGGCCCCATATAAATAATCCTTCAGCTTGTCAACTACCACCCCTTTCAGGGCCAAAAACTCCAATTTGTGTACAGGGTAGTTTTTCTCAGAGGGGACGACACTTCTGCTTACATATGCCACTAGTCTGAGCCTTCCATCTTGTTATTGGTAAAGGACTCCCCCAACCCTCTCAACTAGCATCCACATGGCGCTCATAGGGCTTAGATGTATCAGCATATGCCAAGACCGGGGCTTCTGTAAGACTCCTCTTTAACTACTAGCCGACCAGCGCACAACGATTTACATCAGCACAATGGCACGGCTGGGCAAATGGGCGTACAGGTATGTCCCCTTTAAGACGCGGCATGTCCATCGGGGGGCCCGTGATCGTGTCACGGAGTGGAAGAACGGGGAGATGCCTTTGTAAACAAGGCATTTCCCCATTCTGCCTAGTGACATGACAGGGATCTACTGCTCCCTGTGATCGGGAGCAGTGATCACTGTCATGTCAGTGGAAGCCCATCCCCCACACAGTTAGAACACCTCCCTAGGACAAGCTTATCCCCTTGATTGCCCCCTAGTGTTTAACCCCTTCCCTGCCAGTGTCATTTACACAGTAATCAGTGCACTTTTTATAGCACTGATCGCTGTATAAATGACAATGGTCCCAAAATGGTGTCAAACCTGTCCGCCATAATGTCGCAGTCACGATAAAAATCGCAGATCGCTGCCATTACTAAAAAAAAAAAAAAAAATTAATAATAAAAATGCCATAAATCTATCCCCTGTTTTGTAGACGCTATAACGTTTGCGCAAAACAATCGATATACGCTTATTGTGATTTTTTTTACCAAAAATATGTAGAAGAATACATATCGGCCTAAACTGAAAAAGAAATTTGTTTTTTTTATATACTGTATTTATTGGCGTATAACAATCACTTTTTCACCCTGAAAATCGGGTGCAAATAACGTGTGCGTGTTATACGCCGATACTTCAATTTTATGTGCCTCGGAGGGGACAGGGAGAGGGGGCAGGATGAGCGCCATCAGATTACATACAGTGCGAATCTCCTGTTTACTTGGCGGCCTCTGTAATAGGAAGTCCCGTCTCCTGGGTCGCCGTTGGACCACTGTTCTGTCTATCATAGGAGATTCTCACTGTGTCGGCGCTTGTCGCTTTTAGGCTGCAGATGGGCATTGATCAAGCTGAACTGATGGCAATGTTGAGGCTGCTGCATTGATGGCAATGGTGAGGCTGCTGCATTGATGGCAATGGAGAGGCTGCTGCATTGATGGCAATGGTGAGGCTGCTGCATTGATGTGGACTGATGAGGCTGCGTTGATGGCACTTGTGAGGCTGCAGATGGGCATTGATCAGGCTGCATTGATGGCAATGGTGAGGCTGCAGATGGGCACTGACCCTTATTCTGCTTTAAAGTTCCATAATTTAAAATTTAAGTTTTTTTCCTGAAATTCCCCTCTTAAAAATGAATGTGCGTGTTATACACCTGTGCGTGTTATACGCCGATAAATACTGTATTGTTTGGGGATATTTATTATAGCAAAAAGTAAAAATATTAAAAAATATTGCTTTTTTTTTCAAAATTGACACTCTTTTCTTGTATATAGTAGAAAAAATAAAAACCGCCAAGGCGATCAAATACCACCAAAAGAAAGCTCTATTTGTGGGGAAAAAAAGGTCGTCAATTTTGTTTGGGAGCAACGTCACACAACTGCGCAATTGTCAGTTAAAGTGCCGCAGTGCTCTGGTCAGGAAGGGGATAAATCCTTCTGGGGCTGAAGTGGTTAGACGCTGATAAGCCTCCTCACATGGACGAGTTCATTGTTCTCGGGTGGATTATTTTTTCCTCTCATTCCCGGATTCTTCACTTTCATCTTTCCTTCCTCCCCCCGAAACACCCTGTAGCAACTCATTAAAGGGGTCTGCCAATCTTTGCGAAATTAGCTACAAACCTTTGGTAATAGGAGCAAAACCCCAGAAAGGACCTTAATTCCATTACAGTCTTGGGACTAGGCCATGCAGTAACTGCTTCCAGCTTCTTTGGATCTGTAGCCACTCCCTTAGCAGAAACAACATGGCCTAAATAGGTGACCGAAGTTCTGTAAATCTGACACTTTTCCAGAGATAATTTAAGCCCTTCCTTATGTAGTCTTTCAAACACTTTCTCCAGCCGTGCCTCATGTTCTTCTAATGTCTTCCCAAACACTATGATGTCATCCAAATATACCAAAACTTCAATCAGGTTCATTTCTCCCACAGTTCTCTAACATTAATCATTGAAATGTTGCTGGTGCCCCCAAAAAGTGCTTGTGGCATCCGATTGAAACCAAAGAACCCAAGTGGGCAGATGAAAGCAGTCTTCTCTTTATCTTCAGCATGCATCGGTCTTCCACTTTTCAAATCCAGCACACTAAACCACTTAGCCCCTGCAAGGCACTGAAGAGCATCCTCAATTCGTGGAGTTGTATATTGATCAGGAACAGTCCGTCGATTAAGTATTCGATAGTCTATACACATGCGCAGTGTCCCATTCTTCTTTCGTACCACCACGATGGGTGAAGCGTAGGGACTTCTGGATTTTTGAATTACTCCTGACTTCTTCAACTCAGCCACCTGTTCCCTTAGATCTTCCAAGTCACTGAGGGGTATTCTCCAAGTTCTCTGGCTGAAGGGTTTGTCTTCTTCTAACCGGATTCGATGTTGGGCACTTTTAGCACAACCTACATCAAAATCATTATCAGAAAAGATCTTCTCCCAATGGGATAGCTGTAACTTTATCCATCTTCTCCTGGCAGGAGGCAACACCTCAGCACACTCCTCCATTTTCTTTCTATAGCCCCTGATACTTTTTTCCTCTCACAATTTCTGCTGGAGGTACTGGGACGGCTGCACTCACTTGCCCCACCAGCATCCGAGCCCCTAACACCACAGGATGGTCAGTGACATTTCAGAGGCTGATAGATACCTTCTTCCCGCTTCGGAATAGGGCTTTGGTGGAAACCAACTCTGGAACCAACGCTGTCCCAGCAGCTTCTGCTTGTGTGTCAGTCTCCAACACAACAAAGGATCCTGGATGCTCCCAAGTGAGTTTGACAGTGGCCTTCAGGAAAGCAATTTCTCTAGGCTGTAGCACCTTCTCTCTTGTGTCTAACTTTCATAACCGCCCCACCCCCATGACAGGGGCATTTTTCTCCTTAACCACTAGAGGACCAGCCGCCGCAGTTATACTGTGGCAGGCTGGCTCCCCTGGGCAAATTGCCGTAGCTATACGTCAGCCACTTTAAGACCACTAGGGAGCGCATGCCTGCGGCGCGTTGATGGAGCCGATACACGCGCCCGGCGGCCGCTCCTGAAAGAGACAGAACAGAGATCTGTCAATGTAAACAGACAGATCTCCATTCTGTCAAGAGAGAGGAGACAGATCTGTTGTTCATACTAAGTATGAACAGCGATTGGTCTCCTCCTCCAGGCAGTCCCATCCCCCCTACAGTTAGAATCACTCCCTAGGACAGTGATGGAGAACCTTGGCACCCCAGATGTTTTGGAACTACAATTCCTATGATGCTTATGCACTCTGAAGTACAGTTGAGCATCATGGGAAACCCCTTGATCAAACCCTAGTGTTAACCCATTCCCTGCCAATGACATTTATACAGTAATCGGTGGCTATTTTTAGCTCTGATTGCTGTATAAATGTCATTGGTCCCAAAAAAGTGTCAAAAGTGTTCGATCTGTCCGCCACAATGTCGCAGTCCCGCTAAAAATCGCAGATCACCGACATTATTAGTAAAAAAAATTAATAACAAAAATGCCATAAATACTGTATATCCCCTATTCATTTTTTTTTACCAAAAATATGTAGAAGAATGCATATCGGCCTAAACTGAGGAAGAAATTTGTTTTTTATTTTTTGGGGGGGATATTTATTGTAGCAAAAATAAAAAATATTGCTTTTTTTTTCTTCAAAATTTCGCTCTTTTTTTGTTTATAGCGCAAAACGTAAAAAGCACAGGGGTGATCAAATACCACCAAAAGAAAGCTCTATTTGTGGGAAAAAGGGACATCAACTTTGTTTGGGTACAGCATCGCACGAACGCGCAATTGTCAGTTAAAGCAACGCAGTTCTGTATTGCAAAAAATGGCCTGGTCATTGAGGGGGCAAATCCTTCTGGGGCTTAAGTTGTTATTCACTTGTTGAGAGGCCTGGTATAGTCGTGAGTGGATCCCAGTTAGCACAGAACCATCTTCTCCAACCACAGATTCTAACAGTCTTCTCTGATGAGTGTGCTCAAACTTGTACAAGTTGGGGATCTTTTCTACCCTTCCATAGACTGCGCACAAAGCTTCAATATAGTCCATGGCTACACAGTCAGGCTTCCCTCTCTTCAAACTCCGAATAACATCTGCTGCGGGGCTTCTGAGGCTCTCACTTATCATCTGGCCTACTCCACACCGCAGATCACACAAATCCGATACCCTTGCAGGGTGGATGGAACAAGAACACCCTCTGGGCTGCCACCGGACAGCAAAGGGGAACTGTCCGCATGTGTCCTTCCAGATATCCGCTGGGTAACTCCCCCAGAGCAGGTCGCAACTCAGCTGCAACTCACTCTGTAACACATTCTCTGCATGCAGACCCACGCCAGTCCCAAGAGAGCGCGCCAGGCCTTAAGCCTTCCCTCTTATAGTCCCTCCCAGCGGTCTGCTCTTCTCCATTAGCCAGCTGGTAGTTGTAGTTTCACATAATACAGCCAGAGGGCAAATCCTATCCTTATGGACTACATGTCCCAAGACGCTTGTCTCTAATTAAGAAAGTAACAGGACATCCGACACTGGAACACTAGAGGGAAACAGCTTCCCCTGAAACAATGCCACACAGCATCTTCTGATTGCAAGAATAGGTAGGTATCCAGCTCCTGGCTACACTTGTGCAGTACAGCAAACAAGGGGTTAAAACAGGCAGCATTGTGTTGCTTTCTCACCACCTGCTTTAACCCCTTGGACCCCGCAGAAGCATGCAGTTGCGGGGCGCTTGCAGAGTGGCCCATTTACTTGAATGGGTCGCGATTGGCAGGCGGTAGCACCCACCAAAAGCAACAGGGGGCTTAATTCCTGCTGAGGCATGTGTACACCTTTGGCTGCTGCCTCATGGACAGGGGGAAAGGGACCAACCAGGAGTCAGAGAAGCACAATGGGACATGTAGGACTGAAGAGTAGTAGCCCCACTACAGTGGATATGGAGTGTACTGCAGCCCCCAGCATGCCGAGAAAGGAGCTGGAGTAATGGGCAGAGTTACCCAGACAGCCCGGAGAGAAAAGACCATGAGGCAAAGGGGACCACAAGGCGGACAGTCAGGAGGGCTGAGAGAGACCTGCTGTGGAGAAGGTATTCTAACCCTTTGCTTGCCACAGAAGAGCTGGAGTAGTGACCCACTCTGCCTGCCAGTTTCATCTGTTGACATGGGTCAACAGTGGCGGACATCTTAACGGCTGCAAGGACACCCAGGGTCATCTCCAGGCATATCTGTACAGACATTACTGGGTAATTGGGTTGCCAGGTGGGCATCCATCATCAGCAGGTCCTTTGAATGCCTGTTCCAGAACATCCTTTTTTCCCTTGGGCCTTGGTGTCACCTGGATTGGTGAGTGGGAAGTAGCCCATCCTGCACTTACACTTAAAGAGATAGGCACTGCATGCAGACACCTTTACTTTGTTTTTCTTTGGGGCCCTTACAGGTGACTGTATACCAAATATCCTCTGTCACTAAGTGTTACTACATACAGATCTCTTTGGGCCTTTTAAGCTAGCTGAAGATATACCGGACATCTCCACTATAAGTGCTCCCACATACTGTATACTGTGTACATTCTTCTACTACGCCAAAGACTGTGTGAGTGTGTGAATATTGCTGCTCATTAACCACTTCCCTCCCGGCCTATAGCAGATTGACGGCTGGGTGGTGGTTGTGTTATCCTGACTGGGCGGCATATGACGTCCAGTAGGATAATCCATAGCGCGTGCCCGTAGGGACGACGTGTGTCCCTCAGACACAGCGCTTCCCCGATCACGGTAAACAGCCAATGAAATTGGCTGTTTACAACGTGATCGGCTGTTTCAAAATCACAGCCAATCACACGTCACAGGAGACTCGGCGACGCGCACAGAGCGTGCCGCCGGAGGCGCGCAGAGCGGGAATCAGGGAAGGCGCGTGTCTCTTGTACACAGCGCTTCCCCGATCAGGGTAAATAGCCAATGAAATTGGCTGTTTATCACGTGACTGGTTGTGTCCAATCACAGCCGGTCACAAATGTAAACATTGAGGAGCAGTTACTATCTGATCCCTGCTCTCTCCTCACTGCCCTAATTTTCCAACAAGGTCCCACCTCAGGAAGCATTCGCTCTGATAGTGTGAGTCGATTTCACGAGCAACATTTTCCCTATAACATTGTCCCCACAGAATCTGGAAGAAGAAAAAGAAATGCAGTGTATGCAGCAGAGGAGGAGTAAGAAGAGATACAAGCTATTATTGTTCCCAATGTCCCTCCCAACCTGGCCTGTGCATCGGAGATTGCTTCAAAAATTATCACACATCCATCAGATATTAATTCCCCTTTTTATTAACAGACTGTCATTTCCAACTTTTCAAATTCCTGTGTGGATCATTTGCCTGCTACTAGGTTACTACCTTACACGTTAATTAACTGACCCATGCCTGTTCACTGACGATGTCTTTGCCTGCTAATTTAAACCACATTTCTGACTTCCACGTGCACCAACCTCAGCCTGTTTACTGACGATGCCTTTGCCTGCCGTTTTAAACCACGTTTCTGACTTCCATGTGCACCGACCTCGGCCTGTTAATCGGCCATGTTTTTGCCTGCCACTTGGACTGATCTTTTGCCTTTCTACTTTAGTACACAGGGGTCTCACATATGTGAGGGGCGTCAGAATAGCGTTCTGAGTAGAGAAAAACGGTTTTTCATTTTCTGTGCTCCCAGAACAAGGTCTGGTTGCCTGGAGGCTTCAAAGAGATTTGGGTGGGAGAAGCCTCTACCCCTGTCCCCCTGGCCCTAAGCTTGATGGTCCTTCCTGCTGCCTGGACAAATACTTTGGCTAAGCTGACCATATTGCTGCCTGTAATGACCCAGGACATTATGGACCATGTTTCTTAGTGCTGCTTGGACCAATACTTTGGCTGTGTTGACCATATATCTTCCTGCTGCCTCTACTGACTATGGACAATATTTCTGCCTTGACACCTCAGCCTGCTACCTGGACCAATGCTTTGGCTGTGCTTTGGCTGTGCTGACAGTATCTCTGCCTGTACGAACTATGGAATACTTCCTACCTGCTGCCTGGATTGCTTTTGCTGTCGCTGACCACATCCCTGCCTGCTGCCTGGACCGATGCTCTCCTCTGTAGATTACTGCACTTCTAAAACCACAGGTAATTTTTTGTTATTTGGTATGTACCTGTTATGTGTTAGAAATATGTAGGGCCTTCAAAAATGTGATCGGTAGTCAGAAAATTATATGTGTAATTAATGCTGCTAAAATGCCTGGAGGTGCTAATGGATGTTGGACCTCTGTATGTGGCCAGGCTGTGTAAAAGTCTCACACATGTGGTATCGCCATACTCAGGAAGAGTAGCGGAATGTATTTTGGGGTGTCATTTTTGCTATGTGTTAGAAATATCTTATAAATGGACAACTTTGTGTAAAAAAAAAAATGCATTTTCATTTTTTTTCCACATTTTTTAAAAAAGTCAAAAGACTTGTTATGCCTCATAGATTATACGTTGGGGTGTTTGCTTTCCAAAATGGGGTCATTTTGTGGCCAATTCCATTCTCCTGGTGCTCCAGGGCCTTCAAAAATGTAATAGGTGGTTGAGAAATGAGATGTGCAATTTATGCTCGTTGAACGCCTGAAGGTGCTACTTCAATGTTGGGCCTGTGTATGTGGCCATGCTGTGTACAAGTTTCACACTTGTGGTATCGCCATACTCAGGAGGAGTAGCAGAATGTATTTTGGGGTGTAGTTGCAATTATGCATATGCTGTGTGAGAGAAATAACCTGTTAAAATGGATGAAAATCCGATTTTTTTTTTTTATCATACTGTAGAGTATAAGATTTCCTATCATTTGAGCCCAGTCTTGCCACACAGAGTTAATCCATCTCTGAGCAATCCTCTTTTATTGTTCAGTGAGAGAAATCTTGACAAACTGACAAAAACTTTGTCAAATACTCCCCCTTGCTGTGAGTGACAGCCTAAAACACAGGCATTATTTTTTAATTCCCCCCCCCCCTAGATCCTTTCTTCAGCAGCTCTGCAAGAATTGGCTGTTCCAAACCTCAGCATGATTTGGCATGCTGAAGTCATGTGGTTACTTTCCTGTCTTTTCACTGGATGTTAGAGATCATAGCAGAAGTTCAGTTAGAAATACACAGGAAAAAATGCATATTGACAAGGGGAGTGTAGAGGTGGGCGGGGAGTCTACTGACATCACGACTCCACCCACCGAGCTCCAGACAACAGACCCACCCACAGAATCTGCAATTTTTCAGCTCTCATAACAGACAGAGGGGAGACGTTTGACAAGTAAAGATACATGCAGGAGGCGTGTATATCCTTATAGATAACCCCTATGGCAGTAGTTTAGAAAGGATGATATTGGGTTTACATCCACTTTAATATGACCAGTTTGTGTAAAAAAAAAAAAAAAAAAATCTTAATTTTCCCAAGAATTGTGGGAAAAACTTCAAAAAACTCACCATGCCTCTTAGTAAATACCTTGGACTGTCTACTTTCCAAAAAGGGGTCATTTAGGGGGTATTTGCACTTTCCTGGCTTGTTAGTGTCTCAAGAAATGAGGCTGTCAGTACATCAGGTGTGATTAGATGTGATCAATTTTCAGTGATTCGCACCATAGCTTGTAGACTCTATAACTTTCACACAGACTAAGGCCTCTTTCAGACAAACGATCCGTTCAGGTCCACCTGTCAGTTTTTCCGGCGGACCTGAGCGGACCCTCCATAGACATCTATGGAGCGTCGGATGTCAGCGGTGACATGTCCGCTGACATCCGACCGCTCTGATCCGAAAAAGTGCAACGGAGGAAAAACCTACTTTTCCATCTGTTTTCGGATCGGATCGGGTGACGACGGACTCTACGGTCCGTCGTCATCCGATCCCCCATAGGGGAGAGCGGCACTCTGTCAGGTCCGTCGCTGTGTGCAGCGTGCAGTGTGCAGCGATGGACCTGTCATCTGCCTGCTCAGCGGGGATCCACGGAGCGAT
This sequence comes from Lithobates clamitans, assembly GCA_037952925.1. NCBI lineage: Eukaryota > Metazoa > Chordata > Amphibia > Anura > Ranidae > Lithobates > Lithobates clamitans. The sequence continues at coordinate 4,060,674 of JBBGZY010000742.1, read as the reverse complement.
CCCCGCTGAGCAAGCGGATGTTCACGGGGAGGATCATCTCGGATCCGTCCCGTGTGAAAGGACCCTAAATAATATCCACTAATTTGGTTTATTTTTACCAAAGATGTGTAGCAGTATAAATTTTGGCCCAAATTTATGAACAAAAATGACTTATTTGCAAAATTTTAGAAAAGAAACTAAAAAAAGCAAAATTTTTGCAGTTTTTTCGCTTATACCGCAAAAAATAAAAAAAGCAGTGGTGATTAAATACAAAAGAAAGCTCTATTTGTGAGAAAAAAATGATAACAATTTTGTTTGGATACAGTGTAGTAATTGTCATTCAAAGTGTGAGAGCGCATTAAGCTGAAAATTGGTCTGGGCGGGAAGGTGCATAAGTATGCCTGGTATTGAAGTGGTTAAGGAGGAACACTGATTCTAGAGTGTAAAGTTGACATTGCTTGTTTTTGCATATGACACCACGTATTTATGTTCTCGGCCTGTGGGTTCAGGATTTTAGGGAAATAGATTGACCTGCAACAAGTCATCTTTATTCCCCTTCATGCCTGAGCACATAGATCATATTTGGGCCCTTTGAGTTGGTTGAAACTGTGCTCTAGATACTTCATCTGTGTTTTTGTATTGTTAGCGAAATTTGGTTGTATGCAAAGCACACAGCCAAATCTCCTGTTTCTAATCATAACAATTTCGTCTAATGATATAATACCATCTCACCTTTTGATCATATGTTTCTCCTCTGGTGTAGCTCATCCTCTGGTGTGTGTGTGTGTCTCATGCTCACAAAATAGAATCACATCCTCCTGCTTCAAGTTCCAAAAACACACTGCAGCCACCCCCAGCTGTCTGCGTGAGCCACTTTATTAGCATATCAATAGGAGGTCTCAAAAGCTCGAGGGTTCCGCCTCCAACAGCCAAACACACCTCTTGCAAAGCTTGTGACCTCACAGGATATGACCTCACAGGATGTAAGTGACCATATAAGGATTTAACAACAGAACACAAAACAACCAATGAACAATGACTACAGGACATGATACAATATACTAAATGACGATGACTAAAGTTCCTTGTGCATAGGAGATTATCTGCAGGTGCACGTCATGGCACCCCAAACATGTTGATCAGGCATACCAGGGGCGACAAGAGCAAAACACCTCTAAACCGATAATGTCTTTGCAGAGTGAACGCATCCCCACCAGACGATCGTTCTGTGCATTGCACAGGGGCCCATTTGCTGGCGGATATGTCTTCTCTCCGCAAACAATTCTCTCCAAACACCAGGAAGTTTCCCACTACCTAACAGGTCTCAGCCAGCGTCGATCTGCCGCAGTCAGCTCTTAGAGCGGGCTGTGATTGAACACACACACTGGGAGACTTATGACAACACATTAATATAAAATTTCCACAACAGTATTATAATGCCTAATATCAGAGTTTGCCATATTTAACTACCTAGTTAAAGTTATTACTGTCTGATGCTAAAGTCTTTCAGTAAAATACTTTTAGTTTACTACAGCTGGGTGTCCTTCCAATATTGTGTCTGCAGTAATATTTGTTTACCAGGTGAGACTGCTCTTGGGGTTGAGAGGCAAAACAAAGAAACTAACATTCTAAAGCGGCTCCTATGGGGGTGACGCTACACAAAGATCCACAGAGTGGTCATAAAGGAAGACTGTGAATCATTTGAGTATAATAATGCGGGGTTCAAAATTTCAAGTCCTGAGCTACTAGCGGGGCCTTAAGAATTACTCAACACCAGTTGCCCCACCCAACCCCTACCCTGCCCTGCCCATCCGCCCCTAATTCCACCCCTAAACACGCTTGCATAAATTATCTCATGAAATTACACTGTTAAATGTTTTATGCAGAATTAAGTTACAAAAATAAATACTAACAACAACTTTATAAACGAACAATATTAACATAAAGCATATTTCATTGATCTGACCGTGATAAATAAAATAAGGATAAAACATGATGATCTTTATATACCAGTACAGTAATATCTGAGTTGAGTGTCCTAGCTAATGCCACCCTGATGCAGTTCTTATGCTTGTATGATTGCATCCCACTGGATATGATGTGCCAGTTCCATTTGTTGACGCACTAACCAGGGGCGTAGCTATAGGAGTCACAGGAGTCGTGACAGCGACCTCGGCCCCCTGTATGTATGGCCGGCACCAGCATACGTAGCTGGGTGGGTAGGAGTACTGTGCGCACGGGTGGCTGGGGGACGGGGGTGACCAGCAGAGCTCCCCGTTCTACGGCACTGCCTGTTCTTTAGTTTTGCATTCCCTGCCTGTGTCCTCGGCCGGCTCCTCCGGGTCCCTCTCTCCTGCAGCGTTGCTCAGTCCATTGTCTGTCCTCACCAGCTAGAGTCCCACCCCCTGGGTCGGCTCACACTGCACTGCATGCTTCTCCCCTGGGGACAGAGACCCCATCTCCCCTGAGCACAGGGTCCTCTTCTTGGGGAAAGGGACCCCTTCTCACCTAGGGACAGGGCCCCCTTTTCACCTGGGGACAGGGACTCCATCTCTCTTGGGAAAAGGGACCTCTTCTCACCTGGGGACAGGGCCCCTTTTCCCCTGGGGACAAGGCCCCCATCTCCCCTGGGGAAAGGGACCCCATCTTCCTTGGGGACAGGGACCCCTTCTCTCCCGGGGACAGGGACCCATTCTAACCTGGGGACAGGGACCCCTTCTCACCTAGGGACAGGGACCCCTATCTCAACTGGGGACAGGGACTTCTTCCCTGGGTACAGGGCCCCCTTCTCCCCTGGGGACAAGGACCCCTATCTCCCCTGGGAACAGGGGCCCCTTTTCACCTGGGGACAATGCCCCATCTCCCCTGGTGACAGGGACCCATTCTCACCTGGGGACAAGGACCCCATCTCTCTTGGGGAAAGGGCCCCCTTCTCACCTGGGGACAGGGACCCCATCACCCCTGGGGACAAGGCCCCCATCTCTCCCCATCTCCCTTGGGGACAGGGCCCCATCTCTCCTGGGGTCAGGGACCCCTTCTTACGTGGGGACATGTCCCCATCTCCCCTGAAGACAAGGACCCCTTCTCACCTGAAGACAGGGACCCCCATCTCCCCTGGGGACGGGACACCAACTCCCCAGGGGACAAGGACCCCTTCTCACCTGAAGACAGGGACCCCCATCTCCCCTGGGGAAAGGGGCCCAATCTCCTTTGGGATGGGGAACCAATCTCCCCTGGGGACAGGGACCCCTTCTCACCTGGGGACAGGGACCCATTATCACCTGAGGACAGGGACCCCATCTCCCCTAGCAAGGAAGACCCCATCTCCCCTGCTGACAGGAACCCCATCTCCCCTGGGGATGGGGATCCCCATCTCCCCTGTAGATGGGGACCCCATCTTGCCTAGGGACAGGGACCCTATCTCCCTTGGCAATGGGGACCCCATCTTCCCTAAGGACAGGAGCCCTATTTTCTCTAGGGACAGGAATCCCATCTTCAGACCATGCTGGCTGGCAGGGCTGGCGTCAGCCATCCTAGGGTTCCAAGATGGGGGAGATGGCAGTTAAATCCAAATCCCCAGCCATCTGTACCAGCTGGGGTCACTGGATGCCGGGGGCTAAAGCAGTACCAGCATGGGGAGGCTGGAGGACAGACTGGGGTCTAACAGTAAGGATGTGCGGTGGTTGGAGGATGGGTGGGTACAGCAGTACCAGCATGGTGTGCTCTCCAGTCCCTGTGTGCTCTTTCCCGATTCCCCTCTCCTGCTTGCTGCTGCGAGGGATCTGTCAGGAGGGAGAGTGAGAAGTGGGCCGGTAAGTGTGTAATTTACCAGCCCCTTCTTTTTCTGAATTGAGAGTCATTGATCTGTACTGATCACTGACTTGGCCATTCATAACTGTGGTATATAGTAAAAATTGTGAAAAAAAGATTTAAAAAAAAAAACAAAGTAATAAAAAAAACGACTGATACCAGTGGCAGAACTAGAGGGCTCACAAAGGTCATACTTGCGATCGGGCCCTGGAGTTCCACCACTGGGCTCAGAGATAAGGGCCCTGGCTGGTGTTCAGGGGAGCCTTCATGGTTTCTTGCACGGGGGCCCTGAAGGATATTACCTCACTGACTCATTGACAACCTGGAAGCTGATGTGACTTTATTGTTTTGAGGTGCCTTTGATGACTGTGACAGTAGACATATCTCATACCTGATGGGCCACTGGACAAGCTAAAAATCACTGTAGTAGTAACCGCCGCTACAGGGAAAGCTGTGATCTTCCGGTTTCTTCTAGGGTTCTGTACATGTGGCTGCTTTTTTGTACATTGACCACAGGGGAGATTATTGGAGGAGTTGGGGATTGTGACATCACTGCCCCTCTTCTCCACCTCATCCAATCAGAGAACACCTTGTGTTCATTGTAAAAAAACAAGGTGTTCTAAGAATGGCAATGATTTGGAGTAAGCAACCCCATGTTTTTTTTTTAGCTTCTCCAGCCACCTATCAGGCATGAGTTCTGCATACGTGCTTTGTGCCAAGCTGGATCAATGTAAGTATGCAATCTAGATCATTTCTGGAGTTCATCTTTAACAATTGAACAGGATGCCGTGGCTGGGTCCTGGAAGGACGCTATATTTCCCCTCTGTTTGGACTGTGGTCCCTTTAAGGGAACAAAATGGTTAACTCACCTGTCAGAGGAAGTGGGATTAAAAAAAGACAGGAAGTTGTAGGTGGGTGCGGAGGAGTGTAGAGGAGACTGTGGGTGGCATAGTTGCCAACAGTCCCGATTTTCCCGGGACAATCCCGATTTTGGGACCCTCGTCCCGATTGGAGAGTGTCCCGAATTCGGGATTTCCCATAAGGAAAATCGGGAATGATGGTTTTTGTTTTTTTTTGTTTTTTTGGAGCAGCGGGCTCCAGTAAAATGGCGGCCGGCGCCACCGCTCTCTCTTCCTCTAGTGTTCAGTGGAGAGGGGAAGGGGGCTCGATCCGTGCAGCCAATGAAGCGTCTTCTTTAGCTGCACGGCCCCTCCCCTCTCCACTGAAGCGAGCAGAAGACACGGCGTCGTCGCCGTGTCTTGCTGAAAGCTCCCAGCCCCGTACTGCGCAAGCTCTGCGCCTGTGCAGTACAGGGGGTCCTCCATTGCCAAATGGAACTTTCTCGGCAGAACACCGGCCGCTCCTGCACTGAGCGGGGGCCGGGCTGCATTGAGGGGGGCTGCACTAACTGAGGGGGGCTGCACTGAGGGGGGCTGCACTAACTGAGGGGGGGTGCACTGAGGGGGGCTGCACTAACTGAGGGGGGGTGCACTGAGGGGGCTGCACTAACTGAGGGGGGCTGCACTAACTGAGGGGGGCTGCACTAACTGAGGGGGGGCTGCACTGAGGGGGGCTGCACTAACTGAGGGGGGCTGCACTGAGGGGGGCTGCACTAACTGAGGGGTGTGCACTGAGGGGGGCTGCACTAATAGAGGGGGGCTGCACTGAGGGGGGGTCTGCACTAATAGAGGGGGGCTGCACTAATAGAGGGGGGCTGCACTGAGGGGGGTTGCACTAATCGAGGGGGGGGGCTGCATTGAGGGGGGGCTGCAATAATAGATGGGGGGCTGTACTGAGGGGGGGTCTGCACTGATGGAGAGGGTCTGCACTGATGGAGGGGGTCTGCACTGATGGAGGGGAACTGCACTGATTGAGGGGGTCTGCACTGATGGAGGGGGTCTGCACTGAGGGGGTCTATACAGACTCTGGCGGGGGCACCTGATGCAAGGACAGACTCTGGCAGGGGCACCTGATGCAAGGACAGAATCTGGCGGGGGCACCTGATGCAAGGACAGACTCTGGCGGGGGCACCTGATGCAAGGACAGACTCTGCTGGTGGCACCTGATGCAAGGACAGACTCTGCTGGTGGCAGGCGACGTGGCTAGTGACACGCTCAGGGATCCCACTGATTCGGCATTATGGTGAGTTGAATGATTTAATTTCATATTACAATGTAATAATAGAAATAATGCGCTTCAATCATCCTGACACCATAACAATCATGGTGCCGGAATGATTGAAGCGTTAACACCAGGCGTTTGGAGTATCTTTATCTGCTGATTGTTAAACTTTCTAGAATACACATATTTATATTGTGTAGGATCTGGGGCTGCTGTCCTTCATTTCCCTCTCCCCCTTTCCTTCTCCCCCTTTCCCTCTCCATCCCTCATTCATCTCAGACTCTAACCACACCCTCTTGAGCCACGCCCATTTAAGCCACGCCCACTTTTCACATATGCCACGTCCACTTTTCACATACGCCACGCCCACTTTTCACATAAGCCACACCCACTTTTCACATAAACCACACCGATTTTCGACGCCGCACGTATGATTTTTTGCTAAGCCACGCCTACAAACAAATGCCCCACCCCCTAATTATTGTAAGGCTCCGCCTACAGCCAAAAAAGTGTCCCACATATTTTTTTTTCAATGTTGGCAACTATGGGGTGGTAGTTTTGTGTACAACGATAAAAGCGAAAGGCAGAGGAAGTTACCTGCGATAAAAACCAAGGACTGTTTAACTGAGATAGCAGTTCTGGACTCTGCAAGTCGGTGAGACTGAAATTTCTTTCTGTTGTTTTTGCTGCTGTGAAGCTGTTTAAGTTAAATAAACATTCTTTTGATTGCAAAGCCTATGTCCTGCAATCTAGCTGGCTCCCCGAATTTGACACAATATATACATTTCAAAAAAGAGCTGCACAATTTTTCTTTTCTCTCTTGGATATTATTGATTATACCTTTCTGGAGCCTATTCTTAATTGTTGTAAAACCCTTTAAACAAATGATGGTGAAAAATAGAAATTCAGCACGATGAAGAACATGAAGCATGGGAATGTGCATTCTTTATCTCGCACATGACTTGATCCAGCTAAATGCTTTGAGATAAGATGATCCTCTTTATTTCTTTCCAGTATACATTGGCCAGACCAAAGTATCCAATAAACTTCCAAAAACATATCATAGCTATCCCAAGCTGGGCAATCTACATCCAAATTCTTAACAATAAACTTGAACTGATATAGCAGTCATAACAGGATAATTTTACACACAGGCAATGCAGATTAGAATACATTTTGGATAAGGCAGTACCATCCTTAAGCTTCTAAGCTTACTGGTTACAGTTGATTGGTTAGAGTTCCTTCCATGACTTAGTCATAGGTCACTTAAGTGAAGCTTATATCTCTTAGCATTATGCAATTTGAACTGAAGAAACATATTCATATTCATATCAGCTGGCCATTTACTCTGATTCTGGTGAGTGAAAAAAACACTCAGTTATTACTTATTTGACTTGTATCTGCTCTTTTACTGTTTTTGTTATCAAAAAACAAGTTACATTTCATGTTATTTATATTAGAAATGTAGGGGGTACACTCCTATTTAGCCCCTTTATATGGTAGCTTTAGATATTTGTGATATCATTTCTTAGTGACTATGCTGCAGGATATTGTTGCTTATCGATATGCAATATGTCAGATGTAAGCATATGTAGTTTGAAAATGTACAATACTAGCATTTAAATATTCCTAGTATATGAACAGATCTATTTTTATACAAATGTATTAAAACGTATATTTAATTGGGCTACACAGTCTTAATTCACCACCTAGTTTTGAAAAACCCTTGCCCCTACCCCCTGTACCCCCCCCCCCCATAATTCACCACCACCACCAAAACTACCTTTGTTTGAGTTTAGATTTAAAAATGAAAAAAAAAAAATTGAAGCATATGTGTGGGTCAGGTCCTTTAATAAGATATTAGTAACTGCATGTGTTTTAACTCCTTGAAAAAGCCACAATGGATAAAAGAATAAGATACCCCTGTAGTTTAAGTCTTTCAGAAGTCTTAATATGCTATTAAATTCTAGAGCTCAACAGTTTACTTTTCCTTTCAGATGTCCATGATGGGAAACTCATTTTAACAATGTAAAATTCTTTCCTGATTTCACCTTAACGGTGCATAGTTGAGGTCCTTGGGGTTCAATGATATAATGGGGAGCGAAGAGCCACCTTGTAAAGATGAATTTACTATACAAGGTACTAACTCTGTGAGTATTTTTCTGTTTTTGTTTGGGGGTGTTGATATACAAAATCTCACAAAAGTGAGTACACCCCTCACATTTTTGTAATTATTTTATTATATCTTTTCATGTACTGACACTGAAGAAATGACACTTTGCTACAATGTAAAGTAGTGAGCGTACAGCTTGTATAACAGTATAAATGTGATGTGCCCTCAAAATAACTCAACACACAGCCATTAATGTCTAAACCGCTGGCAACAAAAGTGAGTAGACCCCTAAGTGAAAATGTTTAAATTGGGCCCAAAGTTTCAATATTTTGTGTGGCCACCAATGTTTGCCAGCACTGCTTTAACCCTCTTGGGCATGGAGTTCACCAGAGCTTCACAGGTTGCCAGTGGAGTCCTCTTCCACTCCTCCACGATGACATCACAAAACTGGTGGATGTTAGAGACCTTGCGCTCCTCCACCTTCTGTTTGAGGATGCCTCACAGATGCTCAATAGGGTTTAGGTCTAGAGACATGCTTGGCCAGTTAATCACCTTTACCCTCAGCTTCTTTAGCATGACAGCGGTCGTCTTGGAGGTGTGTTTGGGGTTGTTATGTTGGAATACTGCCCTGCAGTCCAATCTCCGAAGGGAGGGGGATCATGCTCTGCTACAGTATGTCACAGTACATGTTGTCATTCATGGTTCCCTCAATGAACTGTAGCTCCCCAGTGGCAGCGGCACTTATGCAGCCCCAGACCATGACACTCCCACCACCATGCTTGACTGTAGGCAAGACACACTTGTCTCATCTGGTTTCTGCCACACACACTTGACACCAACTGAACCAAAAAAGTTTATCTTGGTCTCTTCAGATCACAGGACATGGTTTCCAGTAATCCATGTCCTTAGTCAGCTTGTCTTCAAACAGTTTGTGGGCATTCTTGTGAATCATCTTTAGAAGAGGCTTCTGGGATGACAGCCATGCAGACCAATTTGATGCAGTATGCAGCGTATGGTCTGAGCACTGACAGGCTGACCCCACACCCCCTTCAACCTCTGCAGCAATGCTGGCAGCACTCATACATCTGTTTCCCAAAGACAACCTCTGGATACGACGCTGAGCATGTGCACTCAACTTCTTTGGTCTACCATGGCGAGGCCTGTTCTGAGTGGAACCTGTCCTGTTAAACCGCTGTATGGTCTTGGCCACCGTGCTGCAGCTCAGTTTCAGGGTCTTGGCAATCTTCTTATACCATAGGCCATCTTTATGTAGAGCAACAATTTTTTTTCCAGATCCTCAGAGAGTTCTTTGCCATGAGGTGCCATGTTGAACTTCCAGTGACCAGTATGAGAGAGTGAGAGCGATAACACCAAATTTAACACACCTGCTCCCCATTCACACCTGAGACCTTGTAACACTAACGAGTCACATGACACTGGGGAGGGAAAATGGCTAATTGGGCCCAATTTGGACATTTTCACTCAGGGGTGTACTCACCTCTGTTGCCAGCGGTTTTGACATTAATGGCTGTGTGTTGAGTTATTTTAAGGGGACAGCAAATTTACACTGTTATACAAGCTGTACACTTTACATTGTAGCAAAGTGTAATTTATTCAGTGTTGTCACATGAAAAGATATAATAAAATATTTACAAAAATGTGAAGGGTGTACTCACTTTTGTAAGATACTGTAGCTGAATATTTTTTATATTCTGTTTCCTACTTTTGAGGAAGTTGTTGATTTTTTTCTTTATTTTGCATATAATTTGCTTACAGTGTATATGTTTTATGTTGGAAAACCCACAGACATGAAGTTAAAGTCTTAGGCCTCATTCATACGGGCCTCCTGTGTTTGTTTAATTTAAACGCACGAGAAATTGATCAAAGTAGTATAGCGTTTGTTTTGGGTTTATATGCAAAATGTACCTAGAAAAAGTATTCCTCCCGCTTGAAATTTTCCACATTTTGTCATGTTACAACCAAAAACGTAAATGTATTTAATTGGAATTTTATGTGATAGACCACACAAAGTGGCACATAATTTTGAAGTGGAAGGAAGATGATAAATGGTTTTCAAATTTTTTTTATAGATAAATATCTGAAAAGTGTGGCGTGCATTTGTATTCAGCCCCCTTTACTCTGATACTCCTAACTAAAATCTAGTGGAACCAATTGCCTTCAGAAGTCAGCTAATTAGTAAATAGAGTCCACCTGTGTGTAATCTAATCTGAGTTTAAATACAGCTGTTCTGTGAAAACCTCAGAGATTTGTTAGATAACCTTAGTGAAAAGTGGCGGTTGGTGCCCAATTTTTTTTTTTTTTTTGGGGGGGGGGGGGATATTCACACAGCTGAGTCACCTGCGAGCGCCCAGCTTGGCGCTCGCAGGTCACCTTTTTTTACGCCTATTAGAGCATATGGCGCTAATCAGGTGCTTCAAACACACCCCCGCCGCTGTAATTCTGGCGCCCAAAAAGGGGCCAGGCAGCGGTGGCCATAGATAGATTCATGTAATGCATGAATATATTTATTGGTGATAGAGGAGGTGGCAGGAGAGAGGGGGCGGTGCCCATGCACCCTTATGGATACACTGCCACTGATAGTGAACAAACAGCATTATGAAGGCCAAGGAACACACCAGACAGGTCAGGGATAAAGTTGTGGAGAAGTTTAAAGCAGGATTAGCTTATAAAAAAAATCCTAAGATTTGAACATCTCACGGTGCGCTGTTCAATCCATCATCGGAAAATGGAAAGAGTATGGCACAACTGAAAACCTACAAAGACATGGCCATCCACCTAAACAGACAGGCCGGGCAAGGAGAGCATTAATCAGAGCAGGAGCCAAGAGGCCCATGGTAACTCTGGAGGAGCTGCATAGATCCACAGCTCAGGTGGGAGAATCTGTCCACAGGACAACTATTAGTCGTGTACTCCACAAATCTGGCCTTTATGGAAGGGTGTTGAGAAGAAAGTCATTGGTGAAAGAAAGCCATAAGAAGTCCCATTTGCAGTTTGCGAGAAGCCATGTGAGGGGACACAGCAAACATGTGGAAAAAGGTGCTCTGGTCAGATGAGACCAAAATGGAACTTTTTGGCCTAAAAGCAAAACGCTATGTGCGGCGGAAAACGAACACTACACATCACCTTGAACGTACCATGCCCACCATGAAACATGCTTTTCTTCAGCAGGGACAGGGAAGCTGGTCAGAGTGGATGGGAAGATAAATGGAGCCAAATATAGCGCAATCTTAGAAGAAAACTTGTTAGAGTCTGCAAATGACTTGAGACTGGGGTGGATGTTCACCTTCCAGCAAGTCAACGACCCTAAACATAGAGCTACAATGGAATGGTTTAAATCAAAGCATATTCATGTGTTAGAATGGTCCAGTCAAAGTCCAGATCTAAATCCAGTTAAGAATCAGTGGCAACGGGAGCGATTTAGACTCTGTGGACACTATCCCCAACCCCCATATTTCATTATATGGAGGAAGTGACCTATTTTAAGGGCTTTATTTCTAGTTTGTTATTCAATGCTATTACCTGTGTTTCTGGATGGATTCCCTTTAGGAGTAGCAAGCAAGTGGGAGAAGGATGTGGGCTCATTCGAGGAGGACCAGTGGGAGGAGGTCCGCGTACACGCGATCGGAATTTCGTCCCGCAAAAGACAGATGAGAGTTTTTCATCGGAAAATGCAACCGGGTGTATGCTCCATGAGACTTTTGCTGGCCGAATTCCAGCCAGCAAAAGATTGAGAGCATGTTCTCAATTTTTCAGTCGGAAAAAGTTCCTATCCGAAAATGCGATCGCTTGTGGCAGTTCTGATGCATGCTCGGAAACAATTCGATGCATGCTCGGAAGCATTGAACTTAATTTTCTCAGCTCGTCGTAGTGTTGTACGTCACCGCATTCTTGAGGGTCGTAAGTTCAGCAAACTTTTGTGTGACTGTGTGTATGCAAGGCAAACTTGAGCGCAATCCCGTCGGAAAAGCCATCATATCTTTTTCCGACGAGAAGTCTAATCGTGTGTACGCGGCATTACAGGCTGTTCAGATGTCATCCCTCAATTTGGCACAACGCCACAATGAGGGGTGCATTTTACGCGCATAAGGCTATTTAGAATGGGAGTGAGAAAGGACTCAGACTGCCCTAGGTGTGCTAGGGACCATTGGGACTTGACCCATATGATTTGGTGCTACCCCAAGCTGGACCTATACTGGACAGGGGTTCTGAACACTATTAACAAGGTCTTTTTAGTTAACATACCGACAGACCCCAAGCCATGCTTATTGGGTATCTTGGATGACCTCCCAATTGAGGATAACACTAAATTGGCCATTGCTAGAGCCCTTTTTCAGGCTTGTGTGCTCATTCTTAGACATTGGAAGGCAGTTAACCCTCCCACGTTGGATCGCTCAAATGGGAGACACTTTACAGTTGGAGTTTATCTTTCAACACAGAAGGCACCCTGGTAAATTCGATACATTGTGGTCACCCCTGGTCGGATACCCCGGGACTCTCTCCAGTGGATCTGGTACTGGACAGATTATTACTATAGGCACATGGAATGTACTGCTATCTGTTAGGGGGATACATAGCTGGTCTTGCAGGGCCGAGTGATGGGTGTATATTAAGAATATGACACGTCATGCACTGGTGTAAAGTGATTGATGCCTACATTGATTGTAATACGGTATTATCTGGATTTGGAATCTATGACTTGTTTGTATTTCCTTTTCCTTAATAAACTTCTTTGAAGAAAAAAAAAAAATTAAAAGAATCTGTGGCAAGACTTGAAAATTGCTGTTCACAGACGCTCTCCATCCAGTCTGACAGAGCTTGAGCTATTTTGCAAAGGAGAATGGTCAAAAATGTTACTCTCTAGATGTGCAAAGCTAGCAGAGACATACCCAAAAAGACTTGCAGCTGTAATTGCAGTGAAAGGTGGTTCTACAAAGTATTGACTCAGGGGGTCTGAATACAAATGCACGGCACACTTTTCACATATTTTTTTGTAAAAAATGTTGAAAACTAATTTATCATTTCCCTTCCACTTCACAATTATGTGCCACTTTGTGTTGGTCTATCACATAAAATCCCAATAAAATACATTTGCGTTTTTGTTTGTAACATGACAAAATGTGAAAAATGTCAAGGGGTATGAATACTTTTTCAAGGCACTGTATGTTTATGTTTAAATCCATTTACATGTATTCTGGTGTTCTATACAGATTTTTCCCTCCAAACTCCCTTTTGTCATGCGATTACATACATTTAGACACATTCGCAGTATTGAATCTGTCCCTGGACACACAGAATTTCAATTTTTTTCAAAATGCAATTGAACTAAATGCACCCAAATGCAAGTAAGCACACAGTGTGCATTATAATGTTAATGCAATATACAATACATTAACATCATTTTATGTATTTAAATATATTTAGAAATGTCCTAAAATTGCATATAATCACTTGCATGCCAGGCATAATCAGGAGATTATCCCATGTGTAAACAGGAAATTAATTTGAATTCAGAAATTAATTTGAATTTGAAAATGAATTCAAATTCGAAATGGAAAAATATTGCAATAAATACAGTAAGGTATAAAAGTGAAATAAGATGATTATTCCTACTTCCAATTAATTTTGAATCAATTTGAAAATAATGAACATATGAAATGAATCTGAATGCGTGACACAAAACAAATCACTCTAACATAACAAATATGACTAAACAAAAAATTGAACTTCTGCTGTCCGGATTTCTTGTGCACCTCCGGTGTCACATTTGGCACCTTTGAGGGGGGGGGAGCAGATACAGGTCTAATACAAGTATTTGCTCCCTCTTCCAAGCAAAAGATTGCCGCAGTATCCGTGGTGATCTACGCCATGTCCGGCCCCTCCTCTGTCCCCCCCCCGCTGTCTTCTGGGAGACACACAGGTCCCAAAAGATAGCAGGAACCACTCAGAATGCTAAGCACGACTTGTGTATGCACATTAGGGAACCAGGCTGTGAGGCCGCAAGGTTTCACTTTCTGATTCCCTTACTTAAGATGCCCGGCGCCTCCACCCGGAGCCGAGGGACAGATCATATATAGGAAAGGGTTTCCGCGCTCACGGACTAAGGTTTGCAGCCTCCCCTTACACACACCCCCAGGGGGGTGGGGTTTATTGGTAAACAGAAATTGTAGATAGGGGTAAGTGGCGCTATCTATGCCGGGGTACCTAATTGGATTTAATAATCCGTGCTAATGTATACAGAGGGAAAAAAACACTCAGCCAAAAACCATTAATTTGTGAGTGTGAGTATACACCTATAAAAAATTGGTGAACTGTGCTAGTGTATACAAGCCAATAGAATACTCGTATATATATCTGAGGTGTAGCTAACCATCCAAATCAGTGTAAATAATATTAGATGAACTAGAAATCCCCCCTGCAAGTGGTGTAGTGCCCAGTCTCCAAATATCATTAATCAATACGTGCAAATAGTGATATATCATATAAATCCAGAATCCGTGTTGACCCACTCTCCCATCCACAATGCAGAGTGAATAGGAGGGGATATAAATCTTAAATCAGTTCATCGTGTGTTGCAAACATAATAGTATTGCAAAAATAATGAGGGATATAAAAAAGTATAAAAAGTCTAAAAATATATAGTTCCAACATAAGCAAAAATAGTGTATAAAGTTCCAACTTATAAAAGTTCTTGTGTGTAGTGACTTTCGTGAGGAAAAACAGCTGGTATCCGGTGACTTGTAGTGCTCCCCCTCAAGGGTCCCCACTCACCAGCTCCCTACACCCCTGCAGGGGTAATAGGCATGTAGTACCAGGCCGTAGAATGGCGTCTTAGATTCCAGTAGGGCTGTCCCCGGGCGCTTCCGCTCCAGATGTGATGTACTACACCACCTGCAGGGGGGATTTCTAGTTCATCTAATATTATTTACACTGATTTGGATGGTTAGCTACACCTCAGATATATATACGAGTATTCTATTGGCTTGTATACACTAGCACAGTTCACCAATTTTTTATAGGTGTATACTCACACTCACAAATTAATGGTTTTTGGCTGAGTGTTTTTTTCCCTCTGTATACATTAGCACGGATTATTAAATCCAATTAGGTACCCCGATATAGGTAGCGCCACTTACCCCTATCTACAATTTCTGTTTACCGTGGGACAGATCAGCTTTGGGTGAGGACATCGCGGGTGCCCTGGACACGTAAGTGTCCATATTTTAAAAGTCAGCAGCTGCAGTATTTGTAGCTGCTGACTTTTTTTTTAAAAATGGCAGCGGAACTTCGCTTTAACGAACATATGCAAAACAAAATGAAACACATTTTTCTGTCATGCATATCTCTAGTAACTTCTCTTGTAAAGTGAACCGCCTATTTGTCTTTAGTAAAGCATTCCCAATGTAATCATACAAGTTATGATGAGAAGGGACTAAATCACAAAGCCTACAATAAAGCCTTCCTAGTACAAAAGAAATGCTCAAAATATAAACAAAGAAAACAAAAGTAACAACAAGAATGGCTACATTGCAACGAGAACTCTTAGGCCTTATTCACACCTGAGCATAGCAGGAAAACATGTTCCTGCTCAAGTTTTTCCCCCCACATTTTTCATGTGTTAACGCACGTCCTGTATAGGAAAGCCCATTCACTTGAATGAACTGCCCCTACACAGGACAAACACCTCAGAGTAGCTCCAGAAAATTTTCGGTCCTGGAGCTTTGTGTGTTTTTCAGTGTGTATTTCTTTTTCGTACATCATGGGACACAGAGCCACAGTATTTACTGAATGGGTTATATAGGCACCACTAGGTGATGGACACTGGCACAGCCTAGACAGGAAGTTTAGCCCCCTATATAACCCCTCCCCTTACTGGGAGTACCTCAGTTAAGGTCCCCTTCTACCACCCAGGACCCTCAAACAGAGGAACTCTGGGAAAGGGGAGACGAAACCCTCTCAGAGGACTGGGATAAGATTAATGACTCCTCTTCTGATGAATCAAGTGGGGAAGGACCCTCTTCAGCTTCACAGGCTGAGAAATTGCTGGTGCAATCTCTTAATGAAATGGTCCGCTCCACATTTAAGTTACCTGTAATTGAGTCAGTTGAAAAGCCCACATCTTGTTTGGGTTCACTGAAGCCTCCTCAAGCTGCGCATGCCTTTCCTGTTCATTTCTTGCTGGAAAAGCTTATTTA
Organism: Lithobates clamitans; assembly: GCA_037952925.1. Lineage (NCBI taxonomy): Eukaryota > Metazoa > Chordata > Amphibia > Anura > Ranidae > Lithobates > Lithobates clamitans. Next base: position 4,044,438 of record JBBGZY010000742.1, on the reverse strand, counting down.
TTGCCAGGTTTGTAGCATGTTTTTTCATGTGACAAAACTCGTGACTGCTAACTGAGTCATTAACAATTAATGGCACCGCAAGAAATGCGTTTGCAGCACATTTATAAAATGCGTGGCAAATGTGCATTCCTCTGTGTTCTGCTGCACGTTTAGGAAATGCAGCCTTAATCACTTCAGCCCCCGAGCCTCTTTTTTACACTTGTTTACAAGTTTTAAAATATTTTTTTTTTGCTAGAAAATTACTTAAAACCCCAAACATTATATACATAATTTTTTTAACACCCTAGAGAATAAAATGGCAGTCATTGCAATACTTTCTGTCACACTGTATTTGCGCAGTGGTCTTATAAGCACACTTTTTTTTGGAAAAAATACACTTTTGTGAATTAAAAAATAAAACACCAGTAAAGTTAGCCTAATTTTCTTTTATATTGTGAAAAATAATGTTACACTGAGTAAATTGATACCCAACATGTCATGCTTCATGTCATGCTTCAAAATTGCTCCCGCTCGTGGAATGGCGACAAACTTTAACCCTTAAAAATCTCCATAGGCGAAGTTTAAAAATTTCTACAGGTTACAGTTTTGAGTTACAGAGGAGGTCTAGGGCTAGAATTATTGCTCTCACTCTAACGAATGCGGCAATACCTCACATGTGTGGTTTGAACACGTTTTCATATGCGGGCACTACTCACGTTATGCGTTCGCTTCTGCGCGCGAGCTTGACGGGACGCTTTTAAAAAATGTTTATTTTTTTTCTTATTTATTTTAATTTGAATTTTTTTATTTTGACACTTTAAAAAAAAAATTGCAAACATCCCTTGTAATAGAAAAAAGCATGACAGAACCTCTTAAATATGAGATCTAGGGTCAAAAAGACCTCAGATCTCACATTTACACTAAAATGCAATAAAAAAAAAAAAAGAAAAAAGTCACTTTGAAAAAAAAAACATTTCTCCTTTAAGAGCTATGGGCGGAAGTGACGTTTGGCGTTGCTTCTGCCCTCCCATGCCATGGGGCTGAGCAGGGGCCATCTTCCCCTCAGTCAGCAGCCAGGCATTCACGGGAGAGGACGCGATCATCTCCGCCAGTAGCGGGAGGGGGCTGGGCACCTCTCCCGCCACCGATAAAAGTGATCTTGCGGCGAATCTGCCGTGGAGACCACTTTTATCACAAAGAGAAACGCACTGCTTTCCTGAAAATTCCCGGGGTTATGGCAGCTAGCTGCTGCCATAACCCTGATATTTAGCGTCAAAGTACTGACATACGGGTACGTCGTTTTGCGTGAAGTGGTTAAAACACTCCAGCCAAGAAAAACTTGACAAAAAATAGTCCATTAAAAATAAAATCAGCTTTTACTGCAATTTTTACCTACAGTTTTATTTCCTGCCACTAGATGTCCTTATAATTCACACTTTTTTGTGTATAAATACATGCTCCTCCAACTGGAATGCAGTGGATTTTACTGCCGGCTCTTGTACATCACTACAGGCTGTTCCAGTGGGCAATGCCATTGCATGTGGTGGTGGAAGCAGGTATTTGATTAGTCTGACCAATTGAATAACTGCAAAAGCTGCAGGCAGTGAAGCAAAGGCCATTGGAAAGGTAAGTATAGCACTTTTTCTTTTACAGTGCTCTTTTGTAAGTGACCCTGTGGTTACGAAGTCACCTTTAAAAAGACCTATGTTCATCTGTAACGTAATCAACCACAAATGCAGGAAAACAATCAATACTTTTTTTTTTTAACACCTAGGGGTTGATTTACTAAAACTGGAGAGTGCAAAATCTGTTGCAGCTCTGCATGATAGTCAATCAACTTCCAACTTGACAAAAAAAAACTGGAAGCTGCACCAGATTTTGCACTCTCTACTTATAGTAAATCAACCTCCTAGTACATTTTGTTTAACATTTTAATTAAACAGCAGTTGTGACATGCCAGCTAATTAGGATGGCGTTCAGGCACTTTGGCTTGCTTATTATTTGATTTTCTATTTCACATGTTTTCATCCGTGTATTTTTAGCAGAAATGTATTGTTTTGAATATTTTTATCCCGAAAAAAAAATTACAGCTGTGCACTCCAGTGTAAAAAAAAAAAAGTTTAATTGTACTATTTAATCATCACCAATTAGGAGTATAATACAGCTAGGACCTTATCACACTAGCAAATTTGTAGCAGCAAGATATCTCTAGTCTTATTTTCTCTGGCAATTTGCAGCAAGCTACAGTATTTCTGCATAGCTACAGTGTTTTTCTACGCTTACCTTTTGAGCTACGAAGAACTTGGAATTTCAACTCCATAAATGTTTCATTCACTTCAATTAATTTTTTTCCTTCACAAAAAAAAGGGCGATTCTATAGCGGCTTCATATTGCTGCTATAAAATCACTGGTGTGACATGGGCCCACGTACATTGGCAGAGATTCACAAAGTTGTCCAGTGAACACCTGGCTAAGACAAGTATGCACATTATGCTTAAAGTGTTACTAAACCCACAACAGTAAAATCAGTCTGTATATGTAATATGATTGTTATACTGACTGTGGAACCTAAGGGGTATATCCACTGCATTGTGTATAGGGCCGAAACAACTATTCGATGAATCGACAACTAATCGGTTATGAAAATAGTTGTCAACTATTTTCATAATCGATTAATCAGCCAGCCAGCCTTTCACACTGGGGCGGTTTGCAGGCGCTATTGCGCTAAAAAAAGTGCCTGCAAACCGACCCGAAAGTGCCGCTGCTTTGTCTCCAGTGTGAAAGCCCCGAGGGCTTTCACACTGGAGCGGTGCGCTAGCAGGACGGGAAAAAAAGTCCTGCTAGCAGCATCTTCGGAGCGGTGAAGGAGCGGAGTATATACCGCTCCTGCCCATTGAAATCAATGAGACAGCGCGGCTAAACCACCGGCAAAGCGACTCTGCAGAGGCGCTTTGCGGTGGTTTTTAAGCCTTTCTCGGCCGCTAGCGGGGGGTAAAACGGCCCCGCTAGCGGCTGAATACCGACGGTAGAGCGCCTCTTACAATTGTAAGCGGTGCTTTACCGCCGACGCCGCCCCCGCCCCAGTGTGAAAGGGCCCTTAGTTGGCCTGCATACAGAATGCATTATTTGTTTGCATATCAGGAAATACAGTGCAGCACACATACAGCTCAGTGCACCATTCACACATATCAGTAAGTGCCTGAGAACTTGTGAATGTGTGAGGAGCAATGCCTTGTGGAACATGTAGCCCTGAGCAGGAAGTGAGTGGTTCTAAAGGCAGAAGTTTTTTTTACCTTGCTATAGGGGCACTCTATACTATACTTTGCAGCTTGCTATTGGGGCACCCTGAAGGCAGGAGGAGCCAGAAGTGCCAGTGGGGGACCCCAGAAGAGGAGAACCAGGGCTGCTCTGTGCAAAACCATTACAGAGCAGGTAAGTATAATGTTTGTTTAAAAAAAAATCACTTTAAAGACTGTGTACAGGGAAGATCAGCATTTGAACCCAGAGAAGATAGAGGCTGATAGACTGGAGGTAATATAAGGCAATACAATTACATTTAAGTAAACTTTTACAAGTATTGTGCATTATAGTTAAAATGATCATATCTATGAAAAAAAAGTCTCAGCTTTTAGTAATACTTTAATATAAAGATTTATATCTCTGTTCCACCCTTCATATAGCTTCATGTCTGACTCCTAGTTATATAAGTAATATATATTACTTTCACTGTTTCACAGTATAAATGAACCCTTATAGTAGAGATGATCTGCTCTTTTTATACTATAAAGGACTAATTTTAGTTTCTTTTAAGGCCATTATGAAAGGTGATACATAAATTAAAAAAAAAAGCATGCTGCCGCTACTAAACTTCTTAGGTCTGGTTCACATTTTTTTTTGGGTGCTTTTTGCAGAAACGCACTACTGTTCATTTAACATGGTTTCCTATGGGACACGTTCACATCTATGCTTTTTTAGACTTCAATGGAGAAGGTGCAGAAAAGCATGTAGTGCGTTGTTGCTGTGATTTGCGTTTTTTAATCTGCCCAACAGCAAATTGGTCAAAAAAAAGCATAAAAAAAAGCAAAACGCAAATCGCAGCAAAATCGCATGTGCAAAAACGCACAGCATAAAGCACTGCAGGAACGGATCAAAAGCAAACTGAATAGGTGTGAATTTTCGGACGACAATATTCATTACGAAAAATCTTTGTACATTCGCTGAATGAAAGAATGTCGTTTGAAAATTTCACTTGCTTTTAACATTCAGTTTTAATTGAGAGATTTTGCTCCCTAACCATATAGCTGGTTATTTATATTTACCACTGCATATAGATATTTAATAAGAAATTGCCTTTTATTTTAAACTTTACATATTAACTAACTAGACTTACTCTAAGTGTATAAAGATGTGATTATTGTTTTATGCCCTGGATCATGTCTTATTGAGTGGAGCTCTGTTTTTACAATTTATGGTTGGTTGGCAATGTAGGGCAGATAGTGAGTGCAAAATCTAATCTCCCAGAACTCTGTGCTTCATCTGCTCTCAGCTGCATAATCAGCTTTTCATCAGCAACCTGGATAAATTCCATGCACTTGTTTGCTGTAACCTCCATGTGGGAATAAATACTGTACAGACATGTTTAACCCTTTATTGTTGCCAGAAGATATATATTCTTTGCAGATTGATACATTTGATTACATGATATACTGTAACTCATACTTTGTTTCACAGAGTGTTGCTAAAACTTGTTTTGGTGAGGCAAAGGGGAGGGAGAGTCAGCTTTGAAATGAATTGCTGTGAGATGTGAAAAAAATGGCAGGCCCATTGTTTCCCATGAAGACATAAAATACAGGAAATAAACCTGTTCAGTAATTTTTATAAAATTTACATCAACATTAAAGCTGAACTCTAGGCAAACGCCCAAACTGCAAAACTTCTTGTTTTGGTCTAGAGGATTTGGAAAAACACTGTTTACTTATCCGATCCTCCACTTCTGCAGGTTCCTCTGCACTGCTGGACTGGTCCCTGCAACCTCTTCTCTCCTGTACTCTGGCCCTTTTGGCCATTTAAGTCCTGTGATGTCATCAAGACCAAAGCAGGGTCCATAGCCCTGCATTGGATGTGAGGGCGCCAGGGTATGGTTCCCTGCTGGAGCATGGGGGATCACCATCTGCTGGAGAGTGGAGGTTCAGGTAAATACAATGCTTTTTGTTCCCTGGACAGAATACAGCATTTAATCCTTACAATACAGTGAAAAATGAGCGATCACAGATAGCTGACTGCTCGGTTGTTAGGTCCGCTCTGAAAATAGAGCTGTGACTGGCAGTCACTGCTCTGTGCTTTGCCCTTATAATGCTCCAGACTGTGGAGGGGGTGGGAGCTGTTGGCCCAGACTCTCGCCGGTCAGCCATCTGGGCAGATCCAGTTATTATTTTCGAGATCTCTGCAAAGCCTGCTGTCAGCTGAATCTGTTTTACAGGAGTGCAGAACTAAGTGAAATCCTGTGACCTACAGGAGAAGTATAGCCAAAAGAGCTTTGGTCATACTCCTCTATTAATGGCCCTGTAACCTATTTATCACAAAATCATTTCTTACTGTGTTTTTCTGCCTTCTTGTAACGTACTCCAGGAGCTCCAGAACCTCTCCTTTTCCCCTCGCTTCTATTTGTTTGGAACAAGCAATGAACGTTAGTTGTTGTCATGTGCACTGCTCTGTACACACTACACATCCCATAGTCTATAGTCCTTCTCTAGAGCAAACAAGAGAGGGTAGCTAAAATTATATTTACAGTGGAACCATTGAAAATAAACGTAGCCACCCTCATAGCAGAGCAGAGATTTAGAAAGGGCAGAGAGCAAAAGAAGGTACTTTTTGAGGTAAAGATACATACTTAAATGAAGTTAATTTTCTTAAACCAGAGTTTAGTATCACCTTAAAGCAGAGTTCCACCCAAAAGTGGAACTTCCACTCATTTATTTCCTCCCCCCCACCGGTGCCACAATTGGCACCTTTCGGGGGGGAGGGGGGACAGGATACCTGTCTGTGTGTTACTGAAAGTTTAACACCGTATAGTTCTGTGCGTTACTGAAATATTATAGTATATCTATGGAGTGTGTCTGTGTCGTGAATACTCAAATTAAAGCACCAAACAACACCTTCCATTGATTTAAAGTGCTTCCACGTACACATTTACACATATTTATTACATTTTGTTAATAAGCACCCCCACTCCCCCATCATGTCTGGGAAGACAGCAAGAAGAGGCAGACGTTCTCGTGGCACTGTAAGGTGGCCAGCAGCGTATGTGTCCACAGGCAAAGGTGAACATGGTCAGTCCTCAGGCAGAGCATCATTCTCTCTGATTAGTGATGTTGCCCGTGCTATCCAGCCACAGCATGCAGATGAGGTGGTGGACTGGCTTACTAAACCGTCCTCATCCTCCGTCACCCAAGGAGAGTCTAGTGCGCAGTCTCCTGCAGCTACCAGAGTGGCAAAACCTGCCTCCTTGTCCACAGCTATTACTACCATATGTCAGGGCTGGGCTCAGCCCTTCCTTCTCTGAGCTGGCCGCTCTGCTGTCAGCTAATTGCCAGCTCCCATCTCTCTCCACATTTACCCAGCTGTTGTTGATTCTGCTTGTCAATCCTGCCTACTTAAAGCAATCCAGCTCACTTGATCTCTGCCTCGCCTTTATCAACATCACAGAGACTTTCTCCTGCATTCCTGTTTGAAGACTTGCTCGGCTGATGTCCCTTCTGGCTCCTGATCTTGCTTGCTGTACTACTACGTTTATCTCTGGCTCTCTGATATTGGCTTGGCTGACTACCCGATCTGGTTACTGAACTCTGGCTTGTTTTGACTACGCTTACTCTGTTTACCTTTTTATTATTATTATTAAACAAGTGTGATTTAACTATACTTCTGTCTCAGTCTGATTCATGGTTCCTGATAGTAGGCGAAGGCCATGAATTCAGAAGATACAGTCAATCCACTTGTTGGTAATATTTTTTCCAGATTGGATGAGCAAGATCACCACATGGATTAGTTTGCCATAGCGTTACAAATGCTCCTGAGTCACATGGCTCACTTGGAAACTCCCACTGTGGCTGCTCCGGTACAACCTGAGTTGCAGGCCGTCCCTGCTGCTGCGCCAGTCTCTGTGCAGGCACCCACCTCAAGTATTAGCTCTATAAGAGGTATGTCTGGTTCCGCTCCGCTTCCCCACCGATTTGGGGGTGATCCAGTTCAATGCAGAGGGTTTCTCAACCAGGCTATTTACTTTGAGATGCTGCCCCAGGCGTTTCCCACGGACAGAAGCAAAGTAGGTTTTGTGATATCTTTGCTTTCTGAGAGAGCCTTGGCCTGGGCAAACCCTCTATGGGAGACGCAAAAACCTCTTGTCTTCAGTTACCCTGACTTTGTGGCCTCCTTGAAAAGGGTATTTGACATTCCCGCATGCTCCGCTTCTGCTGCCAAGTGCCTCATGTCCATCAAACAGAGTACGAGAACTGTTGCCGACTACATCATTGAATTCCGTACTCTGGCAGCAGAGGTTGCTTGGAACAATGAGGCCCCTGCTTTTTCTCATGGTCTCTCGGATTCCATCAAGGATGAGATAGCAGCCAGACATATACCCACTGAGCTGGAGAGGTTGATCACGTTTGCCATCCTCATTGACTCCAGACTCAGAGAAAGACTCTCTTTTAAGAAGCGCTTGCGGAAGCCTCATGTACGTTTGCCTCCGAGCTTTGCAATCCCACCCGTGCCTCCCTCACCTCCCATGAAGATGAACCCATGCACTTGGGCTTCCCTTGTCTCTCTGCAGATGAGAGAGCCTTTAGGAGGAAGGAGAGATTGTACCTTTATTGTGGCCAGGCAGGTCACTTTTTGAAGTCTTGTCCTACCCGTCCAGGGAACGCCTGAACCTTGAGGTCCTGTCATGGACAGACCTTAGGTGGCGTTTTTTCGTCCCCAGTTATCCAAAAGGATAAGCCCCTGGTTTCGGTCACCCTTTCTTGAGCTGAGTCGTCCATCGAGATACAGGCTCTAATCGACTCTGGGGCTGCAGGCCTGTTCATTGATGCTGCCTTTGTATCGCAGCACTCGATTCCGCTGCAGCTGCATGACTTGCCATTGCCTCCACTTGCCATTGAGGCTCTTGACTGGAGACCTCTACAGCCTGCCCATGTGGCTCATGAGACTGTTCCATTGTCCATGGCCGTAGGGGCTCTTTACCATGAGATAATCTAATTCCAAATTATTTCCTCACCTAGGTTTCCGCTGGTTATTGGTTATCCTTGGTTACAGAGGCACAACCCCTCTTTTGATTGGCTCCGTGCTGAGGTTCTCTCCTGCTCACCACAATGCAGTGAGACATGCTTCCATAAGGTAGCCAAGGTCCTGTGCACCTCTTCACTCTCCTCCCTGCCGGACGAGTACTGCGATTTTAGCAATGTCTTTGACAAAGGTCAAGCCGGGTAGTTTGCCTCCACACCGACCTTATGATTGCGCAATTGACCTTCAACCTGGGGCCATTTCCCAACAATTCTGGTGGCCTAGTCTACGGGCTGATGTAACTGCCTTTGTAGCTGCCTGTTTCGTGTGTGCTCAGACTAAGACTCCACAACACCTTCCAGTGGGCCTCCTACAACCCATACCCAATGGAGAGAGGCCCTGGACCCACCTGTCTATGGATTTCATTGTGGAGTTACCCAACTCCCAAGGCAACACAGCTGGTGGTTGATCGAATCTCGAAAATGTCTCATTGTATTCCACTTAAGAAGTTGCCCACTTCTAAGGAACTGGCTTCCATTTTTGCTCGGGAGATCTTTCGCTTACATGGGCTACCCAAGGTGATTGTCTCGGACAGGGGTAGTCCGTTTGTCTCTCGGTTCTGGCGAGCCTTTTGTGCACAGTTGGGAATTCAGCTTGCTTTCTCCTCTGCCTATCACCCGCAGTCTAATGGGTCCGCAGAAAGAGCCAATCAGTCCTTGGAGCAATTCTTACATTGCTATATTTCTGCCCATCATAACAACTGGTCAGACCTATTACCGTGGGCAGAGTTTGCTCACAACAGTGCCTTGAATTCTGCTTCCCGATTGTCCCCGCTTATGGCGAATTATGGTTTCCTACCTTCCATGTTGCCTGACTCATTTGTTCTGCAGAGTATTCCTGCATTAGAGGAGCATCTCCGTGGTCTTCGTTCCACTTGGGCACAAGTTCAGGAGGCTTTGAAACAAGCTAACGATAGGTACAGACTCCATGCTGACCGCAGACACCTGCCTGCACCTTCCTACCAGGTTGGGGACAGAGTTTGGCTGTCATCTCGCAACCTCCGACTTCGTGTTCCTTCTTTGAAGTTCGCACCTCGGTTTATTGGGCCTTTCCGTATCCTTCGCAGGATTAACCCAGTGGCTTACGCCTTGGACCTTCCTCCTAGTATGCGCATCTCAAATGTTGAGAACCATGAGGAGTATGAAGTATAATCCATGGTTGACTCCCATAGGTTCCGTGGGCGCATACAGTACCTGGCGCATTGGAAGGGGTACGGCCTGGAGGAACGCTCTTGGGTCTCATCCTCAGACGTACATGCCTCTGTCCTTTGATTTCAAGCCCGGTGGTCCTCTGAGGGGGAGGGGTCGTTGAGGAGGGGGTACTGTCAGGGCTTTGCTCAACCTTTCCTTCTCTAAGCTGGCCGCTCTGCTGTCGGATAATTGCCAGCACCAATCTCTCTCCACAGTTACCCAGCTGTTGTTGATTCTGCTTGTCAGCCCTGCCTACTTAAAGCCATCCAGCTCACTTGATCTCTGCCTTCGCTTTTGTCAACATCACAGAGACTTTCTCCTGCGTTCCTGTTTGAAGACTTGCTCGGCTGACGTCCCTTCTGGCTCCTGATCCTGCTTGCTGTACTACTATGTTTATCTCTGGCTCTCTGATATTGGCTTGGCTGACTACCCGATCCGGTTACTGAACTCTGGCTTGTTTTGACTACGCTTACTCTGTTTACCTTTTTATTATTATTATTAAACAAGTGTGATTTAACTATACTTCTGTCTCGGTCTGATTCATGGTTCCTGATACCATAGCCACAGGATCGGGCATGGATGAGTCAGCAGAGTTATTTGGACACAGCGTCAGCCACTTGCTCCTTGACGATGCACAGCCATTACTTGATTCAAATGTTGGTACTGAGTATGAGGTTGAGGAAGGCAGGAACATGAGCCTACAGAGAGGGGAGAACACCGGTACACAAATTGGCAATCATGTTTCCCCAGCTGCAGCATATTGGCAAGTTGTCTCCAGTGGTAATGAGGATGGAGGAGATGATGAGGTCACTGACTCGACTTGGGTGCCAGATAGAGCAGAGGGGGATAGTAAGGTGAGGCACAACCCCAACAAGGCAGCCATCATGGAAGAGTAGAGAGTAGCCACCCTATTCCATCACATTGTAGAGCTGTTATCTCCCAGCCCACTTCCCACAGCTCAGCTGTCTGGGCCTTTTTTAGTACATGTGCAGCCGATCGCACTGTTGCTATTTGCAAACTTTGTATCAAGCGTGGCAAAAACACCAACCATATGGGCACCACATGCTTGACAAGGCATTTAACCTCCTACCACTCAGCCTGTTGGCAAGAAAACCTAGCCACACAAAACTGTCCCTCCTCCTTACTCACCGGAGTCTGTCCCTGCTATACCTTGTGACCTCTGAGCAGCCTCCACTGACAGGAATGATGGTATGGTGCAGGGTCTCCAAGGTCCTTGCAGCACATCAGCCAGCAGCACACCACCAGCTGTAGACTATAGCCGGCAAATTTCTCTGCCCCATCTGCTGCAGTGGAAAAAAATATAGTCCCTGCCACCTACATGCCCAGCATCTAAATTCAAGCTTGTCAAAGCTGCTGGCTCTACAGCTTCTGCCTTTCTGCCTGGTGGATTCTGCCCCCTTCCGTGAATTTGCAAAATGTGCTGTATCGCAATGGGAGGTTCCCAGTTGATCGTTGGGAAAGGCAGTCACCTGCAAATTCTATGTTACTGCTGACACATGGTCCAGCAAGCATGGGCAGGGATGATATATTTAGTTCACAGTACATCGGGTAACTCTGCTTGCAACTCAGAAGGATGCAGGACAGGGCTTAATGCTGCAGCTTGTTGTGCCCCCACATTGCCATACAGCTGGTGATGATGCCAGATTGGTCAGCTCTACCTCCTCCTCCTTCTCCTCCATGCCCTCCTCTGCTGAATTGCCCTATGAACCTCAAGTATCCCTAAAGTTCAAAGGGCTATTCAACGAGTCAAGTTTAAAAGGTGCCATGCAGTACTTCAGCTGGTGTGTCTAGAAGATAGGAACCACATCGGAGCAGAGATTCTTGCAGCTCTGCAGGGACAGACCCAGAGGTGGTTCACGCCATACCAGCTGGAGTCAGGAATGGTGGTGTGTGATAATTGCACAAAACTCCTGTCCGCCCTTAGACAGAGAAAGTTGACACATATCCTCAATCTGGTGGTGCAGCATTTCCTAAATAGGTACCCAGTGTTGGAAGATCTACTAAAGCAGGCCAGAAGAGTGTGTAGCCATTTTAGGCAGTCATACACAGCCAGTGCTCGGTTGGCTGAAATTCAGCCTTCCACCTGCCCATAAACCGCCTGATTTGTGACATGCCCACCAGGTGGAACTCAACTTTGGCAATGCTGCAGTGGCTGCACATGCAGCAGAGGGCCGTCAATGAGTACCTGTGTGAGTATGGCACAACGTCAGGCTCAGGCCGGCTCTGCTTTTATTTCTCCACGCCAATGGCTGCTCATAAAGGGTGCACTGTACTGTTACCATTTTTGAGGAGGCCACAAGGATGGTGAGCCGCGAAAATGCATGCATCAGTGACACAATCCCTGTTGTGTTCCTGCTGAAGCAGACTCTGCATGGCATTATAGACAGGGCACTCGAGGCAGAGCAGCGGGAGGAAGAAGAGGACTTACTTTCCTCTCAAGGACCACTTTATGCAGACATCATTGTTCCTTTACCACAGAACACATAAGAGGAGAGAGAGGAGGAGGAGGAGGATTCTGGCAGTTTTGAAGGCATTGAAGCAGAGGAAGACATACGTCAAACAGTAAGAGATGGTTTTCCATCCGCAGAACCCTTGGGAGTAGTACGTTGCTAGGAGGAGGCAGTTCCTGATACTCTCCTCAGTGACCCCAAGGAGTTTGCTTCTCATCCCACCGCAAATTTGTGGTGCATGGGCTCCCTCATGCTTGAAAGCCTGCGAAAGGACCCAAGAAAACGTGCCATAAAGGAGAAGGATCACTATTAGTTGGCAACCCTCCATGATCACCGTTATAAAGGGAAAGTCTCATAACTCATCCCATCACCACAGAGAGTGCAGAACATGAAATCTCTTGAGGACACCTTAAAGAGAATGTCAGACGAATGTCAGAATCAGAGCCTGTCAGTATAGGCATTTCCCCATGCGCCTGCGTGGTAGAATTGCACATCGGCGCGTACCGTTTCACAATCAGCGGGTACGAGCGTGTGTCCCGAACGGATCAGCTCACGTGGGTGCACGACGCAGCGCATCAGTACGAACGCGTGCACGCACATTGGAACGTTCCCCTGGCGGGCCTATATAAAGACAGCTATGTCCTGTGCTTGTTGCTGGTTTGTCTTTTCAGCTCCTGTGATCTGTTCCTGAACCTGTGTACCTGTGCCTGCCCGTTGTGACCCAGATCGACCTTGTCCTTGCTTGAACCTCTCTTGTGCTTGACCCTCGGCTGCCTTCTGGACTTCTCTACCTGCCTGATCTACCCGTGTTTGACCCTCGGCCTGCTCCTGGACTTGCCTCTGCCAAATCCTAGTGTGGATCATCTGCCTGCTTGACTACCTGTGTTTGACCCTCGGCCTGCTCCTGGACTTGCCTCTGCCTCATCCTAGTGTGAATCATCTGCCTGCTTGACTACCTGTGTTTGACCCCCGCCTGCTCTTGGACTTTGTCTCTGCTTCACCCCAGTGTTGGATTGCCTGTCTGACTACTCGTGTTTGACCCCTGGCCCATTCCTGGACTTCTGCCTTGTGTTTGACCCTCTGCATCCGGCTTCAGCCTTCATCTCCAGATTCCTGCTCAGTCGGCTTCGGTGAGGTGTCAGCCACCCTGCACGGATCTCTTTCCTACCTGAAGAACTGCCCAGCTACTCTACTACCTACTGGCGACCCGTGCTCCTTCGTGCCTAATGACCGCTGTTCCACTCCCAGAGGGTATCGTGCGCCCAGCTGCAAGGGGAGCCTCTCTCAGCAACTCGGCCTTGGTGAGTACCTGACAGAGAAGTTTATGAAATGCTTTTTCCTTCTATGTGGAAAACATAGTTTTGAGGCTTCTGTTGGTCAAGAGAAGAGCGGTGGAGAAGGCGGCCGCCTAAGTGATGCATTTCTCAATTTTTTTAGTCCTCGACGCCCAGGGCTTTCAGCTTCCACATCCAATCGGCAGCATCTGCATCACATGGTGGACAATCATCTAGGGGCGAAAACGGAGATTGAGAGCTTTCCAGTCGACGATCCACTGGCTTACTGGGTCATGAGAATAGACCACTTGCCAGAACTTGCCCAGTATGCTATTGAGCTGCTGGGCTGCCCTGCATCCAGCGTGCTTTCCAAACAGGCATTCAGTGCTGCTGGAGGTTTTGTTACTGACCATAGAACGTGTCTGTCCACAGACTCAATGGACCTTCTGGCTTTTATCAAAATTAATCAGTTCTGGATTACCAGCAGCTATGAAGCCCCTGATGCCAATGTCACTGTTTAAGTGCTTTTGGGATGTGAAATCTCTGTAGGACTTCTAGGCTGCCTAGTGTTGTGGGTGTTGATTTCATCTAGAAGAATGTTTTTTGAGTAGGTTTCATGGGCACAATTAACACCCAAAGACCAATCTTTCTGCACCTGTTTGACAGGTGCATATCATTACAATTTTTGACAGCAGCCAATTCTCGCTTCTATCAAGAGTACCTCGTACCCGTTACAGAAGTACAAATCCAAAGTTTGTGGTAGAGACACCAGAATTGGTTCAAAAAAGCTCTAATCTTTTTCCTCATGCACTACATTGTGGCCTCATCACACACACTGGTTCCCGAAGCTGTTGCTTACAAAATAAAGAAAGCTTGCAGGGAAAATGTAATTTTTTGGGCTTTATAAATGCAATTATTTCTGCAGCAGCTTTTATACACAGTACAGATGTGCAACTTTACAGGTGGACTAAGGGGACCCCATCAGGCACTATATTGAAAGGAATTTATCATTTTTATACTTTCACTTTACGCATCAATAAATCAATGCTCATTTAAAAATGTAAGTTTTTTGCAAACTTTTTTTTCATTGATACATGTCCTCCAGGGCAGTGCCCGGACCCCCATAACCATTGTATGCAAATTAGTTGCATATAAGCCTTAAAAATGGGCACTTTTGATTTATCACTTTCAGATCCCATAGACTTCAATGGGGTTCGTTATTCTGTTTGGAATAGTGCAGGATTATTCGCAGAATTCTATAGGCATCTTGACTTTTCTGAAAAAAAAATCAGATTTTTCTGAACAATACACTATAAGGACATGGTAAGGACAGTTTCTTAAAAAAGTGCATAAACTTATAATGTACCAACCAGACCTTAAGATCTTTTCAGCATGCTTCTTTTGGCTCAAGAATCAGTCTAGGGGTTTCGTTTAGGGTTGTTATTTGAAACAGGAATTTGGATAGAGTTGGGGAGCATGGAATACCCCTAACTATAGAACTTGAAGACTGCTAGGTTTCTGGCTGTTCTGTACAAAAATGCATGCTGTATTGCACAACCTTAGGCTGCACTGTACTTTCTCCTGGCTGACTAGTGTAACTCCTGACTGTCCTGCACAACCTCTGGCTGCACCGAGCACACATTAGCCATATTGCACGCTCCTGGCTGTCTTGCACAACTCCTGGCTGTACCACGCTTGTAAGATAAATTACTTCACAATCAATTCTCCTCCATATAGCAGGATCAAGTTCTCACTCAGTCCCAGGGTGACTAAGCTTCCTCACACCATTTCTCGTGGCTTTTCTCAACTCTACACGCTGAACCAGGCACACTCGCTTTCTCTTTGGTAGCCCCCCCCCATCTAAGCCTAGCTGGAACCTTGATGTCTTCAAAAAGGGTTCTCTGCATCCTCTCTGCCTCTCTCTCTCTCCAGCACAGGGGTCTCCTCCAGAAGGCTGGACCCTGGAGTTCTGTCTTCTACTGTCAGTCCTCTTCCTCCACCTTCTGGCCATACCTCCTCAAGGACTGGCCAGAGTCCCATAAATATTCAGGCTGCCTGTCCCACTCTTCCACCCACTATACTTCTAGACATCTCTAGAAGACAGGGGGAAGTAGCAGAAGAGCAGGCTCTGAGACACTGAACAATCCAAACCAATCAACCCCTGCTCCACTGTTTACAACTAACTAACTTAATTTGCCTAGGAGAGGGAAAAAATAACAAAACATGGGGTATTCCACATGATAAATAAAGCACTTCAGTAAACAAAACAAAATAAAAGAACCACCAAATACAAAGATAATGTCCCAGAAAAATAAGTGTATTGTTTTGCAATAGAGATTGAATGACCAGCTTCAATTAAATCAGAGACAACCTCGAACTGTATCAATTTACTGTATATAGATGCCGGAAAAGCATTCGACAGGGTAGACTGGGGACTCATGATAAAAACGTTGGAATTCATGGGCGTAGGCCAAGAATGATCCAATGGATTGAAGTACTGTATAATCACCCTTCTGCCTCGGTAAAGGTGAACGGGGTGTCGTCCTCCCCGTTTGTAATGGAAAATGGAACCAGGCAGGGGTGCCCGTTATCGCCACTCTTGTTTGTGTTGACATTGGAACCCCTGCGGGTTTCAATCCGAAATAACCCAGATATTAACGGGATTAGGATGGGGGAAGAAGAGCATAAACTGGCAGCGTATGCCAACAATGTACTGTTTTACGTCTCAAATCCAAGGATTACAATTCCAAACTTGCTGGGGGTATTGAAACAATACAGAGAAATTTAAAATCTCAAAATAAACCTTAACAAGTCTGAAATCCTAAATATAAACATAAGCAGACAGGAAAAAGCGAAACTCCGAGAAGAATTTCTTTTTCGATGGAGAAAGGATATAAAATATTTGGGAGTCAGCTTGACTGACTCCTTAAGGAAAATAAACCTAATAAATTATATCCCTCTGTTAGACGAAATTGAGCAGGAAATAAAAAAAATATCAACACAACCTCTTTCCTGGATAGGGCATATTAATACGGTCAAGATGGTGCTGATTCCGAAAATTTTATATAAGTTTCAAATGTTGCCCTTATCACTGCCTCAAACATATTTTAGAACTTTAAAAAACTTTAAATCGAAGTTTATTTGGCATAATAAAAAAACGAGAATTGCAGCCGCTGTACTGGGAAGGGGGAAAAAACAGGGGGGCCTCGCGGTCCCGGACCTCAAAAAGTACTACAATGCTGTGGTACTTACACGGCTGGTGGAATGGGCAAAAGAGGTAAATGAAAAGAGGGGGGTTAATATAGAAAATGTAATGAGTAGCACACAATTAAGACGTACAATATGGAACCCCCCACAGCACAGGGTTTTGGGAGTGAACATGCACGAAATAACACGTACTGCATTAAATATTTGGGACATGATCCATACACAAAATAAATGGGCTTATAATTCGCCCTTGAGTATTTTGAACCGGGGTAAAGGTCGGTGGGGGGTAATTGGATAAAAAAAAAAAGAAAACGCTCAGTTGAATAATAGTTGACATAATTAAAATGGGTAAAATAAGCACTTACCAAGACTTGAGATTGGACACGGATTTAATGGTGATTGATGTATGGCGATACCTCCAGCTAAGTCAGTTTGTAGAGAAATTGCCACGTCCAATAAGATACGGGGAAGACTACAGGCTGCTGGAGTGGCTTTGTCTGAGAGAGAAGTCAAAGAATAAAATAGCCCGTGTATACAAAATACTATCAGATAGAGACGACCTGTAGGTTCCGCCATACATCAAAAAATAGGAAGATGAACTGGGGTCACGATGTAATAAAGACACTATTGATAAAATTATGAAACTTACACATAGTTCTGCGGTAAATATTAAGATGATTGAACTATAAGTGCCTAGCAAGGTGGTACGCGACACCAGATAAAATAAGCAAATTTCAACCGGAGAAATCCTCAGAGTGCTGGAGAGGGTGTAAGGCAACAGGAACGATGGCACATCTATGGTGGGACTGTCCCACTATCAAAAAATACTGGAAGGAGGTTTTACAACTAATAAAGGAAATCACCCACAAAGAAATAGCGGAAGATCCTTGGATGTGTTTGTTCCACGGAACAGACAATTCTGTTAGACAATATAAAAGATCTCTAATTCCCATCTTGATTAACGCAGCAAAAAGTATTTTACCTAAAAAATGACAGGATGTAGATAGCCCTAAAATTCGGGGCTGGGTACTTTGCATAAACGAAACACATTACCTGGAGAGTCTAGACAATAGTGGTGAGGAAGCACAAGAAGGGGTAGACCGAAAAGATAAATGGGAAAAGTGGAAAGAGTTTAACCACTTAACAACCGGCCCATAGCCAAATGAGGGCTACAGGGTGGTTGCTTAACTCTGGGAGGGCGTCCAGGGACGTCCTCCCAGAATTCGGCTCTCGCGCGCCCTCTAGGGCGCGCACTCGAGAGCATCTGTGACCGCCGGGTCCTCTGCATCACGGATCCCGGTAAATGGCCGCTGATCGCGGCCGTTTACCATGTGATCGCGGCGTCAAATGACGGAGCGATCACATGTAAACAAACCAATCCCTCACTGCTCTGCAATGCCCCACAATACTCTGCCATACCCTGCAATACCCCGCAATACTCTGCCATACCCTGCAATGCCCCGAAATACCCCGCAATACTCTGCCATACCCTGCAATGCCCCGAAATACCCCGCAATACTCTGCAATACCCTGCAATGCCCCGAAATACCCCGCAATACTCTGCCATACCCTGCAATGCCTCGAAATACCCCGCAATACTCTGCCATACCCTGCAATACCCCGAAATACCCCCCAATACTCTGCCATACCCTGCAATACCCCGAAATACCCCGCAATACTCTGCCATACCCTGCAATGCCCCGAAATACCCCGCAATACTCTGCCATACCCTGCAATGCCCCGAAATACCCCGCAATACTCTGCCATACCTTGCAATACCCCGCAATACTCTGCAATACCCCACAATACTCTGCCATACCCTGCAGTGTCCCGAAATACCCCGCAATACTCTGCCATACCCTGCAATACCCTGCAATACTCTGCAATACCCCAAAATACCCCGCAATACTCTGCCATACCCTGCAATACCCTCAAATATCCCGCAATACTCTGCAATACCCCGCAATACCCAGCCATACACTGCAATACTCAGTGATACCCAGCCATACTCTGCAATACTCTGCCATACCCAGCCATGCTCTGCAATACCCTGCAAAAATCTGCAATACTCTGCCATAACCCGCAATACTCTGCCATACCCAGCCATACTCTGCAATACCCCGCAATACCCAGCCATACTCTGCAATACTCGGTGATACCCAGCCATACTCTGCCATACCCAGTCATACTCGCCGATACTCTGCAATACCCAGCCATACTCAGCCATACTCGGCCATGCTCAGCCATACTCGGCCATGCTCAGCCATACTCGGCCATGCTCAGCCATACCCAGCCATGCTCAGCCATACCCTGCCATGCTCAGCCATACCCAGCCTCTGTATGTGGCCAGGCTGTGGAAGTCTCACACATGTGGTATCGCCATACTCAGGAGGAGTAGGAGAATCTATTTTGGAGTGTCATTTTTGGTATGTACATGCTATGTGTTAGAAATATTGTATAAATGGACAACTTTGTGTTAAAAAAAAAAAAAGCGTTTTAACCACTTCCCGCCTTCCGTCATACGACGTCTATGACTTTGTGCGGGGATATCGGAATGATGGGTGCAGCTACAGGCATCATTCAGATATCAGCTTTTTCAGCCGGCGATTCCCTACACCAATAGTACGATCATAGCGGCTGTTACACTGCTTGATCGTTCTTACGGGAGGCGAGAGGGGACGTCCCCCCTCTAGTGCTTCTACCGACTCACCGCTACGATGGAAGCCAGGATCTATTTTTTTATTTTTTTATTTTTTTTATTTCAGGCACAGCCTAGAGGTGAGATGTGGGGTTTTATTGACCCCATATCTCACTGTAAAGAGGACCTGTCATGCCATATTCCTATTACAAGGGATGTTTACATTCCTTGTAATAGGAATAAAAGTGATCAAAAAAATTTTTTGGGGGGAAAAAAGAGTCAAACAAAAATAAATAAAGTAAAATGAACAATAAAAAAAAATAAAATTTTTTTAAAGCGCCCCTGTCCCTGTGCTCGCATGCAGAAGCGAACACATACGTAAGTCCCGCCCACATATGAAAACGGTGTTCAAACCACACATGTGAGGTATTGCTGCGATCGGTAGAGCGAGAGCAATAATTTTGGCTCTAGACCTCCTCTGTAACTCAAAATTTGTAACCAGTAAAAAATTTTAAAGCGTCGCCTATGGGGATTTTTAAGTAGCGAAGTTTGGCGCCATTCCACAAGCGTGTGCAATTTTGAAAGGTGACATGTTAGGTATCTATTTACTCGGTGTAACTTCATCTTTCATATTATGCAAAAACATTGGGCTAACCTTACTGTTTTGGTTTTCTTTTAAGCAAAAAACATTTAAAAAAAAAAAAAAAAAACACATTCGAAAAATTGCTGCGCAAATATCGTGCGAGATAAAAAGTTACAATGACTGCTATTGTATTCTCTAGGGTCTTTGCTAAAAAAACATATATAATGTTTTGGGGTTCTATGTAATTTTCTAGCAAATAAATGATGATTTTTACATGTAGGAGAGAAATGTCAGAATTGGCCTGGGTGCTCCAGAACGCCTGAAGGTGCTCCCCTGCATATTGGGCCTCTGTATGTGGCCACACTGTCTAAAAGTCTCACACATGTGGTATCGCCGTACTCGGGAGTAATAGTAGAATGTGTTTTGAGGTGTAATTTGTGGTATGCATGTGCTGTGTGTGAGAAATAACCTGCTAATATGACAATTTTGTGAAAAAAAAAAAATGGAAAAAAAAAACTTGATTTTGCAAAGAATTGTGGGAAAAAATGATAACTTCAAAAAAACTCACCATGCATCTTTCGAAATACCTTGGAATGTCTTCTTTCCAAAAAGGGGTCATTTGGGGGGTATTTGTACTTTTCTGGCATGTTAGGGTCTCAAGAATTGAGATAGGCCGTCAGTACTTCAGGTGTGATCAATTTTCAGATATTGGCACCATAGCTTGTGGACGCTATAACTTTCACAAAGACCAAACAATATACACTAATTTGGGTTATTTTTACCAAAGATATGTAGCGGTATAAATTTTGGCCAAAATATATGAAGAAAAATTACTAATTTTCAAAATTTTATAACAGAAACAAAGAAAAATGTATTTTTTTACAGATTTTTCAGTCTTTTTTCTTTTATAGCGCAAAAAATAAAGAACCCAGCGGTGATTAAATACCACCAAAAGAAAGCTCTATTTGTGTGAAAAAAAGGACAAAAATTTCATATAGATACAGTGTTGCATGACTGAGTAATTGTCATTCAAAATGTGAGAGCACCAAAAGCTGAAAATTGGTCTGGTTATTAAGGGGTTTAAGTGCCCAGTGGTCAAGTAGTTAAAAAAACGTGGAGATATGTTGAGGTACTTGCTCAATAAACAAAAGGGGGTAAGGTTTGGAATAAGAAGACAGCGATAGATAAACTGCCTCTGGAGTTTGATACAAGGTGTGGGAGGGATGGGGGGAGGGTATAAGAATAATGTTATGCATACTTTGCGATGTAAGTAAATACATGTCTTTCTTTTCTTTGTATGACAACATTTTCTATAGAATAAAATAAAGTAAAAAAAAAAAAAAAATCAACACAAAGGATATCCATTAAATAAAACAAAGAGATTTAACAACGAGTTGTGTATTCATACAGGGTGGTATTCCCAAAACCATTTCTATTCCATAGGTATGAAGTTCTTAATTGTAGCTTGCTTTAATGGAATGGAATATCCAATGCCTTTCAAAAGTTCTAAAACAATTTCTTCCTCAGGGATGTATTACCACCCTGCAAAAATAAATAAATTCAAAATAATATGCCATTTACAGGAATTAATTAAATCTCATTTCATATAATGTCACATAGTTACATAGTGGGTGAGGTTGAAAAAAAGACACAAGTCCATCAAATCCAACCTATGTGTGTGATTATATGTCAGTATTACATTGTATATCCCTGTATGTTGTGGTCATTCAGGTGCTTATCTAATAGTTTTTTTAAACTATCGATGCTCCCCGATGAGACCACCACCAGTGGAAGGGAATTCCACATCCTTGCCGCTCTTACAGTAAAGAACCCCCTACATAGTTTAAGGTTAAACCTCTTTTCTTCTAATTTTAATGAGTGGCCACGTGTCTTGTTAAACTCCCTTCCGCGAAAACGTTTTATTCCTATTGTGGGGTCACCAGTACGGTTTTTGTAAATTGAAATCATATCCCCTCTCAAGCGTCTCTTCTCCAGAGAGAATAAGTTCAGTGTTCGCAACCTATCCTCATAACTAATATCCTCCAGACCCTTTATTAGCTTTGTTGCCCTTCTTTGTACTTTCTCCTAAAGGGTAAGTTCACCTTTACAGAAAAATCTGTAAAGTGAACTTACACATGACCCCCCACCCCCCAGTCCCTCTGGCCTGGATCATGCCGATCTCCCGTTCTGAGCCCCGGTATAGCCACCTCAGGAGTCTGGTGCTTAGAAATCCCCCCAGCATTCACACGTCTTCTTCCCAGCTGACAGGACGGGCTATGCGGCTTCTGATTGGTCAGCGCCGCTCATGTAACGGTGCCGACTAATTAGAATGCTCCAAAACATCCCTTCTGACGGGGTACGTTTTGGATATTCAGCTGCGGGGATTTCTAAGCCCCGGACTCCTGAGGTGGCTATACCAGGGCTCAGAACAGGAGGTTGCTGCATTCCAGGTCAGCGGGACTGGGGGGGGGGGGGGGGGTGAGGAGGGGGTCCTGTGTAAGTTCACCTTACAGATTTTTCTGTAAAGGTGAACTTAAACTTTAACATGCTAACTAGGTAGAGTCCTACCACTAGCAGAGTAAATAAAAGAGGAATTATTAATATAAACAATGCAGTTTGGGTTGGAGCATTATACCCAGGGAACAGTCCCTCACCCATAACAAACAGCCTCTCAAAAAGGAGAGTACTTGGTCCAGACCCCCAACAGTACACCAAGAGAACAGAAGAAAAGAGGGGGTCAGTCCTCATCTTGACAATAGTAGCTTGGGTATTCTAACCCATATTTCAGAACTCCCCTCTGTAGTTCTCTCTGAAATTGTGAGAACATGGGTAACTGTCAAATGTTGCCCCTTCCTGGTGGGACACATGGCTCAAATGATCTTGTGATCAACTCCCTGTAGGCTAGGTTCTGAGCTGTCACCTGTATCCAGGAGGTAGAAAGCCCAGATTTAATCCGGCTCTTCAATACGCTGGCTCCAGCTGTAATGTCTGGATGCTTTCCAACAGGTCCTCTATCGTATTGCTACCTCCTGCTAACGCAGGGTTGTTAGGTCCCTCATGCAACTCCTCTTCTTGTTCCAGGGTGTGCCTCCAGTCCCACTCAGTACAAGAGGAGTTGGAGAGTCCCAATCCTCCACTCCTGCTTCCAGGGACTGAAAACTTGCTCTCACCATTGGGGGACCCAAAGTCTAACACACCTCCACTTTCACTCCCCACAAGCTCACCTGATGACTGATCAGAATCCAGCTCCTTCCGTGCAAAGGTGACAGGATGGATGGCAGCAGCCAGCTTCTCCGGAGCTGCTCCTCATTCTGGTGTCTTAAATCTGCTTGTAAGTGCCGACGGTTTTGAGGTACTCTGCCCCAACAAGAGGTTCCTGTTTGCTCTGCCTGATTGTGTGTCTTCTTCCCCATCCACTGGTGTACTCCCAGGGTTGCTCCTTCCTTCTGCACAGCATCCACTTCACCGGGTTCACGCTGTACTTGACAGGTGGCAGCTGACTAGGTACGAGTTCAGTGAACAGATTCTTGCAATGCTTGCACCTGACCCATGCCCAGAATAGGGAGAGGGGTAGGTAGGATAGGTAATGGGGAGTTTTAACCTTACTGCAAAGAAAACTATTTTACTTTAGAACCACTTTAAGTTGAACAAAGTATATTTGTGGGGAAGCATTATGTAAAGTAAAGCATTTGTTACCCAACACTTCATATTCCAGATACTGTATGTACCTGCTGTACCATGTACTAGTATGTAAAACTATCCTGTTCTCTTTGTATTGCTTCCTTTTTCGCCGGGCTCCTGCGATCGTTCATGACAGAGCGAGAACCGGGATCTGTGTGTGTAAACACACAGATCCCAGTTCTTTCAGGGGAGAGGAGACAGAGTGTGTGTTCATACTATGTATGAACACCGACCTCTCTCTCCTCCTAGAAAGTTCCATCCCCCGACACCCCACAGTTAGAAACACACACTAGGGAACACAGTTAGCCAATTGATCGCCCTCTAGTGTTAACCCCTTCCCTGCCAATGACATTTACACAGCATTTTCATAGCACTGATCGTTGTATAATTGTCAGTGGTTTCAAAAATGTGTCAAAAGTGTCCGATGTGTCCGCCATAATGTTGCAGTCCCAATAAACATCGCAGATTGCCGCCATTACTTTAAAAAAAAATAATAATTATAATAAAAATGCCATAAATCTATCCCCTATTTTGTAGACGCTATAGCTTTTGCGCAAACCAATCATTATACGCTTATTGCGATATTTTATTTTTTTTACCAAAAATATGTAGAAGAATAGATTTCGGCCTAAACTGAGGAAAAAAATGTTTTTTTGATAAAAAATGTGGGATATTTATTATAGCAAAAAGTAAAAGATATTGTTTTTTTTTCAAAATCGCCGCTGTTCTTTTGTTTATAGCTCAAAAAATAAAAACTGCAGAGGCGATCAAATACCACCAAAAGAAAGCTCTATTTGTGGGAAAAAAAGGATGTAAATTTTGTTTGGGTACAGCATCGCATGACCATGCAATTGTCAGTTAAAGCAACGCAGTGCCTAATCGCAAAAAATGCGATTCCCTCCCCTATCCACCGGACAGCACAGTGAACCAGCAGTGTGACCGGCATAGGATCGGATCCAAGAGACACAACCACCAACACATCTTACCGGACCTCCCCCATTCTCACCCGGCCGCCGGGAGCGGATAATAACCCATGCCTATTGTGCCTTCACTTTTGTGAGTGTTTTTAACCATTTCATTGATTAAACCAGCCTATATACTGCATTTAGAGGGCGCTGTTCTTTCTTGTTTTCCATTCCAGAGTTCTTGTGCATTCTCACTCTGAACTGGCAGCCCTCTGTG
The DNA here is from genome assembly GCA_037952925.1 of Lithobates clamitans. Lineage (NCBI taxonomy): Eukaryota > Metazoa > Chordata > Amphibia > Anura > Ranidae > Lithobates > Lithobates clamitans. The sequence goes on along the minus strand of JBBGZY010000742.1, from coordinate 4,019,899 downwards.
GACAGTTTTTCTACAATATCATTCCTTATATTAGTTTTAATATCGTTTTTAACAATAGTGTTTTTTACTATTCACTATACCGTGGTTAACACTGTCCTTTAAACCACTGTTACATTGTTTTATGGCCTTAGTCTGTATCCTTATATGGCCCTACCATCCCCAATAGATACCTGATTGTTTCCCCCTTCCCCCCCCCCACTGTTTTATCCTTGTTGTATCCAGAGAGCGCCGTATTATCTTACTCCTTTTAATCGCAAAAAATGGCCTGGTCATTGAGCAGCCAAATCTTCCAAGGCTGAAGTGGTTAATGTCTGCTTGGGGTGCATATTAGAATTTTACTGATTTTCTTTGCAGCCCTCCATACTTTTGATGTAGTTCGGGCTGTCAGGATGTATCTGTCAGACAATCAGACTTTCTATCTTGTTTTCTAGACACACACTGACCATTTGTTCATTTTCGTTTCATTCGTTTTTTGCTTTTTTTGGAAATTTGGAATTCCAAAAATTTGGAATTTCAGATTTCTGAATGTTCGAATTTTCTGAATTTTGGATTTCCGAATTTTCAAATTTTCACATTTTCAAATTTTCAAATTTCCGAATTTCGAATTTTAAACTTAGAATTTCTGAATTTCCGAATTTTCAAATTTCCGAATTTTCAAATTTCTGAATCTTCAAATTTCCGAATTTCGAATTTTCGAATTTCCAAATTTTTGAATTTCAAATTTCTGAATTTTCAAATTTCTGAATTTCGATTTTCGAGTTCCAAATTTTCGAATTTTCGGAATTCTGAAATTCGGAAATTCAAAAATTCGAAAATCTGAAAAAAAAGAAAATCAGTAAAATTCTAAATAATAACTAACTAATAATAACTAGCTATTAAATTATAGATAATGGAATTTCCTTTCAAATTTGGCTGTTTGTGAACATAACGAATACAAATGTATCTGAAGTTACGAATTATCTGAAATAACGAATGCTGCATATAAACAAATGGAATGGAACAAATTAATAATAAATAATAATAATAAACAGGTTTTGTTATTATTATTGTTTTTTATTATTATTAGATCATTACGCTCCATTTGTTTAGATACAGCATTCGTTATTTCAGATAACTCGTAACCTTGGATAAATTCGTACTCGTTACGTTCACTAACATCCAAATTTGAACGGAAATTCCAATACCTATAATTTGATATTTATTATTAGTTAGTTATTATTTCAGATTTTCGGGTTTTTGAATTTTCAGATCTTCATTCTTTTGAATTTTCAGATTTTCATTCTTATTTTTGGATTTTCAAATTTCTAAATTTTTTGAATTCTCAAATTTATGAATTTTCGAATTTCCGAAATTTCAAATTTCCGAATTTCAAATTTCCGAATTTCAAATTTCCAAAAATTCAAATTTCCGAAAATTCAAATTTCCGAAAATTCGATTTTCTGACATTTAGAATTTCTGAAAATTAGAGTTTCCGAAATTTCGAATTTCCGAACTTCCGAATTTCTGAAATTTCGAATTTTCCAATTTCAGAAATTTCGAATTTCTGAATTCTAATTTTCGAATTCTCAAATTTTCCAATTTCCAAAATTTCCACATTTCCGAATTTTGAATGTTCGAAATTTCGAATTTCCGAATTTAGAGTTTCCCAAATTTAGAATTTCCCAAATTTCGAATTTCTGAAATTTCTAATTTTCCAATTTCCGAAATCTCAAATTTCTAATTTCCGAATTTCTGATTTGAATTTGAAAATTTAGAAATTCAGAAATCGGAAAATCAGAAATTCCGAAATTCGAAATTTGGAAATTCGAAATTCGGAAATTTCGAAATTAACGAATTTGTTAAAGTTCGGAACTAAACAAATTGCACACATCTGGTGCTTTCTGAAGGGCCAAAGAAGGGCCATACAGCTACCAAGTCGAATATTTATTTCACGTTGGATTTGTCAGCTTATCCCTCAAGCCTATGACTTAAAAGGAAAGGCTCCACCTGATGGCTCATTCTACCAGTGTGTGTATGTAGGTGCCTCCTGGACTATCCATTATCAGGCTTCAATAACTAAGGTCTGCAAGGCCAAAACCTGGTCTTCGGTTCACACTTTTACAAGATTTTACCAGGTCGATGTAGGAGCTGCAAAATTTGCTGCTTTTGGTCAGAGTTTTGCAGGCTTCTGTGTGAGTTCTTTTTGGCCTGTCAGTGGTTGCCATGTCTCCCTCCCTTCATGGGCATTGCTTTAGGACATCCCTGTAAATAAGGATTTTTAGAGCTGCTCTGTGCCCTGTAATGTACGACAAACAAAACTGGATTTGTGACTTACCTGTAAAATCTATTTCTTGGTGTATATCATTGGACATAGATATCCCTCCCCTCTAAGTTGGGATGTATGGATTACTACACTGAGGTACTTCCTGTATGGGAGGGGTTATATAGGTGAGGACATCCTGTCTTTTTTGCCAGTGTCCAATCACCTGTAGGTGGCTCAATACCCTGTGAATAAGGATTAATAGAGTTGCTCTGTGTTCCCGAGATGTACTCGCACTAAGAAATGGAATTTACAGGTAAGTCGAAAAGCCAGTTATCTGTTCTGCTTCCTCCCCTGGAAGCAGAACAGAATACTTTCATTTTTGAATGGATAAAAGACCACTTTAACTAGTTGCCGGACGCCCCATGTACATATACTGCGGGGCTGCAGCTCTCCTGCACGAAACCACGTACCTGTATTTCTCTCTTCCGCGCCAACAGTGACACAGTAGGGGCCAATCAGCGGGTCCGGCGGACCTGATGTGCGCCAGACCCGCCGATCGTTCCTAAGAGAGGCAAAACGGCAGTCTGCCTATGCTAGACATATGCGGTTCGTTTCCATACGAATGAATATTCAGACAAATTTTTCCTTATTCGGAGATTCGAATATATCCCAATACCCAAATTACAATATAAACTAATTTTACCGAATGCTCCGAATAACGTAAGGAAATTCGTCTGAATTTTGGAAATTCAGACTGAAATTCAAATTGAATTTTACATTGAACTCCAAATTCTAACTACACATATTGCTGAAATCAAAGACTGTGTGTGTTATTTAAGGACTATTCCAAAATAATGCTGTTTTTGTTAAGCCAAAGGTGATTTAAAGAGTCATTGTAATCATTTGATGAATATTTTTTATTACATCATCATACATTTTTTCATCATGCACATGTCTAGCCTATGCTAAGCAGGAACACGGATCTCTGTCTTCCCATGGTTAAAGCGACCTCCACACAGTTAGAAAGCAATCCCTAGGGACACATTTAACCCTTTGATCATCCCTGATGTTAACCCCTTCCCTGCCAATGTCATTAGTACAGTGAAAGTGCATATTTTTTACCACTGATCACTGTATTAGTTTTACTGTTCCCCCCAAAAAATTGTCACTTAGTGTCCGATTTGTCTGCCGCAATGCCTTGTTTCCAATTGAAACGTATGGCTTTTTGGCTATCACTGGGTATATGTGAGGGTTTACAAACGATTTAAAGATAATCAGCAGAGGAGAAGCTGCAAAGCATGCAGGGAATCCAGGAAAAGGTAGAAAGAGATGGCAAGAATGCATTCACAACAAAAAAGGCAATTTTTCAAGTAAGCTTATATTGGCTTGTCAAAATAATAATTGTCTGTATTAGTATTATAAAATATTATGCAACTTAGCACTAACTTCCTATAGTAAAATCCCTCTAGGATTCCCTGTGCAGGTAGCCTGTAACCCTTTGGTAAATACAGCAATGACACCCATACAGGAAACTAACCTCCTGTTCGGTGTAACGGTCTTCCCTGCAAGTTCCCTGAGGGTAGGCTGATCATTCTTATCAGTGCCCCCACTGCTAGACCTAGAACGAGAGCTGCATTCTCAAAAGTAAACTCTATTCTGCCCCTGCCTAGCTCCACTCATTCTGCTGTTCCCACAACTCACTACTGCAATGTGTCCTGCAGCTCATAGCAGCCAAAGATTTAAAGCGGAACTAGAGGAAAATCTATTTTTTTTTGGATAGAGTAAAGGAGGATTATAACCCCTGTCAGTTTTCTTTCTTTTGACATTTTCGTTCCGTTGGGGAGATTTACCTTCATTTCCTGTCCCATGGCCAAGACAGGAAGTGAGGGAAAATCCCTGCAAATTAAGGGAATCCCTTGGGGCCCCCACGTAACCAAAATTACTTTCCCTATTGGAAGCTTATTCGTTTTCTGGGGACAAACACAAAATATGGGATTTTCTTTTACTTTAACTTTCTTTTTTTCAATTATTTTATTTGAACCACAATAGGCATGTCCAGGTTATTACAAAAATATTGTGTAACCAATAACATATCCAATAAATTTGCATGGAACAAAACAAACCAGAAGGTTAATTCAGGGTACACGTATCAGTCTCCGATAGTTGGTCTATGTAGTGTACCATCCAAGGGATAAACCGCTTGCAGTAGGTCCTGAAACTGCCTATACCATTTTCCATTTACATAATAACAAGAGAGGGGAAAGAAGAAAAGTTGACCGAAAGAAGAGAAAAGGGGGGGGGGGGGGCTGAGAGTGGAGGGTGTCCTGGGTTGGGGATGGATATCAATAAATCAGGCAGTTATTCATTTTCTAGCTATCTGATAATCATAGGCCAAGCATTCAGAGAGGATAGACAAATTCCACAGGCTCCAATGCTCGGAAGACTTTTTTTCTGTTTATGTTGCACTAAAAGTGTGAGATCTTCCACCTTATTGATCTCTTCCACTTTATGGAGCCAGCAACTGACTGTTGGAGGCATTGAATTTTTTCATTGGAGCGGGATACAAGACTTAGCTGCATTTAGCAAATGGCGTATAATTGATTTTTTTATAGATTTTTGCTGGGATAGACGTAGCATGTAACAAGAAACAGGCCGGATCCTCAGGGATCTAGTAGTCAGTGAATTTTTGAATGATGTTCCGTATTTCCCTACAGTATGGCACTATCCTAGGACAGGACCAGAAAATGTACAGCATCGTTCCTCCCTCCTCCTGGCATCTCCAGCAGCGATCAGCCACTTCAGGTTAAAATTTATGTAACATCTGCGGGGTGTGATACCACCGTGTCAGTATTTTGTAATTTGTTTCCCGAATCTTTGTGCAGATGGATGATTTCCACGAGAATCTAATAATAGTTTGTTGTTGGCCGGTCATGAACGTACGGTTCAACACCTTTTTCCATTTCTTCAGGTAAATGTGGCTGTTCCGAAGGTGTGATCAGTAGGTGATATGTTTTTGAGAGCACTTGTGTCAGTACCCCATCCTCTGAGCAGTATTCTTCAAAGGTGGGTAGTTGACGACCAAACCTCTTTGGGTTCTGTAGGGAGTGGAGAAAGTGATGGAGTTGCAAGGCACTCCAGAATGGCATGCGAAAGGGACCTGTGAGTTTCATTAACGAAGAGATGGAGGGCCAGTGTTCCGAGATTAGAAAATATGATGCCTGGAAGCAGTTACTCTGTCATAGGGTACGAAATTGATGGCCTCTCAGACCTGGGGTGAACTGTGGGTTCCCAATAATGGGCAACAAGGGCAAGTCCGTAGTCGAGAGAGGGGTCTGCTTAAAGACATTTGAGCATGTGGGGCCTATTAGGGGGTGTAACTTTATGTCGGTCGGTAAGTCGTCATAGCACCAAGTTGCTCCTTTCAGCAAAATGTCTCTTTGGGTCTGTTCAATTTGTACCCAGAGCTTGCTGGCTGAGTGACGACCTCCCCAGGTGGACTGCCTGATAGTACTTCAGAACGTCAGGGAGTGCTATTCCCCCACTATGTTTAGGTAGGGATAGTTGGCACCGGGGGGTGCGAGGCCTCCTATGTGCCCAGATAAATTTGATGAATAAGGAGTGTACCTGTTTAAAGTAGTGGGAAGGCATCTTGATCTGCAGGGTTTGAAAGAGATAGAGATGTTTAGACAGGATGCACATTTTAAGAAGATTACATCTACCGAGCCACAAATGCAAACCTCGGTGCCACGTTTCCAATAAATTATGAGTTCTGGTCAGGAGAGGGGGAAAACTGAGTTCAAAGACCTGGGATATGTTAGAAGGGATATATGTTCCCAGGTAATTTAAAGCTACATCTGTCTATTTCAACTTGAGGCTGGGTTCACACCATTGCGAATTGGATGCGGGTTTCTGGCCAGTTCCCATATCTCCGTTGCGGTTCCGGTGCAAATTTGCAAAGGAGCCCAGTGCGTCTTTTGGTCCATTGCAAGTCCAAATTTAGCCAAAAATTTGGGCTGAAATTGGACCTGAAACGGTGAACCAGGATGCACTGGATGCCTGCTGGGAGCCGCATGTGGCGATGGTGTGAACCCAGTCTTAAGCTTAACTTTAGGGTCTGAAGAAGCACAGGGGGAACTCCCAACCCCATAGCCCCTGATTTACTGAAATTGATCTTCAAGTTCGAGAGTAGGCTATAAGTATCGAATTCGCAGTAGGTTTGGAAGGGACACCGACGGATTTGTTAGGAAAAAGAGTGGGTCATCAGCGTAAGCTGATATTTTATGTTGTGCGTCTCCAACCGTAACTTCAGTAATGTCCGAATTCAGGCGGACAGTACAGAGAAAGGGTTTCAGGGAAAGAGCAAAAAGCAGTGGGGATAATGGACACCCCTGTCTTGTCCCGTTTGTAATGGGAAAGGGGTCCGATAGAATCCCATTAGCTTTTACCTGGACTGTCGGGTGCGAGTATACCTTGGGGATCCAATTGAGCATATGGTCCCCCAATCCTATATGACGTAAGACTGTGAACAAGAATCGCTAGTTTACGCGATCAAGCCCTTTTTCTGTGTCTGTCCTTACTAGAACACATGGTGTTTGTGTCACTTGTGCTGTATGGATAAGGTTTACGTGTGTTATCGCGGGCTTCCCTAGATGGGATGAAACCCACCTGATTGAGGTGAATCAATTGTTGCAGGTGTTGTGCAATACGAGAGGCAATGATCTTGTAATACTGTAACGAGAAACCATCAGGACCTGGTGCTTTGCTTGTCTTTGAAAGACTGATTGCGCATTGAAGCTTCTTTAAGGTTATTGGGCCTTCTAATTCTTCTCAGGTCTCTGGCGTTAGCTGAGGAAGTTGAGAAGAAATGATGTAATCATCTATATGAGCTTGAGGTGGGGATTGTTCCGGTAAGTTATACAGGGAGGAGTAGAATTCTCTAAACCCCTACACAATCTGTTTAGGGAGTACCGCTTTTTGGCCATTGGGTGTAATAATTTGAGGGAAACATGTAGCTAGTTTTTGTTCTTTAGTTGACCGAGCTGGCATTTCTTCCACATTTATCACCCGATTCGTAACTAATTCTCTGGCACCTTTGCATGGCCGCTTTGGCTTTATAACGTAACAGATCCGTTACTTGCTTGTGAACAGACAGAAGATCTCTTTCAAGCATCGGGGTTGGAGCATGTTTATGTTGCGACTCCACTCTGGATTTCGTTAAGGAGAGATGAAAGTTTCTCTTCACACGGTCGTTTGCGCTGTGACCCATGTTTGATGAGAATTCCTCTAATAACTGCTTTGTGTGCCTCCCATAAGACCCCTGTATCGCAGTCGGGTTGGTCCTTTGTCTGAAAATACAGATTCAGTTCTTTGTTAACATCTTCTACTACCTCAGGGGTCTGCAGGAGGCTCTCATTTAACTTCCAAAATCAAATTTTGGAAGAGGAAGTTTCAGAGAGCTTGTATGTCAATTCAATTTGTGCGTGGTCCGACCACGTTATCGTACCAGTAGCTGATTCCTGTGCAGCGTGTAATTATAAATGCGGGATTAGAAAATAGTCTATGCATGTGTATATTTTGTGAGAACAGGAGTATAAGGAAAAATCCCTCTCTCCTGAGTGCTGCAATTGCCAGATATCTACCAACTGAGCTTTATGAAGGGACTGTGCTACTCGTTTATGAGTGCCAGGAGGAATGGAGGATGAGACTGAGGAGGTATTCACATGAGGAACCAAAGGAACATTAAAATCCCCGCCCTGTATCAACTGACCTTTGGAGAAATCTAGGAGTTGATCTATCCTATGGCTGAGAAAAAGATCCTGACGATCGTTTGGTGCATATATAGTAGCAAGTGTTACTTCAACTTCCCCTATCGAGCCTTTGATAAACATAAAGCACCCAGCAGGATCCGCTAGGGTGTGTTGGCACTTCCAAGGAAGTCAGCTGGACACCAATATGGAAAGTCACTTGGATTTAGCAGTTTTGTAAGTAGAGTGGTAAGTCTCAGGGTAAAACATGTTTTTAAGAATGGGAAGTTTATCATCTATGAAGTGAGCTCCTGGATAAACGCTACATCTGCATGTGAGCATTTCAGATCATTTAAGAGCATACGTCTCTTTTTGAGGAAGTTGAGCCCCTTAGAATTGAGCGAGATTATCTTAACAGTGTTTACCCCAGGGTAGGGAGAGGGAAGGAAAGAAGGAAAAGGAGGGGGGGAGAAGAGGAGAAGATAGACTATGGGGGGTAAGAGAGAAGGGAAGGAGTAGAAGCCAAAAATAAAGGAGGAAAAAGAAAAGCAAGAGTCAAATCAGTAAATAGGTTCAGAGGGCCACGTGAGAAATTACACAACCCCTGAAGCTAAATATTGCCAACAGTGCACTCCAACCAAAGTTGGTATAAAAGAAGTACACCAACCTAAGTGGAGGAGAGGGTAGACAGAAACCAAACAGGAATGGCTCCCACCTATCCCACCCACCCCAGCAGGTAATAGTAGTAAGTAACAGCAAAGGTAAAATGAATTTGGCTGTACTTTTTCTGAAAATATGAGTTTGATAAATAGCTGGACTGTGACCTAAGAAAAAACTACAACTACCAAGATTTTATTTTCTATGGTTTTTACTTTTAAAAATTATATAATGTTTTGGGGTTTTAGGTAATCTTCATGTATGTGTGCAAAATAATTGAAAGAAACGGCTCTGGCAGCATAATCATTCAATTAAGTTGGTCAAAGACTTTATTACTACAGAAACATGGCTAAGCATCACTTTTGTCTCAATTATTTGTGAATTTCCTAATCCTATGTAACAGGTGCCGCTCAGCCCGCCCAGGGCCCCCGCACTTCTCACCGGCCGCTGCCGGGATTGACATAGGCACTGACAGGCTCTTCTGGAGAGCATGCCTGTCAGTAGGTGCTGGGAAATTCCCCCCTCCTTCTCCTCCTCTCACTGTACAGTGAGTGAGAGACACTCATAGTCTCGGCTGCACGCTCTGCTCCCTACCCTGCTTCCCTATTGGCAGGGGGAGGGAACCTATGAGGAAACAGGACTGCAGGAGCAGCAAGGAACTCTGAAACATGTAATCCCCAGCACAGGCGGCCCCACTGTAATCTCTAGGGAGGGAAACTACACACCCCAGCAGCCCACAGAGACAAGAAGGGGAATCTTACACGGAGAGGCTGCCTTGGAGCAGAGAGACCATGAGGCAAAGGAGAAGACCGGACCCAGGGGAGAGGTGCTGCCTTCCTGGGTCAGTATGCTGTTCCTCTCACAGATCCATGGCCAGTGGGTGACATACTTCCTAAGAGGGGGATCCCAGGAGCATTCACCAGGTGCACCTGTACAGATGGCATAAAACGTTCTGGTTGTAGGGTAGTGTTATGTACCCTGTAGTAGAGCCTGACTTGTAGGAGGAAACCTCTCTTACAGCCCTGGCTCAGGAGCCACTGTAGTTGGGACAGTGGCCTCTAGAGCGCAGGGAGGTAGGAGTGCCTGTGAGGTCTGTGGTAGCTGGCACAGATGGGTGGATGATGAACCACCAGGAAGCACCGGGATGTGGATGACAGCGGAGGCAGATGCAGGTCAGCGACCTGGTGAACTGGATGGTGCAGGATCAGCAGCAGGCTGGAGCAAGGTGAAACAAGCCGAGTCAAACAAAGGTAATCAGACAGAGCAAGGCAGCAGGCTGGAGCAGGGTCAGATGAACAGGCAGTGGTTGGCAACAGGATATCAAGCAGAAAGTCTTTAGCTGAGTCAAGGCAAGGTCAGGATTGGAGATATCAGGTAAGTCAGCAGAGCCGGATCAATACAGGTAATCAGATAGCAAGTACAGGTTTCAGGACACAGTAAGCTGCAGACCAAAAAGCACTGCACAATTGCAGCTGCTGTTCTTTTAAAGGCTCATTGGCACCAAGCAGCATCTAGGACACGTGCATCTGGCACGTGCGCACGCGAACACATGCTGCTGGCCAGCTCGTTGGACTGGAACTTGTGTGCGCATGCATGCACACAAGCACCTCCGTCTTGCTGCAGTAAGTCCCTAACATTGCGCCTCCCAATGAGCAGCCTCCAGGTGCCTAACTGGCCTTTCTTTTCTGGATGGGCAAGGAAAAAGGCACGAATCAACCTTCTTGCATGGATGTTACATTCAGGTTCCCAGGAATTGTCTTCTGGACAACATTATTAGGTATTGTACTTGGTTTCGCCTTCTCCTACAATCCAGAATGGCCTCTACTTCGTATTCCTCACTTCCGTCAACCAGAACAGGTTCTGGTGGTCTAGACCCTTTGTCAGGGAAAGGATCAGGTACTGCAGGCTTTAAAAATGAAACGTGAAATACAGGATGAATTCTTAGTGAGTCAGGTAAAGATAGTTCATACAATACCTCATTTATTCTCCTCTTCACTGGGAATGGTCCTATGAACTTGGGTGTCAATTTTCTTGATGGGCATGCCAACCTGAGGTTAGTCGTGGAGAGCCATACCTGGTCGCCCAACTGCAGATTCAGTTCCCCTCTTCTCTTCCTATCAAAAGCCTTCTTGCTGTCCGCCTGGGCCTTTGTCACTGCCACCTGTAAGACCTGGTTATTGTGACTGAGGAAATCCGCAGTGCTCAGGACTGCTGGAACTGAGGATTCTGGAAAAAAAGTCAAGTAGAAATGACAGGTGAAAGCCATAATTAGCAAAGAAAGGGGACTGCCCTGTATGACTGGCATTGTTGTAGGCAAATTCAGCTAGGGGCAGTAAAGACACCCAATCATCTGGAACAAGGGACGTGAAACATGTAATATATTGCTCGAAGGTCTGATTAGTCCTCTCTTTCTGCCCGTTTGTTTGGGGATGGTAAGCTGAGAACAAAGCTAATTCAGTCTTTAAGGTTTCACATAAGGCTCTCCAAAAGTGTGGAGTAAATTGCACCCCTCTGACACAATGTTTGCAGGGACTCCATGTGATCTGACAATTTCTTTGATATATACTTGGGCCGTTTCCATAGCGGATGGGATGCCTTTTAGCAGGAAATGGGCCATCTTAGACAATCGGTCCACAACTACAAAGATTGCAGTACATCCTTCAGAAGACAGGAGCTCTACTATAACATCCATGGAGATCATCCTCCATGGTCTTTCAGGAACAGGTAAGGGTTTCAATAGCCCCCAGGCCCTACTTCTGCCGTTTTGTTTTGAGTGCAGACAGGGCATGAGTTTACGTACTTCTTGCAGAACTCCTCCAGACCAGGCCACCAGAATGTGCGCCGTACCAGCTCAAGGGTCTTATGGACACCAAAGTGACCTGCCAGCAGATGATAATGAAGTAGCTTCAAGACCCCTACTCGTTCATCTTCTGAAACAAAAATTTTACTCCCCCTCCAAATCAAGCCATCCCTACATGTCAGAGTGACCCCAGGGGGATTAGAAATGTCCGTGGAGGCTTCTTTGATTCGGGAGAGGAGATCTGTTTGCAGAAGCAGGAAGTTGCCTGCGGGTAAGATAGTGTCTGGAACAGATAGATCCTTGGGGTCATCATACATGCGAGATAATGTGTCTGGTTTAATATTCTTTGATCCAGGTCGGTAGGTAATGTGGAAGGAGAAACATGAACAAAAACAGGGCCCATCGAGCTTGCAGTGGTTTGTCGCCTAGGAGATCTTAAGTACTCTTATGATCAGTGTATATTAGTACTGGATGGGTGACCCCTTCCAACAAATATTTCCACTCTTCCAAAGCTACCTTTGCAAGTAATTCCCAATCCCCTACGTCGTAATTCCTTTCCGCAGGGGAAAACTTCAGTGAGAAAAAGGCCACAGGATTCATTAAATCCTTGATACCCTGATGCTGGGAGATAACCGCGCCTACTGCTATTTCAGGATATAGGGCAGTGACGGATCAGCATGACTGGGGATCAGGGCTGAGGTAAAAAGTCTCTTGAGTGTTTTAAAAGCATCTTGTGCCTCTGGATTTCAGCGGAATCACAGGTTTTGCTTGGTCAGCTGCGTGATGGGAGTGATTATGGCGGAGAACCCCTTAATGAGCTTCCTGTAAAAGTTTGCAAAGCCCACAAAACATTGCGCTCCTTTCCACAGGCACAGGCCAATCTAGTATGGCAGACACCTCTTGGGGGTCCATCTTAATTCCAGTCATGGAAATCACCAATCCTAGAAACTGAATGCTCTGCTGCTCAATCACACATTTTTCTACCTTTGCATACAATCCTTGTTGGCGAAGCCGGCATAACACTCTGCAGACATGTTCTCAATGCCGGTCAAGCGATCCTGAGAGAATCAAGATATCGTCCATGTAGACAATTACAAAAAGTCTTTAAACACGTCACTGATAAAATGCTGAAAGGTGGCAGGGGCATTGCAGAGTCCAAATGGCATGACCAAATATCCGTAGTGACCAAATTGGGTACAAAAGGCTGTCTTCCACTCATCCCCAGCTCGGATGCAAACCAGGTTATAGGCCCCCTCCAATCTAATTTGGTAAAAATAGTGGCAGACCTTAATCTCTGAAATAGCTCGGACATCAAGGGCAGTAGAGAGTAGCGGTTCTTGACCGTGATTTTGTTTAATTCATGATAGTCCACATGTGGACGAAGAGTCTGGTCCTTCTTTGTTACGAAGAATATTCCAGCACCTGATGGAGAGATAGAAGGGCGGATAAACACCTTTTCCAGATTTTCATTGATATATTCCTTCAATGCCTCCTGCTCTCATTCTGACAGTGGAAAAATGCGCCCAAAAGGAACCTCAGCTCAGGGATAAGCTCGATCGGGCAGTCATAGGGGCGATGAGATGGAAGTGCGTCTGCCCCTCGTTTACTGAAAACATCGATAAATTTGTGATATGGTTCAGGCACGGACTGGAGTATGTTTTGATCAGAGTCCATGCATAGCAGTGCAATTGGTGGATCAGGGGGTCTTGATATACAATGTCTCTGGCAGTAAGAAGGCAAGAACTTGACCTCTCCTGATATCCAATTGATTTGGGTATCGTGGGCCTGAAGCCAGGGTAGGCCCAAGATCACAGGGAACAATGGGGATGAGATGGCGTCAAGGCTCAGTAGTTTCTCATGTTGGGAGAAGATGGTAACAAGTAATGGAGTTGTTTCCTGGATTACTTGTCCTGACTTTGTGCAAGAGCCATCAGCCAGATAGACAGAAAGTCCATGTGTTTTTTGTTGCAGGAAAATGTGTTGCTGGATGGCGAAGGCTGAATCAATAAAGCAACTGCATGCTCCAGAGTCAATGATAGCATTGACTGAGATTACCCTTTCCGGTTGCTTGAACGAGAGTGGAAGAGCAAGGTGAGTTGTATTGGCAGACAACGTTGACAGGTTAGCAGGAACAGAAGACGGGCACTTACGAGTCTTTGCAGGACAGCTGCACACATAATGGCCGGCCTCTCCACAGTAGAGGCAAAGGTTGTTCTGCTGGCAGTGTGCTAACTCTTCAGGAGACAGGACTGGTCACATCAATCCAAATAGGCTCGGAAGCATCAGGTGCTGAGTTGGCAGGACTTGAACTGGCTGGTGCCAAGTAGCGTGAGGCAGGAACTGGAGCTCTTGGTGTCATCCATACTGGACAGCTCTGCTGAGGTGACCGTTCTGATCGACGCTCACAGAGTCGCCAATTGATCTGGATAGCTAGGGTGATTAGTCCTTCAAGGGTGTTTAGTATACCAATTCGGGCAAGTTCATCCTTGAGGTTTTCGGAAAGAACCATGCAAAACTATTGTCGCAGAGCTGTGTCATTCCATTGGGTGTCTGCTTTCCAGCGCCTGAAGTCCGTAACATAGTCCTCAGCCACTCTGCGACCTTGCTGGAGTGCAAACAAAGCAGACTCTGCTGTGGCAGTCCGCTGAGTGTCTTCAAAGAGCTGGGCCATGGCGGCAAAGAAGAATGAAATAGCGTGCGTTTGTACATTGTTGTCTTCATGCAGTCAGTGGGCCCAGGTCTGTGGTTCTCCTTGGAGTAGAGAGATTACAAATCCCACTTTGGTGGATTCTAGTGAAAAAGTCAGAGGTTGTAAAGCAAAATACAAATGACGTGCGTTGCGGAAGGCTCGGAACTTAGTTCGGTCCCCTGAAAATCTCTCTGGAATGGGGACCCTGGGTTTGGGTGGTAGCATCACCACCGAGGGGGTAGAAACAGTCCGTGTAGGTGCAGCAGGAAATGCAGAAGCTGCACTACTAGGACCCGTTAAATTCTGTACCCGTTCTTTCAACTTAACATAGCCCTCCTGTAGGAATTTCATGGCTTGCGTGAGGGCTGCGAGATGCTGACAAATCTCCTTCACCGGTGAGGTTCCTCCTGCAGGCTCAGACTTGGCTGTTACATACCTTATAGTAGAGCCTGACTTGTAGGAGGAGACCTCTCTTACAGCACAGGCTCAGGAGCCACTGGAGTTGGGACAGTGGCCTTGAGAGTGCAGTGAGGTATGAGTGCCTGTAAGATCTGTGGTAGCTGGCACAGATGGGCGGATGATGAACTACCAGGAAGGACCAGAATGCGGATGACAGTGGAGACAGATGCAGGGCAGCAACCCGGTGAGCTGCATGGTGCAGGATCAGCAGCAGGCTGGAGCAGGGTGAGACAAGCCGGGTCAAACACAGATAATTAGACAGAGCAAGGTAGCAGGCTGGAGCAGGGTCAGACAACCTGGGTCAACACAGGTAATCAGACAGAGCAGGGCAGCAGGTTGGAGCAGGGTCACGTGCATCTGGCAATTTTTGGCAACTGATCATCAGTGCCCTGATTACAATTAAGTGCCCACCAGTGCCAGCAATTATTGCCCACCACTGCCAGCAATCAGTGCCAACCAGTGCCCACAATTGCCACCAAACTGTGCCCGCAAGTGACAGCAATCAGTGGCCATTAGTTATGCCAGTCAGTGCTGACTATCAGTGCTGCCCATTCATGCCCATCACTGCTGCCCATCAATGCTTATCACTGCTGCTCATCAATGCCACCCATCAATTCTCATCACTGCTGCCCATCAATGCCACCCATCAAAGCCCATCAGTGCCGCCTATCCATGCCGCCTACCTGTGCCCACCAGTGCCGCCTATCTGTCCCCAGTGCCCAACAGTGCCGCCTATCAGTGCAACCTATCAGTGCCCATAAGTGCGGCATTTTCGTGCCGCCTCATCAGTGCCCATAAGTGCCAACTCGTCAGTACCCATCAGTGCAGCCTATCAGTGCCCATCAGTGAAGGAGAAAAATTACTGATTTACAAAATTTACTGACAGTAACTAAGAAAAACTTTTTTTTTCTCAAAATTTTTGGTCTTTTTTTAGGAAAAAATAAAAAACCCAGGAGTGATTAAATACCACCAAAAGAAAGCTCTATTTGTGTGAAGAAAATGAAAACAATTTCACATGGTTACAGTGTAGCATGACTGCGCAATTGTCATTCAAAGTGTGACAGCGCTGAAAGCTGAAAAATGGCCTGGGCAGGAAGGGGGTGTAAGTGCCCTGTATTGAGGTGGTTAAGAGCATTGGGTGGAAGTGACGTTTGACGTCGCTTCCACCATCCAATGGTATGGAGCCAAGCATCGTCCATCTTTCCCTCATTCGGCATCCAGTCTCACAGGGGAAAGGATCGAATCGTCTCCGGCGCTACCGACGGCTCCGGTAAGTGGCGGAGACGATCGGAGTGCGGCGTGGGGGCATAGTAACGGTATTTAGCGTCAAAGTACCAACGTAAAATGACGACGTCTGGTCCTTAAGTGGTTATGGCAACATATCCAGCCTGACTTGACAGAGGTTTTTTTATTCTATTCAAAACCAAAAAAAAAAGTTTTAGCTACAGACACAGTTTGAAAAATGAAACCTCTATCTTTGAAATTAGAAGCTCTCTCAGCTCTCTCAGCTCTGAAATTAGCTCTCTCAGCTCCTGATAACAGTGTTGCTTTTAAAAACTGTGTTTGCTTGGACTACAATTTGTTTCAGGTAGCTGGAAACCCCTTGTTTAGAATTATCTGTGGTGTTTTCTGTAAATGATGTCTGTTTAAAAAGCACATTTTTACAATCTTTTGAGGTGGTGAGGTGGTAATAGCATTTTCTCTTATGTCTGTATTTGTCTTTTTGTGTGGTTGGCGATTTTGATGTAGAATAATAGAAGAAATACTGTATCCTGCATTACTTCATATTGAGACATTTTTTAAGCAAAGTTTGAATTTGCACCAGAAGATGGCAGTGTGGTATCAACTTGTTCATTTAGATTGCTTGTATCTGCTTGCAAAAAGGTCACTTGGTCACAAGTCTTGCTTCAAAAACTGGAAGAATGGGATATAAATAAATTAGCCACTTAAGGACCAGAAGGATTTGCCCCCTTAATGATCAGGCCACTTTTTGTGATACGGCACTGTGTTGCTTTAACTGACAATTGCGGGGTTGTGCGACGCTGTACCCAAACAAAATTGATGTCCTTTTTTTCCCACAAATAGAGATTTCTTTTGATGGTATTTGATCACCTCTGCGGTTTTTATTTTTTGTGCTAAAAACAAAAAAAGAGTGACAATTTTGAAAAAAAAAAACAATATTTTTTACTTTCCGCTGTAATAAATATTCAAAAAATATGTATTCCTCTACGTATTTTTGGTATAAAAAAAAAAGAAAATTGCAATAAGCATATATTGATTGGTTTGCGCAAAAGTTACAGCGTCTACAAATTAGAGGATAGATTTATGGCATTTTTATTTATTTTTTACTAGTAATGGCGGTGATCTGCGATTTTTAGCGGGACTGCAACATTAGGACAGACAGATCGGACACTTTTGACACTTTTTTGGGACCAGTGACATTTATACAGTGATCAGAGCTAAAAATAGCCACTGATTACTGTATAAATGTCACTGGCAGGGAAGGGGTTAACACTAGGGGGCGATCAAGGGGTTAAGTTTTCCCTAGGGAGGTGTTTCTAACTGTGGGGGCAGTGTACTGACTGGGAGTAGAGAGAGATCGCTGTTCCTGATCACTAGGAACAGCAGATCTCTCTCTACTCCTCTGTCAGAATGGGGATCTGTCTGTTTACATTGACAGATCCCCGTTCTGGTTCTCTGAGGAACGATCGTGGGTGGCTAGTGGACATCGCGGCTGCCGGCCACGCGCATCGGCGCCCCCTATAGCTTCTTAAATCGGCCAACGTACAATGACAGCGATGCGGGCAGCCGTTCCAACCTGCTGCAGTACAACTGCGGTGGCTGGTCGGCAAGTAGTCAAAATATGTCAAAACTTTGTTAGAAATTGAGATGAGTTGAACTCTTTTTCTCTGGACCTGATAAGAATGAGGGGCTCACAGAGTCTTATTTGGCCACTGGTAACATCTGATAGTAGTCCATCCAAAGCTACACATTTTTTCTAAAGTACTTGTGTAATAGGGAATTCAGAAGGTTGCCTTTCTAGATCATATGTTAAGTTATAAATAAAACAGAGATTTGTTGCATTCTCTCCTTTTTTGTTCAATCCCTACAGCTTTAATTTTGCCTGAAAACAGCCTTCTAGGTCTTCCATAGGTGCCTTCTAAGGCTCCATGCACACTGGCTTAAAAAACATTGCTTCTGCAGGAGTTTTGAGTTCTGCCTGTAAAAGCAGCTCAATGTTATCCTATGTGTCAAAGCACGTTTACAGGCATATTTTGAGTTCAACGTTTAGAAGCAGGAAAAAAAAAACCTTCTAGTTCAGGTTTCTGATTGGAGCTCACTGGCAGAAAAAACATAAAACTCTTCTAAACTCGTCTAGACTTTGGACAAATAATGCTCTATATGAGCGTTTTTTTACTCCCAAGAGAACAGACTTTTTTAAGCCCAGTGAGCATGGAGCCTAATACCTCATCAACTAGTCCAATTTGTTATGAGGCAAATGAGAATCTCAAAGTGAAACTTTGCCCATACCAACTTAAAAAAAAATAATGTTCTTTAGCAAGGAACATACATTCTACAATAATAATTATGCTACCAAAATAAGTGTGTAAATTGCCTCCAGCATTGTTCCTGTTTCTTCTTGCTGGAGGATGACATTTCTCTGAAGCCCAAAGCCCCTGAGCAGCAGTTAATCTTTAGACTGTCAGCAGATCGGCCTCTAGTCGCTCTAATTTTCAGCACAATCTAAAAAAAATAGCATGAATGCATAGCAACTGAGCATGTAAAGAGCAGGGTGAGAAAGCGTATTACTGGATTTTAAACACTATAGGCAATTATATTTAATGTTTTACACAACTCTATACCTGCAAAAGGGGCCAGCATGAAGTTATCTAGCAGGACTTAATTTTGTGAATAAAGTTTCACATTAACCATTTTATCTCCGGAAGGTTTTACCACCTTCATGACCAGGCCATTTTTTTGCTATTTGGCTGTCCACTGCTTTAACTGGCATCAACTGGCATATCATTTTTTTCACCACTAGGTTTTTTTTATTTTTTATTATATAAATGAAAAAAGACTGAAAATTTTGAAAAAAATTATATTTTCTACTTTTTTTATAAAACATATTTCTTCATAAATTTAGGCCAAAATGTATTCTGCTACATGTCGTTGGTAAAAGAAATCAAGTGTATACAAACCAATAAGTGTATATTAATTGATTTGTGTGAAAGGTATAGCGTCTACAAACTATGGTATATACAGGTACAGTAAAACCTTGGTTTGCAAGCATAATTCGTTCTAGAAACATACTTGTAACCCAAAGCACTTGTATATCAAAGCATTTTTTTTACAGGGTATAAAAGAGAAGAGAGACACCTGATGTACTAAAGGCCAATCTCATTTATTGAGGCCCTTAAAATGCCAGGACAGTACAAATTCCCCCCTTATGACCCCTTTTTGTAAAGTAGACAGTCTGAAGTGTTTAGTAAGAGGCATGGCAAGTTTCTTAAATTTGTAATTTTTTGTCACATTTTTTGAATTAAGAAATTAAATAAAATGTGTTTGTTTTTTTCAATTTTTTTACATACTCTCACCAGTATAGTATAGCGTCATCATATGACTGGTGTGGCAGTGACCAGGGACACTGGTGACAGTATTTTAAAAAAAATATATTTTTTAAACTTTACTTTGTTTTTACAATTTTTTTTACATACTTTCATCAAAGTAGTTCAATGTCACCACAGTAACACTGTACTACTCTGGGGGATGATCAAGGTTTTTTTCTTTTACATTTTGACTTTGAGTAAAGTTCACTGTAACAGCAATGTTTCGAACTGTCATGAATGGGTTACATTCAAAACAGCTGTGATTTTACTTTTGTGATCTGTGATTGGTCACCAGCTATCACATGGTACAGGATGCTGTGATTTGCCCAGGTATCATGTGATAGCTGTGGGCCAATCCCAGCTCACTATAGGAAACATGGCTGTTATGATTGAAATTTGTTCATAACAGCTTTGTTGACATTGTGATCATGTGATTGCATAGCAATCACATGATCCCCCTAGCCGATCAAGGTGGCTGGGTACCGGCAACCATAATCCAAAGGACACAGCGGTCTGGGCAGCTGCGAGCTGTGCGTCGCAGGGAGCATGCAAGTGTGCATGTGCTAAGCGACATACAGATATGTCAGTTAGCCTGTAGGTGCTGCCCACCTGCAGTATATGTACTGTGTGCGGTCAGCAACTGGTAATGAGAATCCTTCAATAGAAGCTTAACATACTTTAGCTTCTAGGCTGCATACTCATTCTACAACTGAGATATTACTGTGAAATTTAAGTTCAGCCTAAATTCTGCAAAGCTTTCCTTAAGCCCTAAAAATGTAATATATTGCAGACTATCAGTCCGTAGATTTGGTGGCTGTATTCTTTTTTTTTTTTTCCAGGGTTTTTTTCCCTTTGTTTTCACCCGGTGATCCTGCCAGTAACAAGCTTCAAGTCATACAACACTCACTCACTTTACTGTAACCGTGAAGAAGCAGTGTTGTCTCCCTGGGCCAGAAATTGTGTTAGGACTACAGAACACCTCTTTCTCTAGCTTCATAAAAGAGTATATGGTATATGTTCTGTAATCCACAGAAAGAACTGAAAAAATGATAACTGATAATAGAGCAGTACAGGACGGTATACACTCGCAAAATTTCTGGCTGGATCAAACAGTGCTTTTTAAACAGATCTAGCAAAACACTTTTAACAGTACAATGCCTTGCAAAGGTATTCACCCCCCCTTGTTTTTTTTACCTATTTTGTTACATTACAGCCTTTAGTTAAATGTTTTTTTAATCTGAATTAACTGCGATGGATCAGAACACAATAGTCTAAGTTGGTGAAGTAAAATTAGAAAAATTATATACATAAAATTTTTTTTCAGAAATAAAAAACGGATAATTGGCATGTGCGTAGGTATTCACCACCTTTGTTATGAAGCCCTTAAAAAGCTCTGGTGCAAACAATTACCTTCAGAAGTCACATAATTAGTGAAATGATGTCCACCTGTGTGCAATTTAAGTGTCACATGATCTGTCATTACATATACACATCTTTTTGAAAGACCCCAGAGGCTGCAACACCTAACCAAACACTGCCATGAAGACCAGGGAACTCTCCAAAGTAAGGGACAATGTTGTTGAGAAGCACAAGTCAGGGTTAGGTTATAAAAAAATATCCAAATCTTTGATGATCCCTAGAAGCTCCATCAAATCTTTCATAACCAAATGGAAAGAGCATGGCACAACAGCAAACCTGCCAAGAGAAGGCCGCACACCAAAACTCACGGACCGGGCAAGGAGGGCTTTAATCAGAGAGGCAGCACGGAGACCTAAGGTAACCCTGGAGGAGTTCCATAGCAGAGACTGGAGTATCTGTACATAGGACAACAATAAGCCGTACGCTCCATAGAGTTAGGCTTTATGGCAAAGTGGCCAGAAGAAAGCCATTACTTTCAGCAAAAACAAAATGGCACGTTTTGAATTTGCGAAAAGGCATGTGGGAGACACCCAAAATGTATGGAGGAAGGTGCTCTGGTCTGATGAGACTAAAATTTAACTTTTTGGCCATCAAAGAAAACGCTATGTCTGGTGCAAACCCAACACATCACATCACCCAAAGAACACCATCCCCACAGTGAAACATGGTGGTGGCAGCATCATGCTGTGGGGATGTTTTTCAGCAATCGGGATTGGGAAACTGGTCAGAGTTGAGGGAAAGATGGATGGTGCTAAATACAGAGATATTTTTTAGCAAAACCTTTACCACTCTGTGTGTGATTTGAGGCTAGGACGGAGGTTCACCATCCATTAGGACAATGACCCCAAACACACTGCTAAAGCAACGCTTGAGTGGTTTAAGGGGAAACGTGTAAATGTGTTGGAATGGCCTAGTCAAAGCCCAGACCTCAATCCAATAGAAAATCTGTGGTCAGACTTAAAGATTGCTGTTCACAAGCGCAAACCATCCAACTTGAAGAAGCTGGAACAGTTTTGCAAAGAGGAATGGGCAAAAATC
This sequence comes from Lithobates clamitans, assembly GCA_037952925.1. Taxonomy (NCBI): domain Eukaryota; kingdom Metazoa; phylum Chordata; class Amphibia; order Anura; family Ranidae; genus Lithobates; species Lithobates clamitans. Next base: position 3,998,244 of record JBBGZY010000742.1, on the reverse strand, counting down.
CCAGTGGTAATATGTGACAAGCTCATAGAGACTTATCCAAACCGACTTGGACCTGTGATAGCCGCAAAAGGTGGCTCTACAAAGTATTGACTTTAGGAGGGTGAATAGTTATGCACGTAGATTTTTTCTGTTATTTTGTCCATTTGTTGTTTGCTTTAAACCCGCATCCAATTCGCACTAATGTGAACCCAGCCTAAAGTTAACCTGTACTTTGCTCATGAGACTGGCAAAGAAACAAGATTACTTTCATGCAGGTCCTTCAGCAGCATCTACTCACTTTCCTTTGATCCCCCATTGCTCTGTTTAGCTGCTGAGAGGGAAGACAAAACCCCAATATTTCTGGGTTTGGGGAGTAAGTAACTCATTCCGATAATTTCCTTATAGTGTAGCGCTGTGTGTCTTTGAATCATTACATAAAAAAATTATTATACAATCCCTATTTTCCATTTAATGATAAATATCACAGTACAACCAGTCTATGTGAAAAATCCAAAAATAAATATGAAAAAACACCAAGAATAGGAGAAGAAACTGTTCATATATCTTAATGTGTGAAACATAATCACTACTGTGTATATCCGTCCTCTCTGGGATCAATAACTCGTGCACACCATCACCAGCCAAATTGGCTGCTCATCTCACAGATGAGTTAAAAACTCAGGAAAAGATCTCTCTTTAATTCCTCCACGATCTCTCTCCTCCACGTTTTAATAGCAGGAACTCCTATATTCCCCAGGCTGCACGTTTGTACTTTTAACTTCACTTAGGTAACTTCCAGGAAATAGCCTCCTTCTCTCCCTCCTTACAGCTCAGCTCCTAAGATCCAAAGGTTAAAACAGCATGTATAAAAAACACCCGCTCATTCACCACGGGCATGGACTCATGATGACTGCGTGACACCACGGGCTTGGCTCCTCCCCTCTAAAAACGTGTCACCCTCTCATTGGGCTTCATCAGTAGATGGGCGGGCTGCTTCTCCTGAGCCTTTATATACCCTGTTTCCCCGAAAATAAGACCTGGCGTGATTGTCGGCGATGGCTGCAATATAAGCCCTACCCCCCAAATAAGCCCTAGTTAAAGTTCTTATAGGTCTTATTTTCAGGGTAGGGCTTATTTTCGGGGGAAACAGGGTAGGGCTTATTTGGGGGGTAGGGCTTATATTGCAGCCATCACCGACATTCATGCTAGGTCTTATTTTCGGGGAAACAGGGTACTATAATGTTGCCTAGGCAACCCTTCGGGGTCCCCACGGCCGTCAGCGGTGTCTGTGGACACTCCCACTTCCTGTGGACTACAGAAAACAAATTCTTATACTAGAAAGTGTGTCACCACAGCAGGATAACGAATTTATATAACTCAAAAACATTCTCCACAACCTGGAATGCTGACCCCCGTTGCGACCTCCTGTTACAATCTAAAACAGGAATTAATAAATACATATGCCTGAAATTGCAATATAAACCTATAATGTATATTACTCCTATACTATTTTACTCAATACCAATTATATAAAATCTTATAAACAGTTCTCATATAACATTCCCTCACCGGGGGCGAAACTGAAAAGTGTTTAAAAAAAAAGTTTTTTAAAATTATATTTCTAAAAATAGCCTTAAAAGAACAAAAGATGCACTGTTCATATCTGTATTATGTGTTTTGAAAAGAATGCAAACTGTTAAAAGTTAAAAATTGATGCCAAGGTCTTTTCCTGTACTGTGAAAAACTTCAATAAAAACCATTGAAAACAAAATTATATTTCTAATTTTATACTGATTATTTGCCCTATTTATATATGCACCTATTTAACCATTATAAATAAAGCAGTTAAGGTCGAGATCTAAGTTGAGCTCCCTGGGCGCTAAGACCTGGGTCTCATATATCCAGGCTGACTCACGTTGACTTAGGTGTCTTATAAAATTACCCTCCCCTTTCCAATGATGTTCCACCTTCTCAATCACCCAGAATTTTAAACATTTTGGGTTCCTATTATGAACTTCTCTGAAGTGCTTAGAAACGCAATATTCCTTCTTCCCTTTTCTAATATTAATATGTTCACGTACCCTTACCAGTAGGGGTCTGGAAGTACGACCAACATACTGGAGTTTGCACGGACATTCCAGCACATACACCACCCCCTTAGAGGAACATGTTATAAATTCTTTAATTTTATAGACCCTTCCTGTAGCTGTGGCAATAATTTATTTCTTCTTTTTAACATTGCTACCTTTGGTGGTCCTGCATGCTAAACACCTCCCGCACACATAAAAACCTGTTAGAAAAGGAGTCAATGTTCCTATTTTCCTACTAGGGGGGTCTAACACTCCAGGAGCTAGAATATTTCTTAAGTTTGGTGCTTTTTTATATACGAACGGGGGGGGGGGGGGGGACACCCCTTAGGACTTTATCCCTCAGCAGTACATTCCAATGCTTTCTGATTATATTTTCTACCTTGTTCATTTGAATATTATAGCCCAATACAATCCTATATTCATCTCCTTCATTCCTTCCAACCTTTTCTTTTGTTACCAGTAACTCTTTCCTTTCCATATTCTTAACCGTCTCCAGCTGCTTATTGACAAAACTCCTGTCATAGCCTTTTTGTATAAACTTCTCAAAAAGTGCTGCCTGTTCCTCAAATTCTTCCTTGTACAGTTCCTCCTCAATCCTACAAACTGCCCTCTTGGGATGTTCAATATCCAGGGTTTATGGTGGCAGCTGTCTATAGCAATATATCCATTCCTATCTGTGGGTTTACAATAATTTTTGGTAAAGATTTCCCCTTCATGCACTGTACATACATCTCTACATCCAAGAACACCATATTCTGTTCATCATAATTCCATGTTAGTTTTATATTTTTATCATTTTGATTGAACCTGTCCATGAAGGAGAGGAGGCTGGCCTAACCCCCTCCATATCATGAACAGGTCATCTATAAATCTATGGTAGCTGACTAACTCATCTGGTCTATGTTTGAAGACCGCCTCCGACTCCCAGTGAGCCAAAAAATAAATTGGCCATACAGGGAGCAAAATGGGCCACCACAGCTACACCAGTCTTCTGTAGATAATAACCCCCAAAATACCAAAAGTAGTTGTGCAATAATCCAAATTCCAGACACTGTATGAGGTATCTACATTGTTTCTTATCCACAGTAAAATTCTTTAATGCCCATTTGACAGCTTTCTTGGCATCTGTGTGTTCAAGCAAGGCATACAGAGAGCCCACGTCTGCTGTTACCAGAAAAACGGGAGAGTTGTCAATTCTTATGTTCTCTAAAATCTGCAGTAGGTGTTTGGTGTCCTTTCAAATACGCCGGAGTTGATATTACTAAAGGTTGTAAGAATATGTCAAGGTATTGGCCAAGTCTACAAGTAATGGAATCTACACTATTAACTATAGGACTCCCTGGTGGATTCTGATGATCCTTATATATTTTTGGAAGGAAATATATTATTGGGGTACAACATGAGGAAGGATTTAAATATTCAGCTTTTCTCTTGCATAAGATGTTTTTCTTTAAACCTTTTGCTACTAATTTTGAAAGTTTTTCTTTATATTGTTTAACTGGATTGGACAACAGTGGTGTGTATGTGTCAATGTCTCCTAATAACCTCTCCATCTCACCCTTATAATAGGCTCGGGACATCAAAACAATACCCCCCCTTATCTGCTTGTCTAACAACCACCTCTTTCTTTTCTTCCAAAGACCGAATTCCTTTCTTGATATATTCTGGATCATATCCCTTCTTAATCTTTGGATGTTCTAGATCATTCACAACCAAATTTTTAAACACTTCAGTGAATTTATTATCTGGGGCAGGTGGGTTAAATTTTGATCTATTACGTAGTCCAGTACCTGATATATTATTCTCACTCTCACCCAATCTGAGCAAACAATGTGTGTATCAGAAGCTGTGGCCATCCGGCCACCCAGCCATCCAGGATTCGGACGTGTGTATCAGAAGCTCTGGCCACCCAGCCATCCAGGATTCATCCTGGACTCTCCAGCAAAGTGTACCAGGAACGGGAACGTGGAAAGGTACCACCCCGGACCCCACACTTCTCAGCTCAGCCCCCAGTTCTCCATCGCACCGTCCGCAAATGCCATCCGGATGCCTCGCCTCAAGCCCGCCAGAATCATAGGAAGGACCGCGGCTCCGGCCCAGTGCCGGCCAACCTTTTCACCCTCTCCTCCATCCTTTGTTCGGCAAGCCCACATACTCCCTCCAACCCGGACCCAACCCCATCATCAACGGACCAGACCGTAGCCGTACTGGTAGCCAGCGCAGCTGGACAGTCCCCGGCTCGGGCCTAGCCCGATGGCCATCTTGGTCCACCCAGACATGGCCGCAGCACTCCACCGGCCATCCAGAACTCTTCTGCGAACTGTCCAGCATAGTTGAACTGGGATCCTGCTCCCACCCGGCCCCTCCTTGGCCCCCAGCTCACCAGGGCACCTTCCACAGCCGCCGTCTGGTCGCCTGCTCTCTAGCCTGCTAGATACGAAGGACAGACCGTGGCTGTGGCCTAGCTCCGGCCTCGCGCCGGCCAACCTCCACAGCTTTCCCCCACTATCTGTCTCAGCGGGCCAGCATGCCCCTTCCAACCCTGGAGCACCTCCCCCTCCGTTACCGGACCTCATCGTAGCGGCACCGGGAGATACAGAGCACCAGGATAAACCACGACTCAGGCTTAGCCCCGGCGACCATCTTGATCCATCCAGACAAAGCTGCAGTACTGGTAAGTAGTGGCCTAGGTTCAGCCTAGTGGCCTCACCATCTGTTCCTGACAATGGTGGTCATTGCAATACTTTTTTTCACACCGTATTTGCCCAGCGGTCTTACAAGAGCACTTTTTTTGGAAAAAATCCACTTTTTTGAATAAAAAAATAAGACAGCATTAAAGTTAGCCCAATTTTTTTATATATTATGAAATATAATGTTACGCAGAGTAAATTGATACCCAACATGTCACGCTTCAAAATTGCGCCCGCTCCTGGAATGACGTCAAACTTTTACGCTTAAAAATCTCCATAGGCGATGTTTAAAAAATTCTACAGGTTGCATGTTTTGGGTTACAGAAGAGGTCTAGGGCTAGAATTATTGCTCTCACTCTAACGATCACGGCGATACTTCACATGTGTGGTTTGACCACCGTTTTCATATGCAGGCGCTACTCACGTATGCGTTCGCTTCTGCGCGCAAGCTCGTCAGGACGGGGCGCTTTAAGAAAAAAATGTTTTCTTATTTATTTTACTTGATTTTATTTATTTTTTCACTGTTTTTTTAACCACTTGACGACCGCCTCACGCCGATGTACGTCGGCAAAGTGGCACGGACAGGCAAAATCACGTACAGGGTACGTGATTTGCCTTCCGCGGGTGGGGGGTCCGATCGGACCCCCCCCCGGTGCCCGAGGCGGTCGTCTTTTGTCCAGCGGCGATCGGTGGTGAGGGGGAGACCATCCGTTCGTGGCCCCCCCCTCGCGATCGCCGCCGGCCAATCGAATCATTCCTTTGCTGCTGTATGCTAAACAGCAGCAAAGGAAATGATGTCATCTCTCCTCGGCTCGGTAATTTCCATTCCGGCCCGAGGAGAGAAGACATCTATGTGAGTGCACCAACACACACACACACAGTAGAACATGCCAGGCACACAAAACACCCCGATCCCCCCCCCGATCGCCCCCCGATCCCCCCCCAATCACCCCCCCCCCCCCTGTCACAAACTGACACCAGCAGTTTTTTTTTTTTTTTTTTCTGATTACTGCATAGTGTCAGTTTGTGACAGTTACAGTGTTGGGACAGTGAGTATTACCCCCCTTTAGGTCTAGGGTACCCCCCTAACCCCCCCTAATAAAGTTTTAACCCCTTGATCACCCCCTGTCACCAGTGTCACTAAGCGATCATTTTTCTGATCGCTGTATTAGTGTCGCTGGTGACGCTAGTTAGTGAGGTAAATATTTAGGTTCGCCGTCAGCGTTTTATAGCGTCAGGGACCCCCATATACTACCTAATAAATATTTTAACCCCTTGATTGCCCCCTAGTTAACCCTTTCACCACTGATCACCGTATAACCGTTACGGTTGACGCTGGTTAGTTCGTTTATTTTTTATAGTGTCAGGGCACCCGCCGTTTATTACCGAATAAAGGTTTAGCCCCCCGATCGCCCGGCGGTGATATGCGTCGCCCCAGGAAGCGTCAGATTAGCGCCAGTACCGCTAACACCCACGCACGCAGCATACGCCTCCCTTAGTGGTATAGTATCTGTACGGATCAATATCTGATCCGATCAGATCTATACTAGCGTCCCCAGCAGTTTAGGGTTCCCAAAAACGCAGTGTTAGCGGGATCAGCCCAGACACCTGCTAGCACCTGCGTTTTGCCCCTCCGCCTGGCCCAGCCCAGCCCACCCAAGTGCAGTATCGATCGATCACTGTCACTTACAAAACACTAAACGCATAACTGCAGCGTTCGCAGAGTCAGGCCTGATCCCTGCGATCGCTAACAGTTTTTTTGGTAGCATTTTGGTGAACTGGCAAGCACCAGCCCCAGGCGTCAGGTTAGCGCCAGTACCGCTAACACCCACGCACGCAGCATACGCCTCCCTTAGTGGTATAGTATCTGAACGGATCAATATCTGATCCGATCAGATCTATACTAGCGTCCCCAGCAGTTTAGGGTTCCCAAAAACGCAGTGTTAGCGGAATCAGCCCAGATACCTGCTAGCACCTGCGTTTTGCCCCTCCGCCCAGCCCAGCCCACCCAAGTGCAGTATCGATCGATCACTGACACTTACAAAACACTAAACGCATAACTGCAGCGTTCGCAGAGTCAGGCCTGATCCCTGCGATCGCTAACAGTTTTTTTTGTAGCGTTTTGGTGAACTGGCAAGCACCAGCCCCAGGCAGCGTCAGGTTAGCGCCAGTACCGCTAACACCCACGCACGCACCGTACACCTCCCTTAGTGGTATAGTATCTGATCGCATCAATATCTGATCCGATCTGATCTATACTAGCGTCACCAGCAGTTTAGGGTTCCCAAAAACGCAGTGTTAGCGGGATCAGCCCAGATACCTGCTAGCACCTGCGTTTTGCCCCTCCGCCCGGCCCAGCCCACCCAAGTGCAGTATCGATCGATCACTGTCACTTACAAAACACTAAAAGCATAACTGCAGCGTTCGCAGAGTCAGGCCTGATCCCTGCGATCGCTAACAGTTTTTTGGTAGCGTTTTGGTGAACTGGCAAGCGCCAGCGGCCTAGTACACCCCGGTCGTAGTCAAACCAGCACTGCAGTAACACGTGGTGACGTGGCGAGTCCCATAAGTGCAGTTGAAGCTGGTGAGGTGGCAAGCACAAGTAGTGTCCCGTTGCCACCAAAAAGACAAACACAGGCCCGTCGTGCCCATAGTGCCCTTCCTGCTGCATTCGCCAATCCTAATTGGGAACCCACCGCTTCTGCAGCGCCCGTACTTCCCCCATTCACATCCCCAACCAAATGCAGTCGGCTGCATGAGAGGCATTTTTATGTCCTCCCGAGTACCCCTACCCAACGAACCCCCCAAAAAAGATGTTGTGTCTGCAGCAAGCGCGGATATAGGCGTGACACCCGCTATTATTGTCCCTCCTGTCCTGACAATCCTGGTCTTTGCATTGGTGAATGTTTTGAACGCTACCATTCACTAGTTGAGTATTAGCGTAGGGTACAGCATTGCACAGACTAGGCGCCATTTTACAGGGTCTCCCAAGATGCCATCGCATTTTGAGAGACCCGAACCTGGAACCGGTTACAGTTATAAAAGTTAGTTACAAAAAAAAAGTGTAAAAAAAAAAATTATATGAAATAAAAAAAAATAGTTGTCGTTTTATTGTTCTCTCTCTCTCTATTCTCTCTCTCTATTGTTCGGCTCTTTTTTACTGTATTCTATTCTGCAATGTTTTATTGTTATTGTTATTGTTATTATGTTTTATCATGTTTGTTTTTCAGGTGTGTAATTATTTACACTTTACTGTGCTTTATTGTTAACCATTGTTAACCATTTTTTTGTCTTCAGGTACGCCATTCACGACTTTGAGTGGTTATACCAGAATGATGCCTGCAGGTTTAGGTATCATCTTGGTATCATTCTTTTCAGCCAGCGGTCGGCTTTCATGTAAAAGCAATCCTAGCGGCTAATTAGCCTCTAGACTGCTTTTACAAGCCGTGGGAGGGAATGCCCCCCCCCCCACCGTCTTCCGTGTTTTTCTCTGGCTCTCCTGTCTCAACAGGGAACCTGAGAATGCAGCCGGTGATTCAGCCAGCTGACCATAGAGCTGATCAGAGACCAGATTGGCTCCAAACATCTCTATGGCCTAAGAAACCGGAAGCTACGAGTATTTCATGACTTAGATTTCGCCGGATGTAAATAGCGCCATTGGGTAATTGGGGAAGCATTTTATCACACCGATCTTGGTGTGGTCAGATGCTTTGAGGGCAGAGGAGAGATCTAGGGTCTAATAGACCACAATTTTTTCAAAAAAGAGTACCTGTCACTACCTATTGCTATCATAGGGGATATTTACATTCCCCGAGATAACAATAAAAATGATTAAAAAAAAAAAATATGAAAGGAACAGTTTAAAAGTAAGATTAAAAAAGCAAAAAAATAATAAAGAAAAAAAACAAAAAAAAAAACACCCCTGTCGCCCCCTGCTCTCGCGCTAAGGCGAACGCAAGCGGCGGTCTGTCGTCAAACGTAAACAGCAATTGCACCATGCATGTGAGGTATCACCGCGAAGGCCAGATCGAGTGCAGTAATTTTTCCAGTAGACCTCCTCTGTAAATCTAAAGTGGTAACCTGTAAAGGCTTTTGAAGGCTTTTAAACATGTATTTATTTTGTTGCCACTGCACGTTTGTGCGCAATTTTAAAGCATGTCATGTTTGGTATCCATGTACTCGGCCTAAGATCATCTTTTTTATTTCATCAAACATTTGGGCAATATAGCGTGTTTTAGTGCATTAAAATTTAAAAAAGTGTGTTTTTTCCCCAAAAAATGCGTTTGAAAAATCGCTGCGCAATTACTGTGTGAAAAAAAAAAATGAAACACCCACCATTTTAATCTGTAGGGCATTTGCTTTAAAAAAATATATAATGTTTGGGGGTTAAAAGTAATTTTTTTGCAAAAAAAAAAAACTTTTTCATGTAAACAATAAGTGTCAGAAAGGGCTTTGTCTTCAAGTGGTTAGAAGAGTGGGTGATGTGTGACATAAGCTTCTAAATGTTGTGCATAAAATGCCAGGACAGTTCAAAACCCCCTCAAATGACCCCATTTTGGAAAGTAGACACCCCAAGCTATTTGCTGAGAGGCATGTCGAGTCCATGGAATATTTTATATTGCGACACAAGTTGCGGGAAAGAGACAAATTTTTTTTTTTTTTTTTTTGCACAAAGTTGTCACTAAATGATATATTGCTCAAACATGCCATGGGAATATGTGAAATTACACCCCAAAATACATTCTGCTGCTTCTCCTGAGTACGGGGATACCACATGTGTGAGACTTTTTGGGAGCCTAGCCGCGTACAGGACCCCGAAAACCAAGCACCGCCTTCAGGCTTTCTAAGGGCGTGAATTTTTGATTTCACTCTTCACTGCCTATCACAGTTTCGGAGGCCATGGAATGCCCAGGTGGCACAAAACCCCCCCAAATGACCCCATTTTGGAAAGTAGACACCCCAAGCTATTTGCTGAGAGGTATAGTGAGTATTTTGCAGACCTCACTTTTTGTCACAAAGTTTTGAAAATTGAAAAAAGAAAAAAAAAAATGTTTTTTCTTGTCTTTCTTCATTTTCAAAAACAAATGAGAGCTGCAAAATACTCACCATGCCTTTCAGCAAATAGCTTGGGGTGTCTACTTTCCAAAATGGGGTCATTTGGGGGGGTTTTGTGCCACCTGGGCATTCCATGGCCTCCGAAACTGTGATAGGCAGTAAAGAGTGAAAGCAAAAATTTACACCCTTAGAAATCCTGAAGGCGGTGATTGGTTTTCGGGGTCCCGTACGCGGCTAGGCTCCCAAAAAGTCCCACACATGTGGTATCCCCATACTCAGGAGAAGCAGCTAAATGTATTTTGGGGTGCAATTCCACATATGCCCATGGCCTGTGTGAGCAATATATCATTTAGTGACAACTTTATGAAAAAAAAAAAAGAAAAAAAAAAAGTGTCACTTTCCCGCAACTTGTGTCAAAATATAAAATATTCCATGGACTCAATATGCCTCTCAGCAAATAGCTTGGGGTGTCTACTTTCCAAAATGGGGTCATTTTGGGGGGTTTTGTGCCACCTGGGCATTCCATGGCCTCCGAAACTGTGATAGGCAGTGAAGAGTGAAAGCAAAAATTTACACCCTTAGAAATCCTGAAGGCGGTGATTGGTTTTCGGGGCCCCGTACGCGGCTAGGCTCCCAAAAAGTCCCACACATGTGGTATCCCCATACTCAGGAGTAGCAGCTAAATGTATTTTGGGGTGCAATTCCACATAGGCCCATGGCCTGTGTGAGCAATATATCATTTAGTGACGACTTTTTGTAAATATTTTTTTTTTTTGTCATTTTTCAATCACTTGGGACAAAAAAAATAAATATTCAATGGGTTCAACATGCCTCTCAGCAATTTCCTTGGGGTGTCTACTTTCCAAAATGGGGTCATTTGGGGGGGTTTTGTACTGCCCTGCCATTTTAGCACCTCAAGAAATGACATAGGCAGTCATAAACTAAAAGCTATGTAAATTCCAGAAAATGTACCCTAGTTTGTAGACGCTATAACTTTTGCGCAAACCAATAAATATACGCTTATTGACATTTTTTTTACCAAAGACATGTGGCCGAATACATTTTGGCCTAAATGTATGACTAAAATTTAGTTTATTGGATTTTTTTTATAACAAAAAGTAGAAAATATCATTTTTTTTCAAAATTTTCGGTCTTTTTCCGTTTATAGCGCAAAAAATAAAAACCGCAGAGGTGATCAAATACCATCAAAAGAAAGCTCTATTTGTGGGAAGAAAAGGACGCAAATTTCGTTTGGGTACAGCATTGCATGACCGTGCAATTAGCAGTTAAAGCGACGCAGTGCCAAATTGGAAAAAGACCTCTGGTCCTTAGGCAGCATAATTTTCCGGGGCTCAAGTGGTTAAAAAAATGTGTCACTTTTATTCCTATTATAAGGAATGTAAACATCCCTTGTAATAGAAAAAAAACATGACAGGTCCTCTTAAATATGAGATCTGGGGTCAAATAGACCTTATTGTTAATGTATCATGTAGCCATATAAAGATATTAGCATAGTTCTCTCCACAACGGGAAATAAGTTGATACAATAAAGCCACAGCAGACCCTTTTTGAAATGCCAGTCATTAAACACAAATAGTGCTGTAAATTCGGAAGCTCAGATTATTGCAGTCCCCTTTGATTACGCATATATTTCACATAAATTGCCACATAATGGATCCAGTATATTGGCCAGAGATTTCTGTTTCTTCCATGTAAAAAACTATATGTGGGGAAGACAAAGCGACAGTTACGTATTAGGTTTGGCGAAAATCTACAAAGTATGAGACAGAGGGAGGAGACCCCAGTAGCCCAACATTTTTTGAAGTACCATCAAGGGGAAACTACAGATTTAAGGGTAAAGGGTTTCTTCTCCCTCTCTCTTACAGATCGCAGAGGAGATTTTGATACAGTACTGTTAAGAAAATAGAAATTCTGGATATTTACGCTCAAGACTCTCCAGCCGAAGGGTCTAAATAATGAGTTGAGCTTGAAGATCTTTCTTGAGCCTTAAAAAAAAACCCTGACATTATATTAATTTTCTTTTTTTTTTACCACCCCCTCCCCCCACTTTTCCCGTTTTTTTACCCTCCCTTTTTTTAACCACCATTTTCCCCATTTTTTTCCCCACCTAAATTGTTTTTTTTTTAACCACCCCCTCCCCATTTACCCCTATTTCTTTTTTCCTTTTGGTATAAATTTAGCTATTCCCCTGTGAAGAGTAAAAGAAAGATGTACTTATACATAGACTTAAAACTAGTAGAATTAAGGATTAAACGTTATATTGTTTGATTTATGTATTGTCTTGAGGTACTCAAATACCTATTTTTTAAGAACTGTAGTTAGCAGTGTTACCACAAGATGGCACAAACTAAGCTGATTGGACAATGTTCCCTATATAAGGATGAGTCTTGCTTGTGTCTATTGTCCTGACGAAGTGCACTGACGTGCACGAAACGCGGCGATGCATTCGAGGCAGAGCACGACACCGAGCTCAAACATGTCTCCTTATCCAGAAATGTAAGGGTTTTTCTGTTACAATCTTCAACATCTAAAGAGTGGCGCATGAAATAGCCTACCTTGCAACAACTAAAGCTGTGTTCCAGACATCATCTGACAAGTCATGTGACTGAATATTTCTGGATTATACACTTGGGACTTGAACAGCCGGCGGCTATTACCAACGTGAAATTTAGAGCTACCACAGTTTATTCCAAATGGCCTCCATGTGGAGAGACCATAGAAACAGAAACTTACTTTGGCTGAGGTGGTGATCAATAGCGGTAAGAGCCCTGATGGGTAGCTTCGTTCGAACCCCTCCTGTCCTTATTCATCTGTTCCTTTTGTGGACTGTGGAGGTCTATGTGACTTGAGAGATTTGTGAGGCACATATAACTCTATGCATGCTGTTGGCCCAGATTACTGCCTAGTCACACTCAGAAACGGAGATCCCTGGCTAATATACTGGATCCATTATGTGGCAATTTATGTGAAATATATGCATAATCAAAGGGGACTGCAATAATCTGAGTTTCTGAATTTACAGCACTATTTGTCTTTAATGACTGGCATTTCAAAAAGGGGCTGGTGTGGCTATTTTCTCCCACGTGTCATGGTTAAGCAATAGAGGTTGTTTGTCAGCATACCTGTTTCCATGTGTTCATCTCCTAAGACCAGCTGTCTCTCACCTGACTGCTTTTATTAACTCTCCTCTAACATGGCTCCACCCCAGCTCCTATCAGAGAACTCTATATTAACCTCTGCACTGCAGGCCAGCCCTGCTGATCAACCTTTGTGTGTTTGGCTTCCTGTTCCTGCCGGCCGTGTGCTCTACATTTATTTCTGTTACCGACCTTGGCGTGTTCTATACTATTCCTGTCTGCTCGTGACCCTAACCTTTTGCCATGTCCCAGACTATCCCTGTTTGCCTGTGACCCTGAACCTTGGTGTGTACTCTGTTGTCCTTGTCTGCTTGTGGCCCTGACCTTGGCTTATTCCTTACTATCCTTATCCTTCTGTTGCCTACTGTGGGTGTGAGCTGGGGGACCCTGGGGGTCGCAACCTGGAGCCAGTTGCAGCCCAGTCCATCCTCACCATCAGAGGCTCTGGTGAAAACCTGCTGGCTCTTAGACTCCGCGCCTCAGGGAATCCTACGCTCTAACCCCGGTGGGATCCGTGTTGGTGTTCCATTGACCCTGCCTTCCTTATACGCGGACTCCCATCCGCAGCAGTCAGCCGTAGGGTCCACTGCCTTGCGGTGCACTCCTGATCCCAACGGTGTGCATCTGTCAACTAGCCTCAAGGTGACCTGACACCACGTTCAAGAAAATAAGCTACATTATTTCCTCCTTGTATCAACTTATTTCCCTTTTGTGGAGATAACTATGCTAATATCTCTATATGGCTACATGATACTTTAACAATAAGGCAATATGGAGGTTCCAATACCAAGAAGACATCTTTATCAGGAGTTACATGCACTATTTTCATCTGGAGAAGGGAGACTTGATGGTTTGGGGTGGTGGTATTTACAGTGCTCTGTTTTTTATAATAAAGTTATTGCTGTTTTTATCATTGTGATTAGGTATAGTAAGAGGTGCAGTTCTATATAGAACATAGTGTTGCCTTTTATATTTCCCTATCATTGGGTGTGCATCTTTTTCATCAATAAAGTCTAAATAATTTCATCATAAAGCTGTAGTTGACCCTTCCCTTATCTGGCGTTCCCGGGACAATTTCTCTTTTTTTGCCCCATTCAGTTTTATTTTCGCATATCTATTATACCATCCTGGATCCCTGCTGGGGTCTGCTAGGCCCTGGGGGGTGATCTATAATCTTGTTGTACAGGATAATAAGGAGCCAAGAAAGCTGTCAAATGGGCATTAAAGAATTCTACTGTGTAAATACCTCTTGTAGTGTCTGGAATTTGGATTACTGCACAACTACTGATGAAGCCCAATGAGAAGGAGACGTGTTTAGAGGGGAGGAGCCAAGCCCGTGATGTCACACAGGCATCGTGAGTCCTGGAAGTTACCTAAGTGAAGTTACCAGTTGTCAGAGAGGTTACCTTGTTGGCCGCGGTGTTGGCCGCGCTGGTGCGCCGCTGTGCGTGTTCCTATGGGAGCTGATGTGCATGCTCCTGTGGGCCCTGGCGTGAGCAGTGGCATGCGGGGGCGCGCAGGTGCGTGGGCGTGTGCGCGCGTGGGCGTGTGCACGCTCGTGCATGCAGCGTTCCCTTGCTAGCCACCTTTGGCTTCCATCACCAGGAACTCCTTCGTCTGGATGTCACCTCGTCTCCTTTCTTTCCCATCACTTTGGGAATACCCTGGCTACAAGCCCACAACCCCAGTATTAACTGGGGCACAGGGGAAGTTATATTGCCAATAGAACTGCCTGTACAGAACCTCTGTGGAAACCTCCCAACTCCTTTGCCTGCACTCAGATCTGGAACTACGTCAATCCATCCCTGAGCCCTTCCCGGGACTTTTTGGACGTTTTTAGTAAAAAAGAAGCAGAAACATTGCCCCCGCACAGGCCCTATGATTGCCCAATAGAACTCCTACCTGGAACTGAGGTTCCCTTCAGAAGAATCTACCCACTAACTGAGCAGGAGCTAGGCACACTGAAGGTCTATATCGATGAAAATCTGGAGAAGGGATTCATCCGCCCATCTACCTCGCCAGCGGGTATGTTTTTTGTTGAAAAAAAGGACCATTCCTTACGTCCTTGTATTGACTATACTATAAGAGGGTTTCCATCCCTCTTTTGTGTCCAGTTTGACGTCTGAGTGTGCCGTTCCCGCAGTTTCTAAAACCATGAATTTTTTTTCCACCAATAACAAACTTCTGCAAGAAACTATGACCAAGTCTCAGGAATACAACAAAAGGATGTATGATAGAAAAAGGCGTGGGGAGCTGATACTAGAACCCGGCAACCAAGTGTGGTTGTCCACTATAAACTTAAAAATGGCCTGTCCCTCAAGGAAATTGGGTCCTAAATTTATGGGTCCCTTCTCGGTAAAAAGGAAGATAAATGACGTTACGTATGAACTTGATCTGCCTGATTCTTTAAAGGTGCATCCGGTTTCTCATGTATCCCTATTGAAGCCTACTATTTTGAATCCCTTTACTGGCCGTAGTACTGGCCCACCTAAACCTATCATAATTGATAACGAAGAGGAATTCGAAATTGAAGCAATCTTGGATTGCAGGAGGAACAACAGAATTCAGTATCTCATCAAGTGGAAGGGGTATGGACCGGAGGACAACTCCTGGGAACCAGAGAGCAATTTGCATGCCCAGGAACTTTTACAGGCATTCAAAAATGCCCATGCCCCCAGACTGGCTCAACTGGGCATCCGGAGGCTGCCTTTAAGGAGGGGGCACATTCAGAGAGGTTACCTTGTTGGCCGTGCTGGTGTGCGCCGGTGTGCATTGGCACGCGCGTTCCTGTGCGTGCCGCTGTGCGTGTTCCTATGGACGCTGGTGTGGATGCTCCTGTGGGCCCTGGCGTGCGCACTGGCGTTCGGGGGCGCGCGGGTGCTGCCCGGTGCTGCCTGATCAACAGCTCCCGGTTCCAAAGTTCCCTTTGCCTGTTCCTGCGTTCCTGTGTTTCCAAGATCTCCTGAGGACTCGGCTTGCCCCTGATATTCTGCTGATTGCTGCCTGTACCTGACCTCGGCTTGTTTGACCCTGATTCTGCCTGCTCCTATTGTACCATGTTGCCTGCCTGTTGTCGAACACTGCCTGTGCCTTGACCAACCCGCTTTGCTCCTGCCCAGCATCTGTTTGCCTGTGCTCCAGTATACCACCTGCTGCTTGAAGATCTTCTTCCCTCCAGCACCTGGATCCCTCACCAGGCTCTCTTACCATTCCTTACTCCCATGCCTCCTGTCCATTCTACCAGGGGCCGCGAGTAGGATACCTACGGGAGACCACTCTCTGCCCTAACGGACTCACCGGTCTGGTAAGTAAATTCTGACACCAGTGCAAACATGCAGCCTGGGGAATATAGGAGTTCCTGCTATTAAGACGTGGAGGAGAGAGATCGTGGAGGAATTAAAGAGAGATCTTTTCCTGAGTTTTTTTCTCATCTGTGAGGTGAGCAGGCAATTTGGCTGGTCATGGTGTACACGAGTTATTGATCCCAGAGAGGATAGATATATACAGCAGTGATTGTATTTCACACATTAAGATATATGAACAGTTTCTAAACCAAGAATAGGAGTTATTCATATTTAATTTTTGATTTTTCACATAGACTGGTTGTACTGTGATATTTATCATTGTATTGAAAATAGGGATTGTATAATAATTTTTTATGTAACGATTCAAAGACACACAGCACTGCACTATAATGCCCTGTACACACGATAGGATTTTCCGATGGAAAATGTGTGATAGGACCTTGTTGTCAGAAATTCCGACCGTGTGTAGGCTCCATCACACATTTTCCATAGGAATTTCCGACACACAAAGTTTGAGAGCTTGCTATAAAATTTTCTGACAACGAAATCCGTTGTCGGAAATTTCCGATCGTGTGTACACAAATCCGACGCACAAAGTGCCACACATGCTCAGAATAAATGAAGAGACAAAAGTTATTGGCTACTGCCCCGTTTATAGTCCAGACGTACGTGTTTTACGTCACCGCGTTCAGAACGATCGGATTTTCCGACAACTTTGTGTGACCATGTGTATGCAAGACAAGTTTGAGCCAACATCCCTCTGAAAAAATCCATGTATTTTGTTGTCGGAATGTCCAATCAATGTCTGACCGTGTGTATGGGGCATAAGGAAATTATCGTTTTTATGAAGTGTGGTAAATCACTGTGAGTGTTAGAGCAGCTGCGGAGATATTTATATTGTATTTACACTGGTATTTAGATTAATTTTATTTTGGCGCTGATTGTCTCTTCACACTTTAAAGTAACTCATTCCCCTTCCTCCCAAGGTACAGTGCTGGTGCTTGGCAATATGGCATTTTGGTACTAGTACTTTGAACTTGCTGTGCCATTTAGTTGATTTAACCCAAGAAGTATGAATGATGCTGTTTCTCTCTACAATAATGTAGAACCTGCAAATATTTTTCTTTGTGGCTTCCGGAAATATGCAGACATATTATAATTTACATTTCAGCAAATTTTAAAACTGAACTCTGGGCACATTTTTTTTATATCATATTGTATAATATGGATAATTTTTGTTCGTACAAATTAAATAAACATATACAAATGACAACAAAAAGACGCAACCTAAATCATAATTAAAAAAAAACCCACTCCATCCCATCACAACACAGATCTATGTGAAAAAAATGTACAAACTACAGATAATATGGATCAATTACAGGGTTTCTAAATTAAAAAAAAAACGTTTCAGGACTTCCATATACAGTCAAATTTAAACGATGATATTACGTTGAAAGTATATTTGCTTCTCATATACAGCACAATACTCTTATTTAAATCTTGCATCTATTGAGATATCAAATGGGGAGAAACTGAAGCCCATTTAACAACGATCATTCTTCGGGTGATAAAGAGCACTTTAGGAACTGATGGAAGTTTATACTCATGCAAAAGAGAAGAATCAAAATGCCCCAAAATACATGTCAGTGGCTCTATACTAAGAGAGAGACCTGTTACATTATTGATGATTTGGGTAACCTCCATCCAGTATTGTTTAAGCTTTGGACAGCACCACAGCAGGTGAATCAGGTCTCCCTGCAGTTGACCACATCTGTTGCAGCAAGAATCTTGTCATAGACCTATACTAGAAAGAAAATGCAGAGTCCGATATACCCAATGAATAATGAACAATTGCGTTAGCTGAAACAAGGGGGAAGGAGAAACAAGGGGAATCCTTTACAGAATCTGGTCTCATACTTTGTCAGCCATATAGCTTCACTCTTCACTCTCAGCCATATAGCTTCCCATTTCTGTTTACAAGGAGCCGGTGTCTCAAGAAAAATGTAGATAAAAGTTGCGCAATAATCTCAGATATAGGGCCCTTTGAATCACAAATCCCAACATTTTTATCAAATAACTGAGCATAACTGATGGAAAAACCTTTTGTCTAAAGAAAATTCTAATTGCAATTGCTGAAATGATTTGAAAAATATATTTTGACATAGATGTGAGATCCAAGATGTTTCTATAAATGAGCCCTCTTAATAAAACATCGCTCTGCGCCCTGGATAAAAGGATTCCTGTGGTGAAACTAAAACACTAAAAGCAGCTACTTAAAATATACAATTGTAAATATAGGCAATAAGAAAAAGTCTCAAATTAAAAAGTCTCTTTAAATATTGCAGCAGCGCTTCTTGTCTCTACTGTTCCAAAAAAGAGACATTTTTCCATATATAGTCTATAGAAGAGGCAACATAGATAATGGAGAAGATGAACTATGACTTTCGTAGTGTTCTGTGCAGGGGACTTCCACCATACAATTCCACCACGTGAGGGAGAATAGACTTCCCCTTTGGGGATACACTCATCAGAAATACAGCGGTATCAAGCCTTGAAACTTTATAAGGTCTCTCCAACGCTCCAATACATGTATTCAACAGTGTCAGTCACGTTATCTAGCTCAATATGAACCATGAGGGAGAAAATGGAATGTCCACATAGTGTGATAATGTTTAAAACAATCAAATTTTATTCCATCAAAAATACCCCCCAATCAAAATATGCGTAACACAATCAAAACATAATAAAGCAAATCAGAGTGCACTATGCCTGTATACTGCTCCGGACATCGGCTGGATGGAGGAAGACCTCCGCATCCCATCCGGTAGATCACGTCCCTGATGCGTTTCGTTACTTCCGGACTTCATCTGAGGGCGTGATCTACCACATGGGAGGCTGCTATTTCTAGGAGTGACGTGGCCTGTAACCAATCGGGGAAAGATTTTTTTGTTTATAGCAGCCATTAAACTGTGCTCAGTACTCCGTTCATTGTCTCCAATGAATTGGGGACGGACCACACACACAGCTGATCGTTCTGCTGCACTAGTCCGAACATTATATAAAATCATACAGATTTAATGCTCAGACCCACTAATAGCAACAGCAATAAACATTAAGCGGACATGCAGGACTGGCTGATTGCAACCCAATACTAGGCATCGTTCTTAAATCGTGCACATGAATACAACTCTGAATTAGAGCAAAGTGTACGATTCAATATATACATCTATGCGATTATATAATCACATGATGACAAAGCTTGCCAGTTACAACCAATACTTAAATCTTGAGCAATATATAGTGATATGTAAAAAATATATATAAAAATATGCAGACAGTATAAAACACAAAAGAATCATCAAATGAATATGCTAACCAGAGTTTAAAAGCGCCCCCTATATGTGCACTAATACCTCTCTTCTTTGGACTCTATTGTGATCCATGTTCATATATATAATAACTCTTATCACATGCAACAGCAGGGAATAAATGGGCAAACCACTAGGAGCATGGATAGAGCCCATTTTACAGTAATTCTACTAGAATCATACTCACAAGCATGCTGTGTGAACCCATTGGTTACAGTTGTATAATTGAGTGACTATGACTATATATGGATTTAAAGTGAAATGAGAGATATGGGCAACACCCAGTAAGCATGCTCCCTAATTGTGTGCATATGTTACACCACTACAGGGGTGGAGATTCATGAAAAATGGCATTTAAATTACTCCCCAATGGCAAATGGGGGGAAAAGAATCTTCATACATATAAGAAAAAGCATTAAAATAAACAGAGCCAAAACTACATGAAACAAAGTAAATAGCAACATGAATGAACCAGCTAAATAGTTAAATGGTTAAGTGCATGCAATGCATGTATAAATGGATGGAAATTTCTATGTATGTTGTGTCCCTAATAGTAATTAGATGGAATGATATAATGGGAGTGTAACCCTGTGCATGTTTATGGAACCGGCATATTAATACTTATGCACCTCAGTGGGGATGCAGTTACAGTAAAAATTGCAATATGATTGCATGAATTGGACCCAGGGAAAATAAACAGAAAGGGGAATATAAGAAGGGATTTGGAATAGGGGGTATTTTCAACCTCACTAAGACCAAATTGACACATAAAGAAATTAATATACTCAATTTGGGTCTAAAATGTGGTTTGAAAAAAACAATTAATAAATTCAATGTTTTCATTGACATTCAAACAAAAAGGAGACAATACGCCCTACTCCAATCCTCCTATCTCAGCGCTAAAGGATATTCGGTATATACAGATGGAAGATAATAATGGTAATAAACCGCAGTGATTTAACCTGATGTCACCATATTCTGAGTGAGATATCTCTCAGCAGCCACTTAATAAAACAAATATAAATATAAATATGGATGAATGAATGTACTATATGAAACAGCAATTAACCCATCAAAGCAGCGCTATTTTCAGTCCTCAATGCTGACTGATAAAACAAAGTCTTTGTAAATGCAAGCAAAACACATGCAGGCAGGTAAATTCCAACAAAGACACAGCGGTTGGAGCTCGGTCTGGATTCCCTTATATGAATAGTGGATCTGATGAGTGCACCTTTCACCATCTATTGGGACACCTTGTGCTGCACACACCCCATAGGGGTTCAAACTCACCGGAGCCAGGAGGTTAACAAGCCTTGGATCAAATCCTCTCTCTGTTTACTCCAGGGTTGATGATCAGATAACAGCAACAATGTCCACATGTAAAAAAGAGACCCCGAATAGCCCAGTACCGTTTTGATAATTTATTGTAAGTCACAAATAAGAGAAAAAAAAAACTAATAAAGTAAATACACTGTAAAAATCAGTGGGCGCAGTTCCTTACAAAGGATAGCCTTCTAGCTTTCAGTTGGTTGGTAATAGTGGATAACTCAAACTGCTTCTCTCAAAGCACAAGGGTACTGGTTGCAGACTGGATGGATGTTACACACTCACAGCTGATCAGTCCTTCATTCCACTAGTATACAACTACAAGCTTGGAGCGCACTGCGTGTCGACCAGGCACAGCTGATCCGCACTTCCTCCCTCTCGTGTCTGAAGCTTCAGGCTAAAAGCACACTGCGTCCTCAGCGGTCGGCTTTCATGAAAAAGCAATCCTATCCTAATTAGCCTCTAGACTGCTTTTACAAGCAGTGGGAGGGAATGCCCCCCCCCCCACCGTCTTCCATGTTTCTCTGGCTCTCCTGTCTCAACAGGGAACCTGAGAATGCAGCCAGTGATTCAGCCAGCTGACCATAGAGCTGATCAGAGACCAGAGTGGCTCCAAACATCTCTATGGCCTAAGAAACCGGAAGCTACGAGCATTTTATGACAGATTTCGCCGGATGTAAACAGCGCCATTGGGAAATTGGGGAAGCATTTTATCACACCGATCTTGGTGTGGTCAGATGCTTTGAGGGCAGAGGAGAAATCTAGGGTCTAATAGACCCCAATTTTTTCAAAAAAGTGTCTCCTTCCATGCTGCCATTAAAATAATATTTTTTACCATATTGATTGATTTAATCTACCCAAGTGTGTTGTTTCATATAAAGTCCCAAACCCCCTCCTTTTGACATGTAATAATTAGGGATGGAGTCCTGTGTACTGGATGGTCACGGCTCATGTAAAGTCCCACTTCTATTTTATTCCTCTTTCAAGTATAACAGGGATGGAAACAACACACTTATCTAACTTTATTTTTAGTTTAGGTTATGCTATATTGGCATTATTCCTGTGGTCACCTATATATATTTTTTATCAGGACTATTACCCCCAGGGGGGTGGGACCCCATCCATTTCCGGGAGCTGCGACGCACACCATGGCTATCCTCCAATCCCCTGGCCGAACGATCATGGGGTTGGCGGCTCGCTCCCGCTGTGCGTCGGCGCCACGCCCACACGTTCGACGTCCGGCGTCATTTGTTACGCCGCACGCCCACGTGTTTACTTTGTCCAACTGCGCACAGCGTGGGATGCCGAGCGCCTATATATGAGCGCCAGTCGCTCGGACGTGGCTGCTCTCTTCCCCCTCCAGCTGCACACTTTTCAGCGTGACGTTGGTGGACTCATTCGACTGTGTTGCAGGCTGCTCTCACCACTATCCCCTCCGGCAATTATTACCCCTCTTCACTCCAGTGTTGTTCCATCACCTACGTCACCCTTTCACTACACATTCTATTGTGTAGTTTCAGGTAATTTCTTTTTCACAGACTCTCACCCTATCCGTTGGTACTTTTGGTGGTTCACCTTGGTGTCACTATTATATTCCTTTTTTCACTTTCACTCTCAGGTTTCATCTTGGGTTTATCCCAGATCCCAGGTCCTCACCTATCCATTTTCCTTCTTCATTTCCTCCACTATCCAGCTCTGTTCCATGATAGATCCCATCAATATAACTTCAATCATTATTTTGTTTTTGTTATATTTTTCACCAGTTTTCTGGGCTCACCCCCATTACACCAGTTCTGGCAAGGCGACCCCCACCCAACACGTGCCACCCTACCTCCTGGCCTGCCACCGGTCTTGTGTGTTACCTCAGCTCCCGGGGGGATGACCTCTCACCTCCATATGCCTTCTACTATATACCTTCAACATCTTTATTTACCTTCATGCAAACCTTAGGTAAGAGTTGGTAGGACCATTGACATATGCTCCCTCTCTTCCTATTATAATCAATTACCATTGATTATTAATTCATCGTCTATCATAGGTACCCCATATGTATAGCTGCTCCTGATGAGTGGAAACGATCCACGAAACGCGTCGAGCTTTTTACCATTGGATGCTATGCCAGATTAATCATGATTCTACCATGGGTTTGAATTGTTTAAACCATCAATCAAAATATTTTTTTGGCTAACAGTATATAGTTACGTTGGAGTGTACTGATGGTTCATTATAAAAATGCAACTATGCTACTGTACTATGAATTGTATTGTGCCATGATTTTATCATGCCTTTCTATTGGACTTATCATATATTGTTTTACTATTAATGTTATCCACTGTACTGTCTCCTTCCATGCTGCCATTAAAATAATATTTTTTACCATATTGATTGATTTAATCTACCCAAGTGTGTTGTTTCATATAAAGTCCCAAACCCCCTCCTTTTGACATGTAATAATTAGGGATGGAGTCCTGTGTACTGGATGGTCACGGCTCATATAAAGTCCCACTTCTATTTTATTCCTCTTTCAAGAGTGGCTCCAAACATCTCTATGGCCTAAGAAACCGGAAGCTACGAGCATTTTATGACAGATTTCGCCGGATGTAAACAGCGCCATTGGGAAATTGGGGAAGCATTTTATCACACCGATCTTGGTGTGGTCAGATGCTTTGAGGGCAGAGGAGAAATCTAGGGTCTAATAGACCCCAATTTTTTCAAAAAAGAGTACCTGTCACTACCTATTGCTATCATAGGGGATATTTACATTCCCTGAGATAACAAGAAAAATGAAAGAAACAGTTTAAAAATAAGATAAAAAAGCAAAAAAATAATAAAGTAAAAAAAAAAAAGCACCCCTGTCCCCCCTGCTCTCGCGCTAAGGCGAACGCAAGCGTTGGTCTGGCATCAAATGTAAACAGCAATTGCACCATGCATGTGAGGTATCACCGCGAAGGTCAGATCAAGGGCAGTAAGTTTAGCAGTAGACCTCCTCTGTAAATCTAAAGTGGTAACCTGTAAAGGCTTTTAAAGGCTTTTAAAAATGTAATAATTTTGTTGCCACTGCACGTTTGTGCGCAATTTTAAAGCATGTCATGTTTGGTATCCATGTACTCCGCCTAAGATCATCTTTTTTATTTCATCAAACATTTGGGCAATATAGTGTGTTTTAGTGCATTAAAATTTAAAAATGCGTTTGAAAAATCGCTGTGCAAATACTGTGTGAAAAAAAAAAATGAAACACCCACCATTTTAATCTGTAGGGCATTTGCTTTAAAAAAAATATATAATGTTTGGGGGTTCAAAGTAATTTTCTTGCAAAAAAAATAACTTTTTTCATGTAATCAAAAAGTGTCAGAAAGGGCTTTGTCTTCAAGTGGTTAGAAGAGTGGGTGATGTGTGACATAAGCTTCTAAATGTTGTGCATAAAATGCCAGGACAGTTCAAAATCCCCCCAAATGACCCCATTTTGGAAAGTAGACACCCCAAGCTATTTGCTGAGAGGCATGTCGAGTCCATGGAATATTTTATATTGTGACACAAGTTGCGGGAAAGAGACACATTTTTTTTTTTTTTTTGCACAAAGTTGTCACTAAATGATATATTGCTCAAACATGCCATGGGAATATGTGAAATTACACCCCAAAATACATTCTGTTGCTTCTCCTGAGTATGGGGATACCACATGTGTGGGACTTTTTGGGAGCCTAGCCGCGCACGGGACCCTGAAAGCCAAGCACCGCCTTCAGGCTTTCTAAGGGCGTACATTTTTGATTTCATTCTTCACTGCCAATCACAGTTTTGGAGGCCATGGAATGCCCAGGTGGCAAAAAAAAACCCCCAAATGACCCAATTTTGGAAAGTAGACACCCCAAGCTATTTGCTGAGAGGTATAGTGAGTATTTTGCAGACCTCACTTTTTGTCACAAAGTTTTGAAAATTGAAAAGAGAAAAAAATACATTTTTTTTCCTTGTCTTTCTTAATTTTCAAAAACAAATGAGAGCTTCAAAATACTCACCATGCCTCTCAGCAAATAGCTTGGGGTGTCTACTTTCCAAAATGGGGTCATTTGGGGGGGGGGGGGTTGTGCCACCTGGGCATTCCATGGCCTCCGAAACTGTGATAGGCAGTGAAGAGAGAAATCAAAAATTTACACCCTTAGAAATCCTGAAGGCGGTGATTGGTTTTCGGGGCCCTGTATGTGGCTAGGCTCCTAAAAAGTCCCACACATGTGGTATCCCCATACTCAGGAGAATTAGCTAAATGTATTTTGGGTGCAATTCCACATATACCCATGGCCTGTGTGAGCAATATATCATTTAGTGACAACTTTGTGCAAAAAAAAAAAAAAAAGTGTCACTTTCCCGCAACTTGTGTCAAAATATAAAATATTCCATGGACTCAACATGCCTCAAAGCAAATAGCTTGGGGTGTCTACTTTCCAAAATGGGGTCATTTGGGGGGGGGGGGTTTTATGCCATCTGGGCATTTTATGGCCTTCAAAACTGTGATAGGTAGTGAGGAGTAAAATAAAAAATTTACGCCCTTAGAAATCCTGAAGGCAGTGATTTTCGGGGCCCCGTACGCGGCTAGGCTCCCAAAATGTCCCACACATGTGGTATCCCCGTACTCAGGAGAAGCAGCTGAATATATTTTGGGGTGCAATTCCACATATGCCCATGGCCTGTGTGAGGAATATATCATTTAGTGACAACTTATTGTAATTTTTTTTTTTTTGTCAATATTTAATCACTTGGGACAAAAAAAAAGAATATTCAATGGGCTCAACATGCCTCTCAGCAATTTCCTTGGGGTGTCTACTTTCCAAAATGGGGTCATTTGTGGGGGGTTTTGTACTGCCCTGCCATTTTAGCACCTCAAGAAATGACATAGGCAGTCATAAATTAAAGGCTGTGTAAATTCCAGAAAATGTACCCTAGTTTGTAGGCGCTATAACTTTTGCGCAAACCAATAAATATACACTTATTGACATTTTTTTTACCAAAGACATGTGGCCGAATAAATTTTGGCCTAAATGTATGACTAAAATTGAGTTTATTGGATTTTTTTTATAACAAAAAGTAGAAAATATAATTTTTTTCAAAATTTTCGTTTTTTTTCCGTGTATAGCGCAAAAAATAAAAACGGCAGAGGTGATCAAATACCATCAAAAGAAAGCTCTATTTGTGGGAAGAAAAGGACGCAAATTTAGTTTGGGTACAGCATTGCATGACCTCGCAATTAGCAGTTAAAGCGACAAAGTGCCAAATTGTAAAAAGTGCTCTGGTCAGGAAGGGGGTAAATCCTTCTGGGGCTGAAGTGGTTAAAGAGACTTTTTAATTTGAGACTTTTTCTTATTGCCTATATTTACATAGATGTGAGATCGTCAGAATGCTTCTTCTAGCCCAAGCCTGAAGCCCTTGCAGCGTCCAAAATTCACTAAGTAATTTGTTAGACCATATAGGGGTAAACCTGGTATAGCCAATAATACCAAGTAATTGTGATGGAGATTTAGGATATGCTGAAGTCTTCAAGGCATAAAATGGACATACCCCTTTAACCACCTCAATACAGGGCACTTAAACCCCCTTCCTGCCCAGACCAATTTTCAGCTTTCGGTGCTCTTACACTTTGAATGACTATTACTCAGTCATGCAACACTGTACCCAAATGAAATTTGTGTCCTTTTTCTCACACAAATAGAGCTTTCTTTTGGTGGTATTTAATCACTAATGGGTTTTTTATTTTTTGTGCTATAAATAAAAAAAGACCGTAAATTTTGTGAAAATTGCCTTTTTCTTTGTTTTTGTCATAAAATTTAGCAAATTAGTAATTTTTCTTCATAAATTTTGGCCACAATTTATACTGCTATATATCTTTGGTAAAAATAACCCAAATTAGTGTATATTATTTGGTCTTTGTGAAAGTTATAGAGTCTACAAACTATGGTGCCAATCACTGAAAATTGAAAACATCTGATCAGGCCTTCAGTACATCAGGTGAATCTCATTTCTTGAGGTACTAACAAGTCAGAAAAGTACAAATACCCCCCAAATTACCCCTTTTTAGAAAGTAGACATTCCAAGGTATTAAGTAAGTAGCATGGTTAGTTTTTTTAAGGTGTAATTTTTTCCCACAATTCTTTGCAAAAGGAAGATTTTTTTTTTTTTTTTTTTTTTCAAAATTTTCATATTAACTGGTTATTTCTCTCACAGAGCATATGCATACAACAAATTACACCCCAAAATACATTCTGCTACTCTTACCGAGTATGGGGATACCACATGTGTGGGACTTTTACACAGCCTGGCCACATACAAAGGCCCAACATTGAAGTCGCACCATCAGGCGATCTACGAGCATAAATTGCACATCTCATTTCTCAACCACCTATTACACTTTTGAAGGCCCTGGAGCACCAGGACAAAGGAATTGCCCACAAAATGACCCCATTTTGGAAAGCAAACACCCCAACGTATAATCTATGAGGCATAATGAGTCTTTTGAACGGTTATTTTTTTTCCAGAAGTTTTTGGAAAATGTGGAAAAAAAATAAAAACGCATTTTTTTTACACAAAGTTGTCCATTTATAAGATATTTCCAACACATAGCAAATACATAGCAAAAATGACACCCCAAAATACATTCTGCTACTCCTCCTGAGTATGGCGATACCACATGTGTGGGACTTTTACACAGCCTGGCCACATACAAAGGCCCAACATTGAAGTCGCACCATCAGGCGATCTACGAGCATAAATTGCACATCTCATTTCTCAACCACCTATTACACTTTTGAAGGCCCTGGAGCACCAGGACAAAGGAATTGCCCACAAAATGACCCCATTTTGGAAAGCAAACACCCCAACGTATAATCTATGAGGCATAATGAGTCTTTTGAACGGTTATTTTTTTTCCAGAAGTTTTTGGAAAATGTGGAAAAAAAATAAAAACGCATTTTTTTTACACAAAGTTGTCCATTTATAAGATATTTCCAACACATAGCAAATACATAGCAAAAATGACACCCCAAAATACATTCTGCTACTCCTCCTGAGTATGGCGATACCACATGTGTGGGACTTTTACACAGCCTGGCCACATACAAAGGCCCAACATTGAAGTAGCACCATCAGGCGATCTACGAGCATAAATTGAACATCTCATTTCTCAACCACCTATTACACTTTTGAAGGCCCTGGAGCACCAGGACAAAGGAATTGCCCACAAAATGACCCCATTTTGGAAAGCAAACACCCCAACGTATAATCTATGAGGCATAATGAGTCTTTTGAACGGTTATTTTTTTTCCAGAAGTTTTTGGAAAATGTGGAAAAAAAATAAAAACGCATTTTTTTTACACAAAGTTGTCCATTTATAAGATATTTCCAACACATAGCAAATACATAGCAAAAATGACACCCCAAAATACATTCTGCTACTCCCCCTGAGTATGGGGATACCACATGTGTGAGACTTTTACACAGCTTGGCCACATACAGGCTGGGCACTCAGGGGGCTGGAGCTGGGAATCTCTTCCCTCATATATGCGGAATGCATATAGATATCCCGTGGCTCTCTCACACAGCTTGTAAAATTTGACTCCATATTTGGCCTTTTTGCTAGGAATATACTGTTTTATTCCTAGCCGGCCTGAAAATGGTACCAGGGACTCATCCACACATATATTCTTCTCGGGGACATAAAGTTCTGCAAATCGTTGGGAAAATGAATTTATTAGTGGGCGAATCTTGTATAGCTTATCTGAATTTGGATGATTGTTGGGAGGGCACTGGGTGTTGTCGTTAAAATGAAAGAATCTCATAATCATCTCATATCGGGACCTGGACATAGCGGCAGAATACATGGCCATATGGTGGATGGGGTGGGTGGACCAATAGGTATGTCCTTCATTTTTTTTTGTAAGCCCCATATTTAGGGTGAGGCCCAAAAACAATTTGAACTCCACAATATTCAAATCTCTCCACTCAAACGGACGGGCATAAGATGATTGGGGGTTGCTGGCAATATACTGCTGGGCATACAAATTTGTCTGGTCCACAATGAACTGCAGCAAAGTGTCGGGCAAAAACAGGTGAAAAAAATTGATCTCTGTAAAATTTTGGGTGTTGGCCTGCACACCTGGCTGTGCTGTGAAAGGGGGAATATTTGGTGATCCCGAGTTGGAAGGCAGCCATGTTGGGTTGGCAAGACCATCTGGCATATAGGTAGCGGCCCTGGCTCTTGGGGGACGTGACACTCCAGTAGTTGGGGGAGTTGAATTTCCTGTGCTGGAACTCGGGTGTGATGTGGCAGCACTGGTACTGGGCATTTGTGCGCGGGGCCCATCTCTGGTGGCAGCACTGGTACTGGGCCTTTGTTCCTGGGGCCTATTGCTGGCGGCAGCACTGGTACTGGGCATTTCTTCCTGGGGCCTATTTCTGGCGGCAGAGCTGGTACTGGGAATATAATCCCAGTTGCTGGCGGCTTCCTGGGTTCCAGAGTGTCGTGCCCTTTTAGAAGGGACCCATTCTTCATCCGAACCATTGCTACTCTCGATCGGCTCAAATGCCGAACTTGTTTCGGAATCAGAATGGGACTCTGATGAGAGCTCCCCGGTGCTCTCATCAGTCATAGAGAGGATCTGGAACGCCTCCTCACTTGTATATCCTCTTTTGGACATGGCTGTGTGGTGGGTAGCTGTGCGACGGGTGACAGATGGGTGACAGATGGGTGGCAGGTGACGGTCACTGATGGGCTGTGCGATGGGTGGCAGGTGACGTTCACTGAGAGGTGATGGTGTGATGGGCGATGGTCACAGATAGTTGACAGGCGACGGTCACTGATGGGTAACAGGGCACAGTCACTGATGGGTGACGGGTGAGAGGGCCCGGTCACTGATGGGTGACAGGCCACGGACGGTGACAGGTGATAGTCACAGATTGTTGACAGGCGACGGTCACTGATGGGTGACGGGTGCACCGCTAATGGTCACTGGTGGGTGACGGGTGACAGGGCACGGTCACTGGTGGGTGACGGGTGACAGGGCAGGTCACTGATGGGTGACGGGTGACAGGGCAGGTCACTGATGGGTGACGGGTGACAGGGCAGGTCACTGATGGGTGACGGGTGACAGGGCACGGTCACTGGTGGGTGACAGGGCACCGCTGATGGTCACTAATGGCAGTCTCTATGTGACAGGTGCACTTTTTTATGGGGTGACTGTTGGGTGACAGATGACAATTGGGGGGGGCGATGGGACAGAAGTGGTGTTGGTGCAGACACTACAAATACAAAGATCTGTAACTCACTGCTCCTGGCTCTTCTCTCCTCACACTGGAAACGGTGTGTGAGGAGAGAAGGGCTAGTAACAGCTAGTGACAGCTCTTTGTTTACACTTAGTGATCGGCTGTGAATGGATCACAGCCGATCACATGGTACACAGTACTGGCCAATGGCTGTAAACTGTCGTCGGTGACGAGCAGTGTTCCCGGGGAACACGCCGCCACCGACGTGCACGCGCAGCGCGCTCACGATCGCGCGCATGCGCCGTGCAGTGCGGGATGTACCATTAGTGATCAGCCGTGACTTCATCACGGCCGATCACGTGGTAAACAGCCATGCCCAGTGGCTGTTCACCCCTGTCGGTGACGAGCGGTGTCTCGGTGACACGCCGCCACCGACAGTACAGGGCTGCGCGCTCACGATCGCGCGCATGCCCTGTTTAAACGGTGGACGTCATATGACGCCCACTCAGAACAATAGGCTTACCGCCCGGCCGTCATATGACAGTGGGCGGTAGGCTACTGGTTAAACAACCCCTTAATCAATTTGTTAGAGATTTTTGTGGAGAAGCACAGCCATTATAACATTTATATATATATATATATATAATAGTTGACACATCCAAATCATTTTAACCACCTGACCACCTGTCCGCCGGCCACCCACGATCGCGGTTCAGAGAGGCAGAACGCAGATCTGCCTATGTAAACAAGCGGATCCCTGCTCTGACAAGGGACATCTGGAGATCTGCTGTTCCTATTGATCCCAGTGAGAAAACGTCTATGGAAATCACGGAGGAGGACAGGGGCATGTACATCCGAGGATGAGACCCAAGAGCCTTCCACCAGACTGTATCCTTTCCAATGCACGAGGTACTCTATGCACCTATGGAACCTACGGGAGTCAACAATGGACTGTACTTCATACTCCTCATGGTTCTCAACCTGTACAGGGTGAGGACGAGGCACCGAGGTGGTAAAGCGGTTGCAGGCCAAAGGTTTTAATAAGGAGACATGAAATACATTCGAAATACGTATATTAGAAGGAATGTTTAATGCATAAGCCACTGGGTTAATCCTGCAAAGAATACAGAAAGGCCCAATATACCGAGGTGCGAAGTTCAGAGAGGGAACACAAAGTCAGAGGTTGCGAGATGACAGCCAGACCCTGTCCCCAACCTGGTAGAAAGGTGCAGGCAGGCGTCTGCAGTCAGCATGGAGTCTGTATCTATCATTAGCATGTGGCAAAACCTCCTGGACTTGTGCCCAAGTGGAACGAAGACCAAGGAGATGCTCCTCAAACTCAGGAATACTCTTCAGAACAAATGAGTCAGGCAACATGGCAGGTTAGAAACCATAGTTCACCATAAACGGGGACAATCGGGAAGCAGAATTCAAGGCACTATTGTGAGCAAACTCTGCCCATGGTAAGAGATCTGACAAGTTGTTATGATGGTCAGATATATAGCAACGTAGGAATTGCTCCAAGGACTGATTGGCTCGTTCTGCAGCCCCATTAGACTGCGGGTGATACGCAGAGGAAAAAGCAAGCTGAATACCCAACTGTGCACAAAAGGCTCGCCAGAACCTGGACACAAACTGAATACCCCTGTCCAAGACATTACCTTGGCTAGCCTATGTAAGCGAAAGATCTCTTGAGCAAAAATGGAAGCCAGTTCCTTAGAGAACATGTCAACCACCATAAGGATAACTGTGTTGCTCTGGGAGTAACTCCACAATGAAATCCATAGACAGGTGGGTCCAGGGCCTCTCTCGATTGGATATGGGTTGTAGGAAGCCCACTGGAAGGTGTCGTGGAGTCTTACTCTGTGCACACACAGAACAGGCAGCTGCGAAGGTGGTTACATCAGCACATAGACTAGGCCACCAGAATTATTGGGAAATGGCCCAAAACAGTTGATTCTTCCCAGGGTAGCCAGCATCCTTAATATATTCCTGGAAAACTGCCGGGGCGTTACAAAGGCCAAAAGGCATTATGAGGTACTCATATTGGCATGTTCTGGTATTAAACGCAGTTTTCCACTCCTTATTCCTCACAAGATTGTATGCCCCTCTCAAATCAAGCTTCGTGAAAACCGTTGATCCCTTGAGGCGGTCAAATAACTCCGTAATCAACAGAATCGGATAGGCATTCTTAATCGTGAAACGATTGAGACCCCTATAATCAATACAAGGTCTCCGTTCACCACTCTTCTTCACAAAGAAGAAACCAGCAGAAGATGAAGATTTGCGGATGAAACTTCAAGAAAGTGCGTCTGCAACATACTCCTCCATGGCCTTATCCTCCGAGACTGACAAAGGGTAAACCTGACCATGAGGGGGAATGGCACCAGGTTGAAAGTCAATTGCGCAATAATGCGATTACACACAATAATACCAAAAAAGCAAGGAAAAAACTGCGCTATACCCTCAAATATATAAGTGCATGAAAATAAATTAATGCATGCCAAAGTGAATGAAAACAAAAATATTGTCATAATATATGAATATATAAAATCATGAGTGCACAAAATGAAGATTATATGGCAAAGTTCATAAAATAGAAAATTCAAATAATTCTTCTATAGAGATGAGAAAAGTCCCTTGATGCCTCTCAATAAAAGCCAATGTGAAAAGGTAGAAAATAAGACACCGCTCACAGTGATCCTCCACCACCTAAAATTCACGCTTACCAGATTGCAAGCAAAACAGGCTTGTATGTGGACCCAAACCCGGGTGTCCAGTTATCAATGAATAAATAATAAGGATAAATAAAGTGATGTGCTAATAGTAACCAATTAATATCACACTGTGTGTTGTACGTGCAAAATAATTTACAAATCTGTGAATAAATTATGTATATAAATCTCTACATAAAACCTTAGAAAATAAGACCTTGAAAAATAAATAATCTATTCTGAACCCACATACAAGGTTCCCTTAATTGTGAAAAAACGGGACCTCCTTACAATAATTAATATCACAATCCGGTGCTCTTGTGAAAATATGTGATTAAAATATAAACGATTATATTTTAATCGCATATTTTCACAAGAGCACCGGTTTTTTATATTAATTATTGTAAGGAGGTCCCGTTTTTTTACAATTTAATGTAAAAAGGAACACTTACAGAAATGAAGTTAAAAAGAGCAGTTCGCCGGCCGGCATAGCAAGCGCCCATTCCTCAGCAAGGATGCGATGACGTCAAAACGTCAACCTCCCGACTTACGTTTTGTCTATAACTGACGTAGTCTGAGGAACGGGTGATGTTCTGACTCACTGCAATAAATAGACAGATGCAACCACGCCTCGTTGTGACCTCCCAATGGCGTGAAGCGCAAACAACCAATCCATTGAGTGAATTGAACGAAACCAGGAAACACTCAAGCAAGCATTGAGAACGTTTCCTTAAAAACTACAAAGCTTAATCAAAATAAAAATAATAATAAAGTGAGGACAAGAGCTAAAATAAATATTGTAATACCTGGGATATTGAATACATCAAAAGTGACCATATGGATGCTGAGCCCCGGGGTGAGAACCCACACTAGCACATATCCATATGGTCATAAAGTGTATATGGAATAGCACAGCGCCATCATGTGGGAACAGAAGGAAACTACTACTCTGAAACATAGCAAAAGAAAATACTAAAGTGCATTGAAAATGACCATATCAATACTTGATCAATAGGTCAAACCCACAATAGCACATATCCATCTAGGCATGGAACTTATATGAAACATCACGCCACCATCCTGTGAGCACAAAAGAAAACATAACTTCTAAAAGATAGTCCGATGATAATTAATGAATAAATAGATGTATGTTATTGGAAAATAATAAATATCTTCCATAAACCAAAGAACATACACATAGTAATATGAACCCTTATGTAAGGAATGACCTAAAATTATATAAAATATATGTGTGAAATTATAAATGTACCGAATAACGCCATTGGGATGTCACACCAAGTTCACATCAACACATGGGATGGCAATAACACACATTATCATTAGAATACGCAGTAAATAAAATGACAATACTAGGCATTATCAATGAATGCATTGAGGTCTACCTCTACATTCAGCCCAAATGGTGTGTAGCACTTAATTCTATGTATCCATGCCATTTCTAGGCGCAAGATACCTCGCACCAAGGATCCACCCCTGCTCCAATGCCCTTGCGGGCTGTAGTATGTGGGCAGGACTAAGCGCCCCCTTATGGTCAGACTTAACGAGCATGTGACGAATATTCCCAATGGTTTCCCCAAGCATCCTGTGTCTAGGCATTATCTCGAAGTTCATAATAAAAATCCTGACAAAACCATCTTTTTGGGGATAGACAAATATACCTGTCATTGGAGGGGTGGTTCCTTGGTGTGAGGCACCAAATACCCTTTTAAAGGATTAAATGGAAAAGAAAATTTAGGGAATTTTTGTGAAATTATGGCCTGGTAAGACCACCTATTTCCATCCCTTGGGACTTTAAATGAAACCATGGTCTGGTAAGGTCATGTGTTTCCATCCCTGTACTGATCAAAGTGGGGGGGAGCAATGAGGGTGGGACTTTAAATGAAGTACGTGATTGCAATGAGATAAATTGGTGTACAATTTGGAAGATTTATTGGGTTCATAAGAGGTATAACATGCATAAAATGATAATATCAGTTACTATTGATAAGCGATACTGTCAATAAACATAAATTCAATATGAATACATAATAATATGCAATTGCAATATTCCACAGTACACCAAATTGGAATTTGTATAAAACCATAAAACATGGGGAAATGCCTGCATGACAAGTGGCCTCAGTATCCTGTGGGGTAAATTATATAACAGCTGTAGAAACTTAAGTAAAATTAATGAAGCACACGACATTTGGTAGCTCTACACGTTTCGTGGCTGGAGTGCCACTCATCAGGAGAAAGCATGTGTGAAGTCTATAATAAAAGATTTGATATGAGAGTAGTCTGTTAATTGCAAACATGGAACAGAAGTGGGGTACTAAGAAAAACCCCACACAGAGGTTCGTGTGATGGTGGCTGAATCCCGGGCACCACCGACCATTCGGAGGCACCAGCCCCCGGGAGCTGAGGTGGACGGGTCCACAGGGGCAACCCGCAAGGCGTCATCCAGGGTTGGCATGGACCCACGAGGCAAACCTGTGTGGGGAGTGAGAGTAAGGGGTGAAAAAACACATAGGAATCGCCAAGGAGGTGGGCGGGATATGGGAGTGAACATAATGATGGTGATTTTGGGGGAGAAAGGTGAGGGGGTGAAAGGTGTTGGAAAGATAGGTGCAGCCAAGACTGGGGTGGCCCTGGAATGGATGCAAGTGGGAACTAGAAAGGAAAAGGACCAGGTGCCAAAGTAGAGGAAGTGGAACAATGTGAGGAAGAGTGAGGGAAAGGATAAGTGAGGTAGTGAATAGAGGTGAAAGGTACCTGATGTGTGGAATAAACCAATGAAAGGCTAGAAGAAATAGCAGTCCCCAGACAAGTGTGAGATCTGGTGTAATGGGAGCCTTGAGAGCCAGCACCGCCAAGGCCACTCTTTTATAGGCGCCACCATGGGGACCGCTCACCAACGTAATGCCGCACACACAGGGGAGGGGCAAAAGGCGCCGCTGAACGGGCACTGTAACGCCCGGCCAGCCGGCACCAGCGCCCCGCCCACGTGGTGTGAGAGTATGGAGACCACCCAATGGAGCGCATCAGTGTCCAAAGGGCGCGCACGTCCGATGTGGAGTGCGTGACACTGACGTGCAGTGGCGGCACATCCACCCCCCCAAATGATGGGGAAGGGGCCGCCAGGCGTGTCACAGCTCCCGGATAGGAAGAAGCCTGAACCACCGGCAGTAATGCCCGACTGACCAGACCACCGCCAGCAACAACGAGCCCGATTAAATAACAAGTAACCAGATGATAATAAGGTATTATTGAATAAAGAAGTAGTATCGATAAAAGGATAAAACAGTTAAACTCGGGGGAGGCAAACAAAAAGTCAATACAGAGCAGGAAATATAACGGGGTTGAAAAAGCAGAGCAAAATAACGCACTTCCATCTCTATTCAACCAAGGTGGAGGCAGAGATCATCAGGGCTGGACGGCTTAAGTAGGCAGGACTGACAAGCAGGATATCATCAACAGGTGAGTCACTGTGGAGTGATAGGAGCAGGCAATTAGTCGACAGCTGAGCGGCCAGCTCAGAGAAGGAAGGGCTGAACCTGACACATGCCCTCAGATGATCTTTTCTTGGATGCACAGTGCTGTTTTCTGGCCCCTAGATTAGTCATTTAAATTGGGGTTTGGGATTATTTCAAACAAGGGTTAAAGAAGAGCTATAGTTTTTTTTTACTTTTTAGATATACACATGAAAGAGATCAGCCTAATTTAAAAGACCGTATGTAATATATGTTTATAATCCTTTTTTTTGTACATACATTTCATAATTTTATATATAAACAAAAAAAAGTTCAAGAATGGATTAACCTGATTTACATTGAACCCTATGGGAAAATTTGCCTCAGTTTGAACCCAATTAAGTTTGTGAACTGAGGTATCACTGCAACATACACATATGTATTGCCCTGCAGCTCCCCTGAGTCTTTATTGCTCCGATTATTATATTACAATGTTCTTTACCCTGGCATTATAGTATACTAGGTATTGCTGATGTAATATAGTAGATGAGCAGTAGGGGTCTCTAGTTCAGATTATCTCAGAATGTGTGATTTCTATGAGAATTTGACTGCTAAAGGGTTAAGTGCCAAAGGTGTGAATCAATAAATCCTGTGTTGCCGGTGTCTTGCCGAGAAAGTTCCCTCGGCGGATAAGTTCCTCCCCTGTACTGCGCAGGCGCAGCGCCTGCGCAGTACCAACTGCTGTCAGCCGGCGGAGATAGCCGAAGCTCAAAATCCACAATCGGCTGTACACGGCGCCTGCGCTCTGGGTCCAGATTCCTTCCCCACCATCCAAGTGGACCTGGAGGGGGAATCTAAAAGTGCCGAGCGCAGCGAGGCCGTGCCCGAAGCGTGGCGAGCGAAGCGAGCCCGCGAGGGGCCCTCTTACAGGCGCCGTGTACAGCTGATTTTGAGCTGTTCCGCTTCGGCTATTTCCGCCGGATCGTACTGCGCATGCGCAGTACAGTGAGGAACTTATCCGCCGAGCGGAACTTATTCGGCAGAACACCGGGCTATCTAGTCATACCCTCAGAGGCAGTCGGGAGGACAAAATAACAGGGTGTGACTGCGCGGTGACAGGAATTGACGTCAGAGCGCTGACCATAAGTGACGTTAAGCCCAATCCTGGTAGTGTGGTGAGATGCGACTAGTGGCATGTGTATGCGGCCAGAATCTGATTATATTATAAAGATTGCTAATGATTTTTTTACTTGTTTGTGTGTACCAATTTAAGAGGGTTGTTGTATATAAAAAAATTTAAAACTGGATTAGGCTTTGAGGATTGTTTGTTCCTCTATGTTTGAGTCACAGTTCCAGTGAAGACTGTCAGAGTGAGGAGCGCCGACCAGAGGCTATATCTACACTGTGGTTGGATAAACAGGCATTTTATGCCAATCTGTAAAAGGAGAGGCAATATTATGTGGTGAGTGTGGTGACAAGAGGGAAGCGTGTCTCACTTTATGCACAGTGGTGATTATAGCCATTTGAAGTAGATAAGAATCAACAGTTTATGGACTTTTTTCCAGATATCTGTTTCATGGACTATTTTTTTAAGCACTAGTGTCTACATGTTATATGAAGTGATAGAGCACTGATAGCGTAATCCTTGATATTAACTCTTTGTTATATGACATATGTGGTATGGCCGCAATTGTCAGAAGCAGGAAAATTTATTTTGGGTCGCTCTTGGGTGGTAATAGCAAGAAATATACAGCTAAGTTGTAAAAAAAAACAAAAAAAAAACATATGGACCTGGAAGATTCACCTGCACAGAATGTTTGCTGAATGTCAAATTCTCTGCTTTATAAATATGCCCCTAAGTGTGCTCCACATGCCCTGACCTTTGCAATGACTTTGAAGTCCAATTACAGCTCTACATTCCTGTTTTTTTCTGCTCTCTCTATATCTATACTGAAATATATGGCTGCCCATGCATCCCATGATATCATAGCCTTGCTCTTCTACAGGTTTAGTTTTGTTTTGTGTTGGCAATAAAGTTATTCCTGATGGATGGCTTTTGGCATTGTCTGTGAAGACCTAGAATTCTTTGTTTTATATATATTCCTGAATTCAGGCAAGAGACACATATCATTACACAGTTGATTTTTTCCATAAACAAAAATAGAGTAGAGAAAATCGTGATAACTAGGTAATACAATATTTTTTTATTTTTCTTGTTGCTAATGTTACCTGAAAACAGGTTAATGCAGAAAATACTGTTTACTTATTTACCCAAATCAACTTGGGTTTTCTTATGTATTATAAGTGTATTTAAAATATGTTTTTTTTAAAAATCAGAACAAATTTTATTTGAATTTCCGCACAGCCATATACAAGTCATACAAAACATTGATATAACAGTGAGTACATCATACATCATGTGACCTCTCTCAAAGCCATCAAAGGTTTACATTATCTAACTACCACCTCACATACATATATATATATATATATATATATATATATATATATATATATATATATATATATATGTGTGTGTATATATATATATTTATATATATATATAGTGTGGCAGTGTGGAACAAAACTGAAAACAAATAAAAGGAGTAAACATCAATGCGTCTAAAACATAATGCATGATGTATAACGCAACATAAGATCTATTTCCTATACTCTGGGAACATTGCTCATTTGGTTAGATTGCCCAACCCAACAGCGTCAACAATCTTTCTGTACTTGATATATAGCTATCGATTAATTCGAGTTCAGATACTTGAATCTGTCGGTTATCCCTGCAACAATCTATATTTAACCAATTAATGGGGTGCTAAGCCTGGGACATCCAGCCAATCTTGCCACAACATGTAAAATTTACGAGGTACATTTCTGTGTTGGTATGTCAATTTTTCACATATTAACATTTTATTCACTTGGTCAATCCATTGTTGCCTGGTGGGGACCCTGGAGGTAATCCAGTGTCGAGATATCAATTTCCGTGCTACATAAAGCAGCCGAATAATCGCTGTATGGACTGAATGAGTTAGTGTCTCCTCATCCAGGGCACCCAACAGGCACACTGTAGGATCTTTTGGAATTGTAAAGGTAAACACTTGTGAAATCATCTCTAAAATTTCCGATCAATACGAAAAGAGTTTTGGGCACCTCCAAAACATGTGCATGAGGTCTCCTTGGTCCCTCATGCACTTAGGGCAGAGTGGTGTATCACGAATCCCCCATTTATGTAATTTAGCAGGCGTTCTGTAGGCTCTATGTAGCAGATAGAGGTGAGAGAGTTTCTGTGAGGCTGATACTGACACCTTCGTAGCAGAGGTGAGACAAAGACTCCATGTCTCCTCGTCTAGCGGCCCTATATCTTCCTTCCATTTGCTTTTGCATAGTAAACCAGTTGGGTCCTGAAGTGCAGCAAGGATAATACTGTATCCTCTAGAGATCATACCTTTCGTTTCTTTTTCCATCAAGATCCCTTGCAATATTGACATGATCAGTCAGCTGAAGAAGAGTATATCTAGATTGCAGCTGTAGAGCATGCCTTAATTGCAAGTATCGAAATAAATTTGTCCGTGGGATATCAAACTCTGTCTGAATCTCCGTAAAGGACTTGAGAACCTGACCTCTGTATAGTCGTGATAGGAATTGAATCCCGGCTATCTCCCATGACCTAAAGCCCTTCAGTTTAAGTATTTCTCTATAATTGGCATTTCTCCAAATTGGGGTAATGATAGGAAGCCTCTTATACCCAGTAACCATTTGAGATAGGTCCACAACCTTTTTAACAAGATTATGGATGGGAGTCTCGTGGTTAAGTGTGTGTAACTGGCCTCCAAGTTAGTCAGCACAGTGACATCACTTGATGATGTGCAAAGAAGCCTATGTATGGGGTCCAAGTTATCTACTAGTCCCCAACCTCCCAACTGCTGCATGGGAGGCGAGGAAATAGGCTTTAGCATGCGGAACTGCCAGGCCACCTTCCTCTTCATTGTATTGCAGAGTGGACAGGCTGATTCTAGCTGTTTTTTTACGCCAGATTAATTCTGTGAACTGGGAATCTACCTTATCGAACCCAAACCAGGGTATCCACACTGGTGAATTATGGCATATGTACAATAGTTGTGGAGACCACACCATTTTTATGAGGTTTGCCCTCCCAACTGCCGACAATGGTAATTTGCACCAAGTATTACATTTTTCTCTAAATTTAGTAAGTAGGGGGATAAGATTACGAGTGATATATTGGGTAACATCTGGGGATACCTGCACACCTAAATATCGAAAAGAGGACACTATCTGCACCATTGAAGCACAATCAGGCAATGGGGCAGTCAGCGGGTCTAAGGGCATTAATACTGATTTATTCCAATTAATAGAAAAGCCGGATAATGTACCGAAAACTTTAATAAGACTCATAGCTGCCACCAGAGAATCTTGAGTATCGTCGAGCTACAACAAGGTATCATCAGCATATAGCGATATAACGTCTGACGCCATATCGCGTCGGAATCCTAGCGGCCAGTGGTTCCAGAGCCAGGGCAAACAGCAGGGGTGACAAAGGACACCCCTGCCTTGTGCCTCTGAACAGTGGAAACGGTTCTGAGAGTTCCCCATTGACCCTGATTCTGGCCGATGGCTGTGCATATAGCAGTTTGACCCACTTAATGAAAGTACAACCTAAGCCCATGTGTTCCAACACCTTCCACAGGTAAGGCCACTCGACACTGTCGAAGGCCTTAGCTGCGTCTAGCGAAAAAATGGCCTGATTACCGGGGTTCTCAACTGGGATTTGAATGTTTAGGAAGAGGCGTCTAATATTTTGGGCTGTGGATCTGGTGGGTATGAATCCAGATTGATCTCTGTGGACTAACTTTTGGATGACTTGGGATAGTCTCGTCGCTAACACTCTAGCTAGCAATTTGGCATCGGTTGTAAGTAAGGAGATAGGCCTATAAGAATCAGGGGACGTGGCTTCTTTACCAGGTTTCAATAATACTATTATAGTTGCCTCGTTCATAGAAACAGGCAGCATACCCCTTTCTAATGCATCGTTATAGACTTATAGTAGTGTAGGTAGTAATGTATCAGCATATCTTTTGTACACCTCGGACGGTAGGCCATCAGCTCCCAGAGCCTTATTATTGTGTGTTTGTGCTAGGGCTAATGCCAGTTCTTCCCGTTGATATTGGAGCATCTAAGAGGGCTGCGTCCGAGGTGGACAAATGAGGCAACTCACATTCGTTAAGGAAATCCACTATGTCCCCCTCCCCGGGGCGTATCTTGGATGTGTACAAGTCAGCATAAAATGACCGGAAAATTCGTAGTATTGCTGAGTTACTCGTGTGAACAACTCCCTGTGCATCACACAAGGAGGAGACCACAGAATGGGAAACCCTGCACCTGCGCCAGCAAAGCTAGCATGTGCCCAGTAGATTCCCCCTTTTCAAAATGGGTTTGCTGCAGGAAAAATCTCTTATTTTCAGCCATCTGAAGTGCCAGCTGGCTAGACATAGACTGTACACCCAGCCACGCTTTTTTTGTATCCTCAGTAGGATTAGAGATATATGCATCCTCTGATTCCCTAAGTACCCTACATACTTCTGTTTCCTAGGCCTTTGTGTTTGATTTTATGTTATTAATCGTGGTTATAAACTGACCACGTAGAAATGCTCTTGCAGCCTCCAAGACCATACTTAATTGAGTTGAGCCTAGGTTGTCCTTTAGAAAAAATACAAAGGGGTTCTCTAATCGAATCAGGAGTAGGGAATAAAGCTAGCCAAAAGGGATTGCGTTTCCAAGTCCTGGATTTAGCGTCAACAGGTAACATGATTCTCACCCAGAAGGAGGAATGATCAGAGATGTGCCTGTTTCCATACCCAGATTCAATAACTAATGGGAGCAGAGCAGCATTATCCAGTCCCAGGTCTATTCTGGACAGGCTCCCGTAAGCTGTGGAGCAGCAGGAGTACTGTCTAGTATGGGTATGACTCCTGCGCCACACATCAGTCAAGCCCAACCCTGATAATAAACCAGCAAAGGGTGTCAATCCCTTGTTACGGATATTTACGTTGGTAGGTGCAGGCAATTTATCCCATGTATGGTGCAAATAATTATTGAAGTCGCCCACCGCCACCAGAGGTATATTTGGATATTGTGCCATGAACTTAGCCAGGTGCCTAATGGTCTCTGCTAAGTAGGGGGTGGTATATATATATATATATATATATATATATATATATATATATATATATATATATTGGCTATGATACACACCAAATTAGATATTGTACAGAGTAAACAAATTAATTTCCCTTCCGGGTCTATAACTCTCTGAGAGCAATGGAACTGAATGTCCCGATGAATCAGGACACTCACCCCTCTTGCATATGCTGAGTGTGTAGAGTGAATTTGGGTACTATATATTCGGGAACCAAAACTAGGAATAGCCTCAGGGGGAAAATGGGTCTCTTGTAGACATACAATATCCGCCTGTGTGGCCACTCTTTTCACAGGATTACCAAGACAACTAATATTCCATGATAAAACCTTAATACTCGCTGTCATTTGTATGAGTTGATTGTAAGTATGTTACCACACTGGTTGCCACTGCGTGACTGTATTACATTTGATTGACTTTCAGGCAATAGAACATTATATAAAATAGACCTAATGTCTATGTTACCTGCGTTACCTCTATTCACATTATTGGTGTACATTTTAACACAAGATCGTGGTTGCAATGCGGAAGGGTTGGATAAACACACAGTGTCCCAGAAAATCCTAAAGAGAAAAAAATGGAAGAAAAAAAGAAGGGGGAGGGGGGAAGAAAAAAAAAGGGGGGGGGGGGCAGGAGAAAAAAGAACCACTCAAAAGAACGTAGATCATCAATGTCAACGATCATGGAGCCAACCATGCTCTCAGCCACTTGGGCTAACATAGAAACTGTTCCCGGATAAGTCATCCTGGGGGGGAGGCAGTGGAAACCACAGGAAAAGTAACTTCCAGTTGGTAAACGGGGTTTCACAGATGCTGGCTACTTGTAATTCAAAAGATTCAAAGTACTTCTCTCTCCGGCGGACATGTAAGGATAGGTCTCTGTCCCATAGAAGGTGATGGATCTTCAATGCTGATCTGGACGTGTCTCCTAGCATCTTTAAGAGCTCTATCCTCTCGATCCAACCATTGTGCAGCCGCTGTAGGTCGATCGAATAAGTGAGTCGTGCCAAGAGCTGTTACCTGGAGCCGGGCAGGATACAGCATGCCATATTGCACATTTAATTCTCTGAGTCGCTTTTTAACATCATTGAAGGTTGCACGTCGTTTTTGTAATTCGGCAGAGAAGTCAGGAAATAAAGAGATCCTGGAATTATCAATTTTCATTTTGTCTGACAAAGCTCTGGCTTTAAATAATATTGCGTCTCTGTCCTTATAATTAAGCAGCTTGAATAGGAAAGGCCTGGAATGATTACCTGGTGGCAGAGGGCA
The DNA here is from genome assembly GCA_037952925.1 of Lithobates clamitans. Lineage (NCBI taxonomy): Eukaryota > Metazoa > Chordata > Amphibia > Anura > Ranidae > Lithobates > Lithobates clamitans. The sequence continues at coordinate 3,954,346 of JBBGZY010000742.1, read as the reverse complement.
GATAGGCACCCTGTGTGCACGTTCGACAGCAAAAAGTGGAGAAAAGGTTTCCCTGCCGAACGTAGATATAAGCCATTGCTCTATAAAGTCCACTGGGTTTTTACCCTCGGTTCGCTCTGGGATGCCCAGGGCACAGACATTATTTCGTCGCATGCGATTCTCCATTTCGTCAATTCGCATTGCATGTTGTTCAGTAAGGTGACAATTGTATTTCAGATCCCTCTGCATAGGTGCCATGTCATCCTCTACTGTGCTCAGCCTACCCTCTAAAGCAGAGGTTCTCTCTCTAAGTTTCTGCATGTCATGGCGTACATATGAGATCTCAGCCTTCACTTCCTTAATCTCATCTGAGAGAGCAGTTATGGAATGATTACAGGAGGTCACGGCTGTAAATATGTCTCTGAGCGTGGGTTTTGCAGCATCCGACCCAGAAGAGCTGGTCTGAGGCCTAGCAACAACATTCTTAGGGGTACTCACTGCGCTCCACTCTGGGGACAATCCATCTGCATCCTCCAAGGGAACTGTGTCATCCTCCTCCGGGGAGTTTTCAGGTGCGTCCCCCTGTGAAGGCATCCCAGGTAGGGCATCTTTATAGGATCTGCCGCCATATAAAAGTTTCTGTGCAGCTTCCTTATACTGTTCCTTGCCTGCTCAGCGTGGACCGGCGCCATCTTGGTCATGGATATCTGCTTGTCCCTTGCCACTGCCAGTCTTTTTTAGCACCATTGCGGCCGTAATTGCTGGTAGAAAGGGGCTCCGGACGTCTCCCGGGTAACGGGAGCAGAATGGACCCGTTCAGTGGTTCTGGGATGGTAGGAAAAGGATTGATGCAAGGATGGCCGGCGGAGCTGGAGACACACACGTCACTCTACATGAGCCACTAAGCCAAGCCCCCTCTAAAATATGTTTAACATTATGATAATGTCTTAAAAAGTCTTGGGGGTTTCGCATACATTTTATGGGTAGTTGCAGCTTTCCAAAAATGTTCTTTCAGTTTAGCCTTCAGTTTTTTTTCTAGCTAGTTTACAAGTCAGCTTGGTTTATTTCCTTTTTTGTTATAGATATATATACAGTATGTCACTCAATGATAGTACTTAAATTGTAAGTCCACTTTCGTGGGATATAAATATCACAAATAAAAAAAAATAATCTAGCATAAACAATTGACACAAGCCATATTGTTACTAAAAATTACCTTTCCTTTGCAATCTCCAGTGCTATACTTTTCTGTAAATGTCAATGCAATATGGCAACCTCTAGGCTTTCTGTACACAGGTGGTATGTGGAACACAAGCCCCCCCCCCGAAATGCCACTTCCTACTTGTGTGATTGGTGCACTGATTTTCTCAGAAATCTGCATGGAGATACAATCCAGATTTTAGGCATCCTCTGCAACAAGAATTTCAGTATTGGTGGGATGCTCCTAAAGGGTTAATCACTTCTAAAGCGATGTAGACACTGCCACTCTCCTTTTTAGAGCCCTGCAATTGCATCAGCTGACCAATAATGAAAAAGTCACTCCCATTCAGAACCAGTTTCCAAAAGACATTGCAGAACAAGTAGCTTTTTACTTTAGACAGGACAACATTTGTTCAACAGTACCCAGAGAGGAATGTTTTTTTCCTATATGTAAATATGTACAATTGTGTCATCTTTGCTTAGTTAGGTGGTCAGAAACCACTTTTGTGACACACATAAGTACAATCCCTAAATGGATTGCAGGTTTTCTTTTTGCTTAGTACTTTGCTTCCCTCTCTTATCTGAGGGTGACTTTTTGGTTACCAGATGCCAAAAAGGGAAGAGGTGTGTTCAGCATTAAAACTATTACAAGATGGCATGGGGATGTCGATTAACAGGAAACACACAAAATAGAATGAGTAGAGCGATTCACTCATGCATAGGTGAAGAAGGTAGCACTCAATCTTTGAGCTCTATTTCTCCATATAACTGACAAACTGGGACCACTCTACAGCATAACACATCTGAATTAATTTCTGAGTGGGTTAATGACTCTAAAAAATGGCAAGTATATCTACTTCTTCGTGTTCCTCAACAATTGAAAGGCAAAAGTCTGCTCTAAAACATTTTTAATTTTTGTGTAGTATGGCTACTATAATGATAATGGATTTGGACACTGGTATCCAAAAAAGACGTTGGCTAGCCAGGTATAACCCCTTGTACTTCACTACTAATAAAAAAATTACTTTTTTTAGTAGGTATTTTATATTTTTCTCCTATTCTTCTCTTTTTATATTTTCCTCTTTCTGGTTCAAAAATTATTATTGTAAGAAGAATAGCATCTTAACAAACGTTCACTTGCCCAGAGGTATAGTGCAGTAAGTATGACAATCAAGTAACTGTTATCAGTTTTGGCTATCCACTGGGCGACCACATGGGGTACCCCAAGGGTCCAATTGAATTCCTGAGCATGAGGGCCAACTAACTGGGACCCTAGATGCAGATGCATAGAGTATCAGCGGAGAGAATTGCGTGTATTGGTCCCTTGTATACCCCCGGAACAGGTCAGGGCAAACATTCGGTAGAGGGATACAGAAATATTTACAAGGAAGCGGGAGTGGCTGCTTGTCAACTGAAGGTAGCCCTAAATCCAGGGATCCAGGATCACCCTGAGGCAAAAAAGACCAAGGGCGGCTCAAGGCACAACCCCTGTTTTCAAAAAGGAGAGGGAAAGGAGGGGCTATTAAGAAGAGGGAAGAGAGGTAGAAAGAGTGATATGAGGAGTAGTGTATAGAGTCGCAGAGCTTTAAACTGTGACGCAAAAGAGGGCTAAGAGAGATGGGGCATAACTTGTGAGGGAGCCACAGTAGGGCCGAGAGAGGAGTGGGGGCGCTATTAGGGAGTTCAAGGAGCACCTACAATGGGATGTCAGTAACTGCATGGAGCAAGGTTAACTGGGACATCTGAGCCGCTTGATAAGTACTTAACTAAATTAGGGACCTCTAGGCCTCCTCGCGGTCTATGTCTATAAAGGGTGGAATGTAGCACACAAGGGCGCTGGAAAGCCCAGTTAAAGGATAGAATCGGAACGTGGACTGGGAGGGTACGAAAATAGTAAAGGACTTTGGGGAGTATGGTCATCTTAACGGCATGAATGCGGCCTATCCAGGACATGGAAGGAAACCGCCAGGATTGCATTAAGGACGTAATTAATCGTAGTAGGGGATAGTAGTTGGAGGCAAAAAGTGATGAATAATGGGGTGTCATTTTGATGCCAAGGTAATCCAGGGAGGAGAGTTCCAGTGATATGGAAAAAAGGCTCGCAGCTGTGCCACCAAAGAGGGTGGTAAGGAGATGTTCAAGGCAGTAGTTTTGTGGGGGTAGACTCAAAGCCCAGAGAAATCTGAAAAACAGGAGAGAAGGGATTCGAGATTAGGGAGGGTGGTCAGGGGATTGGTCAGGGTCAAAAGGGTGTCATCAGCAAAAGAAGTTGATTTTAAAGCGAGTACCAGCATACAGAATACCAGAGATGTTGGGGCCATCTCTAAGGATAATGGCCAGAAGCTTGAGAACCAGAATGAACAGGGACGGCAACAGGGGGCATCCCTGCCTAGTCCCTTGGTAGATCGGAAAGGAGGCAGAGAGCTGGCCAGCGAAAGTAACCTTTGCGGAGGGGGAGGAATCAAGGGTCCCGATCAACTGGAGGATTGACTCCCCAAAGCCCCAACGCTCCAGGACATAATGCAAATAGTCCCAGGAAAGCGATTTAAACACTTTAGAAATATGGACTGAAAGAAGAAAGCCTGGGATCTTATGGTGCTGAAGGAGGTGTATCAAATGGGCCACCTTACAGACATTGTCACCTGCTTGACGGCCGGGAACAAAGCCCACCTGGTCTCTGGAGAGTTTAACGTCCTCATTCAACAAAGAGATCGGCCTGAATGCCTGGGGATCTAGGGAGTCATCCGCAGTTTTTGTGATCATGGCTATGTGAGCCTGTAATGCGTCTGGGGCAGGAAAGGTGCCCTGCCTCAGACTATTAAAATAAGCCATCAAATAAGGGGTGAGTTGGGAGGAGAATTTGCGATAATAAAAAGCCATCTGATCCGGGAGCTTTAGAGATACAAATTGACTTGATGGCTTGTACAACTTTGGCTTCAGAAATGGCAGCATTGGTCCGGGCCACATCAGTGAGAGGTGAAAGGCGGAGGTCCTGAAAGAACTGGTCAGCAAGGTCGGTGGGGTAGGAAGCAGAATGGCTATAGAGAGAGAACAAGAAGGAAGTGAATGAGCAGGCAACTTTAATCGGGTCGGAGGTGACGTTTCCATTGGTGGTATGAAGGCAAATCGGGGCCCAGGTTTGACCCACAGAGTTCCGTTTTCTAGCCAAAATCGTGACGGCCTGTTGGCACAAGAATAAAACTTATGTTTGGACCACCGCAGGGCCTTCTTCAGTGGCCAGGAGGTCCAGTTCAGGGACTATGGAGTTCATAACCTTCTTAGTGGAGAATGATGGCTTTTCAGGCCACCTCAGCCTAAGTTAGTCGGGTGGAGAGATCATGGATCTTCTGCTCTCTAGCTCATTTCTGGGCCGAGGCAAGTTCAATAATATGACCTCCTAGGGTGACCTTGTGATTCAACCCCCAAAAACGAGACTGCGGAGACCACCGACCCTTTGTTTTCCAGAAAATAGGTCTCAATGTGTGATTGGATCGTGAGGCATGAGTCCTTAGAGGAGAGGAGGCATTTGTTAAGCCGCCAGCGATACATAGGGTGAGACAAGTCTACAAGAACCATAGAAAACACCACAAGATGATGATCAGACCACGGGGAGGCCAGAATGGCAATTTTATCTATGAGTGAAATAGCACAAAGTGGTACGACTACGTGGTCAGTTCTGCAAAAGCTACCATGAGGATGGGAATAAAATGTAAAGTCTTTGGGATGGAGTTCCCTCCAGGAGACAACCAGCCCATGGGACTGAAGAAGCGTGCGCATGTGGACTTCTAGAGAGGAGTCATGAGAGGGGTCAACGTCGGGAGCGCATCGCCAGTCAACCGCTGAATCCAGCGTAACATTGGAGTCTCCTAGGAGGAGGAGGAACCCCTGGCTGTGTTGAGAAATCAACTGGAGGAGGTGGGAGAAAAATTTGTCCTGGAACCAATTGGGAGTATATTAGCTTAAAAAAGGTAATTTCTTGGCCATTGAGGGAGCCCACAGGTATGAGGTATCTCCCAGTTGGGTCAGCAATCTCTTTATAGCATGAAAAGACTAGATTGAGACGGAAGATGATTAAGACCTCCCGGTGGTTATCAGGAGCAGAGGCCAGATAAAAAGTGGGATAGTGGGGGAGAGAGGTATCGAGGAGAAGACGTGGAGGAGAACCTAGTCTCCTGTAGACAGGCTACATCAACATGGCTAGTCTTGAGATAGTGGAAAACATTCAACCTCTTAACAGGAGAGCTGAACTCATGAATATTTTGTTAGGGGTGTATCAGGGAAGGAAGGAGAGGGCTATATTGATAGAAGGAGAGGGTCCAGGGTGCAAGGAGTGTAGAGGGGGCAGGGCAATAGAGCAGGAGCCCGACCTGCAGGACCAGGGGGGAAGAAGTGAGGAAAGGAGGGGGACAAAATAGGACAGAAGAAAAAGAAAAGAGAGGGAGGTGGAGTTGTGCATAGCAATCACTCGTAGAGTGAAGCACATCCTATACGTGGGATGTGACAGGTGGGGAACGCTCTACCGCCGGACACAAGGTGGCATCTTGTGATCAAGAAGGCAAAACAAAAAAAGGGGGGGGGTAGGGGCAGGGAAAAGGGGGTGAGCAAACCGTCCGACTAGATCCATTATAATCAGTAATTCACTGGATAAACTGAGACATAACAAAACAGGGGGTGCAGAGGGATATCCTCAAGGCCCTTTATGATTATAACATAAAGAATGGCATAAACAGAGTAAAGCCTATGTGTCAGGGGGGCCAAAAAAATGAAGCCTGCCTTGGGGTTCCCCCCCCCCTCCTTCAAACAGGTAATTAATAAAGAATCATCTTCAACACCCACCTAAAGATTCGGATATACGCTTACCAGAAGCAGATGACCTTCTAACTAAAGAAAGGTCAAACAAGCTATTTGCTATGTAATCCACCAAGGGTTAAGGTACACATTTTGAACCCATGTTTAGAAATCTGTTTACAATAAAGTATCTAAAGTAATCAATATCTTGATCTAGTCAGCAGGAGTTATAAATTTACATTCACATTCACCTCTATGCCAACCTTATTTCATCTTCTGGCAAAATATAAATATACAGTATAAATGCATGAAAATGAATTCTTTATAACTACATACATCTGTTTCATTAAATATTGAGTTACTAGAGGCATTCTTAGGAATGCTTATGACTGTCAACAGGTCACATTATACCTTTTGCAGAGCTGGGATTTTTTAGTGTTGACAGGTTGTAAGTGTTAATCTGCAGGAGTACAGCAATATTTGTTGTGTTATCATTTTTTTTCCTGTTCCTGTTTTGCTATGCGTATACTAATCAGTTTAGAGTTATAGTCTATGTATTTGTGCCATCCAAAAAAAAAACTAATACCACAAATGTGTTGGTACATACAGTATATACCTTTAATCAATTGCACAGGAATTAAAATAATACAATTTATTTACAAAATGTTAAAAACATGCTATAAACCAATATAATCCTTCTTGGAAAAATAATGAATGAGTATATTGTAAGTTTCTTTTGATGTCAAAAAGCTTGTAAACGAAAAATCTTCATACACCTGCTTTGATACTCTCTATCCCCTCAGAATTGTTGGTGAAATATATACAATGTGTTAGCAATATCATTTGGATCTCGCAATTCAATTTGCTGCATCTCCACAATCTCAAATGGACTAGTTTTCCCTATAGACAATGTAACCACAATTTCCTATTGTTATAATACCTGCTCCTATGATCGGGTTCTCTATTTTTTTAAATTTCTAAGGATATTGAACGTAAGAGGTAACCACGGTTTATGAAGTTGAATATTTCCGATTTCCTTCCAGGATCCCTAAACAAAGGCAGCAAAATCATTTTTCCTATTTAAATAGTAATATACTTTTTTTTTTCAATTTGTATATCCATTTGATTTAATACATCATAACTGTTTCTCATAATCCCTTCCCTCCTTGGTTTGGATATAGGCTGACCATATTTTCCACAAGCATACCATCTAAGGGGTTTTACCGTGCTTTAACCACCTCAATACTGGGAACTTTCTCCCCCTTCCTACCCAGACCAAATTTCAGCTTTCAGTCTTTCAGTACTGTCGCACCTTGAATGAGAATTACTCAATCATGCAACACTGTACCCAAATTAACTTTTTATTATTTTATAATCAAACTTTATTTTGGTGGTATTTAATCACCACTGGGGTTTTTATTGTTTGTGCTACAAATGAAAAACGACCGAAAATGTTGAAAAAAAATAAGTTTTACTTAGTTTCTGTTATAAAATTTTGCAAATAAGTAATTTTTTTTCATAAATTTTGACCAAAATTTATACTGCTACATTTCTTTGGTAAAAAAATAACACAAATCAGTGTATATTTGGTCTGTGCGAAAGTCATAGAGTTCATAAGCTATGGTACCAATCATTGAAAATTGATCACACCTGGTGTACTGACAATCAATTTTTTTGAGGCCTTAACACGGGGTCGGCTACCTGTCGATCGTGGGCTACCTGTTGACTACCGACAGGTGACAGGTAGACCGTAAAGACATCCCACTGTTGCGACCCAGTCCTCTCTCTAGAGCGGCGCATGCACACGCTCACTCGATCCCATGCTCCAGGGGCAGTCCCTGCCCCATGCATACATGCAGCTGTGGGGTGGGGAAAGCCTCCAGAATACCTCGGGCGGGTTCAAGCTCTTCATATGCATATTGCACACCCATCGCCACCGGCCCTCCTCCCCAATCCAAGGATACCATGTGGGAAGGTGAGAGAGGATTGCCAGTAGGAATCAGCAACACACCTTCCCTGTGCCACTCTGCATTTAAAACTTCTGTGCACTCCAGCCCTCTGGACACCACAGACCTTCTGTACACTCCAGCCCACCTGACACCCCACCCTCCTGAGACCCCAGCCCACCTGACACCCCAGCCCAGTTGACACCCCAGCCCTACTGACCTCTGTACACTGCCCTGCATATTAATGACCTCTGTACACTGCCCTGCATATTAATGACCTCTGTACACTGCCCTACATACTACTGACCTCTGTACACTGCCTTACATGCTATTAACCCATGTACACTGTCCTACATACTACTGACCTCTGTACACTGCGCTAAATTTTACTAACCCCTGTACGCTGCCCCACATACTACTGACCTCTGTACACTGCCCTACATAATATTGACCTTTGTACACTGCCCTACATACTACTGACCTATGTACACTTCCCTACATACTACTTAAGCTACGCACTGCCCTACATACTACTTGTACTGGTCAGAAATTAGAGCAGATAGCCAGGCCTGGAATTAGTCAAGAAAATCAGCTTGCAGTACCAGATGTTCTGGCTTCATGATGATCTCCGGCATCAGACTTGTGGGGGTAACCAATTACTCCCCAGACATGAAAAAATTGTGAATGAAAATGAATGCTGAGTTTCTCACTGAAGCTAACTTTTAAGGTAGGCTAAGTTTATATTTTTAAAGTGACATTAGTTTTAGTTGATTTTTCTAGTTTTTAGTTTTAATGCAGTCTTTACTTTTTATTGGGGGCTTGCTACTTAATTTCTTTAAAAAAAGGGGGAGCTGCACCCCAGAGCTCTTTGGTCTCTTCAATATTGTCCAGGTAGTTTTCCATCTCTCAAAGGTTGCCTACACCTGCCCTACATGTCAAGACAGTACAAATACCCCCAAATACCCCCCCCCCCAATGACCGCTTTTTGTAAAGTAGACAGTCCAAGGTATTTAGTAAGAAGCATGACGATGAGTTTTTTACAGTTGTAATTTTTTCCCACAATTCTTTGGAAAATGTATTATTTTCTTTTTTTTCTCACAAAAATTAACAAGTTTTTTCTCACACATAGCATAGGCATACTTGCAACTACACCCCAAAACACATTCTGCTACTCATCTTGAGTATGGCGATACCACATGTGTGAGACTTTTTCACAGCCTGGCCACATAGAGAAGTGCAACATCCAAGGAGCACCTTCAAGCATTATCCACTTTAACCACTTGCCGCCCACCCACCGTCAAATAACGGCTGGGTGGACGTCATATGATGGCCTCCCAGAGCGAACACTCTCGCGCGCCCCTGGGGGCATGCAGCTTGGCGATGGAGGCCGCGCTGTGTTGCTAGGACACGGAACGACCCTGATCTGTGTAAAGAGCAGTGGCCGCGGCTCTTTAACCATGTGATTGGCTGTGTCCAATCCCAGTTGGTCACATGTAAACACGGAGATGCTGGTAATCGGCGCTCCTCGCCTCACACTGACAGAGTGTGGGGAGAGGAGAGCCGATCAGCGGCATCTCCTCACAGGGGACAGCTAGGTATGTAATCAGGGCACTGGTTATCAGTGCCCTGATTACAATTAGTGCCCACCACTGGCAGCAATCAGTGCCAACCAGTGCCCACAATTGCCACCAATCTGTGCCTACAAGTGCCAGCAACCAGTGCCCACAAGTGCCAGCAATCAGTGGCCATTAGTGATGCCAGTCAGTGCTGGCTATCAGTTCTGCCCATCAATGCTCATCACTGCTGCTCATAAATTCCACCCATCAATGCCCATCAGTGCCACCTATCTGTGCCACCTCTTTGTGCTCACCAGTGCTGCCTATCTGTTCCCAGTGCCCATTAGTGCCACCCATCAGTGCCGCCTATCAGTGCTCATCAGTGCCACCTATCAGTGCCCAAAAGTGCAGTATATTCGTGCCTCTTCATCAGTGCCACCTAATCAGTGCCCATAAGTGCCGCCTCATCAGTGCAGCCTATCAGTGCCCATCAGTGCCGCCTCATCAGCGCCCATCAATGAAGGAGAAAAATTACTTATTTACAAAATTTACTGACGGAAACTAAGAAACTTTTTTTTTTTTTTTTTTTTAATTTTTGGTCTTTTTTTTTTTTTTGTTAGGAAAAAAGAAACAACCCAGGAGTGATTAAATGGCACCAAAAGAAAGCTCTATTTGTGTGAGGAAAATTAAAAAAAATTCACATGGTTTCAGTGTAGTGTGACAGCGCTGAAAGCTGAAAAATGGCCTGGGCAGGAAGGGGGTGTAAGTGCCCTGTATTGAGGTGGTTAAGACCCAACCTAGAAAATTACCCCCAAACATTATATATTTTTGTAGCAGAGACCCTAGAGAATAAAATGGTGGGTTTTTGCTAATTTTTATGTCACACGGTACTTGCGCAGCAGTTTATTTTTTAATGCAATTTTACACACTAACGCATAAATACATTTAATGAATTTCAATGCACACAGAGACAATATAATACACACATTTTTGGTAAAATATTAAATATGGTGTTACACCAGGTAAATAGATACCAAACATATCACACTTTAAAATTGTGCACGCTTGTGAAATGTCGCCAAACTTCGGTATTTAAAAATCTCCACAGGGGACGCTTTATAAGCCTTTATCTGTTATTAGTTTAGCATTACACAGGAGGTCTGGTGCTATAATTATTGCTCTCGCTCTGATGTTCACGGCGATACCTCACATGTGTGGTGCGATCGCTGTTTATGCATGCGTAATGGACCAATGTGTGCATTCGCCTTTGCACGGGGAAAAGGGGGCGCTTTAAATGTTTAATTTATTTATTGGTGGGACACTGGTACACTGATAGATGTTTTTGTGCACTTGTACACTGACAGATGTTGATCGTTCACCGGCAGACACTGACATATGTTGATGTCACAATGGAACACTATTGCAGATGTTTTTGTGCATTGGTACAGATGTTCATAGGGACACTGTGGCAGATGTTTTGTGCACTGGTACAGATGTGATGGGCACTGACAGATGTTTTGTGCACTGGTACAGATGTTTTTGGGGGCACTGTGACAGCTGTTCATGGGGAAAGGGACAGTGGTGCTTGGTGTACTGTATGTGGGGATCTGTGACAGCTCTGTGTGTAAAATAATTTCTTACACACAGAACTGTCACAGACATTGCATATACCCTCCCCCCCGGACACATGTTTCTGTTTACACTGTGAAGGCCGTGATTGGACATAGCCATCACGTGTTCGGGAGGGCAAATCACAGCACCCATATCCCGATCCCGTCTTGGCTGTGTCCTGGGATCACAACCACCACAAGATCGCGCCACTATTGGCCTATCTTCTGCACCCAGAATATGTATGTAGCAAAGTCTCTAATGAGAACTTTCCAAGCCAAAGATAGCTGACATCCTTCTTGTATGTGGTGGGTTGTGAGGAATAGTGGGTGCAAGGTGGACAAAGTTATTGGGCGCCAGACACATCTTGGATGTAAAAGAGGTTTTTATTTCTCTTAACAGTCCTTTTTTGTATTTTTGGGGGAAAGAGGATTAGGGCCAGGACACCCTTAGGTAGTTGCTAATTCAATTGGCAGACTCCGAGACTTCAATGAGAGAACAGCCATGCAGGGAAAGGCCCCAGCAAGAAGCCACATCTGCACGTTGAGGAATGCTGTCTCCTATGGTAACAGTCTTTTAACAGTTCCTAACTCAAACGTAACAGTTCTTTTAGCTCCACTACAACTGCCTCTTGTAGTTCTTCAACACTGAGCTCCCAGTCTCTCACTAGACCCTCTGATTCACTGACTCTGAATCCTTTGAGCTCCTCCAAGGTTGGCGGTGGTATCTCCCTCAAGGGTCACCCCTGCTTCTCTGCTGGGTCCCTAGCTTGGCACTCCAGATACTTCTCAAGCTTCACCCCTGCTAACCGGCGAGTTCCCTGGCTTGACTCACAAGGCTGCTCTGCAAGCGTCTCGTCCGCGGGTTGGGTCCCTGACTTGATTACCGCCTGAAGTTTCCCGACTCTCCACCGCGCCCTTTCGGTGACAATATGGTTCTGGTACTTGCTTCAGTTACTCACTGTGGTCCCTGGTAAAGATGGTTGGTAACTTTTGTGGAGACAGCTTCCCTTCTACCTCTGACCACTGACAGGTTATCCGGCCGACAGAACCGTCACTTTTGGTTGAACTGCAAGCAGCAGTCCCAACCCTGCGCTGCTTTCTTGCTTCTGGATAGGCCCTCAGACAGCCTAGCAGCCAGATGTGCCTGGGATAGGCCCAATCTCCAGCCTAGCAGCCCTGGTAATACAACACACGTCCACCCAGACAGCCGTCAAGGTGGCACAGAACATAGATCACCTGACTCCACCCGAATATATAGGTTCTCCAAGCAGGCAAAGGGATTCAAAGAAAACCCCTGCCCATTGGCTGAGATACCCCACATACCCATAACCTGACCTTGGGTTGCCTTTCTCATATCTAGTACCACCAAGTACACAGCTACCTTGCGGTAGAAGAGAAAAATGCAACAAGGCCAAACTTAGGGGGAAATCAATAGATCCCTATCAATCAACCAGGATAACTACTCCTGGCAAGTAAATTTATGAGGAGCTCCCTGCCTAAACTACAGGGTACTACATTTACAAAGGTAAATATTAAGAACTGAGGGTAACAGGGTACCAAGGCAACTGTCTTCTGAGGCTGGGTTCACACTGCTGCATGGAGTGGCTCAAAGCAGGGGTCCGCTGCGTCCCTGCTCACCATATCAGGTCCGATGTCAGTCTAAATTTTAGGATAAATTCTCACCTGAAACAGACCAGAAGACGCACAGGACTCCTGTGCAATTCGCACCAGAGCTGCTGCAGAGATGTGTGAACCGGCTCCATGGAGAGCTGGACACAATCTCCTGACATGCAAATTGAACGCGGGGAAACCCAGCCTGAAGGACTCATCTCCCCTTCAACTATCTGCAAACGTCCAAAGATTTTTTCAGCATTCAAATGATCCAGGCCTTTGATTGGGTAATTAACTTTCAGAAGGCTCCAATTTTTCCTTTGCTTAGAATATTTAGGCCTCATTCTAGACACAGCCCAGGCAAAAGTTTTCTTTCCAATAAACAAAACTCTTCCTCTATGATCTCATGTTTGGATCTTAAATTGAAAGAGACCTCACTCAATGAGTTTCTGTGAGAGTTCTGGACTTTGTGGTAGCCTCTTTTGAGGTTGTCACCTTCACTCAATTCCATTCAAGGTGTCACAGTCAGGGGTCAGGCTCATAGGTTAGTAGCTACAGCAGTGGAAAGGTTCACACAGAAACCAACAGGATAAATACAGGTCCCCCTGACAGGTGATGGGGAGTCACTAAAACCGTGGGGTCTATGCACTAGCTGTTTTTCACCAGAGCTGCTGATGGTGGGGATGCGTTTTTCTGCATACTAGAACCAGGAAGTGCAAAGGCATGGCTTAAATAGAAAGTTATAAACACAAAATAAATTGTGCGATCAATACAAAAAGAGGTAATGCAGCAACCACACAAGAAATTACAAAAATAATAATTCCAAAAGGTGCGCGAAACCAATATCTCGGTGGTAATCAATACAAAAATATATGTGTGTGAAAAATTAAAGTTAACTCATATTAAACTATAATAAACCATGTGCATCAAATAAATAGTGAAATGACAGTCCCATAACAATAAAAATGATGAAAATCTATGTTTAAGAAACACAAACCACGCCAGATAAGTGTGCTAATTCCCTTACCAAACGATTTCCAAATGATACGAGATCAACAGCGCAGATGTCCATTGCACCAGACGAAATGTGCATAGGGTATAGCCAGTGGCATATGAAGTTGCACATCCCTGTTGTAGTGTGTTTTGCCTATGTTACTCTAGTTTTTGTGAGTATATCTACTTTTGCTAAATCATGTGGATTTAGCATACTACTCTGTGGTCCTTTCTTATTGCTTTGAGGTTTTGGTTTTGGATTACCAGCGAAGGACTATGGAGGCAGTGGAGTCAGTGGTGCCCCCCCCCCCCCCCCATTTGGTGATTTTTGCCCTGTTGCTCTCCTATTTTGAGATCATTGCTGTCTGGTAAGGGAACCGGAACACTTGTCTGTGAGGTGTTTTAGAATTCTTACACATGGACTTTCGTACTTTACATGATTTCACATTCAGACTTTTATGTATGGGCTCTTCATCTCAACATCTTGAATCTTCTCAATCTCTCAGAAATAGGGAACGCCACATGTAGACAAGCCCAAGGATTCTTTACCACTGGCATCCAATGCACTGTTGGCTCCCTGGACTGTGTTCCAGTTCATATATGCCTTTCCTTCCATGTGAATTCTACCTTAACTGCTCTGCAAAAAAGAGCAAGAGAAGAAACTGGGGATTCTCATTGTAGCAAACTGCCCTGGGAAATATGGTTACACAGATGTAGTCAAACGTCTAGGAGAAGGTCCCTGGCCTTTTCCAAACAAGTCAGAACTTCTGCCTTAGAGCCCACTTTTCCAACCTGCTTCTCAGTCATTGGTTTTAACAGTATGGCTGTGGAAACCTAGGTCTTGAGGTATCTCAGACCCTGTCATTACCACATTGCTCAAGGCCAGAAAATCCCTATTTGGTGTGAACACAGGCATTTAGATTCCAGAGATTACTCCATGTCTTGAATTCCGGCCTTCCAACAATCAGTAATTGACCAAAATTTTTGAATTCCAGTTTAAACCAAACTAGCCTTAAAATGTCAACCCTCTCCTAACACCTATATTGACTAACCTGTGTAAAAAATATGTGTATACATTCCTATTTTCAGCCTGCTCTGACTGAGAGTCATGGTCCAGTCACATGATACCCTGTGTCAGCCAGCGGCACTGTAGGGCAAAGGAGAGAGTGCTCAACAACAACTGAAGCAGTTGAACAACAACTGAAGCAGCCTGAAGCAGTAACATAACCCATAGGCTCCCATTACCCATCATTATTGCTGCTCCTTTCTCTCCCTTGCAACCACCACTGGCTGACACAGGGGGGCTGGATTGCGTGACTGGAGAGGGGGCTGAAAGTAGGTAAGTGTATATATAGTACATCTTTTTTTCACAGATTACTAAGCATAAGTGTTAAGATGGGGAAGGGTACAGTTTTAAGGCTAGTTGGGTTTAAGCTGGAATTCCACTTTAAGTACACGGCTTGTCCATTCTATGCCAAAGACCTTTGGCTTCATTTTCCCTTGTAAAAACCTTTACTGAAGGTGTTTCTCAGATATAATCACTCTTACAGCACAATGTGCTTCCTTGGGATCTTAATTTGGTTCTCTCTGCCTTGCAGAATCCACTCTTTGATTCCTTCAGGGAACTCACTTTGGATGATCTCTTCTGTAAAGTAGCCTTCTTAATGGCTAACACATCTGTCAGAAGTGCTTCTGAATTAGTGGCTCTCTGTTGTAAAGAGCCAGACCTGATCCTTCACAGGATTAGGTTACAATTCAATTTTAGGCTAGGAATTGAAAATTGGCAGACAGGCAGGATTTTTAATGCAGGGACATGCTTTTTCTCTTCTGCATTAAAGAGATATTAAAGTATTGTTTGTTTGTTTTTTCTAAAATAACAAACATGGTATACTTACCTGCTCAGAGCAGCCCAGATTCTCCTCTTCTCGGGTCCCACATTAATGCTTTTGGCCCCATCCCTCTCGCTGGGTGCCCCCAAAGCAAGCAGCTTGCTCTGGGGGCACCCAAACAGGCACGCTCCCAAGCTGCGGTTCTGTGTGTCCATTGACGTGGCTCAGCCCCACCCCCTCAATCTTTTGATTGGCTCACTGGCTGTGATTGACTGCTGCTCCCAAAATGCTAGTTAGGAGTGCAGGTCCCCAGAGAGCCAAGGCTCTTGTAGACATTGCTGGACCGAGAGGGGGCTCAGGTAAGCATTGGGGAGGGGGGGTTTGGGGGGGGGGCTGCTGCAAACAGAAGTTTTTCGAGAGTTAAGACTCCACCCAATCACCACAAGTCTTTGTAGCCAATCCTAATGGAGCCACCTAACCTTGTGTTAGGTTAACGCCCTTGGTGATGCCATGCTTCCAGCAGTTAAGGCTCTGTTTCCCTAAGAGAGGGTTCAGGGGCCTTCGATTTAGCATCAGCTATCTTCTTCAATAGCATGTGCAATAACTCCTCAGTGTGATTTGTGCCAGAATATAAGTATTAGCTCCTCAATTACCAGTCTGCAGTGTGTGTGCATTAACCTCTTAGTGAACTGTTCTATATTTGGTAACCCCCTAATTCCCGTCCCTCATCTTATATTAATAACCCCTCAGCATCCAATCCCAAGCTCATGTGCCCTAAGCCTTTAGTTCCCATTCTTTAACATGTATGTAATAACCCCTTCAGAACCTAGTCCTCCACCCATGTGTATTAACTGCCAAGCACCCAGTCCTTAGCCTGTGTGCAGTACTGCCACAGTGCTTACCTCTAGCACATGTTTGTTAACATCCAGTCCTCAGCCCATATACCTTAACCCTTTATAACCAGGTACACTACATATGTGCCCTAACCTCTTATGACCTAGTTTACTGCTTTTGAGCTGCATTACCCATGGGGAGATTGCAAGGAGGAGGGTAAAGAACTGTATTTTATCAGGCTGTACAGGGCCCAATATCCCTTTTGCCACGAAGGAGACTGGAAAGTGCACATTACTGTCCAGTGTGCACCATCAATACTGCATGTCGGCAGTCTGAATGGGATCTGGAGTACTTCGTTTGGCAGTGTAGACAGCCACAGTCACTTGGGTGCCGAGCAGAGAGTGTACTAATCACTGCATTTGACTGGATGGTGAGCAGCAATAGCGCTGTGACTGGTGAGCTGTTGCTGTGGGGATTTACTGTCTGCTGCTAGAGAGAGAGACGGAGCCCTTTAGGAACTGACCATACAGTCATATAGAAGCCGTATTGCTGTCTGAAACGATTGTCATGTGCACCAATGGTACACCTGGGCCCCACCACTATTCAACTGAAGAGTTAGAACTAAAGATTGTCCCTAAAGATTATACTCTTCCTAGCCATTCTCCTAGAGTGCACTCCAGATTAGTTAAAGGTAGTGTCATTTACATTGCAGTTAATGTTTATATGCACTGTTTATTGGTGATCTTGCTGATTTATGAGTTGATTCCAGTCTGGTGGTACAGAACTTTAACCTAAGTCACTTCGACCTAGAGATCATAATTTTATCAGACTGTGTCTGAATCTTTCCTCTGCATGCTCATTTATGCTCAAACCACCATTTACTCGAACCTATACCTATATATTGAGTTAATTTACCACTAAATGGTCTTGTTTCTATTTCCTGATATTATTCACAGTTGAGTTAAAAGTATCCACACTTGTGTTACTATATGTGCATGGAGTAACTTTTTCTCAACCAGGTGTGCCAGAGAGACTGAGGCTGGGTTCAGACTTATGTGAATTGGATCCGGGTTTCCCTGCATCCAGTTCGCATAGCAGGAGATTGTGACCGGCTCTCTATGGAGCCAGCTCACACATTTCTGCAGCAGCTTTGGTGCGAATTGCACAGGAGCCCTGTGCGTCTTTTGGTCCGTTTCAGGTCTGAACTCAGCCCAAAATTCAGGCTGAAATTGGACCTGAAACGGTGAATGGAGACACACCGGACCCCTGGTGGGAACCGCTGCGTGTTCCAGTGTGAACCCAGCCTGAGGTTGGCTTTGGAGTTGAGGCACAAAACAGAGAACTCAAATTACCAATCGGCTCCTTCGGGGTAGTGCTACACACACTTTCATTATAATGCTGCTTTCTTTTTTAAGCTTTCTTCTATCTTCATTTGGTGATCCAGTCAGTAAGTTGTTTTTCAAAAGAAAAAGCTCTTCAGCAGAATGTATCAGTTACAGAGATGAGACAAATCACTAGCAGGGGTACATACAATAAACAGCTTTTAATTTATTTATGTAAAACCTTTATCCCAAAAGGGAAAAAAAAGCATTACTGTAACTGCTTATAAAGTGATAGCTGGAGTTTGGCTTCAATTCGTTAGTGTATTTATATCCGCTAGTACATTTAACACTTCCCTCCCCCAGAGTGACAATGCTGCTGTCCAAAGGAGCCCCTTGTACTCATTTGTCTAGAGTGGGGGCATTCTAATAAAGGTGTGTTGATACTGGCTAGATCACTAGTTGAAAAAAAAGGACAAAAGCCAAGGAAAAGAAAACAAATGCAGTCACCAAATCTAAGGATTGATAAGTTGCAATATATTACATTTTTGGTTTTGGGTTTAATACTGCTTTAACTATGCTGTCTATTCTTACCTGCACTCCTACTGCCTACTAAGACACTTATTTAGCATTGTTTGTAAGAACCCCAACCAGGACCACATTTGCTAGTCTTTTTGATCATATAAACAGTCTTTTGCATAAAGCTAACTGTATACATACAGGTCATCTTGAGTTGATTTTATATTAATTTTATGAACCTGTCTAAGTGCCTTCAGTAAAATGCAGAAAAAAAAATGCTGTGTGTTTTAGGCCTCATGCACACTGCACGTTTTTGAATGTTTTTACAGCTGCTGTTTTTGGCTTTAGATGTTTTTTTCTACAGTCAATAAACTCCCCATCATGTTATCCTATATGTCCATGCACACATGGGGGTTATTTACTAAAGGAAAATCCACTTTGTACTGAAAGTGCACTTTGAAATAAAGTCGCCGTAGATCCGAGCGGGACATGCAAGGAAAATAAAAAACAGCATTTTAGCTTGCACATGATTGGATGATAAAATCAGCAGAGCTTCCACTCATTTCAGATCTACCCCTTAGATTTAGAGCGACTGTACTTCTAAGTGCACTTGCAGTGCAAAGTGGATTTGCCTTTCATAAAAAAAACCCCAAAACTAGTGGGTTCTGAGAGGAGTTTTTCAGCTGTAAAAACGCTCTAACGTCAAATACCAAAAAACGCAGATAAACATTCAAAAACATGGCTCACCAGCATTTTTTAACGTTTTTGATCACATTAAAGAAAAAAACGCTAAAAAATGCTATTGCAAAAACAATGAAAAATGTTGAAAAACTCACTGCAAAGCTACTGGCGTTTTTATAACATTATTATAACGTCCAGTGTGCATAAGGCCCAAAAGACATTGTCAGCAAAAGCGGTGTTCATTTTTTTCCTTATGGCTAAAACGGGTTTCAGACACATAATTGATATCATCATTACATGTGTGCAGTTGAGTTTAATTAGATATATCCAATTATGCTGATTCAGAATACAAGACAGGAATATTAGTAAGTTTACTGAGTCGGCAGATTTAGTTTATGAATAGTGCATAGTGTGTCAACACACAATCAATTAGTGCTTTCACATACAGTACTTATTAATACAGTAGTAGCTAGGTAGAATTATTATTCACTGACCCAGAGAAAATATACAGCCAATGAAGTCTGAACTATTGATCCGCATGCTTGTTCTGGGTCAATGAGTTATAAGTGATTTGAAGATACTACATCAGCATGACAGCCAGATAATTAGCATTTAAGAAAATAGAGGTCAGCAGTGGTTGCCTTCTTCTTTAAAACTTATCTATAGTCATATTTGACTTTTTGGGTAGAGTAAGGCCACTTTCACACTGAGGCGTTTTTGCGCTAAAACAACCGCCTGAAAAGCGCCTGTAAACTACCTCTTCTGCAGCCCCAGTGTGAAAGCCTGAATGCTGCAAGCAGCATCTTTGGGGTGCTGTACACACTGCTCCTAAACTGCCCATGCCTTCGAAATCAATGGCCAGTGCTGCCGAAGCACCTGCAAAGCGCTAAAACTAGCGCCGCTTTACCATCAATGACCCCCCCAGTGTGAAAGTGGCCTAAAGGTAATACACATATAGTTTTTCTTGTTCAGCTCTTGGGTTGCTCAAGAGAAATCAAATGGCTTCCTTCATCCATGCTGAACAGCGTAGATGGAGGAATCTCCCCAGCAAGCTATTGTATTATTACAGCCAGCACCCACGGCTGTCATAATTCCCAATCAATGACTGAATCTGATTGGATGCATTAATTGTTCAGCCAAGTGCCAACCATTTTCTACCAGGCTCCTTTAACAAAAGTTAAATGAATTAACGAGCAAGGCCCTCTGTTTCCTTCTGTATTGAATTGTAACTGTACTGTCTGCCCTAACATTGTAAAGTGCTGGCAAAAAGTGTTGGCACTATATAAATTCTAAATTAAAATTGACTTATGTCAATATAGGTGGCGCTGACCTAGCACTGCTATTTTTTTTATTTGCTTTTCTTTGCTGTCTGGGTCCTCACTAAATAATCATCCTCTTAGTCCTGGAATTTTGTTTTACAATGTTTTTTTCCACCCCCACCAGTAAACTTTCCCACCATATCCATACTGGTCACCAGTGGCAGCTGGTGGTATCCATTCACCCCCCCCACCCCCCATCGGTCAGGTCACAGGCACCCCATAACCCCCCCCCGGTCGGTCAGTCACCAGTTCCTCAGTTATCCTATGTAGGTTCCTCCAGGCGGTGGGCGGCATCTCCTCCTCCTGATGCTGTAAGGCCAATAGGGATCGCTTCGCCGGAAGGAGAATCAGGAAGACAATAGCGAATAGAGCCTTTGGCTTTAAAAAACCCCATTAGGAGTCCATGCTTCTGGCGCCCCGCATATAGATTAGGGGGCCGGATGCATTTATTAGGGCGGCGGCGCTTTACACATTACGGCCCGTCACTGCTGGCCACCTACGTGCCAGTGTGTCACTGTAGCAGGTAGTGAGGAGGGAAAATGTTTAGCCTATTGCTTTCTATTAAACCTTACAAAAGTAGGTGCAGTTTCTAAACTCACTTAGCATTTATGTTTGTGTTTCTTTTTTGTAACGCATGTTATATTTGTGTTTCTTTATTCAGCTAAACCAAGTAAAATATTTTAGTTACTGGTAGTGCTGAAATAATCATGTCTTGTTGGTTTCTTTTTGCTGGTGTTCTTCAATTTGTTTGTTGTGGTACAAACTTTACCATAAGTGTCATCAACACTAGTAATCAACTGCTTTCTAGCCTAATATATTTTGAGCCCACTCCTTGCCTTTAACTATAGGCAAGGAGTGGGCTCAAAATACATTAGGCTAGAAATTTAAAAATTTTAATGGAGGAACTGTGGCAGGTTAAAATTATAATGAACATTAAAAACATAAGACTTAAGGAAGGGTATACATACAGTATAGCAACATTCAGCCGGTTCAGCAGGACCTGGACAAATTATGGTTATGTGTTTACCGCTGTCTGTTCGATAAGCTGGTCTAACAACTAGCTCCTGTCAAACTGTCCTGCAGCATTTCAACGCTTGCAGCCACTCAGATCAGCGCTTACAGCCACTGCTACAGCATGAATCTGTGTATTCTGACAAGGGAGTTCCCACTGTCAGAATACAATAGTGCAGCCAGAGAGATCCTTTCATCCACATCATTTGTGTGGATGCAGGGATCTGTGGGGTTTTTCTTTTTTTTTCATTCAACCCACTGGTTGAACGAAAAAAAATAAAATAAAAACTATACATGAATACTTGCTTTACTGTTTGTCCAAACATTAAATGTGTCACATCACCTAAAAAAATTAGCATCCCTTAATTTTATTAGAGAAATCCTTTTACTTCTATTTATCTTCCTTTTCATCACAGGTAATTCTGTTTAACCACTTGCCGACCCGCCACAGTACATATACAGTGGCAGGTCAGCATGAGCAGGCACTACCACATACCTATACGTCATGTGTCTGCACCAGGTTAAGGAACACGCAGCGCAGCACACTCCCCAAGCGCGCATTAGACTGCTGTGTCCGCCAGACATAATGGGTTGCAGATCCCGGTACTCGGGGCCCCGGTGAAAATGTGATGCCCTGGTCATGAAGGGGGTAAAAATCCTGGGCTAAAGTGGTTTACCTCATGTGTCTGCACCAGGTTAAGGAACACGCAGCGCAGCACACTCCCCCCCCCCGCGCATTAGACTGCTGTGTCCACCAGACATAATGGGTTGCAGATCCCGGTACTCGGGGCCCTGGTGATAATGTAATGCCCTGGTCATGAAGGGGGTAAAAATCCTGGGCTAAAGTGGTTAAACCATTTCACCTAGAATAAAAAGACACCGCCTTTTTCTCCCTCCCACCTCATCTCCATAACCCCACAAGAGACAGACAAACAATAAAACAACAGATTTGCAAAAAGAAAGCATGTACAATGCAACAGGCCAGGCCAGGGCACCAGGGTCTTGGTGGTATAAGACTAGCATGGGTAAAGTTAAAGTATCTGGTAATTATTTTACAAACCTGGAAGGCTCAGGTAGATCATTGAATTCCAGGGAGTGGAACAAACCTTGGGTGTAATAAATTCATGTCATAAAAAAAGTTTTGTGTTAGTTGAGGATCTTTTTTTGATACTTTGAAAAAAAGTTTGAGCCAAATAGAGTTTTTGCTTTTCTTGAAAAGCTCTATGAACAATGCCACACTAGTTTTCGTTACATACAGTATATACCGCAGGGAGTGGAAAACCTAGCAAGCTTACTGGGTTTTAGAGTACTTGGCCCTGATCACAGTGATACAGTAGCTACAGATTTTGTTCCCATCAATAGGTCAGCATTACTACAAAGAATAGTTGCTCACTGCTTTGGAAACCAATATAATGGGATAGCATACCTCTCAATTTTTTGAGATGGGAACGAGGCATACCTATTAGCAAAAGTATTTAGGCATAGGACACACCCCCTGCCATGCGCCCTTAAAGGAGGATTAAACAAAAACAAAAATGATTTAAACCCGCAAGTGCTTTTTTTTACCACTACTATTCCTTTATATTGGCTTTTGAAATTTACAAATGCAGCAATTTAGATATTGGATGAAAGGTTTAGCAATGAGAAACACATTTTGAAAGATAAATAGTGCATTTTATTATTATTATTATTATTATTTTATATACAGCTATATAGGTCAGACCAAAATGAGGGACACATGAGGAAGAAAGAGGGACAGAGGCACTTTGTTTTGTATGAGGGATAGAGGGACTTTGTTCCAAGTCAGGGACAGTTGGGAGCAATGGAATAAGTAGAGAACATGACAATTATGTGAGAAATATTGTAAATGATATACCGGTAATAGAAATACACAAAAGTCCAGTACATAATTTGCCAAGATTGTGTTCCAGCCTTTATTATGTGGGCTCAAGAAACTGTTATACCCAGTGTACATTTTTATTTTCTCCAAGCAATAGTACACTTCAATGCTGATTAAACTGGAGAAGTACAGTAAAACCTTGGATTGCGAGCATAATTCGTTCCAGAAACATGCTTGTAATACAAAGCACTCTTATATTAAAGCACATTTTCCCATAAGAATTTACGGAAACTCAAATGATTCGTTCCTCGACCATTTATTCATAAGTCCTTCGGTTTATTGTCCATATAAAAAAGATTATAGCAATGTGATTGTGTAACCATAAAACCTCCATCCACAAATCGCAGCCTCCACAAGGGGATTAGAAGGAAAATCCAGCAGGAGCTACAGAGTAAAAAAAAAAAAGAGGCCTCTCTAAGTGTAGCAATATGGTTACATTTAATGAAGGTACAACATTTAGCAACTCACATGGTTGATGATTAAAAGAGGCACATCTAAGTATGCAGGTGTCTGGGGTAAAGCTGTCCACAGACCATCTTCCACCGCCTGCTCTCACCGCTGTCAGTCTGAAATTGCGACCGGGAAGACTACCCTGCAGTAGAGCAATCTGGAAGCGTGGCTTGAAGCGCTCGTGGAGTGCAGCGTGGAAGGGATGAAGTTGATGGTGGCGCGGGGCATGGTTTATGTGGACAGCTGTAACTGGATGCCTGCATACTTAGATTAATTTCATACCTACCTGGACCATCAGTTCCACAACTGATGACCTATAGGAGATATCACTTTGTATTTACATTATAGGAGGTATGCATGGTGCATGTCTGTGGTGGCCATCTGTGTTGGTTTTTGACAACGTTGTCATTTTTTATAATTGGTGGTGGTTCCAGGTTTTTAACCATGATTTTTGATTGGTGTTCAAGTGTATTTTTTCAATAAACATTATTTATATTTTGGTAATTGCCTGTTCCTCTCTGAAGAATTGCTTTCCTTTCCCCCTGTTTTGATATGCGTAAATAATTCAGAGGAACACACCATTACTACGGCCTAGTTGCCATTGGTGCTAGCGATTATCTTTACCTTTTTCAGGCACAGATATCATTAAATCTCTGCCTTTTGTCATTATAACTACCTAGCAGAGCTGTTAGTTCTGTTTCTACTCCTGGGTTATTTTCTGGAAGTGACGAAATCCTTGTTTTCTGACTTTGCAGAGGGGGAGGAACAACGACAGTTCCTCTCTCTCTGGTCATTGCATGGGATGCCACTGGCTGGAGTGGTCCCAATGAGATTGGAGAGCCTGGGAAGGGTGATGGCGGGAGGGGACCCCCTTCTGCCACCTGTGGGCATGTTTAAACAGCTGTATAACCACTCAGATCACTTCTACAACAAAGAGAATTGCCAGCTAAAAATTTTGATACCCGCATAATGCCTGCAGCTGCAGGTATCAATTTGGTATAACCACTTCAATCTAAGGATGTCATATTATGTCCTACGGGCAGGAAGTGGTTAAGGATTGATAAGCAGCAATATATCAGATTTTTGCTTTTGGGTTTAGATTTTAGGTTTTATGGCTTCCCTAGACTCCCCCTCAATATCTCAAAGTCTGGACTTGAGGTGAGAGATTACTCCCGTAAGAGTAATCATGGAAGAAAGGTGTCTTCAATGAAGCTTTATCACCAATCCTTGTTTCCACAACAACCCAAAATTTTCAAAATCCAATTGTCATAGGGACAGAAAGTGAGGTGAAATCTTCTGAACAGGGGCACAGACAGCAAAACAAACATTACAGGGATGTTAACCATTCCCTTTACTATCCCAAAAAATGTAAAAAAAAAAATTTTTGACTGGAGCTGCACTTAACAAAAAGTACCTGTTCCAAATTACATACATATTCAACAAACCTACAGAACACAAAGAGAGAGAGACTGTAGGGCGGGACTTTGAGTGAGGCACACAGAAGCAACTGATATGGGACAAGAAACAAATTTAATTGTAAAAAGATAATGCATTTCCACATGGTATTACACAAAGTCAGTATAAATACTTAGTAATGTATCCTATTAACTAATTAGGGATGGAGGCACACAGTCGCTTTATTAATTTTTATTCTTATACTTCAATGTATTGGTAACTCTCGAATTTATGCAATTATATTCCCTTCCCCTTTTTTATTCATTTTTGATATTTGTCTATGTTTTGATTAATTTTTTGATATATAAGTAATTTTTTAGTTTTTTTGTCCACTTCCTTATCAAGTAGACCATGCCTGCATGTGTGCGATTTGGGGCCACTGTCTGTGATTTGCTTTGGCCGTGCCTTTCTGCTACGTCCCAGAGCTGTGACGCGCACTGGGGGTGGCCCCTCCCCCTGATCTGACGCGGGGGGGTTGGGCTTCCTCCACTGCGCGTCAACGTCATGTTTCCATGACGGATATCTGGCGTCCTCGTGGCGCGCTCCTACCCGGCATGCTTGCTTTCCATCTCCAGCGCTCAAGGGGCTCGACATGACGCATTTGGGTGAGCCACTTGGTCGTACCGGCGGTTTCCCCATGGCGCCTTCCTTGACCCGTTAGTTCACTGGTACATGATGTTGGGGACTCTACAAGTGCAAAGTGCACTTGAAATAGCACTGAAAGTGCACTTGGAAGTGCAGTCGCTGTAAATCTGAGCGGTAGATCTGAAATGAGGGGAAGCTCTGCTGATTTAAAATGCTGTTTTTTTATTTTCCTTGCATGTCCCCCTCAGGTCTACAGCGAGCAGGCGCAGAGTAAACAAAGAATCGCGGCCCTGACCGGAAGTGACGCAAGACGTACTGTAACTCCGCCCGGGCGGGCGAAGTTACAGTACGTCTTGTGTCACTTCCGGTCAGGACCGCGATTCTTAGTTACAGTACGTCTTGCGTCACTTCCGGTCAGGACCGCGATTCTTAGTTACAGTACGTCTTGCGTCACTTCCGGTCAGGGCAGAGATTCTTTGTTTACTTGGCGCCTGCTCCATTTTTTTACCTATGCTTGTCTATGTCTACTATGGGCACCCCTCTCTTTTCTATGTGAAATCTTGGTGGAATGCCGGTATGATACACGGATTACCCAGCTGGCCCCAGAGAGCTACACAGTGGCTTATACTGTGAAGGCGCAGTACCACTGGGGGGGGAGTAAGAGTATCTGGTCAGTGCAAACCTATTATCAGCACGGATAACATCACTGGCACCACTGTCACTTGAAAAGATATACAGCATAATTTTCTTCAGGCACTGGACACTGTTTTGGAGCACTAATCACTTTATTTCATTTTTTCATTATTGGATCAATGGACTAATTTAACATTTTTAGTTTGAACTGCATTTATACTCTGTTTTTCACAATGGGATACTATACATTTATTTCATTATTTGGTATTTAGATTACTTTTTATTGTTTATTTTGGTTTCTGTTTGCCATGTCTCTGTTTGTTTGGTGAAATATTACAACAGAGTGTCAAACACATTTGTCGTTTGGCACATAAAAGGATTGAGGACCACAAAGGAACCGCACCTTTATACACATTAACCCCCTAATATATATCATTTTCAATCTAATCTTTTCAATCCTTTTTAAATTTTTCTAACACCCTGAACACACACAGAGGGTGTAACACACTTTAGCACTAAGTAGTTTCATTTTGACACTTTTTATTTTATAAATAGGGCCTAACTTCATTAGGCGGTCATCACAGTATTTCCAATGCACTTTTGTTTATTGCAACCCTACAACAGGAAGGGGGTGCAACACATTTACATTTTTTTATTTAAACACTTTTTAATTTCACAAAGGATTTTTCCCTATGAGATTCTGGTTTAAGTGCAGGATTCTATGACTCTCTACTAATAGAGGAATAGCGCCATATCTACACCTTTCCACACATACCTCTTGCTCCACCTAGGTGGCGGTAATATGTAGAGGCAGCAATTCCTTCTTCCTTTTAGACTAATATTCTCTTAACCTATTCCACCATAATTTCCTGTATCATATACTCCGGGCGCAGTATCACATATCCTTTCGCATTCTGAAAAGCACTGTGACCTAAAGGACAGAGCCTGAGATCGGTACAGTGGGGATTCTGACCCCGAGTGAAAAAAAGGTGCGCGGCTCCTGGGGTTTGCAGTGTGCAGGCGCTTACACAGGAAGGCCAGGTAACAGAGTGGCAAAAGACCATTGGGACATCTGTAGGCAATACTCTCTCACTAGAACCGAGCCTCCATTCATGATCAGCTCCTCAGGCTCCCTCCTTCCAGTTCTTGCAGGTCATGGTGCACATGAACATCTACCAGCGTGCCTCTCTGAGCCGAGCCTTCCTTGGTGAGGAAGTTGACAGGCTCAGAGAGGCATGCTGTCAGTGGAGACATCAAGGGCAGAATAGGGACAGCCAAAGGGCTGGATGTGGCCCTGGGGCTGCAATTTGCCAGTTCTGAATAAGAGTATACCTCAAAGCAACAGATTTAATCAGGAAAAAAGATTCCCAATTTGTCCTGTATTTTGGACCTTGCAAGGGACACATTGCTTCAAAATTCCACCATTGCTCGATGGATAGGAAATCTGATTGGTAGAGCTTACAATGTTAGGCAATATATCTGCCCCTGTGCTTTAATGTGCCCAATCCTCTGGAGCAGTGGGAGTTTCCTGGGCATTCACCAGTTTTCTTTAGCCCAGCTTTATAAGGCCACCAGCTGGTCCCCTGTCTATCTATCAGGTAGACGTGCAATCCTCTACGGATGCAGCTTTCGGCTTCACGCTTCTTGCAGAGGCACTCAGACGTTGGGTCCGTTAACCTTGGCCTGTTGGCACAGTTCTGTTTGCTTGGTTGTTTTCCACACTTCTCATTCATTGCTTGGGGATGTCCCAGGGTCTGTGAATGCTTTGTCTGTTCCCTGTAATATGCAATAATAGGAAAAGACTTATTTTTAAATGCCATATATTGGAGTACAGTACAGGACACAGGTCACCTTCTTTTCCATTTCTTGGTTTCTCTGCATTGCTGTGTCCAATCACAAGGTACAAGCCTATATTCCAGGGTCTATGGATAGTTGACCTATGTCGTGTACTGTACTTCAAGATATGGAATTCATAGGCAAGTCAAAATTCCTCTTTTTCTTGAAGTGTATTCAGGGACACAGGTTCTGCCGCTCTGTGCTTATTGGCTTTATATCCTGTTTGCTCTGAGGCAGTATGGTTGTAGGCAGGTTTTATGGGAGCTGGTCTGCAATGGTTTTTTCCTGTTTGCCAATGTTCAAACCTCCTGTAGGTGACGGTATACCATGAACATTTCAGAATTTCTAAATTCCTGTGTCCTACAATGGATGTCAAGAAAAGATTTTACAGTAAGCGCATAAATCTTATTTTATTTTCCAATGAAAAGCTGCAAAGCTAAACCAAGAAATAGTACAGCTACCTGTATTATAAGAATTGCTAAACAGATTCCAAATCCTCCACCAGCTAAACCAGTTCAGGTAAATGTATTTCAAATGTATTTAGCTGTTTGACTATCGTCTGAGTGAACTTTCCTCCCGATATTTTGAGGTCATGTCCCCTCTGTTCTTGATTTTGGTTTCATATTGAAAAAACTGCTCCCCTGATCCTTATTCACCCCCTTGATGTATTTAAAGGTTTCAATCATGTCTCCCCTTTCCCTTCTTCCATCTAGACTGTACATATTAAGTTTCTGAAGTCGCTCTTGATATGTTTTATCCCCCAAACCTTTCACCATTTTGGTTACCCGCCTCTGGTTATATTTTAGCAATATCTTTCTGTAAGTGAGGTCTCCAGAACTGGATACAGTATTCTAAACGAGGTCTCACTAAAGATCTATATAGGGGAATCAGAACCTCCTTCCTCCTGCTAGTGATCTCTCTAGTGATGCAACTTATGCCGTGTACACACGACCGGACTTTACGGCATACTTTGCCCGGCGGACTTTTCGATGGACTTTACGAAGGACTTTCCGAATGAACGGACTTGCCTACACACGATCAACCAAAGTCCGATGGATTTGTACGTGATGACGTACGACCGGACTAAAACAAGGAAGTTCATAGCCAGTAGCCAATAGCTGCCCTAGCGTCGTTTTTTGTCCGTCGGACTAGCATACAGACGAGCGGACTTTTCCACCGGACTCAAGTCCGTCGGATAGATTTGAAACATGTTT
The DNA here is from genome assembly GCA_037952925.1 of Lithobates clamitans. Taxonomy (NCBI): domain Eukaryota; kingdom Metazoa; phylum Chordata; class Amphibia; order Anura; family Ranidae; genus Lithobates; species Lithobates clamitans. Next base: position 3,925,078 of record JBBGZY010000742.1, on the reverse strand, counting down.
CAAATCTAAGTCCGTCAAACTTTTGATAAAACAAAGTCCGCTGGAGCCCACACACGATCAAATTGTCCGACGAAATCCGGTATGCCGGACCAAGTATGCCGTAAAGTCCGATCGTGTGTACGCGGCATTAGAATTCGATTTGCTTTTCCCACTGTTTGGTCACAATGTTTGCTCATTTTGCAATCATCTGAAATAAGTACCCCCCAAATTTTTTTCTTCTGTAGTGCTGGCCAACACAGTACTACCAATGTTGTAATCTCTCAGGGGATTATTTTTCCATAGGTGCATTATTTAACTTTTAGAAACAATGAACTGCAGTCTCCACTGCTTTGACCAATCTTCCAGCAATGCCAAATTATGTTCCATGTTACAGACACATCCAGGGATATAAACCCTATTACACACTTTTGTGTTCATAAACCCATGTATACTGTCTTAATTTTGTATTTTGTTTTAAATTCAATTTATGGTTCCTCATACTCATCCATGCAAGGTATGTTTTTTTTTTACCTACTTAGCTTTGCTATTTGTTAAAATAGTTTTTTTTCACGTACTGATGACCTACCTGCACAAGTTTGTTCTATTTATTTGTATTGAAGGAGGTCTAATTTTAATTGATGCAAATAAACTAATATTTTATGTACAAAATCAAATGTTCCAAAATCAAAGAATAACAAGCATATTAATTCCACCATTACTAATTTGATTGCTTACATGCAGTGCTTAGTGATCCATTTTGCATTTACATTTGCGTTACAATTAGTCATCATTTATTAATTAATACAGAAATTAAGTATTAGTTAAATACACAACTAAAACCTGCAGCAAATGGTAGTTCCAAATGATACATGTGATGTATTTAGTTCTTTTGTTTTGTCACAGGTTACACTGTATGCTTTGATAGCAGCTTAAGTTGCTTTGCTATGAATGTAAATAATTTACGCAGAAAGCCCAGGCAGTGTACAGTTACAGAAATCTGCAACTGCAGGGATTTTATCTATTGGTACTCAAATGATTGATTTTTGTCCTATGCTCAGCAGTCTCTTTCTGAGAATGTGCTCTGTAGTAGGTAGATGGCTGACATGAATCTCATTAGGAAGGAGCTAACCTGGCCAGAATATTGCATTCAGATATGACTCGCACCCAGAGTATTGATTGTGTTCCAAGAGCTTACCCAATTGAAAGGCAGTCATAATAATATTACAGCATATCGCAGTGCATCACAGATCTGCAGAGGGGAACGTAATGATTTCACAGCCAGGATGTGCCAGACGCTAGTGCATGCTTGCAACTTGCAAACATTTTGTTCACATTACTGAAGCCTCTTCCAAAGCGTGCTTATAAATAAGTGGGCTTACTGCATTCTAATGAATACGTTTAATCTTTAGGATCTATCTGTGTAACATTCAGACACATCCATCGTTTTGTTGACAGCAGTCAATAGCTTGTGTTGATGCAGTAAAAAAATATTTAATAAATGCCCTTTAATACAAAAATTAATACACGTATGGGTTTTCTCATGCACAAACTCTCCCTATGTGGAACATTCTACAAGATACTACATTCTGTATATATATCTATATCTATATCTATAGATATCTAGATATCTATAGATATATATATATAGATATCTATATATCTATATATATATATATATATATATATATATATATATATATATATATATATATATATATATATATATATATCTATATATCTATATATATCTATGTATATAGATATATATAGATATTTATATCTATATATATAGATATATATATCTATATAGATATATATATCTATATAGATATAGATATATATATCTCTATATATATTTATATCTATATCTATATATATATCTATATATATATATCTATCTATATATATATATATATATATATATATATATATATATATATATATATATATATATATATATATATATATAAAATATATATCTATATATATAGATATCTATATCTATATATAGATATCTATAGATATAGATAGATATTATATATATTTATATGTATATATTTTAAAATATATATACTGCATTATGGATCCTTGTATATGTTTAACACTATAATACCACTATAACACTATAATCATATGGTATGTGGGTCTGATGTCTGGGAGTGTGGTGTGATTGTGCTGCTGGCAGTGAGGGGGTTGACAGTCTGCAGTGCAGTAGAGTTAGTACACGGTAGCTCGGCTCCCTATATGGCTGTGGATTAGCTGTATGCTAATATTGCTAGGAGATGAGTCGCCCAGCACGCTGAGCTGCCAGTGGAGGCAAGCAGAGTCTTAGCAGAGCTGACTCCTCAAGAGCCATGGCTGAAGGGGGCGAAGTGGAGGATGAGATACAATTTCTCCGCACTGTAAGTACTGCTTTCATTTCAAGTCACGTTGTTTTGTACCAGCATCTCTAGGATGTATATGCTTCATGTTTTCTTTCCATTGATGACTGCAAGTACCATTGTCTACTGTATTCTCTATTCTGCATGTCGTGCAGCAATGCAATATGCAGAAAGGAGGAATAATGTTGGCAATGTTTTTTTTTTTTTTTTGTCCATCTATTAAACTTGCCTAATATATAGAGTAAATCTGAATTGGTTATCATACCTCTTCAGTCCCCAGAGACACATAACTACATACTGTATGTCATTATCACTCAAGCTTTACCTTGTTCTGTTCTGGGTAGCTGAGTGATAAGCTTATGTGGTTACCTGTAAAGTTTATGTTGTAAAGAGTCATCACTGCAGACAAATGATGAGCATGGGCCTTTTGTTTTATCTTTTCTTTCTAAGTGCTGAATGATTTTTTTCCTGGTTGGTATCTGTAGGAAAGCACAGCATGCAGTTTCATGTAGCAGGTGCTGTGCTCCTACCAGTGTCAGATAGTTTGGCTGCAGATGAGGGAACCCTGTCTAATAATATCTAATATCCACACCGCACAAGGCACATGACCTTTCCTCAAGACTCTAAGGAATCTTTTTTTTTTTTTTTTTCTTGCATTGCTTTAGAAAGGACTGTGAATTACACATTTGGTGTGAGCAGCTACATTTGTAATTATCAGTCAAGATAATTGGTCACGGCTGCCAGATTTTTTTATTTTTTTTTAATGAGCCATGGCATAGCTTAAATGCCTATTTCTGTGTAGCTCCAGCAGAAGGGACTGCTTCTGCACAAAGATGTATGTGCGCCTCTGCAGAGAGCTTTCCCTTCCTCACAAAGCACACACATCATGTCACAGCACTGCATTGTTATAGATAATGTCCTTAACCCCTACATGAAGCAGCAATTCGCTCTTTGGAAGTGTTCACAATTAGGTCTTCCGCTTCCAGAATGGAGAGTTATTAAACGATTTTAGCTGTGTGGCTTCATTTTTCCCATGATGAAGCGTGTATAATGCCGGTGGAATTCCTCGATATTTCATAGCATTTCCTGTTTAACATGTACACACATGGCTGTTGTTACCACAGATACTGTGTGTTATCTATCACACTCGGTGGTCTACATCTCCAAGCCACAGATCCTTTCTTACATGATCTGCAAGCTTAGGGATTTAAATATGATACAGCAGGATAGTCATACTTAATGCTTGTAAATTCTTTCTCATGTTTTAGTCTTTTGGCTAGTATTTTCTTGTAATATATGAGCCATAATGAACCATTTCAATAGGATACCAGAGAAGCCTATCATGCTTGAGCAAAAGGGGGAGGGCAGGCTTGACAAGGATAGGACAGGCTGGTATGTATGGGTAGTTACATACTGCAGTAACATCTTTTGAGATGTGTATAGGTTGTAATACGGCTTTTGCATCTCGTATTTTCTTTTGTCATTTTTTTTTTAAATTTAAAGTAATAAGCTCTGAAAAAATACTCCTTGCATCGGACAACATGCTCAAGTATATTTTTATATACCTCCTGGACATCAGATCCAACAGACAGACACGTGTAACAAATAAAATATGTAACAAATGTGAAAGACCTTCTTAAGACAATAAATATTTACATTACTAGTCTACCAAATTTTTCTGAAAAATGAGCTTGCTTACTTCAATGAGGGCAACAATACTTGAATAGAAAACAACTCACAATAGAAGTAAAAAAAATGTTATTACTGCCTTTTCTGATTCATTTTTATGCTGCTAGGCCTATAATAATAATAATAATAATAATATTAATAATAATAATAATATAATAAAGTCTGCATTGGCGGCTCTCATATTTCTCTCATGGCAGGTTCACTGTAAAATGGGAAAACTGTGGATTCTGATTGTTTCTGAACAGTCAGACCCTCAGGAGATCACTTTTTAATCAAGATTCCACTGTTAAGTGAATGTTAGGCAAGCTGCTTGAAAACTCCCAATAGGCATTTTGGTGCAAGAGGATATCAGCTAATTCCTACTCAGTCAATAGGAAGTAGGCTGAAGTTTTCCAAACAGCTAGATCTACTACAAGCATGTTACTAATCTACCATAGCTCAACTCATGGAATGGTCTACATTTTGAGGTTGTACATAAAATAACTTGTTTTACATGTAATTTGCTAGTTTATGTATAGAAGAACAAAAATAGGGTGCACAGGCCTGGTGCATTACCTTCAGACGCATATTATTAGAAAAGTGAAAATGGGTAACTATACTCACAAACCAATAAAAAGTACATGCTCATCATAAGTATCCAAATACAGAACTGCCAGAACACCTATGCATACTTCTTTCCTGAGAAGATGCCACACGGGTCTGCAGACACTTCCTGAAATGTCAGTCTGCTGCACTCTGTGATTTCTCCCGCTGACCTTGCATCACTACAGGACACAGTAATGTTTCTTAGAGATTAGCACTGAGCACCCAGGCTTAATTTGGAGGTGCTGGATCTTGTATTGATCTCTTAAATAGGACTTGCAAAGTATAATGTTCAAGGAGTACAGTGCCCACAGGTAGGCTGCTGCTATGCCTACTTGGGTATCTCAGAAGGAGTTCAGAAATGTAGATACGTAATAGGGCAACACCAAAGGATGTCGATTCAGAAAGACTTTATTCCATCTTATGTATAACAAAAGAAAACAATAAAAGGAGAAGTCCAGCCAAAGCTCGTTTGGCTGTACTTCTATGGATCACAAGAGTGTAGTTTGTTTTGCATTGCTGTGAACCGGTTTCACATAGCTCTCTGCTGACATCACCGTTTTCAGTCCAGGCATCGCATCATCACAACAATAAAGTTAGGTGCCTGTACTGACACCCGGCTCAGCCTCTCAGAGCCTGGGATGGCCGCTCTGCCCCCTCTACAGCCCAGCGCTCCAGTGAACGAGGAGGGGGAAGAACAGAGAGCTGTGACTGACAGTCAGCAGCTCTCTGCTCACAGAGCTCTGAAAACTGAGTGATCAGCGGTTTTCTCTTGCTCGGTTATCAGTGTAGAGGCGCCGGGGGACAGATGCTGCATCCACCTAGGTAAGTATAAATCTCAAAGAAAAAAAAAATCCTTTACTTCTCTTTTAATTCTGCATGTAGGGGGCCAGGCTGTGTACCCCTTTCATACAGGCTTAAATACTGTATACACAGTATGAAAATAAAAGATCTGTTATTTGCTTAGTAGCCATATAATGACTTAAGCACCTGATAGTAAAGAGGCTCTAATATATCAGCTCTTTAAACCATTTTACTCTGATGTGGTGGCTAGATCAGTTTTCTTTTCTTTGGCTTTCCCCCCCTCTGTTTTCACCTGGTGATCTGGCCAGTAACACACCACCTGTATTAGTGAGACACAGCTCTGGAGGAATGAGAACAGGATGCACAGCTCACAGCAGCACTGTCAGCCAGGGAGGTAGGGGTAAATGTATTAGCAGATTTAGATACACTAACAAATTGAAGTCAAACTGTGGCTCACACTTTATAATAAGTTATAGCAAACCATTTTTCTTTTTTTCCTTTTGGGATAAAGGTTTTGCATGAATAAATAAAAGCTGATCATTCTATTTAAAATAAGGAGGGTAGAATGGAGTGCTGGCAGGAGCGACTGGTGTAATAAATAAGTAGTAGTGATAAATAAAATAGGGTTGGTGGAAGTCCAGTTTTAGTTTGAGGGGAGTTAGTCCATTTTCCTCTCTGGATCCGGATCTATGTTAAAGGTTCTGGTTGAAGGTAGGAGTGGCCGCCAGCTCAGAAGAGCAGAAGTAACTCTATGATAACAAGAGAAGAAGGGAGAAAACGCAGCGCCGCTCTAAGCATAATAAATAAGTTAAAAAAGCTTTAATATGCTTTAAAAAACACACTCACATTCTAGCAGTGTTGAACAGGCATTTGGGTCAAAAGTTTTTTTTTGTCTCTCAGCTGTTCTGGATGCTCCCTCTACGTCTCTGGCTGGGCAGCAGTGATGAAGAAAACAGTCCCCGGCCGCTGCAGTGGCGTCCGTAGCTCCGAGGCTGATGGTTCACACACAGGCACCTCAGTAGGAGTTCGTTAGATGCTGAATGATATGTGGGCGTGGCTTGAGCGCTTGCATTCGGAGCATGCGTGCCTCTTCATGCCCTGATGAAGGAGCACGCATGCTCCGAACGCGAGCGCTCAAGCCACGCCAACCATCTCCTCCAGCATCTGACGAACTCCTGCTGACGTGCCTGTGTGTGAACCATCAGCCTCGGAGCTACAGATGCCACTGCAGCGACCAGGGACTGTTTTTATCATCACTGCTGCCCAGCCAGAGACACAGAGGGAGCATCCAGCACAGCTGATAGAGGAAAAAAACTTTTGACCCAAATGCCTGTTCAACACTGCTAAAATGTGAGTGTGTTTTTTTAAAGCATATTAAAGCTTTTTTTAATGTATTTATTACGCTTAGAGCGGCGCTGCTCTTTCTCCCTTCTTCTCATTCTAATCACCCCTGCCAGTGTTAAGTGTTAAGTCTCATTCATGTAAACTGATACGTTCTGCTGGAGAGCTTGTGCTTTTGAAAAACAACACACTTGCTGGCTGGATCACCAAACGAAAAAAGAAGACTGAAAGCCCTAAAAAGAAAACTAATACAGCCATCACATCTAAGAATTGGTGAGTTGCAAAATAATGTTTGCTTTTGGGTTTAATATTGCTTCAAAATTATTCATAGTCTTAAGTTGTCACCTTATTTGAACAGGGTATCCCTTATTTTGGAGAAATGTCCTTACTTCCTGTTGTGTTTATAGGAAAGGAAGTACAAGTGATTCCTCCACAACAGGACACAGGCACCATAAAACAATCTGTATTCTGTCTACAACAAAAAAAGATTTGGCTTTAGATATACGGTACTTTAAATAAGGGTTCTGTGGACTGAGCTGACAACAGACAAACTAGGTCTTAAAGGTATAGATATGGTTTTAGTTCCGAATGATATAAATACCTCTATAAGAAACACCAAAACATCATACATAATGTTTCTTACCTATTCAAGCATTTGCATTCATTAGTAAAGCCAGCAGTCATGCTTTTAACTCTGCCCAGTGATGCCAATTACATTACTTTAGCTTCAATATTGATACTATATACTTACATATAGATAATTTTAAAACCTGTAAATGTTGACATGGAATGTATAATTATTACTAGATTTTACAAAACGTAAGTGTGGTATTTAGGGTGAGTTACATATTCCCAGAGGTGGCTCTAGGCTTTGTGAGGCCTTAGGCAAAACTTAGACATGATGCCCCATTCACGCCTATAACGGGAAAAATAATTCAAGCGATAAAAAATTAACTGTATAAATCGCCTATATTAAGAACCTTAAATACTATGAACTGTGAATTCACAGTTTCTAAAATTTTCTCTAACCAATTATTCTTTAATCAAATATCATTAAACATATATATAATTATTTTTTTTTACACCCACACAAATATAGATCCAATTTGTGCAGCTGCTACTAGCAATGGTATAAGTTATAACAAAAGTAAAAAAAACATATTTCGCCATATACATGAAGGTCAGGTTAATATAACCCAACACAGATTACCCCCTTACATCAGAATCTGCAGGATTCCTTGTTACAGTGCAAGGGGAAATTTGATGTATAGGGGAATACTGCAGATCATGATGTAAGAGGTAATGCTGCAGACTGGTGTAAAGGGGAACTCTGATGTAAGGGGGGCTCTAGTGACCAGAGATCACCTTATATCAGAGTGCACAGCATTCCCCTTTACATAAGATTTCCCCTTTACATCAGGGTCCGCAGAGTTCCAACTTGCATCTAAAACGGGAACTCTGATATGGAGGGGACTCTGGTGACCATAGACCACCTTCCACAGAGTGAATGCACTAAGGTAAGGGGGGGGTACTAATATCAGGGGGCACTTTTATATCAGTGTCCTCTTATCTTACTGTATTCACTCCCCCCTTACATCAGTGATCCCCCTCAGACTGGCCTTGCAGCGCTGTCACTGATCTCCTCTCAGATGCACCTTGCAGGGCTCAGTCAGACGATCCTCTCTAGGCTCCAGCTTGGTGGCTCTGGCTTCATCCTATGTTATCCTCGGCACAGTCTACCACATCTGACTCCTCACGTGACCCCCATCCTGGCAGCGCTCCCCCCCCAGAGACTGCAGACATGATACAAGAGATGGTCAGAGACTATGCAGACATGATGTAGGAGATGGTCAGAGACTCTGCGGATATGATACAGGAGATGGTCACAGACTGTGCGGACATGATAGAAGAAATGGTCAGAGACTGTGCAGATATGATACAGGAGATGGTCAGAGACTGAGCGGACATGATACAAGAGATGGTCAGAGACTGTGCGGACATGATACAAGAGATGGTCAGAGACTGTGCAGACATGATACAGGAGATGGTCAGAGACTGTGCGAACATGTAACAGGAGATGGTCAGAGACTGTGCAGACATGATACAGGAGACGGTCAAAGACTGTGCAGACATGATACAGGAGATGATCAGAGACTGTGCGGACATGATACAGGAGATGTTCAGAGACTGTGCAGACATGATACAGAAGATGGTCAGAGACTGCAAACATGCTGCAGAAGATGGTCAGAGACTGTGCGGATATGATACAGGAGATGGCCTTAGACTGTGCAGACAGGCACCAAATACTAGTGCCATAGCCACAGATGATCCCGCCACAGACAGGGTGCAGAGCAGACCGATGATTCCTCTATACACTCCTTGGTTCCTACTACAAGCAGTGAAGAAGGAGAAGCCGACATGTTCGCTTTGAGTGCCATTCTGGTAGATGTAGTCTCTGCAGAGTGCAAGCACCGGTGAGCCAAGTCTAGTGTGAGGTGTGGAGAACTACAACCCTCACCATGCAATGTGGTGCTGGGACAAGGTCATCCAGTGCCAGGGCAAACATGTCAGACTGCTCCCCCCTCCCACTCCCCAGGTGGAGTAGGGGCTGGGGTGCAGTTTGTAGCGACATGCGCAGTTTAATAGCAGTACGCATTTTACCCTGCAGTAAAGCTTTGGGCAAACAGCGATGTAGAAAAAATGTATCAGTGTGAGGAGAAAGGCCTGTGTGTTGTGTCACTAGAAGAAATAGATGCCCCTGCATCTGTGGTGTGAGTCTAAAGCGGAGTAGGCATGGTTAGTTTTTTTTTTTGTTCAGCTGGTGTGCGGAAGAAAAGATAAATTAACGGATTCACCCCATGCACACAAACGAGGCAGATGGAGGAATCCTCCCTACTGTGCCATTGTATTCTGACAGTGGGACTCCCCCTGATATTGGAATACACTGATCATTCTGCAACCATTTGGCTTTGGCCAAATCTGGTATTTCTGACACTAATCCAACTTGTTCTGCAAATACATGTTAGCACTTCACCTCAATAGCAGCTTCCATGGATTGAATGAAGAGCTTGTGGGTTGGTCTGGGGAGAGCTCTGGTGACTGCTGGGCTGTACAGTGATAGGTGCTGCAGAGTGTGCAGTGTGATGAACTTTCTCAACCTGCTCAGCCCACCTCTATTGCTGCTCAGACTGTGCAAGCCCCGATCCAGCCAGGCAAACCTAGGAGGATCTTCCTTCTCCTGTATGGATACACACTGTTATGGCTGCAGCTACAGAGAGGAGGCACACAAGTGTGCACAGATACAACCTCAGCTCAGGTCATTTCTCCTGCACATAATGAGAATAGTGCAGCTCGCAATCCAGTGCCCCCTCCGCCCACCCCTCCTTCCAGCTCTGGTGCCGGCTTTCGGAGAAGGCTAGGAGGCAGTAGAGATCTGTTCTCTGTGTGAGGGGGATGTTACAGCCGGCCCGACTGGAACCTGCATGGCTTTACCCGCTTACCCCACCAGCCTGGGAACACTGACCATGGACATTCCCTCTAACACACACGTTCGGTAAAGTAGGCAGGTGGGAGGCCCCAGTGAGTGTGAGGCCTTAGGCCACTGCCTACTTTGCCTAAATAGAGAGCCGCCTCTGCCTATTCCAATGTATAGTCCTAATAAATCAAAACTTTAATTTTCGATACTTCAAAGAATTAAAATTAGGTTATTATTTTACCGGTAATGGACACTGCACAGTTTCTTAAGTCTCCAGATCTAAACCTCCTAATCATTTAGCTCAGGGATATGCAATTAACGAACCTCCAGCTGTTGCAGAACTACAAGTCCCATCATGCCTCTGCCTCTGGGTGTCATGCTTGTAGCTGTCAGTCTTGCTATGCCTCATGGGACTTGTAGTTCTGCAACAGTTGGAGGTCCGCTAATTGCATATCTCTGATTTAGCTGATGTTCTGGACATGGAGTTTCTCTTGGCTTTTCTAAAAACCTGAAACTAGAAAAAACAGTATCATTATCCGTATTTGTTAGGCTGCTCAAGCTTTTCTTTCAATATTATATATTCATTTAATACACATAATAGCTCACACACACACACACGCTGCACTCCTGATGAAGCTTCGCCTTGAAGCGAAATATGTTGGGTTAGGGGATTTTTTTGCTTTTTCATTTTTTATTTAGATTTTTTCCCATTAATGAGCACTTTTTTATTGGGGCAATGTGGACTATGTTGCAGGAGAATTAAGGGAGATCTTTAAGTACTGCCGGATATAGTGGATTATTAGGAGAGTATTTCTGCCAGGCTGGTATGGGAACTGTGGCATGATTGGCTTTAGGAAGGCAGTCAAGCTTCTCAATAGCCACAAATGACCCTTAGCATTAGTTTATGCCTGTAGGTAGTGGGATGTGGTCAGGACACTGACCCTACTCTATACACATCTCCATCAAGATAGTAGGAACTCTCAGCAACAGCAAAAAACATCTCTGCTGGTTGCGGATAAGTCTTGTTTAGCTCCCTTAAGGTTGAGGTAATTGAACATATCTTCTAGAATTACTATACAATACCTCTGAACCTGGCAGTTCCCTGTGACTTTGTTATATTCCCCATGTTATGTGTTTTACATAGTTATCTAATAAAAGGTATGTTTTAGGCCACGGTGGGTATGGTGCGTGGGCTCAGCGCATCCCTGCTGGTGTTCATGAGTGTTTCCTATGTAAGGCCAATCTTATGATATACGTATACATCAGGCTACCTTCCATTTTCTTGAGTTTTTGAAACTAGAAAAACCAATATAGTTATCCTTACATCTTGTGCACCAGATTTTCATTCAATATGAAATACCCATTTAATACAAATTTATATTTTAAATAGTTCTTTAAGAGATTGAAATAAATAAAATATAAAATCTCTCAGTTAGCTGCACTGTTTTGTAAGACACATTAGTAAGTATCTATAAAACAAACAGGTTGTGCACTCTATAAAAAAAGACCCCAAAAAAAGAACAAAGTATTGCTACTTTCTGTTATTACCTCATAAAACAATAAAAGAAAATGTGCAGCTGTGTTATTAAAAAATACACAATTAGCAAAAATGCAAAGGACTAGATATGAATACAACCACAGAAATTAAACAGTTTCTGGCCTACTGTAGTGTTCTCAATGCTAGTTATCTCCTGCAATAAATAATAAAATGGTTTGGTTATATATTATATACTTGCCATGTCTATAACCTTCTAGCCAGCCATTACTACTGGTACTGCGCTATACAGGGCTTTTTTTCTCAAACAATAGGTACTGGAACTCAACCACGACCCCCCAAAACCCCTCCCCCCACACACCCTCCAAATCACATCAAATAGTGGGTGTGGTCATATTTCACAAACAGTAGAAGGGTCTTAAAGGGGCATTAAATATCAGGATTGCATTACATACAGAGTGCAGAGTTCATGGGGGTTACACACAGAGTGCAGAGCTGTCATTTGTAAACACAGAAACCAGACTTCTGTATTTACAAGTGATTGTGTAGAGCAGGCACCAAAAGTTCTGAGCCAGAGGTGAGTTCCCCCTGAAAAAAAGCCCTGGCGCTATATATTTTTGGTCTTAGAAGACCTATGGTTACAGTATGCAAGTATTTTTTCAGAAAGAAACTGTATAATTAGCCAAAGAATGCTTTACACTTAAATAGATGAATCCTCAAATCCTTTTACATTAGAATTTGAGAAGAATGTATCAATAAGGGAATAAGTTTTCAATTTATATATTCAAATATACGGTACCTTTTGTTATATTTTCATTAATTTATCTATTATATTCAGAACACAAGTTTACAAACATAATTTTTTATTTTAGCACTTTAGTAAGGGTACATATACATCTAAATGAACCATACATATTACCGTGCTTTGTTTCCCCATCCTTTCTGCTGTTGTGCTGTTTACCAAACACAATACCACTTACTGGTATGAAGGATTAGTGCTCTAGGTTCCTTTCTCTCTTGGTACATTGGTATGGTATGAAGTTTTTCAAGACATGGCTGTGCAAAAAAGATCAGAAAAAGGATGTCTTGCCTTTGAGTTAAAGGTCATTTGGTCTTGTTATGAGTGTACTTGATTTTTGTATTAAACCCCTTTTTAGCATTGGTGATATAGAGTCTGTAGACTGGAATCAGCACCAGGTCACTTTAAAGGGGTAGTAGATTCAAATACATAGTATGTTATTTAATTTTATAGATTCCTATTATTGGCTTCTGAAGCTAAAAAAGAATATATGTAAATATTGAGGCGTTTTTTCTTGTTAAAAATAAAAAAATATTGAGGAGTTTGTTAACAAATCGGATACATCAAGTCTAGTTTTGAAATGTAACCAGTATATTTTTTTTAAAGTTTAAGTTTCTGTAAACATTTAAAACAAGATTAATAATATAATGTATGTGTGGGAATCTGCTTAAGACATCAACTCTACTATGTGGAATTCTTCATAAAGGCCATATCCAGTTGTGTTCTTCAGTTGGCAGGACAAAACAGACATTTGCAAACATATTGCACTGCTCAGTTTTAGATTTTCAATAAACAATGCCAAAAGAGGTCCTCCAGCAACCCCCCCCCCCCCCATTTATAGTATTCTATAACACACATGGGCTGATTTACTAAATAAATAAACTGTTTGCTTTGCATGGGAATTTTACCCATGCTTAGTAAATAAGCTGAAGCTTTGCCATCTTCCATTATCCAATGACGTGCAAGCAAAAATGCATTTTTTTTATTTTCCCTGCACATGATTGGGCATTCTGTGTCAAGTGAAATTTTAGAACATGCGTTTAGCTCTCAGGAAGATTGCCTTGCAAAGTGAACAGCCTTTTGAATTTAGTAAATCAATCCCAAAGTGTCTATTTTTTTTTGGATGGAAATTTTAAGCTTCTACTATCCACTAGAATAATAACTGCAGTACATTATGCAACTAACACTTAAGGTAATAGAATAATTTTGCCTTGGGGAATATTGCCATAGATTTGTCATGCCTTCCATCTGTTTGTATGTATCGCGCGCCCTTATGTTCTACCCATACTAATAATGTGAAGTGAACATGAAAAATCTGAAGGCTGCCTACCTTTGCAGAGTGTGTGAAGTGTTGAATGACTTGCATTTTTAGTCCTGTCCATTATATCATTTACATATTGATCAACAAACAGTAATAAAATGTTACTACTATAAATTATGAAATATGCTGCAGATCATTTGGAACCCCTAATAGTCCCCTTTATACATTTCACTTTGGGCATAGGTATCCCCCAAATAAAGATTTATTACCACCCAAAACAGGGCATTATGTCATGATGACATAATGTACCTATTAAGCCATTTACCATGTCATTAGTACAATATGGAATATTTACATTTTCTGATTGAGGACTAACTAAAACTCTGGACTGATTGGCTCATCATTATTCCAAATGAAATAAAAGTCCCCTAGGCACTGTTTGCTCATTGGACATGTTACATAAGTCTGTCCTTATCAAAACTGCATTCAATTCTGTGAACAGACCTAAATCTTATTCTTTAATTGCATCCACTCCTTTTCCTCTACACATGAGCATGTTTGAACCAAGAAAAAGTCCATGGAAACTGCAAAAAATGTTTTCCTTAGCTATTTTGTTGGTGGAATAGGCACGGGCACACAGTTTAGGAGAGTGCCATGTGATTGCCTGCAGATTGGCTATGCTCCCAGTGACAAGAAGCAGGTAAAGTGTTATGCCCTGTACACACGGTCGGATTTTCCGATGGAAAATGTGTGATAGGACCTTGTTGTCGGAAATTCCAGCCGTGTGTAGGCTCCATCACACATTTTCCATCGGATTTTCCGACACACAAAGTTTGAGAGCAGGCTATAAAATTTTCCGACAACAAAATCTGTTGTCGGATGTACACAAATCCGACGCACAAAGTGCCACGCATGCTCAGAATAAATAAAGAGATGAAAGCTATTGGCTACTGCCCCGTTTATAGTCCCGACGTACGAGTTTTACGTCACCGCGTTCAGAATGATCGGTTTTTCCGACAACTTTGTGTGACCGTGTGTATGCAAGACAAGTTTGAGCCAACATCCGTCGGAAAAAATCCTAGGATTTTGTTGTCGGAATGTCCGATCAATGTCCGACCATGTGTACGGGGCATTAGACTTGTAGACACAGGCATAAAGTGTAACTTCATTCTCTTAACCACTTCCTGCCCGACCTATAACAGATTGACGTCCGGGAAGTGGTTCTGTTACCCTGACTGAGCGTCATATGACATCCAGCAGGATAACATGCCGGCGCGCATCCGTGGGGGCACGCAGCACGGCGATCGTGAGTGCGGCGTGTCAGCCTGCCACGCTGCATCTCCGATCGTGATAAGAAGCCCCTGACAGAGGCTTCTTACCACGTGATCAGCTGTGACTAATCACCGCGTGAACCAGGAAGTGCCGGTAAATGGCAATCAGCACACAGATTATCAGCACAGCCCCCATCAAATGTACCCATAAGCTGCCAATCGGTGCCCAGTCAGTGCCCCATCATAACCCCCGCCAGTGCCCAATAAAGTGCTAATCAGTGTCCATCACAGTGCCAATCAGTGCCCAGCATTAACACCTGTCAGTACCTGCCCATCAGTGCCATCTATTAGTGTCCATCAAAGCCACCTGTCAGTGCCAATCAGTGCCGCCTATCAGTGCCGCCGGTCAGTGCCCATCAGTGCCGCCGGTCAGTGCCCATCAGTGCCGCCTGTCAGTGCCTATCAGTGCTGCATATCAGTGTCACCTATCAGTACCCATCAGTGTCGCCTATCACTGCCCATCAATTCTACATATCAGTGCCCATCAGTGCCACCTTATCAGTGCCAACTCATCAGTGCTCATTGGTGCCGCCTCATCAGTACCCATCAGTGCTGACTCATTAGTGCCCATCAGTGAAGGAGAAAACAAAATTTTATAACAGAAACGAAGAAAAACTTTTTTTTTTCAAAAATGTCGGTCTTTTTTAGTTTGTTTAGCAAAGAATAAAAACCGCAAAGTTGATCAAATACCACCAAAAGAAAGCTGTAGTTTGGGTACAGTGTTGTATGACTGCGCAAGTGTCATTCAAAGTGCGACAGCACCGAAAGCTCAAAATTGTCCTGGGCAGGAAGGGGCAAAAGTGCCTGGTATTGAAGTGGTTAATCAACATTGACTATTTTTTAATCCTTATGCTGCTTGCATCACTAAACAGATAGGAAAGTATATCATATTTACTCATATTAAACTTTTTTTTTTACATTACTTCAGTTACTTCCTGATTTCTAGGCCTGGGCAAATGATGTCATGCATCCCAGGAGTCTTTAGGAGGGAAAGAAGAGTTTTCATAGCTAAGCACACCCTCCTGCTTGAACGCCAGAGCTAAGGGCAGATGGATTCCATGAAGTAAATTGTACATGAATCTTCTTATTCAAGATGGTCACAGCAAAAATATTGAGCTAAATTGCTATGAGCATGCACAGCCAGATTTGTCACCACTAATGCTAGAATCCTCATTCATTTGTATTGCTTCCACAGTAATCACCTTCCCAGGGAAGTGCTAAGATCCATGTTTGAAGCTGGATGTGCCTCTTGTATGTGTACAACCATTGTATAACCTTATTTGGTTATATTCCATGCCTTTAACTGCTCCTCATTTTAAAACTATCCACTGTTAGAAAAAATAAAGAGCATTAACTAAACTTGCAAAGATAACAATATACAGTACAATGATTATATTTTTTAAAACCATACTCTGTTTTATTCAAACCAGAGCAGTCCAAAATGACAATATTGTGCCAGTTCAGCATGTATTTTACCAACAAGACTGATGAAGCAAAAAAAGAAGTAGCCACACAATCAGCGTAAAGTGGTGTTCCACCCAAAAAAAAAAATGCATGAATGTGCCTACAAAAAAAAATTTGGAATTTTTTTTTTTTAACTTACCTCTAAATGGCTGTTGCTAGGGGGTCCCTCATAGTCTGCTTCCTTTAGTGCCTGGGCTGGTGACATCACTTCCCCTCAGCACAGGAAGGGCTCAGCTCTGCTCCCTCCCTCTTGTCAATTATCTGGGACACATTACAGGTCCCAGATGACTGAGCGGCCAATTACGGCGCGCGGCGCAATGGGTGCCCACAGTTACAATGCCGGCGTCGCCGAAAGAAGGGGGAGACGAGCGGGGCTTCTATCCCCCGCATTGCTGGACCCTGGGACAGGTGAGTGTCCGATTATTAAAAGTCAGCAGCTGCAGTATTTGTAGCTGCTGACTTTTAATTTTTTTTTTTAAATGGGAACTCCTCTTTAAGTTGATAGGAGGTATTATTCTCTTACATGACTTCTCTAGTTTTGCACATTTTTACACTGCATAACACACAAAAGTGCATGTCAACACACCACTTCGCAGTAAGCTGTTGTACATAAGGTTGATTGAAGTGTCAATTTGTGACATATCCTAAAGATAAAAAAGAGGAAAAAGTTAAAACTGACATGCGTTGTAACAACACCTGCCCATATTGCACAACAGCACACACACTTTTTACAGACGATAACACTGCTGTATTGCTGTAAACGAGTCCCTAGTCTTATAGTGGAACTTCACTCTCTCAATAAATATTGACTATTTTTAATTCCTATGCTACTAGCATTAGTAAATAGATAGGAAAGTGTATCATAATTACTTGTTTTAAACCTTTTTTAAAATTTATTTAGTTACTTCCTGGTTTTCAGGCCTAGACAAATTATGCCATACGTCCCAGGGGTCTTCAGGAGAAGAGGAGGGGTTTTCTCAGCTAAGCACACCCTCCTGCATGCATACCTAAGCTAAGAGCAAATGGATTCCAGGAAGTAAATGCTACATGAATCATCTGCCCTTACTCAAGATGGCCTTGGCCAGAAATGCTAGGGGGTGTTTTTAAAGGTGATTTTTCAGCAAAATAAAGCATGGAGACATGGATGGATGGGGGAGTTTGCTTTAAATATTAAAAATGAATTAAATAGCATTTTTGGTTTGTGGTCCCCAGATGCAGTGTAGTTTCTCTTTAAGTATGGTATTGCAAAGAAGGCCAGAAATGACAATAGATAAAAATCTGTCTTGGTAACAAGAAATAATTGATTACCACAAAATGTACAGATATTTCTGTATAATGTGGTGGCTTTAAAATACCTTCACTCTTCTGTGTTTTATTGGAGTAACATTACATCTGACATGTGTACATTCGGAGTTGACCTTTTGTAGGCTACATTTGTGTATGTGTAGAGGTCTTCTAGAACTTTTAATGAATACATTTTTTATTTTTCTGTGCTATTTCTGTGATCTTCAATTTTGTTTTGGTATCAGCTGACCTTGGCAGCACCCCTGGACCTTTTATTAAAGCAGGTTCCTGAAAATACTTGCCACCAGTATGAAAAGGCAAGAGCAGAATTGTTATATAAAAAAGAAATGTAGAAAAAACAAATCTCTGCAGTTACAGCATGGTTTTTGAGCGTGTTAGCTGCGGTTTCTCATAGATTTCTATGAGGTCCTGCAGTTTTGGTGCAGTTTTAGGAAGCACACTAAAGATGCAGCATTCAGGTGTTTTGGTGCACTTTCTGAAACTGTACCAAAACCATAGGAACTGCGGGTTAGCTGACTTTTGGCAAAATTGCAGCAAGGAAGTGTGAAACTGCATCTAAAATCACAGCAATGTGCTGTGTGCAGTCTTTGGAGAGGTGCATACTATTTTAGTTGTGGAATTATTGTACTGTGTAAAGCCCCATACACACAGGCCGAATGTTGGGCGGCATCAGCCAGTTCAATAGAAACCGGAACACAATAGCACAGCAGAGGAGATCGCTGTACTAACATCGCACGGTTAATACTGTTGTCAGGTTTTTTTTGTCTAGCCCTACTGGGTTGAACATAAAAAATCTACTAGGCTTAAAGTGGTTGTAAAGGCAGAAGGTTTTTAATTTCTACCTTCCTACATTTTATGCAGGAAGGTAGTAAACCTTCAATGTGCACCTCCCCCCCCCCCCAATACTCACCTAAGCCCTATCTTATTCAGCGTTGTGCACGAGACCCGAGGCTCTCCTGGGTCTCTCCCTCCTGATTGGCTGAGATGCAGCAGCGGGAGCCATTGGCTCCCGCTGCGGTCAATCACAGCCAGTGAGGCAGGAGAGGGGGGTGGGGCTGAGCTGTGCTCTTTGTGTCTTATGAATGCAGAGAACCGGCTTAGGAGTGAGCACACATGAGTGCCCCCACAGTAAGCGGCTTATTATGGGGGCACTCGGCAAGGGGGGGAGCCCAGAGCGCCGACAGGGGACCCAAGAAGAGGAGGATTGGGGGTGTTCTGTGCAAAACCGCTGCACAGAGCAAGTAAGTATGACATGTTTGCCAAGGTAATTTTTTTTATTAAAAAAAAAACAATCACTTAAGAACAGTGGTACATTTTTTTTTTTGTTTGTTTATTTACCTCTGTTTCATATGCACACATTTGGAAGCACAATTAGGCACTTGGGAAGATAATATACTTACTAATAAGTTGCAGTAGTAAAAATATAAATTAATAGATTAAAGTCCCTTTGTGAAAAAAATTCCATCAAGACTTTTTGGAGTGAAATCTGAAAGTTGCTTGTCATTCACAAGAACAGCAAAAATAGTACATAAGATGAGGATGTGGATGTGAAGTTAATCTTGTAGACAGTTTGGATCTGTTACTGTTCATGTGAAAGGGCAATGAGGTGTTTTCCGAGATTGAAAGGAATACCATGCAATAACATTATCTAATTTAAGAGGCTGTGGCAAGATGCATTGTGACAGGACATGGATACAGTGAGATACAGTGTCTCCATGTTACCCATCTTCCAGATAAGACACTTCCTGCTATCGATGCTGTTGCTTGGTAAGGCAAGTCCAGACAGACATTACTTAAATTTTCCATGAGTAATTTATGACTAGCAGGAATAGGAATAAATAGTAACGTCAAACATATATTATAATGTTGAAATGTTTGCAATGTGTAAATATGAAAGCTACATAATAATTACTAGCTTTGTCCATGTTTTTCTCCATTTGTGCGATGGGTAGATTTTCTTAATAATATGCTGGACAACATAATCTGATTTGATTGGGGCAAGTTTGGTTAGACCAGCAAGGAGGTCTTTTGCTAGCCCTATCATGACTGTTAACAGACAGCACATTGCTTTTCAACAGACAGCACTTGGTTTCTCACTGAATAAGGTAAATTCTCTTTTAAGTCCTATGAAAAACCCAATAGAGTACCGTTAACACATAAAATCTGTAAAAAGAAAGATCTTCTTGGGGTGGTGTTCAACTTTAATAGAAATACCAGCTCTTCAAACAATCTTTCTCAACATTTTACCTTGTAGGAACCCTTTAAAAGATTCCAGGTATTGAAGAACTCCTGAAATAATTTTTAGATCGGATCAGAACACATTAAAGAATAAGTATCTAAATTCACTATTCTAATATGACACTGTTTTTGTTTTTTGCTACACACTATTCAATTCAATATTCTGTGGGAACAATACATTGTATGCTCCTGACACTGATGTCAGTGGGTGCCATTGACAACAATGTAAACGGGGCATTCATTACTCCAACTGATAACAATGTGAACTGCTCCCGCTGACACCAAAGTAAGGTGCAAAGTAAGAGTGTGAATGAGAATATTATGCCTTTGCTTTTTTTTGTCCAAAAATAATGACACAGCATTGCTTTTGATATACCTTAGCGAGAGCAGTTTCTGTCCCACAATGCTGTACAGATCTTCTCTCCTTTCCATACTTTCCATTCGTGCCATACTTGAGATCTGACTCTGTAAGGTGGGTCAAAAATAAGGAGCAGAACAAGAAAGTGGGACTTTACATGAAGCACGTGATTGCAATAGAGTAAGTTGGTGAACATATAGGAAATGTATTGATTATTATATAGTATATACATACATATAATGCTGGTATCAATTATAGATGATGAGCATGGTAATAAAAATAAACATAGTAATGACATTGGTATCTCGTGATATAACCACAATAATATTCCCTAGCTCACCAATGGCAAGATTGTATAAAACCATAAATTGCGAAATAGTGCCTGCAGGACCTAAGGCCTCACTAGTCCTGTAAAGGTGGGTATTGCATAATGACTTAAAAGTTTGGGTAAGTATTAGTAGAAACACGGCGTCTGGTAGTTCTACGCTTTTCGTGGCTTTTGAGCCACTCGTCAGGAGCAAGCATGTGATGTATCTAAAATAGAATTATTAAATATGAATAGTCTGATATATATAAACATGAACAGTGGTAGGGTAAAGAAGACCCCACACCCGGTGCATGCTTACTTACTGTAGTTCATGTATTGATGGTATAGTGCCGGGCACCGCGAGCCATCTGAGGGCACCTCCAACCGGAAGCTGTGGCGGACAACTTGGCGGGGACGACCCACAAAGGCATCAACCAGGGCAAGCATGGAACCACGAGGCACTCCCATGTAGGAAGTGAAAATATGAAGTGAATCTGGGAAGTCTCTAATGCCCTGTACACACGGTCGGATTTTCCAATGGAAAATGTGTGATAGGACCTTGTTGTCGTAAATTCCGACCGTGTGTGGGCTCCATCACACATTTTCCATCGGAATTTCCGACACACAAAGTTTGAGAGCTTGCTATAAAATTTTCCGACAACAAAATCCGTTGTCGGAAAATAGTGTGCAGAAGTAAGGACTGACGACCCTGAAGTTAACCATAAACTGTGTGGGATGGAAGTGTGAGTGAGGGAAGTGGTCACCCACCAGTGGCACCTGGGCGGTGGGAGTGGAAAGCCCGTGGGGCGGTGATGAGGAGTGCAGTATTACCTAATGTGGATGAAGAAACCGAGGAGAGGGGAAAAAACGAGATCCCAAGCTGCGTGGAGTCCGGTGTTCAGAGAGCCTCAAGTGCCAAGACCGCCCCGGGAGACGCCCATATATGCACCACCATGGACAGCCCACCATCGTCACGCCGTGTAGCAGAGCGGGAGGAGGGGCGCCGTCAACTGGGCAGCCTGGCCAACCGGCACCAACATATCTCCCATGTTGCTCACGAGCGTGGAAACCACCTGTATGGGTGTGACAGCGCCCAAAGGACGCCGCATGTCCAGCATCAAATGCGTGACGTTGAGAGAGCAGTGACGGCGCATTCGCCCCCCCGGCCTCATAGGAGGCGGGGGATGGGAGGAGGCCCGCAAGGGGCATCACAGCTCCCGGACAAGGAGACAATCAGTCAGATGGCATGGCAGCCCGACCATGCACACCACCAACAATGGCAACGAACCAAAGTTATATGTCCAAATTGAACTGTAAAAGATGTATAAAAGAATTAATGAATAACAAGATACTACTGATAAGGAGGTAGATGTAGATCAGATAAACTGGGGAGGCTAACATTAGGTCAATTAAATGCAAGGGGTGTAATAGAACTGAACCAATAGAGCATTACTACGTGCTTCCATCCCTATTTAGAGTGATAAATTGGAGGGGGTTTTTTGGGACTTTAAATTAATCCATGGCCTGGTAAGGTCATGTATTTCCATCCCTGGGGACTTTAAATGAAGCCATGGCCTGGTAAGGTCATGTATTTCCATTCCTGTTGCAGTCAAAAATAAGGAGGGGAACAAGAGAGTGGGACTTTACATGAAGCACGTGGTTGCAATAGAGTAAATTGGCGAACATATAGGAAATGTATTGATTATTATATAGTATATAAATACATATAATGCTGGTATCAATTATAGACGATGAGCATGGTAATAACAATAAACATTGTAATGACATTGGTATCTCATGATATAACCACAATAATATTCCATAGTTCACCTAACTATGCTAAGGCCTAAGGCCTCACTAGTCCTGTAAAGGTGGGTATTGCATAATGACCTAAAGGTCTGGGTGTGTATTAGTAAAAAAACTGCGTCTGGTAGCTCTACGCGTTTCCTGGCTTTTGAGCCACTCATCACGAACAAGCACGTGATGTATCTAAAATAGAATTATTATATTTTTATTTTTTACTTCAAAAGGGATGGAAATACATGACCTTCCAGGCCATGGCTTAATTTAAAGTCCCCAGGGATGGAAATTCATGACCTTACCAGGCCATAGCTTCATTTAAAATCCCCCCAAAAACCCTCCACTTTATTACTTTGTCAGGTGGATGATATACAGTATCTCACAAAAGCGAGCACACCCCTCACATTTTTGTAAATATTTTATTATATCTTTTAATGTGACAACACTTAAGAAATAATACTTTGCTACAATGTAAAGTAGTGACTGTACAGCTTGTATAACAGTGTAAATTTGCTGTCCCCTCAAAATAACTCAACACACAGCCATTAATGTCTAAACTGCTGGCAACAAAAGTGAGTACACCCCTTAGTGAAAATGTTCAAATTGGGCCCAAAGTGTCAATATTGTGTGTGGACACTATTATTTTCCAGCACTGCCTTAACCCTCCTGGGCATGGAGTTCACCAGAGTTTCACAGGTTGCCACTGGAGTCCTCTTGCACTCCTCCATGATGGGACTACAGAGCTGGTGGATGTTAGAGACCTTGCACTCCTCTACCTTCCATTTGAAGATGCCCCACAGATGCTCAATAGGGTTTAGGCCTGGAGACATGCTTGGCCACTCCATCACCTTTACCCTCAGCTTCTTTAGCAAGGCAGTGGTCATCTTGGAGGTGTGTTTGGGGTTGTAATCATTTTGGAATACGGCCCTCTGCGGCCCAGTCTCCGAAGGGAGGGGATCATCCTCTGCTTCAGTATGTCACAGTTCATGTTGGCATTCATGGTTCCCTCAATGAACTGTAGCTCCCCAGTGCCGGTAGCACTCATGAAGTCCCAGACCATGACACTCTCAGCACTATGCTTGACTAGAATGCATGAAGGTAAAAAACCTTAGACCTTTACAATCACTTTAAACAACAATGCAATTTCTATGTGTGGCTGTAGCAGTCTGTACTGTGGAATGATTATCTGTATACATGCAGTATAATATAAATACACAAAATAGTGGTGGCAAAATATGGTCCTGAAGTCCCTTGAAAATGGCTTGCTAATGGTACTTTCACTTCTCCCATATTTATATTAGGTACTGGGAACTGACAGCGCTTACCAGCATTGTACATTGTGAAGCAAAGCAGTCTGGAGTAACTTCCATTAGCATTTCATACTGTATGTTGGGCTAAATGTTCTTGCTTATCTTAGAAAAATGATTAAAAAATCTTTAATTGACACATATGCACTTAAATTTAAACATAATTTAAATTTAAAAGTAAATATAGCATACCACCCTTGCATTACATTTCCCAGGTCTGAAATGTTCCACAATATTGTTGACACAGTTCTGTTTTTGTTAACTTGGTAAAAATTTTTAAACCAAGCTAGTTCTTCCAGCACCCATGTGACCTTACAGCTTAGCTCCAAAACTAGCCCTTTCAAAGCAGATGTTGTTCAGAAAGGCTTTGAAGATGCATACGCAAAGAAAAAGGTAATTAAATACGTAAATTGTATAAAACCTGTTAATGACGCACTCATTTTAGCACTTGCTATTCTCAGAAGACACAATATCATTGCTAAATAAATATCAGCCCAGTTGATGCAGATTTCGTTTATATTACTTTCTATTATTGCATCACAATGATTGGAAGGCTTTTTGAGTCCCTTGGTTTTGTGAGGTATTCCTGGAAATCTGGATTCTATTCTTGCATTGCACGCTTGCTTCTTCTGTGAGCATTGCCTACAAACAAACAAAAAACACTGCTTGTGTTGCAGTCATTTGTTAAAACTATTTTGTTCATTGAAGCATTTTTTTAAGAATCATGTTTTTCGTTCCATTAGACCCATTTTGTTTTGAAAGGTTTCATTTGCAGGACATGGAGGGAGAAACTACACCTATCTTTGAATCGGCTAGTGTTGAACCATTGGGGGAGACCTGTCATCTTTAACCAGCTTTCAGGGATACTTGTGTCCAGCTGGCCCAAGTTTTCTATTTTATGCAGTCTCACTTGGTGGGTGTCTTGTGTCTTCCTGGGAGTAGGAGGTTCCTAGACAGACTCTTAAGCGTTGGCACACTCAAGTTGTTTGGTGGCGATAAACATCCCTGATGAAGATACGTTTGAAATGTGTTGGATGTCCCTTTCCATGTTAAAACTGTTATTGGCTAATACATGATTTACAATATCATATGGTATTGGGTATCTCCACCATTGAAAAATAATGTTGTGCTACAATGTTTTATGATCAATTCATGTTTTTAATATACTAGAGCCTCATGGAGGTTTTCTTTCTTTTTTAAACTGTCAACAATAATATTTAAAAGAGATAGTCTGGGTGTCTCTATGGTGTGATGCACCTCATCCCGATAATTAAATTTGTAAATATGGAGGAGTGGGATTATAACGGTGCTGATACCAAATAAATCAAAATATATTAAAATTATGATTCTTTATTAGTAGTACAAATAACATACAACAATCAAGTTATTTAGTTAAAATCAAAAACTAAACACATATAGTACACTGGGTAGCTGGCGGCCCAGAGAAGAAGAAAAAAAGTGGTCACAATTGAATATTATATCCCAACATGTTTTGCCATTGATGGCTTCTTCAAGGGACAATGTGAAACCACCACAATAATAATTCAGCTCTCTATGTGTCCGTAACCAAAAATGGCCCCGTTGCTATTATAGATCTTTAGTTGATTTACTTTGCAATACAGTTCACAATTGTGTCACCTTAGGTCCAGTATCTTAAAGTAGTTTTAAAGCCTTAAGGTTTTTAGGTTCATTACCTTAATTAATTCTATGCATTAAGGTGAAAAACCTTCTGTGCTGCAGGATACCTCCAGTCCCCCCCCCCCTATTTTTTACCTGAGCCTGATTCAATTCAGCGATGTGCATTAGAACAGCAGCTCTTGCCACTGTCTCCCCCCTCATTGCGCAGACTGATAGCAGTGGGAGCTATTGGCTGCTGTCAATCAAATGCTGTGACGAAGGAGCAGGGTGTGGGGCCGAGCCGCCCGTTCTGACATGCAGACAGGGCAGCTCGGGAGCGAGCACACACGGGCGCCCCAAGGAAAACGGCTTTCCATGGGGACACTCGCCAAAGAGGAGGGGCCTGGAGCACCGTCAAAGGACCCCAGAAGTAGAGGATTGGGGCTGCTCTGTGCAAAAGCATTGCTCAGAGCAGGTAAGTATGACATATGGCTCCATTGTTCAGAAAAGGAAAGCTGGAATGCTAGTAAATATCAGTAAGTGTTACATGTTACCTAACATACATGCATTTAATTTGAAAAAAATATATTTGATGCTAATTACCTCTTGTTAGACATTACACAAGACCATATTGTTCTCCCTCTGGATACCATTATCTTGCCTCTCTCACGGCATAAAGAAGATGAGGCCAGACTGTCAATCACTACCCACATGTTAAAGACCCCTGCTCCCTTATTGTGACAGTAATGGGTCACTGCCTTCTGCATTCATCAGCAGCCAGGATAACAAGTTAGAGATGGACATAGGGGTTTAGCTGCCAAATGTGGATAGAAGGTCAAGCATTTACATATCAGTAACAGTACTACAATGTATTTATTATATTTATACTGTATGTTTTGGGTACCGCACATTTGAAAATACTGATCAAGTGGATAAGCGAGGTACCTCTATGTGTACCTGTTTTATCCATATGTTTAGTTCATTGACTTTATAATATCTTGGTATGTCAATCTGCAGTATCTGACACACTTTCTTGTAATTAAAAAAAAATATATATTCAATCAGAGAGGCAGGAAGGTTTATTTACTAAAGGCAAATCTACTGTGCATTAGAAGTGCACTGCAAGTGCAGTTTTTCTAGATCTGAGCGGAAGCTCTGAAATGAGGGCAAACTCTGCTGATTTCTATCATTCAATCATGTGCAAGCAAAAATGCAGTTTTTTTATTTTTCTTGCATGTCCCCCTCAGAACTAGAGCATCTGCACTTGTGGGTGCACTTGCAGGGGCCTTTGCAGTACACAGCCTATTTAGGTTTAGTGAATAAACCCCATAGTTATGCACTTGTATAAAGCATTAGTAAGATCTCATCTTGAATATACAATTCCGTTTTGGACACCAATTCTCTAATAGGTCATTAAAAAACTTTGTCTCTAAAGGTCAGTCATTGATTTATACACAGGCATGTACCCCAAGGCACCTGTACCTATGACCATAGGTTAGGACACTAGAATGTTACAACCTCTAGTACAGGGGTCTCCAAAGCATGGCCCGAGGGCCACATCTAGCTTACCACAAATTATTATGTACCCTACAACAACTGTATGAAAATATCACGGCTGACAATGAATGCACCAGTCTGTGTGTTGTAATACAGAGATTGACACATCAGCTGCCAGTCAGTCAGCTGTGACCCTCTTTTAAACCCAAACACAGATTCCCCATCCCTGTAGTAGTTTGCTGGGACCTGCTTTTCCTCATGGCTTTCGCCCTGCTACTCTGCCACCTGAAAGGTGGGGGGGGGGGGGGGACTGTACTTGGCACACATAAATTTAGGATGACCTCTGATAGATACAAATGGATGTGAGGGGGAACTCTGATAGGCTTTCAGGGATACAAAAGGGGGGTTGTTTATAAAATGTATTTTTTTTCTGCACAACAATATACTTGTAAAATAAATTATGTTGCCCTCATACTCACATCACAAATGCATGGGCAGTAGAACATCCCCCTCACACATTACCAGACCCCCCCCCCCCACCCCCATTTCGATCTGCACCATCCCAATCAAATACCATACTGTATGCTGGCCTCGCTCATCATCTCTACTCTGGGAGGCAGAAGGGTAGATGCTGCAAAATATGTCTGCACTGCTGTGCGGGAGAAACAAGTTAGTGCTGCTATAGTCAGGAGACACCAGGATGAGGTACTGCATGTGTGGGTGTGCTTGCTAGATCATGCAGGATATCCTAACCACAAGGGGGCCTTTTCCTGGCACCATGGCCACCTGACGAGCAGAATTCGAAAAACAGCCTTGCCATAGAGATTAGATGTAGGTTTATGTTCATAATATTTTTTTCATTCTTCTTTTTCATTTCTCTACATTAGTATAGTTTTTTTTTAAATTAATAAAAAATCCTAGAAATAACTCCCTATGAAAAGATTGATTTTGAGCCTCTCCTTGTGTTGGCACAGAGCTTGTCCATATTTTTTGCATTTTGGATATTTTTACATAATACTAAAAGAAGAGGGTGAGTTTCTAATACTGGGAAATTAGTGGTTCTCAAGCTCTTCTCAAAATGTAGGTTCAAGTATAGACTGCAGCACAGGAATATTCTAGCAATAAATAGAAACTCTAATTAGTGCTTGACCCAAAAATGTATTTCTGGTCCTTTTCTTTGGTACTATGATCTGGTATTCCTATTCTTACTACAGCTATAACCGGGGCATATAATCAGGATTAGTCTGTTTGTTTGCTACTTGCCTTTACTTTTTCTTGCTTTTGAAGAACATGTTCCAAGCCTTACCACAGTTTGTTTATGGACTACATTTTTGTCTGTAAACCCGTTTTTGGTTATGATGCTACAGTACTGGACATTGGCAGGCACATGGAAGCCTTTGTGGTCCTGGGGCACATT
This sequence comes from Lithobates clamitans, assembly GCA_037952925.1. Classification (NCBI taxonomy): domain Eukaryota; kingdom Metazoa; phylum Chordata; class Amphibia; order Anura; family Ranidae; genus Lithobates; species Lithobates clamitans. The sequence goes on along the minus strand of JBBGZY010000742.1, from coordinate 3,896,631 downwards.
ACAGGTAGGTGCTCCCACTGCCTGTAATGGTCCTCAGAACTTTAAGTGCCAGATGATGTGCCAGGTGATGGCCAGGGTGTTTACAATTTCTGAACATACCCAGGCTAGGTTCTGAGTCAGTAGGCAATGCATGAAGTTCAGAATAGCTTCTGTTTCAAGTAAGTAACCCACTGATCACAAATGAATGGGTCACACTTTGCACTGATACAAATTAATAGGGACCCTTCACCCAATGACACCAATGAATTTGACCCTTAACTCACTAAACCTTAGTTATTGGGGGCACTTCATTATTAGCCTATCTATCATTGAACACCATTGAAATGAAGGCATTTACACCAACTACCAATGTAGCGATGAACATTAGTACTGATCTTCATTGTAACAGGAATATTTATACTGACCTAAAACGTAAAGTGGAACTTACACTAACCTCCAATGTAAAGGGGAAATACACAATAACTACCATTGTGGTGGGGACATTTGAACACCTTTACATTAGTGGTCTGTGCAAATATACCCATATTTCAGTACAGAGGGGAATCTATACTGAACACCAATATGCCGGGTGGGTAGGAGTCTAAATTTGCTAGGTGAATTTGAGAGGAACACACAGAGGGGATGCTGTTGGGTGCATGGTGGCTAAATAATGTTCTTAATTATTATAGATCAATTTGCTCTACAATTTTTGCTTTGCTTGACAATGTAATAGGTTACCAAAAGCTTTATTTTTGCTCGGTGAAATTATTTGCAATTGCTTGGTATATGTAATCTGCTATTACAGTGCGATATGTTCTTGTGACGATTTAGGCCATTTTCTGTAATCACATGGTACACTATAATGTGCTGTGGCAGTGCAATATCACATTATGTGGCAGTGACATATTAGACTCAATTCATACAGATAGATTCATTATTTTAACTTTATTCACTATTTTATTGCAGGATAATTTTCTCCTACACATTTTTAATTCACAGACATAAAAACATGTTTGCATAAAATGACTGTCTCAAAAATAATTATTTTATCTCCTAATTGAAAGGGCTATAAGACATGTGGAAGAGAGGTGGGACTGTCAGCCACAGCTACTTTGTCACCAGGGCACCCACCCACTGATTTGTCACCCACTCAGCCCACTGATCACAAGGAGAGTGTAGACAAACCCTTAATATAATTTCCCTTTAAGTGGACCTGCTCAGGGCAATACAAAATGCTTGCTATATTCAAGCACTTTAAAGCAGACCTGGTAGGAAAAAATGCAATGTCCACTAAAAACATTAGAGCCCTCTCCCCTGTCACAAAAAGCAGCTATGCAATAAAAAAAATAAAATAAAAAAAAACACTTCATTGCAAATGGTTTAAAATATTTTTGCCTATCCCTGGCTTTCATTGGCAAGGGTAATGCTGTCATCCTTCAGGTGTGATCTTGGGAAATGCTGTGCATCCCAAATCATGTGAGAACCTGACCCGGCACTGTGGTTCAGCATTTTCTCGTAATATTTTTGGTACTTAACTTTCTCTAGGATCTTGCCAGAGTGTGAAGTCTTCCGCTACGGTACAAAAGCTGGGGGAAAGGTCATTATTTGTACTATTTTTGCACCTACAGTTTTACAGCTGCCAAATGTGACAGGGGAAGGAGACCTGATTTATTAGCTGGCCATACTCTCCTACTGCCCTGAGCACTCTGAATTTTTGCACCTTCTGGTGTGGGGGAACATATTACACCTTCTTGCCTTCTCATAATTTAGCAAGATTTTCCCGTTTTCTTTTGTAACGGAGAATAAAAGGAAGCAATTTCTTTAATTATACCAAAGCATTTTCTTAAACACTATTTTGGAGTCCTAATTCAGCAATATCTATTCTGAAGCTACTGCAAACACAATTTTCCTATAGACTGGTGAACATTTTGATAATGATAGGATCTGCAGGGAGGATAACATCTGTACAAGTTTGTAAAGCAGTGTGGCAAATCAGCGACACATAATTTTCTTTCAGAGCGAAATAGTATGCCTAGCACAAGGAAGGCCCCTTTCACACGATCGGACCGTTCAGGTCCGCCTGTCAGTTTTGACGGCGGACCTGAACGGGCGCTCCATGTTAGTCTATGGAGCGTCGGATGTCAGCGGAGACATGTCCGCTGACATCTGACCCGGTCCAATCCGCTAAAAGCAGACGGATGGCTCTACGTCCAGGTCCGTCGCTGGCGGATCGGATCGGGTGAGATCTGATGAAAACGGACATGCTGTCTGTTTTCATCCGATCCCTCCATAGGCGGCAGCTGCGCCTTACAAGCCCCTCCCTGCTCAGTGAGCAGAGAGGGACCTGTCATCCGCCGGCTCAGCGGAGATCAATGGACAGATCTCCCGCTGAGCCGGCGGACCGAGGTGGGCTCCGTAGAAACGGAGTCCGCCTCCTGTGAAAGGGGCCGAAAGGGGAATCAATTTAAAGCTGATATTTAGTGGGAAAGAAATGTCAAATATTATTCTAAATAAATTAGTGCAAGAAAAACTAAAATACAGTAATAAAATTCTAACACCCCAAGGGTAATATCTTTTGTGGCTCCTACTATCTATATTTGCCTGACAGGGCTCTTGTAGTATTAGATACTATACAGTATACTGGAATTGCGTTTTCTTTTAATAATATAATCAGTTTAAAAGAATAAAATAGGAATCAATTTTTAGCGCTCCAAATACATTTCTATTTATGTTGTTTTATATGGATTTGGCCATGCATTCTAAATATAGATCTATGTGTGTTGTAAAACAATGTCTTCTTCAGTCATTTCAGTTATGAGTATGTAAAAAAGTAATTGACAAGGGTTTAAATGCAGTTATAAAAAAGATAGTATTTCATGGTTCAAGAATATTCTGTTTCTCCATAGTAGAAACAAAAGCATGTAAACAAATTTCAAATTAATTTCTTTATTCCTTTATGATAAAGTACTTTACTCATAGCTTGATTTAAAGTAGATCTTTTTTCTGCATGAAATGGGAAGCCTGTTTTGGGGTGATGTCTGTCAGTAAATATACCTGAATTTGTTGTTTTGGTGAAATATAACTTTTTTTTTACTAGTAGGTGAATGGTCTGTGTGCTGTGAGTTGTGACTCTCTGTTGAGGCATTTAGGTGTGAGTTCCTTCCTTGCAATTTAGGCAAGTTTAATATTTTAATGCTATCTGATACCTTGCAACATGTGAACTATAATAAGGGTGCACTTTACACATATTGGATATGGCTTCAAATGAGATGTGGTTTTATGTGCATTTGTATATTATTATATTATTAATATACAGGATTTATACTATCTTTACTTGGCCAAGCACAGGGCCACTGTTAGAAATCATGGGGCCCCGTAGAGCGTACCTGACAGGGCTCCCTTAGACCTGCCCTCGACCCCACCCTTGGCCCTGCCCCTTGTCCCTCCCCTAACCCCGCCATTCATTTTGTGTCTGCATGCACCATACAGCAGACAGGGGTGGAATTGTGATGGCTCTAAGGGTGACCAGATGCAAATGGACTTTAGACTGGTCTGGAAAAACAGAAAAAGACACAGTCCTTTTCCATTTTTTTTGGGAAGTGTTCTCTTCGTGGATGAATACTGGTTTTTACTGTACAGGGCAGATGACAGACAACGTGCATGGCATTGTGTGGATGAGCGGTTTGCTGATGTCAACGCGTGGATCGAGTGGCCCATGGTGGCGGTGGGGTTATGGTATGGGTAGGTGTATGCTATGGACAATGAACACAAGTGAATTTTATTGATGGCATTTTGAATGCACAGAGATACCATGACGACATCCTGAGGCCCATTGTTGTGCCATACATCCATGACCATCACCTCATGTTGAAGCATGATAAGGCACGGCCCCATGTTGCAAGGATCTGTACACAGATCTTGCAAGCTGAAAACATCCCAGTTCTTGCATGGCCAGCATAGTCACCGGACATGTCACCCATTGAGCATGTTTGGGATGCTCTGGATATATATAGATATAGATATATATACATACAGTACATAGGAAATGACAAAAAGGAATTGCTGCACAAAAATGTTTTAATGAAAAATATAATCAAAACATCCAAAATATATAGGCCATCATTGTAACAGTTTCGGGCTAATACAGATCACTCCCTTCTTCAAAACATGCATACAACATCCATAGGCATCCTATAGGCACCGTGTTTTGAAGAAGGGCATGATCTGTATTAGCCCCAAACTGTTACGATGATGGCCTATATATTTTGGATGTTTTGATTATATTTTTCATTAAAACATTTTTGTGCAGCAATCCCCTTTTGTCGTTTCCCTTAAAGCCTTTGGGAGGGCTTGATTGCTTGCACTTGTTACTCTGACCAACGTGCACCTCACCCTTCTGAATATATATATATATATATATATATATATATATATATATATATATATATATATATATATATATATATATATATATATATATATATATATATATATATATATATATATATAATTGTTAAAAAAAAAAGTTGTCAGTGTCCCTAATTACTGCTGCAGCAGTTAGTGTCCCTAATTACCACTACACCATTTACAGTGTTCCTGATCACACCACACCATTCCCACTGCCCTTGATCACTGCCACGCCAGTCCCGGTGTCCCTGATCACTGTCACATCAGTCATATTGCCCCTGATCACTGCCACACCAGTTACAGTATCCCATTATTAGATGTGTAATTTATGAACCTAAATAGTCCGAAGGTGCTCCTTGAATTTTGGGCCTCTCTATGTGGCTAGGCTGTGAGAAAGTCTCACACATGTCTCACCATACTCAGAAGGAATAGCAGATTGTTTTGTGGGATGTCATTCTAAATTTGAATTTCTTTCCTACATTTTCTAAAAACGTGTGTGTTGAGTGTTTGCTTTCCAAAATGGGGCATCATTTTGTGGGTTTTTCTACTGTCCTAGTGCTCCAGCGCCTCCAAAAATGTCATAGGTAATTCAGAAATTAGATGTGCAATTTATGCACCTAGAATGCATTAAGGTGCTTCTTGAATTTTGAACCCTTCTATGTGGCTACGCTGTGAAAAAGTCTCACCCGTATGGTATCCCCATACTTGGGAGTGGTGGCATAATGTGTTTTGGGTTGAAATTCTAAGTATGCTTAAGCTGTTAGTGAAAAATAATTTGGTAAAACTTTGTTAAAAAATACTTTTTTCCCCAAAAAAATTGTGACGAAAAAAATACAACTTCCAAAACTCGCTATGCCTCTTACAAAATACCCTGGACTGTACTAAATAATGTACACAGATTTGGGTTATTTTTTACCAAAGAAATGTAGCAAAACACATTTTGACCTAAATGTATGAAGAAAGATTATTTATTTGCAAAATTTCATAACAGTAGAACATTTCCAAAATGTTTGGTATTTTTTCATTCATATAGCAAAAAACCAAAAAACCCAGTGGTGATTAAATACCACCAAAAGAAAGCTTTACCTATTTCTAAAAATGTATACAAACTTAATTTGGGTACAGTTTTGCATGCCTGAGTGATTGTCATTCAAAGTTGGCCTGGCCTGGAAGGGGGTAAAAGTGTCCAGACTTGAAGTAGTTAAGAACTACCTGAATCTTGCATGTTTTGGTAAAGCTACTGAAACTAGCGGCAGGGATTTTTAAAATCTGGCGGCAGGGATTTTGCATCATAACATGGCAGCCTCTAGTGCTCATGGTATTTAGTATTAAAAATTTTAACTTGTACAGTTTGGAGGTAACTGCTCACCACATACAGCCATGCCCAAGCAGTTATTTATGAATTGTATAAGTTTAATTCCTTTTACGAAGTGCAACAGTATTAAATGTTATTTTATGCATGACTGTACATAGTGAACGGCATCAACAACTGTTTTTTTATTAATTTTTGCTCTTTTATTGTTAGGAGACAAGATATTACCCTGCAAATACTTTATTTTTTTGTCACTTTCTGTTTTGCCACCTGCTGTTTTCACTTTCTGGCAAATGTAAATTGCACAGCTTCTGAATTTACTCATGTTAGATGGTCATCGGCCAAATAAACAAATTTTAATAAGCATGGGCAACAATTACTTTGTCTGTGGACAACTTTGAATCTGAGCAAGTACCTGTGTCCAGTTATTTTTTAGGCTATAAAGTTGATTGGCTATATAGGATCTTTCCAGCAGGCTGCTATTATATGTCCATGGCAAGCTGGGTGTGAAGGTCAATGCAGAGACGTTACCTGGTTTTAATCAGGCAGATGTGTGTATATGTCAGATATTAAAAGAAAAATGGATAACTGTGGTGTCTATTAATCCTTGAAGATGCAGGAAAATTAACACATTGGGGTTTATTTATTAGGTGAAATAGACTGTTTACTTTACAAGGAAAATTTCCCCCAGCCTAACGAATGGAGTGAAGCTTTGCTGACATCCATCATTCAATCATGGGCAAGCAAAAATATATATCTTTTCTTCCTTGCACATGATTGAGTATTCTTTAAAATGTGCTTGCAAATGAGCAGTCTATTTGTCTTTAATAAATAAACCAGCTGAATTTGCAGACAAACCGCCTGTGCATCACAGCCAGACTATTGGTATTGATGCACAAATAGTCCTCCTAGCATCGGACAGGGGTTACCCTCTGTAAAAAAAAAGTGTAGGCATGCATTCCAGGAAAGTAAAACATTTCACTTTGGGAATTTTGCATTGTATTTGAAGACCCAGTTCACCTTAGAAGAGCTATTTACATTTTATGATAGATGTGGCTGATACACGCATACAATAAAAATATAAAACTTACCTGCTATTCACACTGCCAAGTAGAACTGTATATTGTGTATCCATGTTTTTTAGACTTCTTATCCTCAGATTTATATATCCTTTGCTGCTCATGTAACCCTTACAACACTACTTGGTTTAAAAGTGAGTAAGCACAAACTGCCATGTGTAATAGCAAACGCCTTCTACATTCACACTGGAAAAGCTGGAGGATATTAGGCTAATATGATGTACACTCTGCTGGGCAGAATATATAAAATAAACACATTTAGTGTATAGACTGCTTTTGGACATTTAAACCCTAAGGAAAATGTTACAAAAAGAGTTTACAATCTGATAATGGGAAATACTGTAATGTAGAAATTGTGTTACATATTTAAATAATATGCAAATACAAGCAATATTTTGAAGATAATAGAATGGCATCCAACATCAAGAAGTATGCAAAAGATTAAACAAATTAGAAGGTATGCAGAGAGAGAAGGAAAGTACTCTTTCCTATAGGACTGGGCAAGTTTTTCCATACAGCATGCTACATCCAAAAAAGAGCAAGCAGGGTACAGGCATTCTTTATTTAGAAGAACTTGCAGTTGAGAGGGCAAGCTGTGAGTGATTGCTTGGCCTGAGTGATGTCATGGCTGTCGGGGAGAACCCAACCCATGATATTGTGTTACAGGATTACAGTGCCAAGTCAGTTGGCCTTAAGGTGCAATTGCTATTTTTAATATGTTTATTTAAGTGGCTAACTGGACAAGCGACATTGTAATCTGCTGCCTGTGCAGTGATAAGCTAAATCTTCTTGAAACTGTGACTGACAAAAGGATTGACTGTCCAATTAGATGTTTTTATTAATGAGACAAGCTAAAGATAGGTATTGTGTGTGTGTGTATAATATATATATATATATATATATATATATATATATATATATATATATATATATATAGTATCTCACAGAAGTGAGTACACCCCTAACATTTTTGTAAATATTTTATTCTATCTTTTCCTGTGAGAACACTGAAAAAATGACACTTTGCTACAATGTAAAGTAGTGAGTGTACAGCTTGTATAACAGTGTAAATTTGCTATCCCCTCAAAATAAATTAATACACAGCCATTAATGTCTAAACCGCTGGCAACAAAAGCGAGTACACCCCTAAGTGAAAATGTCCAAATTGGACCCAAAGTGTCAATATTTTGTGTGACCACCATTATTTTCCAGCACTGCCTTAACCCTCTTGGGCATGGAGTTCCCCAGAGCTTCACAGGTTGCCACTGGAGTCCTCTTCCACTCCTCCATGATGACATCATGGAGCTGGTGGATGTTAAAGACCTTGTGATCCTTCACCTTCCAGTTGAGGATGCCCCACAGATGCTCAATAGGGTTTAGGTCTGCAGACAAGCTTGGCCAGTCCATCACCTTTACCCTCAGCTTCTTTAGCAAGGCAGTGGTCATCTTGGAGGTGTGTTTGGGGTCGTTATGTTTGAATACTGCCCTCTGTGGCCCATGTTGGCATTCATGGTTCCCTCAATGAACTGTAGCTCCCCAGTGCCAGAAGCACTCATTCAGCCCCAGACCATGACACTCCCACCACCATGCTTGACTGTAGGCAAGACACACTTGTCTTTGTACTCCTCACCTGGTTGCCGTCACACACGCTTGACACCATCTGAACCAAATAAGTTTATCTTGGTCTCATCAGACCACAGGACATGGTTCCAGCAATACATGTCCTTAGTCTGCTTGTCTTCAGCAAACTGTTTGTGGGCTTTCTTGTGCATCATCTTTAGAAGAGGCTTCCTTCTGGGATGACAGCCGATGACAATTTGATGCAGTGTGCGGCGTATGGTCTGAGCACTGACAGGCGGACCCCCCCACCCCTTCAACCTCTTCAGGAATGCTTGCAGCACTCATACGTCTATTTCCCAAAGACAACCTCTGGATGAGACGCTGAGCACATGCACTCAACTTCTTTGGTCGACCATGGCGAGGCCTGTTCTGAGTGGAATATGTCCTGTTAAACCGCTGTATGGTCTTGGCCACCGTTCTGCAGCTCAATTTCAGGGTCTTGCCAATGTTCTTATAGCCTAGGCCATCTTTATGTAGAGCAACAATTCTTTTTTTTAGATCTTCAGAGAGTTCTTTGCCACGAGGTGCCAAATTGAACTTCCAGTGACCAGTATGAGAGAGTGAGAGCGATAATACCAAAAATAACACACCTGCTCCCCTTTAACACCTGAGACCTTGTAACACTAACGAGTCATATGACACCGGGGAGGGAAAATGGCTAAATCGGCCCAATTTGGACATTTTCACTTAGGGGTGTACTCACTTTTGTTGCCAGCAGTTTAGACATTAATGGCGTGGTGTTGAGTTATTTTGAGGGTACAGCAAATTTACACTGTTTTACTGTTATACTACTTTACATTGTAGCAAAGTGTCATTTCTTCAGTGTTGCCACATGAAAAGATAGAATAAAATATTTACAAAAAATGTGGGGGGGACTCATTTTTGTGAGGTACTGTGTATGTGTATATATATATATATATATATATATATATATATATATATATATATATATATTACACACAAGCAATGTCATTGTAATGCAGTTTTTTTATCTTTTTGGATTTGGCTGGCAGTTTAGCATACAGGCATATTTCCATACACTATACACGTGCTCACGAGAGTACAGCTTTAAAACAATGTACAGCCATTTATTTTTCAGGGAATACACCCATACAGTATACCCATTTACCCGAGCATCAGGGTATGCTGGCATACAACTGTGCACAACCATTCATTTACTGGGCAGCTGCATGCAGCATCTGTGCTTCCTGGATGACCAATGCCCACATTTTACTTTTTTATGAACAAAAGCGACCATGTGTATGAGGCCATATAAAATTATTCCCTCCCATAGTTTCTAAATTGCAACAATGACTTTGGCTAATCTGGATGACATTTGTGTTCACTGCACAAGCAACAAGTGCTCACATAAACAAATGCAAGATTATTCATATCTTTACCTTATCTTTATTGATTGCATACCTATGAAACATTCAGCATCGTGCTAATCTGTGCCCTCATCAACACAACCTAATGTTATCTTAAACTGATACTAAACACACCCTGTTTAATTTACATTGTCCCTTCTATTTCTGTATATGAATGATGGCACCATAATTGTTTAATTAACCACATGCCGACCAGCCGGTGCAGTTGTACTGCTGCAGAATGGCACGGCTGGGCAAAACGAAAGCTGAAAGAACCTCAGAAAAGTACATTTCTTACTTGTTTACTGTAGCTATAGAGACAATAGCCTGTTAATTGAACTGTCAATTGAATACAAGTACACATAAAGAGGGAAGTTGGGACTTTAAATGAAGCGCTTGGGTAGTGATGGGGAGATAGACCATAGTAGAAATGCATTAAGAAATGTTTATTGATTATAAGGAGTACCAAACAATAAAAGAGTAATCATTTTATATACAGTAAACAATTCATTAATATATGCATAGGTAATGTAACATAGCATAAACGTAGTAAAAATTGTATATACGTGTAGCAGCACAGGGTCCAATATAAATACAGCAGTAATATGGCGTAGTATTGCTAGCGATAACAAGCCTGATACCAACACATGCACCCACATGATAAATATGCATTTCTTAAATAAGGAAAGAATTGATGTAATAGAGGAAAACGGATGGTAACAATGGTTCCATGTAGGATGTAGCTGGGGCATCATAAATGTAAAGCTCGACGCGTTTCGTGGGTATGTTCCCACTCATCAGGAGCTGATGCGATTGGGTTTCCTAAAGGATATATATATAAGAGTATAGTGAACCATAGAGTTCATATAAGGTAAAAATCAATATTCGATATCTATAGCTGTTTATACCAAACGGACTCACCGACTCAAGCAAAGTGCAGTGAATCAAGTTCAGTGAATCATCAGTCAATTGAATACAACAATGATATTTACCCCCATTGTATAAAACAGCATTTGTTTGAGAAATCTACTCAAGCCAAAAACTGACAATATCTCTATGACCAACCACTATTGTGTAATGTTATGTCCCATGTATCGTAAGTCTGATTAAAAAAAAAAATCATATTATAACAAACGCAACACAGCGATCGCTCGGGGCACACTGAGAACCCAGAACTGTGTGTGTAAACACAGTTTCCGGTTCTCTGAGAACTGACAGATCGTCTGTTCATACAGAGTACAGGCATACCCCACTTTGAAGTACACAATGGGCTTTATTTACTAAAGTTGGAAAGTGCAAAATCTGGCTCACTTCTGCAAAGAAACCAATGAGCTTCCAGGTTTTATTACCAAAGCTTAATTGAACAAGCTGGGGTTAGAAGCTCATTGGATTCTATGCAGAAGTGAGCCTAATTTTGCACTTTCCAGCTTTAGTAAATAAACCCCATTTTGTACTTAAAAGTGGGGTATGCCTGTATGCACAGTGACCTGTTATCTTCCCTGCACAGTCCCCATCCCCCTTCAGTTAGAACACTGACTAACTAGGGAACACTTAACACCTTCACTGCCCCCTAGTGTTAACCCCTTCACTGCCAGTGACATTTTTACAGTAATCAGTGCATTTTGAATTGCACTGATCGCTGTATTAATGCCAATGGACCCAAAAATGTGTCAAATTTGTCCGACGTGTCCGCCATGTCGCAGTCTGGGTAAAAATCACTGATCGCCGCCAATACTAGTAAAAAAAAATTATTAATAAAAATGCCATAAAACTATCCCCTATTTTCTAGACGCTATAACTTTTGCGCAAACCAATCAATATACGCTTATTGCGATTTTTTTACCAAAAATATGTAGAAGAATACGTATCGGCCTAAACTGAGGAAAAAAATATGTTTTTTATATATTTTTTGGGGGTATTTATTATAGCAAAAAGTAAAAAATAATGCGTTTTTTTCAAAATTGTCGGTCTTCTTTTTGTTTATAGCGCAAAAAATAAAAACCGCAGAGGTGATAAAATACCACCAAAAGAAAGCTCTATTTGTGGGGAAAAAAGGACGTTGATTTTATTTGGGAGCCAAGTCGCACGACCGCGCAATTGTCAGTTAAAAATGTCGCAGTGCCGAATTGCAAAAAGTGCTCTGGTCTTTGGCCAGCCAAATGGTCCGGGGCTTAAGTGGTTAAAAAAAAAAAACTAGCTACCTTTTTCTTTTTTTTTTTTTTTTTTTTTTTTTTTTTTTAACAGAAGATTTTATTGAACAAATCAGCATTACAATACAATAAATTAGTACAGTCAATGCGATGAGAAAAGTGACAGTAGGATCTGCCTTCAATCAAAAGCCACTATTTAGCAGACATGTCAGTTATGCAAACGTCAGAAATTACACCCAGCAATACTTCTTATGGCATTAAAGCGTAATAACCTCTTCAGGTGGAATAAAGTAGGCAACCAATATGCAGTCAAACCTAGTAGGAATGGCGGGGGGGGGGGGGGGGAGAGGGGAGGAGGGGGGGAGAGGGGACCAGGGGAGGGGGAAGGAAGGGGATGAGGGGGGGGGCGAGCATCAAAAAATGAACATGAGATGTAGGATGTCCACTAAAATGTTTCACTTCTTGGTTATGGGGATGGGGGTTCAGAATCCCCGGAGGCATCAACCCAAGAGGACCAGATTTTATCAAACTTTCCTGGGCATTGTCTACTTTCATATGTCAGTCTATAAAGGGGAAGTGCCATATTCACCGACCTTCTCCACGAGGCCAGAGTAGGAGGGTCCACTGGTTTCCATCGCAATAAGATTTCCCGCCTAGCATAGTATAATGCAAAGGTTAGACACAATTTACTATATCTATCTCCCTCCACTTCCTCCAAATGACTAAGCAGTAGTACCTGCGGATCAACCGGCAAGTGTGAGCCTATAACCCTGCTCATTGTGGAGGCCACTGCAGACCAGAAGGGGTGAAGTTTGGGACAGGACCAGACCATGTGCCAGAAAGTACCCTCCTCCTGCCTACATCTCTGACAGTTGGGATCTCTTTGATGGTAAATGCGCGCCAGTCTCTGTGGGGTGAAATACGCTCTGTGTAGGAACTTAAATTGTATGAACCTATCTTTTGCAGCTATCATGGAGGGAATGTAGGAGATTAAGCACTCCTTCCATTCCTCCTCGTTCAAAGAGGGAATATCGACCCTCCACTTTTCCCAGGTTTTGGTCAATTTGGTATCATACTCCACTGTAAGGTAAAGATATAGTGTTGAGAGGGGCTTCCCCATCACGCTGGAAGTCAAGAGCCGTTCAATGGAGTCCGGTTCCAGAATGAGGGGGGCAGGGAACTGAGCTTCAAAGGCGTGTTTCAGCTGCCAGTACCTAAATTGGAAGGAGAGCGGAATAGCGAAAGATTGCCTCAGGGCTTGGAAAGACATAAGTCTACCCTCTTTGACTATATGTTTTAATGTGAGAATTCCCTTTTTTGCCCAAAGCGAGGGATCCGGTATGCTGTAAAAGTGGGGGAGCATAGGGTTACCCCATAGGGGCATATGGGGTGAGATGAAATTGGGCTTCCCATATATTTTCCTAGCCTCCTGCCATACCTTCACGGTAGTTCGCATCAGTGTTGTCATGGTCAGGCTGGCTCTAAGTCCACGGAATGGGAGATTGCTCAGGGCCGCATAGGAACCCAAAATAGCTGCCTCCAGAGTGACCGCCGGATTCTGTATGGGCTGGGAGAACCACCACCGAATCGTGACCAGAACAGCTGCCCAATAGTAGATTTGAAAGTTCGGTAGGGCCAGTCCCCCCCCCCGAGAGCGGGAGATATAAAATCTGCTTAGCCACCAGCTACCTTTTTCTTAATTGATATACAGGTGTCACATGACCCAGACCCAAACATTACAGGAAAATGCATTTTTGTTTCAAATTTTTTACGAACTGTCCTGAAAAGTGTAAAACGTTAGAGTAAGCATAGTCAAAACAGAACATCGCTATAGGGCTCAAGGTGATTTACGTTCACGTTACCATTCTTCTACATTACATAATGTTACATCACACTAATGTGATATCATTTTAATTACCAGACTTTGTTGATTATACAGTTACAATAAAAAGTATGTGAACCCTTTTTGGAATGATATGGATTTCTGCACAAATTGGTCATAAAATGTGATCTGATCTTCATCTAAGTCACAACGATAGACAATCACAGTCTGCTTAAACTAATAACACACAAAGAATTAAATGTTACCATGTTTTTATTGAATACACCATGTAAACATTCACAGTTTAGGTGGAAAAAGTATGTGAACCCTTGGATTTAACAACTGGTTGCTATCAGGGTTTTCATGCACATGTCTCTTCATCTTGGTTACTAGACATTGTGCATTCCCTGCTGGATGTTACAGCGATTTAAACCTTTCCTACTCCAGACACTAGGTGCTCTGGTCTTTCCCCCTCCCTTTCTCTGTTTGAGGGAGGGAGCTACTTCATCTGTGACCATTTGCAAGCCCCACGGGTCAGCTTTGCCCTCCCCCCGGGACGCAGCTAGGGACGACGATCTAGCGAAATCCAGGATCACAAGTGGGGGATATATCTGCTTTTTTCTTAAGCTTTTAAAGATGTCTCCGGATAAACTAGCCCATATGGTATAAAGGAGTTTTAAGGACGCCCTGAGGAAGACTATGACCCTATAAGGTTGAAATGCATTGGGGTTTTGCTCCAACATCGGAAAGTACAAATATTATTATAATCTATATTGTAGGCAGCATTGTCATATCTATGCCCTTTTTAATTCATTGTGATATAATCTACCGCTTGATTTGTGAATTTACCCATTGTGTCTCGTATTATGTGAACCAGAGCTCATGTTTTAAACTTTTGTAAAACCATGTTCGGAGTATTTTGCTAATAAAATAAAATATATTTTTACAAATTTTCTCTTTGATCTATAATTGCTGCTAAAAAGCCCACCGGGGAACTCCCTTTTTCTTTTTAATAACTGGTTGAACCTCCTTTGGCAGCAATAACTTCAACCAAACGTTTCCTGTAGTTGCCGATCAGACATGCACAAAGGTCAGGAGTAATTCTTGACCATTCCTCTTTACAGAACTGTTTCAGTTTAGCAATATTCTTCGGATGTCTGGTGTGAATCGCTTTCTTGAGGGGGCTATCCAGGATTCATGTGAAGTACTGCCGTTTGTAAAATACACTGCGCTGCTAACTTGTGTCACTCACGAGACAGTAGGAAAAACAGGCATTAGCGTGTTTCCGGGTTCGCACTAGTGGTGTGAGTTCCACGGAAACTGGAAGTAGCGTCACTGGTTTAGTATACCGGAAATTACGTTGATGCGTTTCGCCCCTCCTCCAGGGCGTCATCAAGGACATCACAATTGATGTTTTTTTCTCTTTTCCTCAATATAATTGAAAATCCTGGATGCCCCTGAGAATACCTTTTGGAAATTTGCATCTTTATTTCATGCTTTCCTGCACCTCTAAGCCTGTTTGACCCCTGAACTGCAAAGCTGAGGGGCCACGAACTTTGGTGAGTAGGGGCGCAAGAGGGGAGATCATCTTATCACAAGCACCCATCCAGTAACACTGATTACTATTGGAAATACCCAGCACATTTTTGCAAGATTTATTTCATATTGTGTGATTTTTAAGCACTTTATTTTGTCATGTTCATGTATATGCATATGTTTGAAGCACTTTACACATTTTTTCATATTGCCTAGTGTGTTATATTGTGTTATACTACCACATTATCCCGTTAACGCTGTTATCACTTATATACTTTTATCACTAAGGTTTTAGTACCTTTGCAGCAGCAGCTACGGTTTTATAATTTTCTGTTTTTCTTTTCTCAATTAAGTGCGAGTTTTAGTTTGTTTTCTTGTTTTTTCATGATCAAGAATCGTTACCTGCTCCCTTTCGTTCCTGAGCTTTTTCAAAGATTTTAATCTGCCCGAGTCTTTACAAAACTTGATCTACGTGGTGCCTACAATTTAGTTTGTATCTGCGAGGGTGATGAATGGAAGACAGCATTTCGGACCCGCTTTGGGCACTTGGAATACCTTGTCATGCCATTCGGGTTATGAAACGCCTCAGCCATCTTTCAACACTTTGTGAATGACATCTTCCGAGAGTTTCTGGATCACTTTGTGATAGTTTACCTAGATGATATTCTCATTTTCTCTACCAACCTGGATCTCCACAGGATACATTTAAAGAAAGTTCTGTCCACACAAAGGCAGAGAAATGTGAATTTGAGAGACTATCAATTCAATTCTTGGGGCTAATCATATCCATGGATGGGATTTCCATGGATCCACAAAAGGTGGATGCCATCATTAATTGGCCTGCTCCCACTGACAAGAAAGGCATCCAGAGATTTGTGGGCTTTGCCAATTTTTTTAGAAGATTTGTCAAAAATTTTTCCACCATTATCTCTCCCATCACCCAGTTGACCCAGCAACATGTCCAGTTTCAATGGTCCCAGGAAGCCCAGTTGGTATTTGATAAATTAAAGACTTTGTTTACATCTGCTCCAGTATTGCAGTATCCCAGATCCAGCCTTGCCTTTTGTCCTTGAGGTTAACGCCTCAGAAATTGCCACAGGAGCCATTCTGTCAAAACGTCAGGGGCCCAAAGCTCTGCTTCACCCAGTGGCTTTCTTCTTGAGGAAGATGAGTCAGCCTGAGATGTGGGTGACCGGGAACTGCTGGCCATAAAATCAGCTCTGGAAGAATGGCGATACCTGCTGTAAGGTGCTGCTCACCCCATCCTGATATTTACTAATCATAAAAATCTTGAATATCTCAGAACTGCCAAGCGATTAAGACCACGACAGACTCATTGGGCTTTGTTCTTTTCAAGATTCAGTTTTCATCTTACCTATCGCCCAGGGTCCAAGAACGGAAAAGCGGATGCTCTTTCTTGTATGTTTCCAGAGACTCCCGAAATAGCTGCTCCCAGTACCATCCTGTCATCTCATAACTTTCTACAAATTCAACCTGATCTAGGTACACCAATCAAGCAAGCTTCTGCTCTATGTCCTCTCATTGAGGAAACATGAAGGACTCTTTTGGCATGAGGACAAGATCTTCATCCTTCAGGAAGTAAGAACTTAAGTCTTTAAGGCCTGTCATGATTGTGCAGGTCACTTTGGAGTTCGGAAAACATGTGAACTTATTAAAAGATCCTTCTGGTGACCCAATCTAGGACAAGATTGTAAGGACTATGTAAACTATTGTGTAACATGTCTTCGCAAAAAAAGGTAGTAATGCCAAAACCTGGGGCCTGCTAAGACCTCTTCCGGTACCAGAACAGCCTTGGAGAATGCTGTCAATGGATTTTATTGTGGACTTACCTCCCTCAGAGGGATTCACCACCATCCTGGTGTTTGTTGACAGATTATCCAAGATGGCCCACTTTTTACCCACGACAAGTACTCCCTCAGCCCCAGATACGGCACACCTGTTTATCAAGGAGATTGTGCGGTTGCATGGATTGCCCAGCAGTATTGTCTCCGACAGAGGGGTGCAGTTTACCTCCAGATTCTGGAAAGCTCCGTGCAAAGCCCTGAAAATTGAAGTTTGTCTGTCCTCGGCATGCCACCCACAAAGTAATGGACAGACAGAAAGAACTAATGAAACTTTGGAGCAGTACCTGAGATGTTTCTCTTTTTACCCAAGACAATTGGGCATCCCTCCTCCCATGTGCCGAATTCGCTTATAATAACTCAGTCCATGCTTCCACTAACCAATCACCATTTTAGGCAAACTACGGCTTTCACCCCTCCATTTAAACCAACTACCAAACACTTCGAAATGCCATGCAGAAAGCTCAGAAGGATTACAAAAAACACTTTGACAAAATGAGAAGAGATAATCCAATACTGAAGGTTGGGGACAAAGTTTGGCTTTCCACAGTAAACCTCAGACTCACGTGTCCCTCTCGGAAATTGGGCCCAAGGTTTGTTGGACCTTTTAAGATTAAGAGAGAAATCAACCCTGTAGCATTTGAACTGGATTTACCAAACTCATATAAAATTCATCTAGTTTTCCACGTCTCCTTACTCAAACCAGCAGTGTTCAGCTCGTTTGCTGAAAGAAAAGAGCCACCTCTACCACCAATTACTGTAGGGGAGGACATGGAGTTTGAGGTGGAGGCCATTGTGGGAGCTCGAAGGAGAGGGAGACAGGTGCAATATCTCATCAAATGGAAAGGATATCCACCTGAAGAAAACTCATGGAAACCAGCAAATAACGTGCACGCTCCTTAACTTCTTCAGGAGTTCTTCAACAGATTCCCCAAAAAAACAGGCATGTCTGGGCATCTGAAGGCTGTCCCTCGAGGGGGGGGGCACAGTCAGGGAAGAAACTGGAGAAGAACTGGCAGATATGTCAATATCCATTATGGCCGCGCATGCACATTAGCAATCGACGCGTAACAGCGAATGCACGTTAGCAACAGCTAACGTGTGTATGCAAAACATGCTAATTACCAGTGTTCTCCAATTGAACTCCAATTGCTCTCATAAATCGCTGGATTATCGTCAGCTCTGTATCTTGTGTTTCTTGCCTCTGTTGGATTACCTGTTACCGACCCAGCTTACCCTGACCTGCTCTGGCTTCTCTCCTGGCTCTGAATCCGGCTTGTTTCACAGACCTTCTCTTGTCTGTTCCAGATTGACTTCCTGTGTTTGAACCCGGCTTGATCACAACTACACCTCCTGCCTCTGCTTCTGACTGCCTTCCTGTGTTTGACCCCCAGCCTTGCTTCTGATGACGTCTCTGCTTTTCCACCGTTAAAATCCGCCAGTACCTCCAGGGAATCATTGGCTGTGACCACCTTCTCTGCTCCTGGGTGTCAGCTCCTGGAACCATCAGACAGCTTCACCAGCGGGCAACCCATGCATCTCTGGGCATAGCACCCTCTGTCTCCAACTCCAGGGGTGCTCTGCATTCAGCCGCAAGGGGAGCCCTCTCATCACCTCAGCCTCCAGCCTGGTACGTGGCAGTTTCTTGTCCCCTATCCTTTTGCTTTCCACATTGGGTGTGCTCCACTCCTGGCCTGACTCCTTTAAGGAATTGATCTGGGAGGGAATTTGAGTTCCCCATATAGAGCGGCATGTTTGAGGAAGGGGTGTGACCTGAAGAAGGAGGCCGCGCCTCCGAAACATGTTGTCATAGCAACCCTGGGAGATTGCACGGTTACACTGCTCATCTCTGTCTTCCATTTTGGCTTGGACTGAAGTTGTGCGGCGCCGGCTGGCCCGCCATTGCTGGGATCTCTGGGATCTCTAGTTCCACCTTAGCCTGGATCACCATTGTATTGGGTACAGTCCACTGGACAGGCTAGGAGAGGAAGGTAGGCACAATTAACATTTTAGATGTTTCTTGTATTTTCACTTTTTGAGCATAGGTTCACTTAGAAGAATGGATTATCAAAAACAAAGTTACTTATTTCAAAGTTAGGCCTCTTTCACAAAGATGATCCGTATGTCCGTTTTTCATCCATCCGTTTTCAGATGAAAAACGGACATACATTCATCCCTATGGAGCGTCGGATGTCAGCGGTGACATGTCCGCTGACATCCGACCCGCTCCGATCCGAAAAGTGTAACGGAGGAAAAACCTACTTTTTCCTCCGTTATCGGATCGGATCGGATGACGACGGACACTATGGACCGTCATCATCCGATCCCCCCATAGGGGAGAGCGGCGCTCTGACAGGTCCGTCGCTGCACAGTGTGCAGCGATGCACCTGTCATCTTCCTGCTCAGCGGGGATCGGCGGAGCTATCCCCGCTGAGCAAGCGGATGTTCACGGGGCGGATCATCACTGATCTGCCCCGTGTGAAAGAGGCCTAACTGGTTTCAGTCTATGAAAAAAAACAAAAAAAACAAAACAAAAAAAACAAAACAAATAATTGTCCAGAAGGTCAACTTTTAACAGTACGTAAAATAGAAACAGGAAATAGAAATACTGGGATGGTTCATAAATACAAAGGAAAATGTCCTACGGCTACCCAGTGTCATGACCTGAATCCGAATTATGATCAGTGCTACTGTTTGAAAACTGGGATTCAAGTATCATGTGACTAACCTGAACAACCTGGACAAAATTTGTCTAGAAGAATGTGAATAATTGCAAGTGAGGAAGCAATTGAGGATGATTGCATAGATAATCAGCCTAAAAAAAAGACACAACTGATATAGAAATACTCAAAAAATAAACACTGAAAAATAGCATATGCCATTCAGTTGATAACACATCCTTGAATATTATTTTCCTCCTCTCACTAAAGATATGTGGATGCAATTGTACCTTCAACTACTATTGTGTACAGTATATACCTTTGTTTACCTGTCCTAATTTTTAGTTACTTGTTTTCTACTGTAACTTCTTTCTTATGTTACACTATTACTGGCATTTGAGGCGGCTGCGTTCACTGCTTTGTTCACAGCATTGTCATTGTTTTTTTTTTCTATAAAAACGCAATGAAAAAAAATAGTTCCACCTGATTAATAAATTCCTTCCTGATCCCCTAAGGCAATATTCTGTGGATCATCAGTCTTTGGTATTATAACTTGTAAATGTCAATAATCAGTTTTATTCTGTGCATTCATGATTACATCCAGCATTGTTTTAAAACAATCAATCAAGCTGGTTTGAACTAGTTCCTGAGGGAGTCCATTCCACATTTTCACAGCTCTAACTGTGAAGAATTATCAAAAATAAGTTGCGCTAGTAATTAAACATTAAACAAAATCTGAGTGAATAATATCAATTATTAAAGTCCATCCAATAAAGTGACATCAACTTGGCATGTATATCATTACACCCAAGGAAACGTGTAAAGGAATAACTTCCACTTCTAATTTCACTGCCGCTTATTGACTTCCTATGATCTCCTATTACGGGAAATCACAAGCGCTTTCGGGCTTAGTACCCAGCCAGGGCCTTTGAAGGACACAGCAACAGCGTCTTCACAAACTTCCATTCCTCACAGAGGGTACAATTGCACAGGATCCCCAAAAAGAAATAAGAGCTTACATAGCATAAAATCTTTGGGTGTTTTATGGTAAAAAAAAAGTTGTAGTGCACTTACAGTTATGTAGATAAATTTGAGCATAAAAACAAGCCGGCCAGCTCAAAACTGCAGCCCGTCAGCCAGGGACCTGCATGAACGCGGTGACGTCAGCAAGTCACTCCTCCCTATGTGTTTCGCCACAAATGACTTTGTCATAAGCCCCTGGATGACGCGCAGTAATTACTTTTCTTCTTTACTAACTATGAAGAAGCCTTTCTATATGCAGAGTGTAAATCTTTTTTTCCTTAGTTGCAAACAGTACCCCCTTGTCTTTTGTAATGCCCTTAAAGTGAAAAACTTTCTACAAAACTGGACTGCATATTCCAGATGAGGTCTAAGTATTCCTTTTTTTTTCTAAATTACAGCTTTCCTATGTACCAATATACCATTAATGTACTGTACCTCTGCTGAAGGAAATAAAAAGTTGTCTAGGGCAGGCCTTACTTGGTGTCCAGGTTTTCCTATAGAAAACTCCTCCATGACTTCCTGGTATACATCCTTTGAATCTCATTACCACACATCCTGAACCTGCCCTCCATCTCCAGGAAATTTATTCCACCCACCTTTGTAGTTACATGCAGTCACTGTCAGTGAGCACCATTCTAACTGAATACACAGCCAGTATCTTCCTCTGCTGATCAATCATTTTGTACCTTACCTTCTTCTTGCATAGATTGTTCATTTGACAGAGTATACAGGAGCTAAGCTATCACATAATAGCCTCTGTGGAGCAGGCCTCTAGTACACTATACAATCTCCCAGAGATCTACCATCAACTATGTAGTGCAAGGGCCTGCCTGATTAAATACAGAGAGATTTGAAAAGATAGGTGCGTCCTCTTATTATAAAGTTTTGGTAAATTTAAAGTAGATTGTACAGCAATTATACAATCAGTGTAGTGTATTGCCTTCTTTATACAAAATGAACTTCTCAGGCTTTTGGTGCCATTAATTGTTAATGGCACCCCAAACAAGGAAGTAAACAGGCATTTTGAAAAAAATGCGCAATAAAAGCGGCAAAACGCGCAAGTAAAAAAATGTGCAAACTGTAACATGCCAAAATGTCCAATGAGCTACTTTGCCATGTGAAATCAATGGGCTACCCTATGCGTTTCATGGGAAAAATGTACCAAAAAACATGCTCTCCCACTACGCTAGGTGTGAATGGGGCCTGGAAGTGAAATCGGAGTGTTTACACAAGAACAATGACAGCTGAGAGCTGAGCGCCTGCATTCACTACCTCCCATATACTTGTATAAAGCTGACCATACACTATGCAATCTGATTGTACAATCTCAGTACAGTTTCCTTTAGATTTACCAAAACTATGGAATAGGTGGACCCACCTGAACAATCTGTTCAATTTTTATCAAATCGTACAGTCATCAGAGAGGTGTGGTCCAGAGAGGTAAGTAGTGTCCTATTCTGTGATACAGTAAGGCAGTGCATGATGGGATATGAATTTTCCTGGAAGGTCAAATGATGCTACAGGAAGTCAGGGCTCAGAATGCATTTTTTTAACTTTTGAACAGAGAGGTGCAGATTCAAAGCTGCTGTGGACTAGGTAAGTGAGAGACAAGCACATTCTGTTTACTATGAAAAGCAAAATTGTGCCTGGAAAGGTGAACTTAGCCTTTAAGTCCACAAGAACACCCAGATCCTTCTTGATGATTGACTCTGGAGGTTGTACTCCTCCTGGAATGTATAATGCATGCATTTTAGCCCTCAAGTGCATAACTTACATTTGTAAACATTAGCCCTTTTGCTGCCATCGACTGATGCCATACGTTGATAGCAGAGGTGGGGGTTACACACTTACAGCATGAGTGCATGAAAATGACACACGCTGACTGTTGGCTTTCATGACTCCCCAGAGGAGCTGCCTCACTCCACCTACCCCACCCTTCCCTGCCTTGCCTTATCAACCCCACCATGTTTTCCATGCTGCACTATTCCACCTGCATGCCTGGGACCTACATAATGGGTTTTGCTGGGTAGAGGTGAGGGAGACCAGTGAATGTCTGTTTGCTGATTTTGACACTTTCTCCTGTCACTTTCCCTTGCCACTGTGGCCAATTAAAGAAGCTAATGGAGAATGATCTGTGCTCCATTAGCTTCAGTGGAGTATATGGGAGAAATTAGGGGTCTAATAGGTCACGTTGGTCTCCTGTGTGATAGAAATAAAAAAAATGTACACCCAAGCACTTTAAAAAAATTCCCCCCAAAATGTTGAGCCCTCCCGCCCCTATGTACATGCCCATGTAAAAGCACACGTAGGGGGCACCTATGTATGAAACGTTGACTGTGCTACACTTTACATATTGCCGTGCATGCTGGAATGAAAGCAATAATATTAGGGCCCTTATTCACCTTTAAACTGTTGACCTGTAAGAGCTTTTAACGTATTGCCTATGGAAATTTTGGGTACCAATGTTTGTTGCTGTTTAAGTAGCACGTACAATTTTATAGCTTGATATGTTGGGTATCTGTTTGCTCAGCACAACCTCATCTTTTATATTTTACCTAAAAACAGTGCATTCAGTTCTAAATGTAAGTTGGAGACATCATGTAAGGACTTTATTGAACTACATAGCTTGAATTCATCTGCAGACACAGAAATGGTACTTTTATTCCCAAACTCTATATCATTTATAAATAGGTTAAAAAGAAAGGGTCCCAATACTAAACCTTGGGATACACCACTAATAACCTTAGTCTATACAGAGTATTAATCATTAATCACTACTCTCTGAATACAAACTTTAAAGCCAATTTCTCTCTCTCTGGATGAAAAAAAAAGATCCCTTGCAGAAACCTATGTAAAACAGAGCAAGTTTACCTGGAAGTTGCCTGAAAGTTAATTCCTCAAATTTTTTGTTATAGGAAAGGGCCAGATATGTTTAAGGCAGCTACAGACCTTACAAAGGGCCATATCTAGAGAGGTCAGTTCCCCAGGCAAAAAATAAAACAAAGATATTAGGACCTTTTTACTCCAAGGGAGAAATGTATTCCTTAGAAGAAGGAGAAAATGCAAACTCATGTTCAAGTAAAATACTTTGTGGTAGGAACACAATGTAAAGTCAAGAATAATGGCAGGATCAAAAAAAGGGAGATTCAATTTATGGCAGGATCAAAAAAGAAAAAGGGGGATGCAATTTATGACAGGATCAAAAAAGAGGGATTCAATATATGGCAGAATCAAAAAAGAAGCATGCAATTTATGGAAATATCAAAAAAGAGGGATTCAATTTATGGCAGGATCAAAAAAGAGAGATACGATTAATGACCTTCAACAAACTTCTTTGTGAGGTGCAGTGAATTCTTCAAAAGCAAAAATATTTTTACCTGATTGAGCAACTTGTAATACTGTATGTCACATTTCCCAATTTCTTATCATTTTAAAGATCCTGCAAATACAGAAAAATATTGCTGTAGGCTGACAACACACAACATTTTTGTGGACTGTGGGCTCAGCCCTATCAGTTTTCTTTTGCTAAACTACTAAGACCTAACCCTTATCCTTTTACCCACAACATAGACACTAACCATCATATAGTGTCAAAATAACAAGGAGATCTAATTAGACTCCCTAAGATAAAATAGAACGTGTGCATAAAACAGACAGCAGCTTTTCTTACATGATCAATTGGTATTTTTAGCACTTTTCAAGCAAAAAAATAATAATAATTCAATAGTACTTTTAACAGACCAAAAGGGAGAACAGGAATATTATTGTTTGTATTGTAAATCTTTTGTATTGTATTGTAAATCTTTCACAATGAGGCTGCAATCATTACCCAGTAACTAATTCACCAACCAATACAGCAAAGTGGCAACCACTTTCAGATTCATGTAAACCATAACAATATATTTAGTATACCATGCTTTATATATTGTACCACTTAGCACATAATTACACATTTTTGTGGATTTTTCTAAATCCTTAGAAGTATTACATCATATTGTGACAGTTAAGGATTTGTGATATCTTACCCTTCATAACATGGTGTTCATAGGAGGTTACAGAAAAAAATACATTTCTTTTCAAGGATAAAACTGCTGCCTATCCCAAATTAGCCTAGCCAGCTCAGTGCCAGAGCCATTTTCACATTTTAGCTATGTGCCTATTTGTTAAGCAGTAATTGTGTTATTTGTTATAGAACAGAAGTAAGACATGTATATTTTGGAGGTAAAAATAAGGCTTTTTGGTGGTATTTTCTACTGGTATTGTATACTAGACAAAAAAAAAAAGTAACATAAAAGAAAAAAAATCTGATTTGTTCAATGACCATTTTATGACAACTGGTGCTACTATATCAGAGTAGAAAAATTGAAAAAACACTGGGAAAAGAAAATCCAACTCATCCCTACCTTGCTGTACAGCTGAAACTCCAGTACAATAAAGGATTAATGCAATTTATCTATAGAACCTTGACAGCAGCACAAGGAAAGCTTGAAGTCTTCAAAAACACAAACAAAAAAGAGATTTAACTCAGCTGGGGGGGGGGGGGGTTACATTAGACACAGCCAAAAGGTGGGATGATATAAGCCAGTGCAGGAACCAACTACACTGCTGTTGAGAGAGCTGTGGTCTTCCTCCTTCAGCTCCTGACAGGCTGT
Source organism: Lithobates clamitans (assembly GCA_037952925.1). NCBI lineage: Eukaryota > Metazoa > Chordata > Amphibia > Anura > Ranidae > Lithobates > Lithobates clamitans. Next base: position 3,871,162 of record JBBGZY010000742.1, on the reverse strand, counting down.
CAGACTGGGCAGCTGGAGTGATAGAAAACGTCATGCATGTTCAGCACTCTACATCAGAGCTCATTCAAGGCTTTGTGCACATCCTGTTCAACTTGCTGTTACCACAACGCATTTCAGGAGCATGTCCCCCTTTGTCAAGGCTTGATCAACAATGTGTGAACTTGTGCTTACAGTTCAACTAACACAGAGCAAAAACACCTGTTTATGCCGATTAGCACTAAAGAAGCTGTAAAAATGACAGATATACATAGATAACACATAGATGGGCATGTGCCTTGTGGAGGGTAGGACTCCTTGTTTACACTTGTGGTGCCCTCTGAAAATCATTTCCTCCTGGAAACAATTGAAAGTCTGCTGCACCACAATGCAACCATGTGCATTAGACATGATTGCGGCTTGGTTTCATTAACTTAAATGGGTCATATTTGGCAGTGATTCTGCCGTACTGTCCCATGGCCACCAGCATGAAAAAGCCTAAGACATACAGTATGAGGTACATCATAGGATCTCAGCCGGTTGATATCACTTCAAAATTTCACAGTACTATTGAAACAATGCTGTTTGGACAAATGAGACAGACATTTAACTTTTTGATAAATAAATGCAATGTTATGTACGATTCAAACAAAAAACTGCATACAACCAGCAAAACATCTAAAAATGTGAAATATGATGGATTTGGTTTATAAGGTTATGGTGTTGATGTTCTGCCACAGGACAAAGATGGCTTGAAAACGTTAATGGATTAATAATTTCTAATATGTATTAGGAAACAACTGAGTTTCAGGCAGTATGTCAGTAAGTTAAAATTCAAAAGAAGTTGGATCATGCAACAGTTATTTGATATACAAGAGTAATTTGGAATGGCCCAGTCAGTACTGTTGAACTGGAATATCATAATATACCCATATATTCAGTGCAGCATTTTTACCGTACTGTGAAAGTATCTGATGAGCAGAAGTTCTCTTTCACTTATTGCTACTTGAGTATAATTCAGGTGACCTAGTAAAGTCTGAAGATCTGTGCAGTATCATTTATTTCCCTGCCTGTGAATCTGTGAACACTTATGTCCCTGTAGAAGACCTGATTCCATGGTAACACACTTCATGTTTAATGAGTTAATCCATTACCTGCTGCTAATGAAACAAACTGGCTGTACAAATACTTTAGGTGTTTTGCAATCTGCAAGTTGCCTTACAATTTTTAAATTGCCCTTATACTTCAATTTACCACTCATCTATCAGGCTTATGTGTATTTTACTTTTATGTTTCATAACAACAAATCATATTCTTCACTAAGGCTTCGGTCATATGCATGCTTGAAAGCCACAGGAGGGTAAATTGTTGTATTAATGTACATTATTGATGATATTTCAATTGTTTCAAAAATTGGAGGGAGAGGCTGAAAAGGATTTGTTCTTACTGTTCCTTTTAGTACTTTTTTAACCACTTGACCTCCGGACGTTTTTACTCCTTTATGACCAGGCAATTATTTGCTATTCATCACTGTGCTATTTTACCTGGCAATTGCTCAGTCATGCAACACTGTACCCAAATTAAATTTATATAATTTGTTTTTCACACAAATAGAGCTTTCTTTTGGTGGTATCTCCACTGCGTTTTGTATTTTTTGCTATATATAAAAAATATTTTATTTTCTTCTTTTCTGTTATAAAAGTTTGCAAACAAATGTAGCACTAACTCTCGGTGGAGCTGCTGGTTTAAGCGGGCTGTTACCTTCACTCTCGATACCTCTGTTTCACTGGCACCGGGTCTAGGGTTCCATTGAGTTTACCTCTGGACGATATAAGCACCAACACTTGAGTACGTTTTCAATGCTTTATTGAACCAAGTAACGAAGGAAGTAGCAGGAAAGAGGCAGGAGGAAAACTGCAGGGAAGCTCAAATACCTTTCTTTAGGTTTCTTTAGAACATCCTTTAAAGTTGAATACTGTAATTGAATGCAATCCCCTTTTGTGGGACACGATCTTTGCTTGCCTGGATAGGCCTCTCTCACTTGCCTAGCAGCCAGTACGTAGCACGAACAAAAGTCTCTGCCACAGGCTTGCTTGAAATAAACCCATACGATCCTCTGCCACAGGATGTATTGGTTCATGATGAATGTCAGACACAGTACTTGGACCTCTAAGCCAACCCTGCAGTTCCATGCAATAAGACTACTTTAGGATACGTCCTCCAACCGAGTCACCAAGCCCCTCTCCAGACCAGCACTCTGCATGATCCTTCCATGACGGGTCCTCCCCTGGGATCATCTCGGTTGTCCAGCTTCTTCACTCTGGATAGACAGCTCAGGACCATTCCTCGGCTGCTGTGGTAGGCCCTAGACAGGCTTCTGGGCCCACCAACGTGCCACAGCGACGCTGGCCTCCGGAACGGAGGACCACGAGGTGGTACTCTAACACATACCCTCTCCCAGAATGCAACTCGGAGGACCACCTCCACCGAGTTGTCTCTGGGACAGAGGAGCACTCATCCGCTTTGGTATATATATATTTGAAATTTTTTTTTTTTTGAAAATGAAGAAATTAATAAAATTAGGTTTTTTTTCCACATTTTTTTTATATACTGTCACCAGTGCAGTACAGTGTCATCATATGACTGGTGTGGCAGTGCTCAGAGATGCTGACTGGTGACAGTATGTAAAATAAAAAATTTTTTTTTTTACATTTTTAAAAACATTTTTTAAAGATTTTCTTTTCCTTTCCTTTTCCTTTTTTATATACTACTCTGAGAGTATTAAAAAAATAAATAAATAGTGACGCTGTTCCATTCTGGGGGGTTATCAGGGATTTTTTTTTTTTTTTTTTTTTTTACACTGTGATTGCTTGTTACAGTGATGATCACAGCAATCATTTGAACTCTCATGGATGCCTTTCATTCATGACTATTTGTTTACTATTGTAGTGCTGTGATTGGCCCATGGCACAGGGTGCTCCAAGGTACCATGTGATCATTGGTGACCAATCACAGATGTAAACTTCTTCAGTAAATGAACGACTTCAAAAAACAATTATCATTCATTTTTGTATTTTCCTGGCAAAAAACTAGAAATACAGTAGTGTACTGTAGTATAGTGAATAAAATGAAAACTTTTCATTCTCCTGGTAGATCTCTCATTTGCACATTCCACCTGTAGTCTATAAAAATGAAAATCCATTACCAAGGAATCTGTTAGTTGACACCATGCAGCTTGTATTCCAAGAGTTGATTGCATTTAGATGCTAAGCAGCTCTGGTAATGATTGCCTTTGCCTATATTGGGTTACCTAGGTTGGTTTGCTATTTGCTGAAAAAATAAAATATAAATCAAACGGCTGGTGGTAGTAGCCCCTTTTTTGATTGGTTGGCAATCCAATTTTAACCACATCATAGGTGAAAGGAGAAAAAATTCCTTTAAATGTCTTCTGAAGTGAAGAATTGGTATTATAGCTACTACTATATCTATTAAAAACTGATCTGAATTTATAAGTGATTTTATTTTCAAAACTGTTTTACCAGTTGGACGTAGCAGCATTGTTTTCTCTACATTCTGTATCTCTAATTAGTTGTAATCTAATCATTATCTCTTTAGTAACTAATTTATTTGCATTTTGGAGTAGTGTGTGTTACAGATATTCAAGGGATTATATACATATTTAAGTGTTGCAGCCAGTGCTGTACTTAAAGCCCATTTTGTTTAGATAACTAAATATTTCATGTCTAATTAACAGTTATGTCTCTTTGTCTGACAGTGTTGTCAGTGGAGCCAGTTGCTGTAAGTCAGAGGTAACTCTATTGTGAAATGGCTTGGTTTTCATTATTAAAACCAGCATTCTACTCCGTATTCTACTCTGTAGTTTCAAGCAGCCATTTGCTTTCTGCTCTTTCTCCTGGCATTTTACAAGAGATTAATTAAGAGTTTACAAAGTGTTTAATCCAAATGCTCTTTATAAAGCGCTATCTCTTTACCGACTGTACATAGTGTATTGGAAGCTTGTAGAACTCTGGCTTTTGACAGCATGAAAGACTATATGGGTGTTTGATATCTTAAGCAGAACATTATTTACAGTAAATCTAATAGTATCCACAATACATCTAATAATATCTATAGGAACAAAAGAATATTATTTTTTAATTTTTAGTTTTTTTGTTAGTGGTATAACTGATTTATTCCTGTCTTATTTTACTTTAGGTACAGTTAAAGTGTTACTAAACCCGCAACAGTAAAATCAATGTGTATATGCAGTAAAGCATGCTTGTTATACTCACTGTAGAATCTAAGGGGTTCATTCCTGCGCAAAAAGGCTGTTTGACCCTGTGTTCTCTGATTCTAACCTTCTTCCACTGTCCCCAATCCATCTCCTGACAGTACAGAGCCTTGGGGACACTCTGCACATGCTCAGTTTTGTGTGTATTGCTGGAGAATTTTATTTCTTTGGAGGGTGCTTGTGATCAGCACAGGGCCAATCTGCACTGTCCAGACAGAGGGTCAGGGGTCCTGCAGCCTCATAGGACAGCCAGAGTAGAATGAAATGTCCTTCTACAAGCTTTAACCACACTGATAGAAGTCGGAAGACTGCTATATACTGCTGATGAGAAAAGGTATTTAGCAGTTTATATATTTACTAAAATAATTACATTTCCATGTTCTGTGGAAGACCAGATGTAGTGAATGCAGAGTCCTGGGTTTAGTAACATTTTAAAGAAAGTTTGTAACCACTTACAAATTTTCAGAATTCCTGTAGTAATGGTGTCAAGTGTAATGTAATCATCGTCTATTCTAAGCCATACTAAAAATTATTAAAGGAAATCTGTTGTGAAGGATAAATATAGGCTCACATTGCTGACTCAACAAAAAATGCTAGTTTTCTGGCTATGATGCTAACTGAAAAATTGGAAAGGATATTCAGCGCTGACACATGTAAATATAAATAAAAGGCGAACTGCAGGCTGGCGCTCAAGGTTTAACTCAAACAAAATACTTCAAATACACATTTAAAATAGAACAGTGCCACGCAATTCATAAAAGTCCATGATATTATATAAAATTTCTGAGAGTCCCAAAATAAGTGCAAGTGGAAACAGCACAAATCTCCAATAGGCGCGGTTAAAAACACACACTGAAATGATGAATCCAGTGACAGTGATCCCTCCACCACAGGAAAAAGATGGCCTCTCACCTCATCGATTTGACCTGAAACAGGTCACATAGTAATAAACAGATCACAAGGCAGAAAGGATCCCCACTCTGGATACCGTCCTCAAATCCACATTCAATAAATTCAGCCATATAAATGAAGCAGAAGAAAGTGATCTAGTGCTCACTGTTTTAAATGATTTATTGATAAAAAGTAATAAAACACACTTACATTCGGCCGCACTCAGACCCGAGTGCCGACGCATAAATGAATGGTGTAAACAAAACCAGCAAGATGGCCGTGGGTGACGTCATACGTGACTCCTGCTTTGTGACCACCTATTGTGCTGTTTCCACTTGCACTTATTTTGGGACTCTCAGAAATTTTATATAATATCATGGACTTTTATGAATTGCGCTGCACTGTTCTGTTTTAAATATGATGCTGACTCTCAGGCTGCAATCATTTCTGAAGCACTGACCTAGAACAAGTATGCAGCTCTGCAGCTCTTATCTCGTCTTGCTATATGATAGTGATTTAGAAAGTACTGAAAGAAAATAGATTAGCTAGGGGCCAGAAATCAGTAAGGAGTATTCACATTTTGTGTAAAAAACATACAAAATAGTTACATCAAACTACACTTTGTACTACTCAGAGTGCAGAAGGGAATCTTGCAGGTACTATCAGGAAAACCAAGACCGCTGGATAAGTAAGCCTCCATGTGAATGTCAGACCCACCAAATAGTGTAAGAACTGACGGCATTCCCCGTGCAACTCAATGACAGTAACCTGGCATCAGAGAAATGGGCAGGTAGTTACGCGTTTCAGGGGCCCCACCCCCTTTGTCAAGCTAGATAAAGTAGACAAGGCCTCTGAAATGCATAGCTGTCCACCCGTTTCTCTGATGCCTGGCTGCTGTCCTTGAGTTGCATAGAGGATGGCTGTACAAGTCGTTAAACTAGTTCTTTGTTTTCCTGACAGAACCTGCAAGAACCTCTGCACTCTGAGCAGTACACGGTATACCTTGATGTAAATGTGATTTTTTTTTTTCTATGTGAACATTCACTGATTCCTGTGCCCTGTCTACTCTGTTTTCTTTCATTTGCATGGATTTGATTATCTCCAGATCTGTTTCTCCTGGAGCTGCAGAATCTTATTTCCCCTCATCCAGCCATTTTATTCAACATCATGTTGGACTATTTGGACTTTGTTTTGAGTGAGTTTTTACTTGAGCACTGGATTATATTATGTGCAATCCTGTACATAATATAGAAAGTACTGAAGCCTAATTCAGCCAGACACTTTCAGAATGAGGTACCAGTTGGCATGTTATGCATTCTTCTCTCACCACGTTTACCTTAGGTTAAGATATCTTTGCTTCTAAAATTATAAATATACTGTATGCCCATTGTAATGTTTTGCATCTTGAACAGCCTCTGTCTGACTAATACATTTATAATGTTACAGGTGTCGGCATGCTATTTTTCTAAAGCTTTTTTTTTACAGTTTCAGCACTGGGACTGTGCTCATTTTACCTCTGTGATTAGCAAAAGAACCCTTCAAAGAAAAGCCATGCCCCGCTTGACTTTGTAATGTCACTTGAGAAAGACAGATTATTCACTAACTGTGTGCTGCGGCAGTCTCTCTGTCAAATTCTTCTCATTGTTCCAGATTACAGAGCTCCAGTATTTCCTTCTTTATGGAGCAGGTTTAAGCTTCTGATTATACAGCAATAATACAACATACCTAAACTCCATGAGCTTAACAAGTTAACCCCTGTAATCCTGTCAACAACAAATGCACATGTTTCAAGAAGGTATTGGGAAGCTGTCCTTACGTTGCCCCGGTATTTCCCAATACAGATACTGCTTGCTACTTATTTGAAATAATAACAACAATATCATTTGGTGTTTTGTCTTACAATATGACCTAATTTTTATATATTTGTTTTTATTTATAAAGTATACATGTGGCCCATGACCTCAAACCAGGGAAGCACCTGCCCATGCTTTGGGATGGTGGGTTTGCAAGCTCAGATCGCGATCAAGGGGTTGTTGACCCACCATACTAGAGCATCAGAGCGAGGAAGTAGGCAGCATGTCATGCTTTAAAATTGTGCACACTCGTGGAAATGATGCGACAAAATTTGGTACTTATAAATCTCTTAGCTTTAACATTTTTTACAGGTCACCAGTTTAGAGTTACAGAGGAGGTCTTGTGCTAGAAGAGCTCTAATGTTCATGGCGATACCTCACATGTGTGATTTGAACGTCGTTTACATATGCGGGCGTGACCTATGTATGCGTTCGCTTCTGGGTGTGAGCACGCGGGGATGGGGGTGTCTTAAAAAAAAAATTTCTTTTAGGCTCCATGTACACTGAAACTCATAAACTGCCGTTTTTGGGAGTTTGGGCATTTTTTTAACAGCCCATAAACTCCCCTCTATGTTATCCTATGTGTCCATGCACACATGGACGTTTTTGGACGTTTATCAGCAATGGAGTTTATGGGATTTTGTCTGAACGCCCTAAAATCGCGTTCAAGAGCTGTTTTTATGACCACAAAAAATGCTTAAAAATGTTAAACGCGCATAAACGCTGATGAACGTCGATAAACGCTCACCAGCGTTTTTTAGCGTTTTTGATCCGTTAAAAATAAAATTTCTTAAAAAAACAAAATGCTAAAAAACACTAACGCAGAAAAACGCTAACAAGCGCTAATAAACGCTATTACAAAAACGTTAAACATTGAAAGACTGACTGCAAAGCTACTGGTGTTTTTATAAGGTTAATTTAACGTCCAGTGTGCATGGAGCCTTATTGTTTGTTTTATTTTTTTTGTACATTCCCCCTTTCATTTTTATTGTTTTTTTATCACTTTTTTTTCCTTTTACGAGGAATGTAAACATCCCTTGTAATAGGAATAGGGCATGACAGGTCCTCTATGCTGGAAAGCCTGAGATAAAAAAAAAATTTGATCTCAGGCTTTCCAGCTAAAAAAAACGTCAGACATGACGTCACTTGCGGCCTCTGGGGGTCATAGTGATACCTGGGGACCATCTGGTCTGCGGTTAGCTCTATGGTAGACTGCCTCCATCGGCTGATTAATTTCTCCCTGATCACACGGGCGAGTCGGGAGAAGCACCAGAGGGTGGCAAGGGGGGTGGGAGGGGGGTGGTTGGGCTGAACAGCATCATTCAAATACAGTATCTCCACTTCAACCTAAGGACGTCATATGAAGTTCACCTACAGTTAAGTGTGTCCAAAATAAACTGGAACTAGCTACATCAGTTTTCATATCTCTAAATATCAATTCCTCAATGTCCTTTCATGAGGATTTATTTATAAAACTTATTTAACTTAATATATGGGCCAGCCTGTTGCTGCTCACCTTCTAAACTCTTCCCCGCTTCCTCCGCTCTGTGTTGCTAAGTCCTTGTTCACACCATGTTCAGAGGCATGAGTTTATCCCCAGCATGGGGCATTATACAGATTTCTGTGGTGATGGATCAAAAACATGGTAGTTAAAGCCGAGGACCGACTAAAATAAAAAATTAAAAGTCAGCATCTACAAATACTGCAGCTTCTGACTTTTAATAATCAGACACTTACCTGTCCCAGGGTCCAGCAATGCGGGGAAACGAAGCCCCGCTCGTCTCCCCCTCCTCTCTGCGGTGCCGGCATTGTCACTGTGGGCGCCCGGCTGTGGCTTCACAGCTGGGCACCCACTGCACATGCGCGAGCCGCGATGCATGCTGTGACTAGCCGGGCAATCATCTGGGATCTGTGAGGTGTCCCAGATGATTGCCGAGAGGGAGGGGGAGAGGTGAACTTACTTCCGACGCCATGGTGCCCCGGGAGGAAGTGGGAGCCGGAACCCTCTAAAAAGAGGGTTTCCGCTCCCCCCCCCCCAATAAAGTGACATGGCAAATGTGGCATGTCAGGGGGTCACCTTCCCTTAAAGCGGAAGTTCCATTTTTGGGTGGAACTCCGCTTTAACGTTGATGCAAAAAGAGAAAGCTACCATATAAATGGCAGAAACTGTTTTAAGTATAGTTTTTTTATACTTGCTGCCCACAAGCATTTACAGTAACTATTGATATTTATTTTCAACATCTATTATTTGCTTATTGCTCACATGCATTTATTTATTATTTAATTTTTTTGCGGCTACTTACGCAGAACTGATTTTATTTTATGTTAGATGAAGTGAAGGCTCCATGCAGCTTAATGTTATTCTATGAGTCCATGCACATTAGGCTGATTACAGGCATATTTGGAGCTCAGCGTTTAGAGGCAGGAAAAAAAACCCTTCTGGTTTGCATTTCTGATTGGAGTTTTCTGGCAGAAAAAAATGCTAAACTCGCCTAAACTATGTACAAAAATGCTCTATATGAGAATTTTGTTCTGCCAAGGTAACTGATGTTTTTTTAAGCCCAGTGTGAATGGAGCCCCAGACTTCTTAACAGTTTCTTTCAACTCTCCAAGACTGGTGGTAGGATCTTGCGCTTGAGTTCCAAAGTCTAATATAAACAGGAACACAGCTTGTAGCTTGTAGCTGTGGAGGGGGAGAGTTCACCACTAGAGTTCCCAAGAGGTATAAGAAGTCTGCAAGTTATTCCATTTATTAGCCTCAACCTAAAAATGTCTCTGTTGGTTTGCTGGTTCTTTAAAACAATTCTTGCTTTCCATTGTAAATGTTTGCAGGAATGGTACACTGAGCTGCTCATGTACAGCTCAGTGTACATTTTAGGAAGTTTGTGAGGAGGAAGGTAAGAATCCTTTATTGCAGGAGAGATATGTATGTGGGAATAATCCTTCCCACAAATGTTTACATTTACACTAAAGTTCTGCTTTAAAGTGGAACTTTACTCTCTCAATCAACATGGACTAGTTTAATCTATATGCTGCTATAATTAGTAATAAGTAGGAAAGTATATCATATTTACGTGTTTTAAACTTTTTTTTGCATTTCTTCAGTTACTTCGTTGTTCCCTGCCTAGGGAAATTATGTCATACCTGCCAAGAGTCTTCAGGATGGTGTTTTCTCAGTGAATCACATTCTCCTGCCTGCATGCCTAAACTTAGGGCAGATGGATTCCAAGAAGTCAATTGTACAAGAATCATCTGCCCTTACTCAAGATGGCCACAGTCAGAAATGCTAGGAAGTGTTTTTCAAGATGAGTTCTCAGCAAAATAAGAGATGGATAGATAGGGAGGTTTGCTTTAAATAATAAATAAAAATTAAAAAGTGTTTTTGGTTTATGGTACTCCAACGTAGCGTAGTTCCACTTTATGTTGGCACCATTAAATATGTTCATGTGCATGGAATTACTCTTTGGCCTCCTATATCCATGCTCCACAGCACACTGCACAGGCCATACTATTTAGTGCCAAGGAGAACCCACATTCTACAGATTTGCATTTCCTTGATGTCAGCGAGAACCTGGCAGCATGCCATGCACACTGTATTTTGCAAGCCTTGCTATTCTGCTGCTTTATCTTTTGATAGCAACAGTTGTCTGATCAGTCTGTTGACTACCAAACTGCTGAAGCTTTTCTAATGCTAAGAATGTCAGAGAAGCTTCCTTCAAGTACACCTGCTCTATATTATATATTGACTTTTTAGTCAGTGGTTTAAGAAGTGAAAATAAGGGTATATCAGCAAAAATCTCTGGTAGCTGGAATTTTTGTTTAACAAAATGCACTAATTTCTGTTTATCTGTTTGTAATGTGTCACTTTACTGTGGATTATAGTGGCTTTGGTTAAATGCTTCGTTTAACTACTTGCCGCCCGCCCACAGCAGTTTTATTACAGGCGAGCGGCAGGGGCAGGCCAGAAAATGTACCTGTACGTCACCCCCCCTGTATTCCCGCTTCGGGGCATGCATGTGCACACCCCCTGCCAACCCTTGCTGTGATTGGACACAGCATGATTTTGGCAGCAAATTTCAGCCAATGATTTTTGGCTGAAATCAGCAGTGTCCAATCACAGAGTTCTGTGTTTACAAAAACACAGAACTCTG